>JAMXBD010000155.1:0-1200000 GCA_024138025.1 Combretum micranthum | reverse complement strand
CTCGCCTTCTCCAAGTCCTGGAGCAACTGCAGATACATCAGGTTAACATAATCCGATGACTTATCCGCAAATATGAACCTATCCAGTAGCAATAAAATATGCGCCCTAGAGTAGCATCTGATCATGACATCATCTGCATACTCTGATAGCACTCTGAAGTGGTTGTCTAACCACGATATCTTCAGACAACTACCATCCATATCTGTCTCGGGCATAGTTCGGACTCCTAATAGCTCCTCAAATAATGCAGACCAATCTATCCAGGTCATGCCTGTAACGGCATCGCCATCTACGGGTAGGCCTGTAAGAACAACAACATCCTCCAATGTAACTGACCACTCTCCCATGGTCATATGGAAGGTATGTGTCTACAGCCGCCATCTCTCCACTAAAGTATTGATGAGGTGCCAGTCCAGCTAAACGAATGGCATATGGGCCGCCCCAATGAAACCTGCTTGTGATAGGAATGGTACTAAGCGATCGTCTAACTGTGCAAGGACGCCATGTTGTCGCCTCAACTTCGCCTCTTACGGCCACAGTGCAAAACCACATGCTCCTGCAGAGAAGTCGCCAAAGTTGTAAGAAACATGAATTACTTATTATAAATTGTGGCTTGAAAAAAATAAACTTACTTGCCCCTCCCAGGCTAGTCTTGACCTATGAACAGGCTGCTCTATAAGCAATGATCTATCTGTCGGTTCTGGATCCATCTGTATATGATAAATAAATGGGTATTGTCAATAGAGACATAAGTATATTAAAATAAGCAGATGAAACATAAGGTAAAAGCATGTCTCATTACTATTGTACAATAAAGTATATGATAACAAAAGAATTACCACTACGACTGCACTGGCATGTTACCGTTCTACTTGCCACCCCCCTATTTGGACAACTTCGAATGTCATGCCCTGGCCACATGAGTCGCATAAGTAACCTCGTGGGCTCTCCCTAATATCCATCTCATTTTGGAATCTTTTTCCCTAGGCCTACCCCTTTTCCTAATAAGTGCTGGTATTGGGTGCCATTTCGCTATATCCAAACGAGTCTAATTGGCCTTATCAGTTGCAGGAATGAAGGAACGACCATACACTCTAAGCTGGTTGTCTCACCGGTACCACTACGTTACGTGGGCAAAACAATCCATTTGCAGTGTACCCACGACCTTGGCACGTGAGCATGGAATTCTGTATGTCTGCTACTTGTTACAGACACATCTGCATGCTCTTGACTTCACTTTTTGTATGTGGTCCCCCTTCTGACCATACATGGTAGGGCGCGAAGCTATTATAACCTCGAATATTCGTTCCTGATAGTCGAAACATGTAACGCTATGGGAACTTGAGATGTTGTTCCATCTCTCAAACTTCATTGCAGCATATTCGGTGAGCAACTTACCCGTACTCATTGCCTCGCTCGCTTCTCTCCTTTGCTTATTAAATATAGAGTTACAATTGTAAAAGGTTTTCTTTACCAACGCTGCCACAGGTAAGGATCGAGCATTCTTTATAACTAAATTGTAACTTTCGGCCATGTTTGATGTACCGATTCCAAATCTTATGCCTTCGTCATAAGATAAAGTCTACATGCATTGAGGGAAGTCCCGAAAATATCGTGACATCCAAGGACTGTTTTGAAGTGCTGCATTGAAGTATCCATTGAACTTTCTTCTTTGGGTTTGGTAAGCTGCTCGTTTTACTCTTTCCTTATATTCCTTGCTTTTGGCCTTTGAATTGAAGTTGCTAGCAACATACCGAATACACCAGTACCAAAGCTAACCTCTAAGCCACACTGCATTCTCACCTTTTACCACACTTCTAATACCATCGTGCCGGTCCGATATCAAGCAGATGTTGCGTCGGTCTTTGATAACGCATTCCAACACCTTCGACAGGAACCAACACCATGTGTCCGCTTTCTCCTCATCAACAAGACCATATGCCAGTGGGACCATATGATTTGTCCCATCTACTGCAACTGCAATAAGTAGTTTGTTCTTGTACTAGCCATATAGGAAAGTGCCATCAATTGTAATGACGAGCCTGGAATAAATTCAATCATATTTAATAAATATACCTGCAGTATTGGAAAGCTTCGATGCAAGGATTGAATGCCCAAAAAAGCTTGTCTAAGAACACGTATGCTGCGGTATCTGGATCAACGGTTCACCACTCAATCTTTGTTCCTGGATTTGCCTCTATTATTGCATTAAGGAATTGAGGTAGCTCTACATATGAATCTTCCCAACTTCCATACATCTGCTCAATTGCTTTTCTTTTCGCCTCATGAATTCTCTTTATATGAATATGATACCAAAATTGTTTTAAGATATTGTGTTGGAGGTCCTTAGCCTCACTTCCGGAGAATTATGGATCTTTAATATGATGCTTCTAGACAAGCTGATGGAATCCAATTGAGAGTAATCCTGTCTAGTGATTTCATCGAAGCAAGTGTGGGGTCCTTCATACTTAGTGATGTGAAACTACCCACCATGTTTCTTATAACTGCCTCTAAGTCTACACTTATAACCTCTGTTATGAGTATCAGTACATTTAACTACTCATGATTTTGGGTTTGAGTCCACCACTTTGAAATTGTAATGGTTCGTTATGTGCCACATCTTAACTGCCTGTATCAAATGATCTTTGGTCTCGAATCGCATCCCAACCTTGAATTCATCAATGAAGCTCCAATTCCCGATGCTCATTTGCTGCTCATCATCATACGCAGCATGACAGCTACCAACTTCTATATTGAAAAATGGAACTGGCACTGAGCTCCCTACTGCATCAATGTCAATAAGAGCAATGAAGCAGTGCCAATCATTCCTCCTTGGTTGTACGGTGGGAGAAACATAATATTGGGGAAAAGCTTCGATATTATGATTTCCATCATCATCATAGTCGTCACTTGATTCACTTGTCGACGAGTCTTGCATGGCATTTATACCATGACCACCTATCGAGGTAGGTGCACACATTTCTACCTGTGCACTGCCTATTGTTTGAACTGGAGTGGAGTTTGAGTCTACCAATCCATCGCTCCCAATACCTCTATCGTTGCTCATTTCCCCTGCAAGTGCTTGTGACAATGTGTTTTCTGATATCTGCACATAAATAGCCACTGACTCTTCCGTGTACACTAAAATCTCTTGTGCAGCATCATCATCCGTCATTGGAATAATATCATAACGTAGCGTCCTATCTCTAATAGCTACCCTATGATATAGATCCATCCGATTTGTACACATATTTACCTTCAGTCTATTGCAAATGATGTCCACAATTTGCTCATACGTAGAGTTCCTACTAATACTGACCACAGCTACCGGCCGCTTATTATAACCAAATCCATCCTCCCCATTCCACAATGTTGTCATGAGCGTATAGTACAAACTTCGCCTTATCCATTTTCTCATCAACCCTGCCATCTCATAAAAAATTACTTCATTGTATGAAATTTGCAACTCCATACTTATGAATTGAACTCCCCATTTTATTTAATATAACTCATAATGGAAAATTTCAAAATTGATTTGCATTACTAGTTAAATGTTGATTGAATTGTAATGTTTAATAAATTATAATATCTAATAAATTGTAATTTTAATGTTCACTTCAAGTTTTCAATTATTGATTTCTAATAAGTTATAAATTATCAAAATTTCTAATAAATTATAAAAATTTATAATAAATTATACAAAATTTGTATCGCTTTAATTGAAATGTAATGTTTAATAAATTATAATTTTAAATGTTGACTTGTGTTATCAATTATTGATTTCTAATAAATTATACAAAATTTGTATCACTTTATTTCAATTGCAATGTTTAATAAAGTATAATTTCCAAATAAATTGTATAATAATTTCTAATAAATTACTATTTTTTAATTAATTGAACTTTGCATACAACAACGAATATGCGCACATTTCACACTACCATTATTCAACAATATAGCATCGATAATTCAAAAAAAACTTTGCAAAAATTCGGAATTGTACCACATACAATATTCCTGCGATACGTACAACGAATACTCAACAATATAGCATCAATAATGTAACAAAAATTTCGAAAAAATGTGGATTCATACCTTCGAATCCTCGCCATCGTCGCCATTCGTCGTTGTCCACACTTCACCGCCCACAACACTCCTCTCTAACAAATTGCTTCTCTCTCAACACCGACTGATCCCAAATCACAAGTTCGTCAATCCAATTGTGCTCAATCAAACGCAAATTGCAAATTGGGGTTAGGGTTTCAATTTGGAGCTTAAGGTTTTGCAAATAGAAAGAAGAAGGGGAAATGGGGAAGAAGAGGTCTGGCGAGAATTTAGTCTTGCAAACCTCGTCTCTTGAAGAAGCGAGGTCAGTCACTAATGACCTCGTCTCTTCAAGAGGCGAGGTACCAGGCGGCCTAACCTCGTCTCTTGAAGAGACGAGGTCAAGCACTAATGACTTCATCTCTTGATCCCGATGGTATTTTTGTAATTTTTTTTAAAAACATAATTATTTTTTCTTTTCCTCGAGACATAATCCCCTTGAAATAAATACATAAAATTTAAAATAGTGAGAAAAATGTCTTTTTTAAATGTAGTCGATCACTACAATTTAATTTGCTTTGTGTGCCATCATTTGAATTATTTTATTTTTAGGATATTTATGTTTATGCATAAAATTATTAATTTTCACAAATTTAATTTAAATCTATATTAATCTATTTGCTTTAGGGTGAAATATAAATACTTTATAATTTATTAATTATAATTAGGCGAATGTTAAGATGTCTTATTAAGTTTGGGACGAGCTGCATGATATAAAATTCCTTATTAGATTGGACCGTGGTTTTAGGTAGCCCAACTCAAATCCATATGACCTCACATAGGGACGATGTATACTAAAAGATGAATATTCTATATCGATTTACTATCCTATAATATTCTTGCATTTGTTATTGTGATGATACGTGGTTTGTTGGATAGATAAGACATTTGGCACCTAAACTGATTCCAATTTTTCAATTTACTACCTAAAATAAAAAAAAAAAAAATCAAATTCGATGCCTAAATTTTGCTCATTTTTATAATAAACTATTTGAATATTATATTTTTTTTGCAATTAAGTACCTAAATATTACTATACCTGTAATTAACTATCTAAATGGAGTTAGTCCAAATACTATAAGGGAAAAATGTCAATTTTGACAAGACTTTACACAAAAACTCAATTTGGTACTTAAATGTTGAAGTAGTTGATTTAATATCCAATCAAACTTTTTGTAACTATTTCACTATCTCACTAACATTGTTTATTTTGTTTCCTAACTTAGAAGGAGCAACCTATCAATATTTGGCGATTTTAGGAGAAATAGTTCACATTCAATGATAGTCTGCCTTTATCACATGAGCAAATAAAGTAAATAAGATTAGGGAGGTAATAAAAATAGTCACAAAATGTTTGATTGAGTATTAAATTAATTATTTCAAAGTTCAAGTACCAAATTGAATTTTTATGCAATTGTAGATTACCTCAAAATATTTGTAGGCAGTAAGTTAATACTTTTAAATTTATGTAGTTAGTTATAGGAGAAAAAAGAGGCTAAATACGTTTGCCCTAATTTGCATGAGACGATCAAACAATATGGACCTAGAATGTGTGTGTGTGTGCGCGCGCGCACACACGCATGCGTGGGTGAGTACATGTGTGTTAAGAACATTTGAACTTTACTATCCGTATCATTTTCATTTTCACTTTAGTATTTTCTATCATTCTCATCTATACAATTTATAAGAAAGTTTGAGGTAAAATAAGTATACTTAACAATTTTGAAATCTTTAAAGGTAAAACCAGTTGTTCTTAATAATTAATTATAGCTCACATGCAAAAGGATGTATAGACTTTATGTGTGCCCAAGAAACAAGTATAATATATATGACTATGATGCAACAGGAGATTGTTCTAGTACAAAGACCATTCAAGCTGAGCATATAGGGAAGATTAATGTCCTTAAGCTTTACTCAAGGTCAAGAGTGCACAGTAGGGTCATCAATTTCGCTTCAAGCCTAGAAAGAGATTATCATGTTGTATAAGTGATAAGGATAAGGTTTCCTTTTGCTCCCATAATTACATCGCCACACTGTGGGGTAAAGGATGATGTTACAAGTCAAGGGGAAAAAGTTTAAAACTCAAGGGCTTGGTAAAACAAATGACAAGGCTCAACTTAATAAAAGCAGGACTCGATCCAAAAGAAAACGCATACACACGGGGTCAGATTTAATCCACTAACCAGAATATAAATTCTTATAACCTGGAATAGGCCAAACCCTAGCGCCTTCTATTATTCACTCAGATACGTAATCTCTCATAACCGTCTCTCTTTCTCTCTTGTTTTTCTCTGAGACGATCTATCTAATGAAACCCTAACTAATAAATGTTTGAATGTTTGCAGGAATTTGTGTGAATAATAAGTTGAGACTATTTTTAGCAAGTCTCTAGCTCTTGACTCATGTATTTCTGGAAAAGCAGGGGTAAATTACCTTTTTTGCCTTGTCGTTTTTATAGCTTCCTTTCATCATGTATTACAGCCAAATCTATGATTTGAGTACGTGCTTAGCTATTCTAATGGCTACAATGTTTATATTTTTGAATTTATCTAACTATGTATTAGCCATTTGTAACTGTTCTAGATCTATCTATTACATGTACATAATCTGTTTGTTATTTTGCTAAACTACTTGTAAGTGTTTAAGGGACATAGTCCCTCATCCAACCTAGCTGTTTCCTATTTATGTTATTTGTAACAGATGATGAAGGCACTACATTATGAAAAATACCCATAATCCACTAGTATTGTGCATAAGGAATTTATTAAGAAAAGGTTTGACAAAAAAAAATACACATAGAACTTATTTTTAAAAAAAATCAACAATATATTCATGAAGAAGAAGAAGAAAGAAATATAGATTTTCAATGTTATTTAGCTTAGGGTGAGATTCAATAATGATCAATATAAGATCTGAAGATATGAAAAGTTCCACCAAATGATTAATGAAACCCTTAAGGTAGTTAGGTGTATATGTTTATGAATATGGATTGATTTTCGAAATGTGTTGTCTCTTTGTACAAATGTAAGACTATGCATTGTGGAGCCAAAGAAGAGGAGATTTAGGTCGCATGAGTCATGCAATAACGAGCTCAATTGCAAGTACTTAATAATTGTTTCAACCTTCATGCTTTAATATCAATTTAGATGATGAATTTTTCACTCACTAATAAAAGGGATTCGTACTATTAGGTCCCATCATATCGTGACATTTCATATTTTGAATTGTTAGATGATTCTAAATCGAATATATCTATGTAATATACAGAAAAAAAATATTTTATAAAGAAGGGCAAATGAATGTCATTTGTTAATTAAGAGAGGAAAATTTTGGTCATTCCTAATAAATGAGATATATAATAATCATCCCTCACATTTATGAGGGTCAACAAATCCTTAAAGATAGTAAATCTTCAATAAATTATGATAAAGGGCAAAAGTTGTCATATGTTGAAAAATAAGAGAGTTTTATGGTCCACCTTAGTATTAACTTGATGGTTTTATCTATGACCTAGAGATGTTTGAAGAATAGCTTTTGATAAAGGAAAATTGGTCTTTAGGCCGCCATTTTATATGTAAAAGCCGCCGGCATTGAAGGAAAGGCCGCCGGTATAGGTGCCAACTTTCCTGCTCGAAATTTTTATTATAAATAGAATTTTAGGTTTGTATTTCTTATAAATTCTTCCTTTCTTTTCTACTAGAGAGTGCCTGTTAGGATTTTGAGAGCGCTTGAGAGGGAAATCTGAAGGAAAATAAGATATTTGATCCGGGTAAGTCGATCTAATCAAGATTCGTGCAGATTTATATGAAAACATCTTTCTCGTAGATTTTTGTGTTTTTGAATGAGTTCTTTGGAGAAACCCTAGTTTTCAATAAGGAATTGTTCTTCGAGGATCAATCAAGGAGTAAGGTTTGAATCAAGTAAGTTACATCTTCTTTATCGTAGATTTGAAATGAAAAGATTATTTTCAACAAATCATGTCTGTTATTATTAATTTCTCAAATCTAGAGTTTTGGAGGAAATTGCTCTTTTTTAAGTTTTTGTCTAATGATAATTGAAGAAAACCTAGGGTTTGGGTTTCAGAAAGAATTAAAGATAAGCTCTTATCCTATAAATAAAAGATTCTATAAAAGTTCGATTTTATGGAAATTTGTCTGTTCTTGTTGATTTCCATATTAAGATTTTGGAGAAATATATGTTCTTTTGAGATTTTGAGGAGTTTGATAGAAGAAGAAGAATTTGTTGTTGTAGTTTCCATAAAAGGAGATTTGAAGATTTTTTGTTGTTGTTCATAAGGGATTTTAGATTTGGAGAATTTCCCTAAAATTGAAAAGGTACGACCTTTCCTTGTTTGTTGTATTTACTTGCAGGTTTAGTTTTTTGATTGTTGCCTGTAGGAACAGATATATAAATGAACTTAATTCTATTTGTCTTAATTTGTTTTTTTTTTTTTTATGTCTTTAGTTTTGACCAGTAAAAACTGGCAGACAGTGATATTGGTGAGGCACTCTGTTGATACTTGTGTATCGTTGTCTCTAGTGGAGTTGCACTTGGAGATGATTTCGGTAGATATAAATTTATTGGCAGTATGGCTGCGGGTTTTTAGAGAGTACCCATTCACTAATATATGCATATAATTATTTATTTTCGATATCTTATTGTTTTTCAGGAGTTTGAGTAACTCCAAGTTTGGGATCAGAGATCTATGATTCTGAACTATGTTGTTTTGCAGGCTTAATGAAGATAATAATCCTCTTGTTTGCATTTATTTAGTTGCACGTATATATACATGTTGTTTGTGCACTTGCATTTTGTTTGTGGACTGGTGTACTGGGCGTTTTCGCTCATTGCTTTCTTTTTTAGGTATAGGAGATGGAGATATTGTTTATGACTTGCCTGGTTATGACTTGTATTTTGATCATGGGGATGGCGATAGTGGACTGACTACACTGCAAGAAATAGGATGTTATACAAGACTTATGAAAAGGATTTCTTGAGTTTTTGAAGATTTTAGAAACAATATTTTGATTATTTATCTTTTTGAGGATTTGAAGTATTGTTTTTTATGTAATAGTTTATTAAATAGGATTATATGATTTTAGTTGGAAGTTAGATCTTTTTTAGATTATTGTTGGCTTTGGCTTTGCCAACTCGGGTTTAGTTTATATTACAAGAGATATTTGAAAGTTATAAATTATAGGTTTTACAGGATTTGTACCTTATGGAGTACCCTTAATTGTGAGTTCATGGAGGTTTTTATATGTTTATTTTATGGAATTTAGATTTAGAGCCTTTTTGTGTCTCTTTAAGAGAGGGACACATGGCGGGTTGTAATGGTTTAGTTTAGGGCGTTACATCTAACATACATAGAGAGTTATTTGTCGCTTATTTCAAGAGTTTGAGTAACTTAAATTTGGTATGTTTAAGGATCGAAGCCCTTAGTCATGTAGGAAGAGTTGGGCATTTGGAGTTACCATCATTAGGAGGAAATCAATATAATTGGGGATTACCATTCCGATGGCAAGACCCTACCACTTAATTACTTAGCATTCTAGAATACTATTCAACCAACAACAAATAGCCAATTGAATGATAGCTAGTAGCATTTTGAACACATAATGCTTACCCGATCATTCAAATGGTAGATAGGTAGTGCTTAGATGGTAAACCTGTTATATCTTTGACATTAATTGATGGTCTCAATAAACAATTAATTCATCCATGACTAGTAGCAACTAGCACAATAACCATGGAAACTTTACCTCCGTCATCAAAATGGTAGGAGGGTGGCATTTGATCAGTAAGAGTTTTTCAAGCACTTAATTCTTCATGTTTTAGTAACTTATATAGACCTTTGTGCTCTTCTTACATATTATAATAAGAGTTTGTTTTAAAATATAAGGCATAACATTGCAACTCATAAATCATAGTGGAGTTTTCCTTAAATTACATGTTCTTATTAATCTTTAATTATGATGAACATGGGATTGGCTTGATTGTGAGTTATATCAATTGAGTTGACTTCTTCATTATATGATAAGTCATATTAAAGAGGAAAGATCCATGATATCCAACTAAACATTTATTGAAAATAACAAAATTAATTATGCCCTAGTAATTTGTGATTGTTAACAAGCTTGGTGCTTTCCACACAAACAATGACTTGACCCTTCCATTCAAATGAGTAATGTTAGATGGTTGGATGAGGGTTTCAACCATGTATATTTCCCTTGTACTTGTGATCTCATCACAACCCATTAGGTTTTCATCCGCTTTAAGATTCTTAGACTATTAGTGCTTGCTCTCAACTTGATAAAAAAACTTGATTTGCCAACTAGTTCACATCCACAAACATATTGACTCCATATATTGAGTGAGAAAGGGACAATCTAAGTAACCAAATTGACATGTGTCATGATTTCAATAGAGTTAGGTTTAATGATAAGGTTGTATCGAATATGATTCTAATGAATTCAAATTATTTTGGGCAGGCCTCAAGTTGGTTAACTAAGAACATTTACATGTATTAGAAACGAGGAAGAAGTATAACTTTAGTCTTTTGAGCCCTATGGAAAATATAGCCAATCAAGTATTGGAAGAAAACATTGTAATGGAAGCAAGTGCGTAAACCCTCTAAATTTGCACAACTTGAATATGGTCATTGAAAAAAATATAGTATAAAATTTTGAAAAGTTTTGAGAAAAAAGTCGCAAAGATCACTCCTGAATTTTCATGATTTGAGGATGTTAAAGTGTGAACAATTTTATTATGGTTTGAAGATTCAAAACCTTACCAATAAAAATTCTAAAATGCAAAATGTAACTTCCATAACCTTAGACAATCGATGATCGATAATAAATCAATTGTTACAAATCCAAAAAATTTGAAAATATATATACACAACATCATCTTTACCCCAAAAAGAAGTCTAGGGACTACAAGCAAGAAGTCACAAGGATGTAGTGATCGTGTCAAGGACAAATGTCATACATCTAGAAGAAAGTAATTCAATCCCCTAAGGTATGAATATTAAATAAACAAATTAATGATTAGATGAAAGTTAGAAAGTAATGAATTTTATACTTATGATTATGAAAAGAAATGTATAAGTTGTTCATGCTTGGAGATTGTAGTATAATTGTTTAATTAAGATGAAGATATCAAGTTGGTAGATTGTTAATTATTCTTGATAATACAAGATGACTATGGGAGTACCCTGTGTTGATTATTAGATATTCTATTTGAGATTGATGTTTAATTAGTTATAAGCATAGATGAAAATTAGATTATGTAAAGGTTTTGAATAGGCAAAGGAAGGTAAAAATTGGTCATCCTATGATTACATTTAATCAAAATTATTTAATCGGAGAAAATTTATCAAATGTGTTGATAATCAATGCATTCATGAAAGAGATCAATAGCTGATCAATTAAATAAACAAGGCTTGGATCCACATAGTTGTTACTTAGAAGTTATTAGGATTAAAGTTAAGGACTAAGTTGTGAACATTAGATTTTGATAAGGATAGTTAGATTAGTAGTTATTAGCCAATGACGACAATTGGCTAGTGCATAGAAGATACCATATTTGTCTTAGAGTATCTAGGCTATGATCTTGGTGATAAAGGCTAACAAGTAAAAGGAAAAGCTAGAATGAAGAATGAGGTAAATTTTTTAGATCTTCAATTGTCAACTAAGTATTGAAAGCATAGAATGGAATTAAACTACTAAACCTAAGATTTGTGAGATCGAAACCCTAGTTAAGGAAGTTTGAACCTTACTCAAGAGGTCCTAAACCCTATAAAACAATCTTCTAGAAAACCCTAGGAAAGGTCTATGGACGTGAACCTAAAAATTTTTGATAAGTTCAAAGCAAGCCGTAGAATTAGGACAAGATCAAACCTTAATCTATCAATTGGATCTAAAACATAAACCAATAAATTTGATATACTTAGAATAGTGATGTATGAAATTAGCCAACAAAACTCTAGAGCTAACTACCTAGAAAAGCTTGTCGTTATTGATACGAACCAAATATTTAATAAATCATTTGATACAATGAAAACTATATCAGATGATTGCAATGTTAGATAACAAACACATAAATTGAGAAATAAAATAATATAATATTATAATAACATAGAATAAAGTCATATAAAAAAATAAACTAGGACTTTACTTAAATAAAGTGACGTATGGTGACCCCCACATTTTTTTTCAATAAAATTATATGTGAATTCTAGAGTTAATACCAGAACCAGAACCTTAAAACCAATTCAAGTTTATTCGGAACGCTAAAAACCTTAAAGGTAAATCATGTAGCAAAAACATGTCACCATCAAAACAATCCAAAATGAATAGCTTAATCAATCCAAAAACCCCATGCTAAACAAGTCATTTATCTGGTCACTACACGTAAATCAAGACAATATATTTTAATAATAAAATAACATAAAATAATTTCCTATAATATAGTATAAATTTATTGAGTCAATATTTTGTCAATTAAACCGAGCCTTTCACATATTTAAATCCTATTGGTAAAATAATTGTCATTTCTACATCACTATTCAACATCGTTCATTACTAGTCACTACTATTCACTACTATTCATATCAATCAAATTTATTCACTATTCACACCTATTCTACAACTCTACATCTACTGCTATTCTTACTGGTTGTGAGATTTTTTTATTTTGATTGATTAGTTTGGATTTCAGTTCATACTGATCATTGACCGAGTTTTTCAAATTTATAAAGATTTTCTAAATCAGTTTTGATAACTACGGTCTCACAAGGCAACCACACCCATCAAATGTAGTATAGATAGTGATTTAGGTCGGTCCCAAGGGAATGGTTGGCAGCTTGTATACTCCTAACCTCATTCATTATCTAGCCAAAGAAAGGTTTAGAAAAACATAGAGAAAAAGCAACTATGCTAAGTTAGAAATATTCACAAACGTTTAATGGGTAAAATAGGAAATAAGCCTGTAACTTTATGAAACAACAGCTCAAGGTTACTTCACCAAGTCCTTATCAGAATGATTTCTTAAAAGTAATAAACTTCTTAAAAAGTTGTTTGAATTATGTGTTTATACCACTAGATTCTCTAATTTAAACTAAAGCTTCTTTCGAAATCAGTAGTTCTAAATCTAGTTGGAATCAGTAATATGAAATTTCAATTAGACCCGCATAAAGAATAGGAATCCATTGTTTCGAAAAAACAACTCAATGAATTTTCAAAATAAGTGACAAAAAGTCTTCACCCATTTCCCGACAAGAGGTAGTTAGGATCGACTCGATTAGTAACTACAGATCTATTCAATTAAATGATCTCTCGATTTATCCAATTGAAATCAATCGTGAATCTAAAAGAGTGCACCACTCCTTTAAAAACCACAAGTTTAAGTTCAAGTCGCTAATTACAAACACCCAATAAAATTAACTTAAAAGCGCATTTGAAATCAATTAAATTAGGAATTGGATCGTAATCCCTAAGCTGTAGGAGTTTATTTCTCCATGGATTTATCAAAATAAGCACGAATTAGAAGAAATAAAATAGATTCAAAAGATTAATCAATTAATTGCTCAGAAATTCATAGAAATTACAAACATTAGGTTAAATTGATTTTACCGAGAAAACAAAAGAAATTCTTAAGTAAGAAGAAATGAAAAGTCTTTTACCTAAGAATCCTTCAGAGATATAGTCTATGTTAATACTGATTTATATTGTTGGTACATACTTTACAACGTATGCTTGAACGTTTATTTATAGGCTACTAAGCATAAAAAGCATGGCCTACTTTATTAACACGTGGCATATTCTCTCTAATAGAATTTGTGATAGTTTTTATGCGCGCATATGATATGTGAAAACACTCGTGGAAAGTTGCGTGTTATCTGTTAGTCGAGGCTTGTATTAAGAAAAATCAAGCTCGACTTCAGGAATTTCAAAAGTAAATGTGCATTTTTGTCAATTGCTCTATCGAGGGTAAAATTGAGAAAGTCGAGGCTCGTATTGCTGAGGCTCGGGGCAATTCTGATGAAGAATTAGTTTATCAAACAATTGTCGAGGGTCAAATTTGAGGATCGACTTTGAGGCTCGACAATTATTTTCTTCATAATGATACTCGATCACTTCGACTGAAGTCAAGGGTCATATTGAGGACTCGCAATTAATGTTCGATAGACAAATTTTTTTGTTTTCTTCCTTAGTTTGGCCTCGGCTTTGACTTTACAGGGCTCAACTTCTACAATCTTGACTTTACTTGTTGTTTTTGCACCAAATCTAATTTAAACACTTTGATTATTTTTTATTGGAATCTAAGAGCTTTAAAACAACATTATTTATTGAAAACACAATTTTTACAAGATTTTATCTGAAATTCTTAGCAAAATGAGCTCAAAATCCTATGAAAAATATAGAGTAAAAATGACTTATTGAATTACCCCACATTTAAGCCTTTGCTTGTCCTCAAGCAAATAAAACAATTTAAAGATCACAAGGCTTATTCAAGGAAACAAACCATGAATGGTTTATTTGACCTGAATATTTTAGGCGCAAATCATCTCAGCATTGAAGAATTTAATTATCTTTACTAACTGAAATAAATTTACTTTTGCATAAATCAATTGGTTTATCTATGCAAATTAGCTTTTACCCTCATTATTTAATAAGGAATTCTAAAGCAAAAGTTATTCAGAAGATCAATCAGAGTAAGAAGAAACTCAATCATCTTTTATCCCTTATATATATAAGTATGTAATCTTTTAATCATTTCTCTAAGCAGAGTAATCTAAAGTGAATGCATGTACATCGTTCATCCCCTGAATCTTTTTCCTTGTTTGTGCTTTTTATTCCTTAATTTTATTAATTATTTAAAGCTTCAGAAGGACAGGGTGTTGCCTGCATCTTTTCTTTACCTCTAGACGGGGTGTTGCCCGCATCTTTTCATTTTTTTTATTTACGACTTTTTAAATTAAAAGAGAGGACAAGAAGTTTCTCTTCTGAAGGACCAACCCAAGCCCATTCCAATTTTAAGCATAGGTTTTATATTTAATTTTTCATTTTGTTTTTAGTTATAACACAAGGAAAAATTATCAAGTTATGATTATTATTTGAACATTCACCATAGATTAAAATAGCTCTCAAAATAACTAAATTGGAAAATATACAGATCATTTAAGCTTTTATAAGAAAGTTAAGTAACCTTACTAAGGAACTTAAGCTAATTTCAACTCTAAAATTCTAGACTAAAAAGTAAGTAAAACTACTTCACATTGATACTATCAATGTTCATTTTTCAAGACAACTTCATAAATCATTTAGCTAAGTGATTTTTTGAAAAATTTTGTCAAATTTTAACTATTTCATTGAGTTCTTAAGAATTTGCATAGGAAAATTAATCTATAACAATATATACTCTATATCAGAACAATTTATACAATTAATTCATTTATTATACCTATTCATCTTACTTAACCCTCCCCTACACTTAAGATACATTGTGCTCAATGTTTTTAAACAAATAAACAAACGGAGGATTTAATTTTTATTTAAAGTAAGATTTTAAAAGGAACTTAGAAGTGAAAAAAACTTCTCTTTGTGTAAGCTCAAGGGTTAAACTTGTCTTGTCAAGACCTATTTAAGTCTGTTATACAAAGAACTTTGTTGGTCCTAAATAATAATCAAGAAGGGGGATTGAATTGATTATTACAAATTTTTTCTTTTAAAAATTAATTCCCTTTCAATTTTGAAAAACGAGAACAGTATATCAATACAGCAAATATGAAAATAAATTGCGAAAAATAAAAAGATAGAGAGAAAGAAAATCAGGCAGCTATTTATAGTGGTTCTGCCTTGTGCGTCAGTCCACTCTTCCGGCTTCGAGCCAAGGATCCTGTTATCCTACGGGTTTTGTTCCACTATATCCAATAAGTTTAAATTACAAACTTGTGTAATCCTCTCTGTTTGATTCTCACTGCTATCTTCTAGCTACAACCAGTCTATAAAGTTTAAAATATCAACTAAGAAGGCAACAACACGTTCCTTCTTTACACAATAAGATCTTTAAATCAAATAGCTGAAGTATGTATGCTAAAATATCAGCTTGCTATTGTAAATGTAGAAAAATCTCAATGAAGTGAAACTTCTGGATTTTGTTCTGTATTTTACTCTGTATCTTTTGTAAAGGAAAGCCATTTGTTTTCTTGCGTGAATAATGAATAATTCTCTTATTCTCTCTCTGTCTTGCAATGCATATATCCTTCATCTTCTTCTAACGCTCAAGTATTTGCTTGGAGGAGATTCATATCCCAAATATCTCAGATAAAGATCTGTTATCCTTATTTTGAATTTAAAATATAGCCACTTGCCTTAATGAGCTGAAGATGTTCCTTTTTTCTTTTGTAATTTTTCTTGATTTGAATTTAAATAACTTAAAATGTTGAAATGAAGATAAGGTCTGCTTGATTCTCGTAATTTATCAAAATTTAGTCGTATCTATTTTGAAATTCCTCCATAACGTTGTTTTGCTGGAGATAAATCCGTTTCCGATATTCCCTGCCTTCATCGTGATATTCATTTTCAAGATAACGTTTTATCTTGATTTGATCTTATCAGACAAATCCATGAAAATAGATAATAAAAATTCTCGTTCTTATTTTGAAATATATCAATTCAAATAATTACTTTGTCTTGAGATGAATCCCATAATATATGAATTTGTCTTGAATGAATACTTCCATTGATGAGATAGAATCTAAAAATATTTGAATCCCCTTGGATATAATTTGGACTTTAGTGGAATCAAATAAGTATATTACCCAAATATCTTATTATCTCAGAGCTAAGTCCTAAAAAAATCTTTATATTTTTCTGAAAAAGTAGATCTTCTTGTTTGAGAAGATGAAAAGTAACTTCTGGTTTAAAATACTTATTCTTCAAAAGTTCCAGTGAAAGTTCTGGAAAAAGTTCTGGTTTTCTAGAAAAATATTTCATCCTTAACTTAACCTTCTGGAGAACATTTGGTATACTTCTCTATTCCTTGAAAAACTCTTCATAATGATGTTGCTTCTCTCAATTATTTTGTATTCTTTCTTTATGATAAGTAAAGCATGTAAACCATCAATACAACATCATTTACCCATTCATCTTGAACTCATCATTTTTCTCTAAAGTTCTATGAAAGACTCTGTAGGTTCTGCCTAACACAAACACACACACACACACATATATATAAACTCTGCACACTAAATAACATCATGAGTTTCTTGATTATTTTGTTATCATCAAAACTTTAGTTAATAGAGAATCAACAAACTTGGCACAACAAAGGTTGTTATTGAGGCTCAAGTTATGGACAAAAAGCAAAAGATAATTCATAAAGAATGAAAACGAAAACGAAGACGAAGAATCTTCACTTTATTAAAAGAAGAAAGATTTTTCTTTCAACAAACCTTCATCTATCATGAGGGTGCATCAAGCTTATTTCTTCTATCATTGTGGGATTTTGAGATGGTGCTTTATATAGTTTTAATCTTTACCCATTAACTTTGAAAATTTCTCCATCTTTTCCTTCAATCTCAACAGCACCATGAGAAAATACTTTGTGCACTTGAAAGGGCCCTAACCGCTGGATTTAAGTTTTCCTAGAAAAAGTTTTAATCTAGAGTTAAATAATAGCACTCGTCTCCTTTTTTGAATGCATGTGGAAACCTGATTTTTGAATCATGCCACTTTTTGACTTTTTCTTTGTATATCTTGCTATTCTCATAGGCCTCCAATTGCAACTCATCCAATTCATTCATCTGCAAAAATCTTTTCTTTCGAGCCTTTGTGAGATCAAGATTTAGCAACTTAGTAATCCAATATGCTCAAGGTTCTAGCTCAATAGGTAAATGGCATGCTTTTCCATATACTATTTTGTACAGGGTTATGCCCAAAGGTGTTTTGAAAGCTAATCTATATGCCCGTACGCATCATCTGACTTTTTAGCCCAACCTTTTCTATTGGATGCCATAGTTTTTTCCAAAATTCCTTGAGTTCTCTGTTAGAGACTTCAGCCTGTCCACTGGTTTGGGGGTGATAAAGGGTGGATACCCTATGATGAACTCCATATCTTTTTAAAACTTTTTCCATTTGGTCATTGCAAAAATGGGTACCCTTATCACTGATTAAGGCATGAGGACATCCAAATCTTGAAAATGGTTTTTTTTTTTTTAATTTGTGACTATTCTGGCATCATTAGTAAGGCAAGCTTGAGCTTCCATCCATTTTGAAACATAGTCAATGGCTACCAAAATATATTTGTTGCTAAAAGATGTGGGAAAAAAGTCTCATGAAGTATATGCCCCAAACATCAAAGATTTCACATTCTAAAAAAAAATTTGGGGCATTTCATCCCTCTTTGAGATATTCCCTATCATTTGACAACTGTCATAGTTTGAAATCAATGCTTTTGCATCCTTGAAAATTGATGGCCAGTAAAATCCTGCTTCCAAAACCCTATACGTTGTTCTATTTGCACCATAGTAACCCCCAATTGGTCCACTATGACAATAATTTAAAATTTTTCGACCTTCTTCATGAGAAACACATCACCGAATTATTTGGTCAAAGCAACTTCGAAAAAGGAAAGGATCCTCCCAAAAATAATATTTCAAATTAGAAAAGAACTTTTTCTTTTGGTTATAATCAAGCTCTGTGGAAATTTCTTTGTCAACCAAGTAATTGACTAAATCTGCAAACCAAGGCTCGAAATTATCTATGGTACACATAGAATATAATTTTTCACTTGGAAATGTTTCTTCAATCTCAATCTTAGACTCATTTTCACATGGATCATCAAGCCATGATAAATGATTTGCAGCTAAGTTTTTATATCCTTTTTTATCTTTTATTTCCAAATCAATCTCTTGCAATAATAGAATCTATCTAATCAATTTGGGTTTTACATCATTTTTTGCAAGCAGATTTTTCAAAGCAGAATGGTCAGTGAAAATAGTAACTTTTGAAAGAATTAGATAAGACCTGAACTTTTGAAATGCAAAGATGATTGCGAGTAGCTCCTTCTCCGTGGTTGTGTAATTTGCTTGAGTGGCAGTTAAGGCCCTGTTAGCAGAGTGCATTGGTTGGAAATGTTTGTTTCTTCTCTTCCCTAGATCAACTCCTACTACTGAAGCACTAGCGTCACACATGAGTTCGAAAGGCAAATTCCAATCCGAGCTACCATTATAGGTGCTTGTGTAAGCTACTTCTTTAGTAGCTTAAATGTTGTGTTGTATTCCTCTTCAAAAACGAATGGAGAATCTTTTTCTTGGTCCGGCTATTTTTGAAAAGTCTCGAATGAATCTCCTGTAAAAGCTAGCGTGATCAAGAAAGCTCCTAATGCCCTTGACTGTTGTGGATGCTAATAATTTTGCAATAGCATCAACTTTTGCTGTATCCACCTCGATACCCTTCCTTAAGATCCTATGTCCCAGGATAATTCCTTCTTGTACCATAAAATGGCACTTCTTCCAACTCAGTAAGAGATTCGTATCTCCACATCTTTGGAGGACCTGTCTAAATTTTCAAGACAATTGTCAAATGATTTTTCGAACACAGAGAAATCATCCATTAAAACTTCCATTATGTCCACCACATATTCTTAAAAAATGGCTAATATGCACCTTTGGAATGTTGCTAGAGTGTTGCATAGCCCGAAGGGCATTCTTCTATATGCGAAAGTTCCATAAGGACATGTAAAAGTTGTTTTGTCTTGATCTTCTGGGGCTATGGGTATCTGGAAGTATCCAGACATCCCATCAAGGAAGCAATAGTACTCATGTCCTACTAATCTTTCAAGCATCTGATCGATAAAAGGCAAGTGGAAGTGGTTTTTTCTGGTGGCATCATTCAACTTTCTATAGTCTATACAAACCCACTAACTAGTGACAGTTCGAGTTGTATTAATTCATTTTGATTATTAGGAATACTGTTATTCCTCCTTTCTTTGGTACCACTTGTGTGGGGCTCACCCAAGCACTGTAAAAAATGGGATAAATAATCCCTGCATCTAAAATTTTTAGTACTTCCTTCTTGGCCACCTCCTTCATATTGGGTTTCAAATGTCTCTATGGTTGGACAACAGGTTTGAAAGTATCTTCCATAAGAATTTTGTGTGTACAGAAGGTAGGACTTATTCTCTGATGTCCACAATTTTCCATGCTATAGCTTTCTTATGTTTTCTCAGAATCTCTAAAAAAGCTTTTTCTTTTGCTCCTCATTGAGTTTGAAGATATAATCACAAGTAGTTTGCAACCATCTTTCAAGAAAGCATATTCGAAATGATTTGGTAATTCTTTCAGCTCGGATTTGGTGGTTCTTCAATGGAGGGTTTGAGCTACTTAGCATCATCCTGTTCTTTTCTTATCTCATCTCTGTTTTCTTCTCCAACTCGACTTTTTAAAGATTCTTTCATAGGCTCATCATCATATGTATTTTCCTTCCCAAAATAGAGCTTGTTAGCCAAATCTTGATTTTATTCAAGAATCTCATCATCCATAAACTTTAGTGTCAAAAAATCATCATCATTATTATCCCTTGCTTCACACTCCCTAATAACTTTATTAACATTTCATCATCCGCATTCTCAGTGCTAACTTCCATTTTTAACATTAATGACTGCCCCTGCGGTTGCCAGGAATGTCTCCCCAAAATCAAACGGACATCAATCCTTTCGTCCATATCCAAAATCACAAAATCAGTAGGAAAGATGAAGTTCTGGACCTTAACAAGAACATCTTCAACTACTCTGTTGGGGTATCTAGTAGATATGTAGCTAATTGTTATCTTATTCTTGTCGGTTTTGCTTCTCTTAACCCCAGTTTCTTGAACATGGTATAGGGCATGAGGTTAATGCTCGCCCCTAGATCAGTTAATGCCTTTTCTACAAGGAGATTACCTATTAAGCATGGCATGAGGAAACTCCCTGGATCTTTCTTTTTTTTTTTTTTTTGGGAGCTTTTTCAACAAAACCACAGAATATTCTCTTCTAAAGGTCCCTAGTGACCCCTCCTCCAATCTCTTCTCATTGGAAAGTAGCTCTTTCAAAAATTTTGCATACTTTGACATTGTGAAAGTGTATCAACCAAAGGTAGGTTTACATGCAACTGCTTAAATAATTCTAAAAACTTTTTAAATTATTCCTCATCTCATCTCCTCCTTACCCTTACAGGGTAAGGCAAAGGAAGTTTGTATAGTTCAATTGGAAATACACTCTTTTTCTAATCAATTTCTTTTTCTTCTTTTTCTTTTGTATCTATTTTATTTTCTTCGCATTTTCTTTTTCTTATTCTTTTTCAACCCTCTTTTCTTCTTCTTTCTCCTCTTTATTTTCTTCTCTTGTCTTTTTTAACTACCTACCACTTCTGAGGGAAACAACATGAACTCCCTTCATAATTCTCTCTCTAAGCATAGTCACAATATTATTTACGTTGTTTTCAAGCTTCTCGAGAGATCTTGAGTGATCAGTTTCTTTTATAAAAGAAATGAGGGTTTCCCCCAAGCTGGAATGAGAGTTGAAGTTTATGGGTTGCACATTTTGATACTGAGGATAAGGATTCCACTTTTGTGGGGGATTCCGATACACTCCAGGGCAACTGCCAGCAAACACTGATGGAATATCTCTAGAGGGTACTGGTTACCATTCTGTTTATGAGGGAAGAACCCTACTTGTTATTGTCTCAAGGCATCCTCTAATTGTTGAACCAGAAATGGCACATGGTGTTTCAACCTAAACAAAACAACTAAAATAGCAAAACAAACAAACAGAAAAACTGTAGAAAATAGATTATTATTCTAACAAAAATATATAAGAATGCAAAAGGTGGCTAGAACAACAAATTAAAATTAATTTACTATTGCCCTATTGGGCTTCAAAAATAATATTGAATCCAACACCATTCCCTGGCAATAGCGTTAGAAAACTTGGTTATGAGATTTTTTTTTTTATTATTATTGATTAGTTTGCATTTCAGTTCGTACTAATCATTGACCAAATTTTTCAAATTTATAAATATTTTCTAAGTCAGTTTCAATAACTACGGTCCCATAGAGTAAGCATACCCATCAAATGTAGCATAGATAGTGATTTAGGTCGTGGTTGGTAGCTAGTATACTCCCAACCTCATTTATTGTCTAGCCAAAGAAAGGTTTAGAAAAACATAAAGAAAAAGCAACTATGCTAAGTTAGAAATATTCACAAACATTTAATAGGTAAAATAGAAAATAAGCCTGTAACTTCTATAAACAGCAGCTCAGGGTTACTTCACCAATTCCTTATCAGAATGATTTCTTAAAAGTAATAAACTTCTTAAAAAGCTGTTTGAATTGTGTGTTTATACCACCAGATTCTCTAATTTAAACTAAAGCTTCTCTGAAATTAGTAGTTCTAAATCTAGTTGAAACCTGTAATCTAAAATTCCAATTAAAACCGCATAAAGAATAGGAATCCATTGTTTTGAAAAAACAACTCAATGAATTTTCAAAACAAGTGACAGAAAGTCTTCATCCATTCATCGGCAAGAGGTAGTTAGGATCGACTTCATTAACAACCACAGATCTATCAATGAATGATCTCTCGATCTATCCAATTGAAATCAATCGTGGATCTAAAAGTGCACCACTCCTTTAAAAACCATAAGTTTAATAAATTAATTGCTCAAAATTCATAAAAATTACAAATATCAGTTAAATTGATTTTACCCAGAAAACAAAAGAAATTCTTAAGTAAGAAAAAATGAAAATTCTTTTACCTAAGAATCCTTCAAAGATCTACTCTACATCAATATTGATTTATATTGTTGGTACATACTTTATAACACACGCTTGCATGTTTATTTAGAGGCTACTAGGCATAGAAAGCATGTCCTACTTTATTACACGTGGTAGATTCTCTGTAATAAAATTTGTGATATTTTCCACGTGTACATATGATCGGTGAAAACACTTATCAAGGTTGCATGTGATCTGTTGGTCAGGCTCGTATTAAGCAAAATCAGCTCGACTTTAGGAATTTCCAAAGTAAACTGTGTGTTTTCATCCATTGCTTTATCAAGGGTAAAATTGAGAAAGTCAAGGCTCGTATTGCTGAGGCTCGAGGCAATTTTGATAAAGAATTGGTCTGTCACAACAATTGTTGAAGGTCGAAATTTTAAAGCTCGATTTTGAGGCTCGACAATGTATTTTCTTCATAATGATACTCGATCACTTCGACTGAAGTCGAGGGTCATATTAAGGCTCGCAGTTAAGGCTCACAAACCAATTTTTGTTGTTTTCTTCCTTTGTTTAGCCTCGATTGTGACTTTACAAGGCTCAATTTTTGCAATCTTGACTTTACTTCTTGTTTTTGCTTCAAATTTGATTTAAACACTTTGATTATTCTTCATTGGATTCTAAGAGCTTTAAAACAACATTATTTATTAAAAACACAACTTTTATAGTATTTTATCTGAAATTCTTAACAAAATGAGCTTAAAATTCTATGAAAAATATAGAGCAAAAATGACTTATCACTTACATAACCATACAGTATAACATCTAATCTACTATACTTAACTCCTTCTTCACTTTTCTTTTTTCTCTTTCTCTCAATTAAGCCTTGCACCACCTACCCCCCCCCCCCATACTCTCTCTCATTGTCATTTTTCTTTGCTTTTCTCACTCCATTTATTTTTATAAATACCCTATAGCTCCCTCATTCAAACACTTCATACAAAACTATTTAAACTCTATCAAAACACTTTCAAACACTCCCTCATTCTTCCTCTCCATCACTGCCCCTCTCCCTCTCTCTTCCTATCTCTCAACTCTTTCTCTTTCACAAACACATACACACTTTTCCTCTCATTTGTTTAGGTAATCAACCATCCATACATATCTCTAATATGTATATAATCATGTGTATGAGCATCATACATTTCCTTATGATTTTCCTATGTTGCTTCATATGAGGGGGAAAATGTATGGTTTCATATTTAGCTTTATATTTATGTTCTTGTTATCTTTATGTTATTTATGTTATGCACACTAGCCTAAATCTAATCTAACTTTTAAAAGTAACTATATATATATGTAGGTATAACTCTAGAGCATAAAAGCTCAGTAATCTAACATTGCAATTTACTTATTTATTTTATGTTCAGAAGACTTGTCCTAAATCAAAATCTTGAAGACCTACCCACTTTAAGTCATAAAAAGAAAAGACCAGTCTTAGACTTATCTATACTCAAGTCATAAGGAGACTTGTTCATCTCAAAGTCTTAGGGAGCCTTGTCATAAATGTAAGACTTTAATTTTTCTTTATGTTATTTTATATTTCATTTTTCTATTTTATCGGTCAAGAGACAATATTATTTTTCATGAAAACCATATGTTATTCATGATGTTGTTTCTTATAATTATATGACAATTCTTTGTTATGTAAGATATTTTCCAAAACTATAGTTTTCATACATGGAAAAATCATATTTTATAAAAAGAAAAGTCGAAAAAAAAAACTTCACCCCTCTATTTTTCTAAATGCCGCACCTATGATTAAACAATAGGGGTGTTGAACTATATTTTCCTTCTTCATAACCTTTGATTTTGATATTTTAAAAGATGATAAAAAAAAAAAAAAAAAACCACCCCTCTTTTTCTAAAAAATGCTAAAACCTATATGTTTCACAAAGGGTATGAAACTTTGATTTTTCTTTCATAAAGAAACTTAGTTGCAATGTTTTGAAAATAATCAAGCAAAAAAATTTTTTTTTTTTGAAATGTTTTGCTAAGAATGCGAAGAACCCCTTAGCAAGATTAAGGTGTGCAAACTTCATTTTTCTACTTTGATTTACTTGTTCTAAAAGTCATGGAGTTGATCACACAAAAAAGGTTTTGATTTCCTTTTCATTTTGTTCATGACGTGATTACAAGACCTTAAAAGGAAATATTTTCATTTTAAGTTTTATTTCTAGTGTTCTATGATGAGTCCAGGGATGTTAGCAAATGAATATAGGGATATGATCTCATATTCCTTGAAAGAGAAGTTAACAAAGACTATGAACAAACAATCTTAACTTGCATCCTTTTAATTTATCTTTACAAGATTTACTTCATTTTAAAACCTTCATAGCTATGTTGACCTTAACATCATTACAATCATATTCTCATTCTCCTTACCATATTTATAACGACATATAGGAGTAAACCTATGCATGATAAAAGACCTTGTAGGCTTTAAACATTAGAAAAGTACCAAAATAGAGCTAAAACAAGTAAAGAAGCAATCTGACCCCTTCTCACTCGAGGCCTTACTAATCTCATATGACCAAGAAAACATAAAAAATAGATACATCATTTGAAGTAGATAGAAATTAACTACTCATATGTAAAAATTGATGTTAAAATGACTAGATTATGGCCGTTTAAAGATTTTAAACTAAGTTGCCATGAAACATAGCAATAATAGTAACCACAAAAGTAGAGGTTTAGATGAAGTTGATCCGAAACACTCATTTTGGGTTTTTTCTTTGTTTAGGTGATGAGGATATCAAAGCTATGTTTCTTAAGGATTACTTCAACTAAAGATTTCGCTATAAATGAATGAGTTATTTCGTATGATTTTGTTACATTACATGTGCTTGTAACTAGCTGCACTAGTTTGTGAAGAAAAAGGATTAAATGGATATGTATGGGGAATCATGGGTTATGTATGTGATTCTATGCTTGTGCGATAAAGCATATGTTAAGCATATCATAACCTCAAATTGTTTATTTAAGTGCTTTTGATTACTTATGTGTACAGGTGCTTGGTGCTTCTTAAATTGTTTGGTTACCCCCTTAATGAACTTAATGAGGTTTATCTTAAGAATAAGAAATGTCCATTGATTGCATTCATTGGGTCACATTTCTTTTTGTTACTACTCCTACGCATGAGACCAAATGGGTAATCAACCGTACACAAAATATGGGCCTTACTCCAGCTTAAGAAGCTAAGTCGTTTGGGGAATACGGCCTCATGGAGGAGCCACGCCATATCAATCGCTATGGGTTGGTTCCCGAAGACTAGTGGTGGTCACAAAGACCCCTTCTCAAAGCCACAGGAGGTTACAAGGACTCCTTTCTCCAAGCAGTAGTGGTCAGGGACCCCTTTTTCAAAGCATTCCTAACTTTTAAAAGGAGGGCATAAATCCATTCTATGTGTGGTTTTTGGATGACCATACATACTTGCTTATCTCACGCGCTTGTTGCATAGCATGCATAGCATATGCTTGAAACTAAAATAACTTTCTTTTTTGGTTGTTATGATATGATTGAGGAAATATCTTACTAAGCTAGATGTAGCTTAACCCCCAATAGTTTTTTTTTGTAAGAATAATTAAAAGCTGGGACTAGGATAGAATTCGAGTGCATAACATATTAAGGATCAAGCCAAATTATTTAAAGGAATAGAAAACTGATAGACTAAATCTAGATGAGAGAGATTTAAAACTTATTTATCTCGTTCTTAAACTCCCTCTTTCCTTTTTTCTTTTTAATTTCTTTTAATAATAGTTGATAGATAGACTTAAACTGGGCTTATTTTGTCTTTTGATAGGGTATCTGATTCCTAGCAGTCCTTATGATTCGTGGAAATATCGATATCCAAAACTATTTTTCTGAATATGTAAATATATGTATAACACATTGAAAAAATAATCAATTAGAGTCTTGCTAACTCCAATTTGCAAGGCAGTCATCATGTTACAGGTGCACATGTGATATGATGACTTTAGAGTAATTCTACTAGGCCCCTATTTTAGGTCGTTACAAGGTGAGTTTTAAGAGGTCATTACTAGTGTAAAAATAATGTTGATGTTATAGTTGAGGCATGTGTTTGGAGGTGACCAGTAGATATTAAAAATCCAATTGATTGAAACTATCACTAAAAGATTTCTAAGATGTATTCTTTGAAAATTTACCTAACAGATTACCTCCTTTGAAGGGTATTGAGCATAAACTAGATACATTGTTTGTTGCATTGCTTCCAAACCACCCTACTTTTAAGATGAGCCTTAATGAGGCTAGTGAAATGTAAAGATGAGTTGATATTTAATTGAAGGGTTAATGTCAGAAATGGGCCTAAACTATCACAAAATATTCAATTAGGTACTTAAAGTTTTGTTTTAAACAATTTAGTACCTAAACTTTTTCAAAAAGTTCAATCAAGTATCTAAAGTTTGGTTTTAACAATTTTGGTACATAAACAATGTTTTTTATGAGATTTTTCACACCTGATTAAACTTACTTTAGGTATCAAAAAAGTCCTCAAAAACTTACTAAGGTATCAAAATTATTAAAATCAAATTTCAAATACGAAAAAGTCTGTGAAAACTTTGTTTTTGTTCAAAACGAAACTTCAAGTATCTAATTGAACATTTTGTGAAAGTTTAGGTACCATTTTTGTCCTTAACCCTTAATTAAGAGAATTTGTATATTGAAGAGAATGAACTCTTAATATGGTTTCTTTGGTGTTAAAGATGAATGGAAGTTAGGTTAAATTATTGATTTAATCACAGCTAGATATCAACATCACATCCAAAGACTTCGATGATATGCCAAGTGAGTTATGATAGGTTTGAATTAATCCTTATAAAGATAGGATATTTTGTAGTATTTTGAATACATGATCAAGGTAAGAGTGAATGAGTTTTAGGAATGTAAGACTTGCTAGAATTGGAATGTATGTTTAATTGAATCAAAGTAAGGGATTTTTACTTTGGATCTAAGTGAGATTTATGGTTGTCCTAAGTAGTGTAGTTTTCAAACAACTATTTTTTGTTTTTTCCAAGTTATTTGAATTTATTATTTTCTTTAGGACAATTAAAGGGTTAAGTGTTGGGGAGATTGATAAGTGCAAAATAACTCTTAATTAGAAGGGATATTTTAGGTTGTATTGGATGGGTTTGATGAATAATCCATGAACCTACTACTTAATTGTTCAAACTTGTGATTTCAAGACTTTGAAGTGATATTTGTGCTTAAAAGAGGAATGATAATAAATTTCATGGAATTTAGATGATGATTTGTCAAATTTTGAAGAGTTGTATTATGCATAAGTGATGCATGGGTCATGCAAGTAGTCATGCAAAAGTCACCGAAAGAACATGAACCTTTAAATTTGATCATGTTTGGAGATTTTAAGAAAGTCGAGAAATACACAACTGATACATGAAATCATGCATTAATCGTGTTGAACTAAGGAGAAGAAATTGTAATTATGAGAAGTGCATGACCAATGCACACAAACATGCACAGGCTATGTCATGCCATATATGAGCTAAATATGGTCATGTTAAGCTTGTGCTAACATAAAATTTAAGTTTACATATAAATAGAGCTCAAGTACGAAAGGGATTATCTTTTGGCAAATCTAAGCAATTTCTAAAGAGAGAAAGTTGTAAGAACAAGTTAGAGAGCATTAAAGCTTGTTAAGGATTGCAAAATCATGAAACAATAAAAATAAGCTAGAATAGGTAATATCAAACAATGTAGACCCTAAAGTGGAGATGTGACAATATTGAAAGATAAAAAAAAAAGAAAAAAAACTACGTTATCCCTAATGAACTTATTGATCTCCATATTTGCTTCCTCATTTCCTTTTCTCTCTCAAAGCTTTGAGAGAAAATATAAGAGGTATGCATCTAAAAACCCAAACCTTAAACCTACCATATTTAAGTGTGATATGATATATTAATGTAAGTTTTAGCTAAAAAAGGCTTCTAATCACAAACTTACTCAGTTTATCTTCGGGATTAAGGAAATAAAGCATAGACCATTGGAAACAAAGTTACATTAGAAAAATTGAGGAATTTTAAGTTAACATTTGATCTTCTAAAATGGATTTAAGTTAAATATAAGCATTTGAACTACATATAATAGATTAAAGTGGTTTTCTTGGTCTCTATAGCTAAGGGTTAAAGAAGTTGCATCTTTGGTGTTTAATAAGGGTAGCAATAAGCCATGGTTAGGTAGATTCAAGTGTTTTTTTTTAATCTTAGGTTAACCTCTAAACTAGTTTAAAATAATATTAATTGGTGATTAGAGAAGTAGGTTTGATGTTAAGTGTTGCATGGAGTAGATAGATAATGAAATGGTGGAATGAAACTAAGATGAGTGGAAGATTCACTAGCAGAGGTAGTGAGTTGGTTACATTGGATGGGAATGATGGTGTTTTGATGATTTTAATTGATATATGATGTTTAGAAAGGATCACTTAATAGGTAAAATGGGTTGATTATGATTCCAAATGACGTAATGCTTATAATTGGTGATTTGTAATTTGATATGCAAATTGGAAACTCTTAGATTTTACAATAATTATGAGTAAACTCTAAGAACCGAAAGTCAACCAAAACCCTAAAGTCAATCTAGTTCTATGATAAGTCTAGTGAATCTAGATCCGGCAATGCCGCGTGCAAAATCCAAAAATAATAAAAATGAGATAATTATGAATTATATTCCGAAATGATGTTTTATAGCTTAAAAAGATCAAATTAACCAAAAATTTGACCATTTCAGACCCGAAAAGGATTAGTTCTCTAAAATTAGGATATCAACAAGTAAAATAGTGAAAATATTCCGATAACCCTATTAACTCATAATAATATAATGATTCCAAAAATATTAGTTTTAGAATTTTTCGGTATCTAAAAATATCAAATATAACTCGTTTATGCGTATTTTCTTTACTATCGATAATTTATTAGTCTTGTTTACTATTCATAGTACTATTTCTACTATTCACTACATTCATTTATCTCTACTTTTTCTTACCATCTATTTCTTACCACCTATAAATCCATCTCTTACATTTATATTTCCAATATTACTTTATATCTTTCAACTCTTACATACTACTTAACTTTCATTATAAAAATTACAAAACAAGTTACTCTCTCTCTCTTCCCCATGGCAAAATCGGTACCTCCCCCTTCTCTATCTATCTATCTTTTTTATTTTATTTAATTACATCTAATTTTCACTCCAAGATTCTATAAATACCCCCCTCCTTTCTTTATTCTTTATACACATTTCTTTACTGCAACAAAACTCTTACAAATTTTCTTCTCAAATCCTTTCTTTCCCTCTTGTGAACCATAAGCTTCCCTCTCCCATTTTTTAACAATTTTTCACAAATTTTTCTTTCATTCATCCATCACCATACACCTTAAGTAAATTCCTAAAACCATCTTCATGTTCATGTTAACATAACATGATCATAGTGTATATTTTCTGAACCCATAGGTATTATGGAAGTAACAATATGTTCATGTCTTGTTTAACAATGTTCAAATATTATTACTATTGTTGTTATATTATTATGTTTTATTATTTACTCATAATCTAACTTTTATATATTACTAAGTATATTTATGTATATATATTCTTAGAACATAAAAGCTCACTAACATAACTTTTATTTATGCTATTACATTTCTTGTAATTTATTTATTTCATGCAATTTTATAAGACTGGTCTTTCTAGTCTTAGACTTGTCATTGTCAAGTCAAAACAATTTTCTTTTCTTTTCTTTTCTTTTATGGGACTTGTCCATAATCTAAGTCCGGGGAGCCTTGACACCAATCTAAGACTCCCATGATTTTCTTGTTTTATTTTCTTACTTTTCTTTTTGGGGCTAGTCTATTTCTAGTCCAAAGCCTTGATGAAAGCTAAGATTCCAATACTTGACTTTATTTATATGTTCATATGCTTATTTAGTTTCTTATGTCTCTTATATTCCATATAAATTATCTTTCTATAATATAATTATATGTTTATGTTCATGCAAAATCATAATGGTGTTGTCTAAATAAAAGGGAGCTCTTTTCTTTATTAAAATTTAAGACTAAATTCATTAGAAAAATAATTTTGGCACTTACGAAAAGTTTCCAGTAAAACTTAGGATTATAATTCAATAATATCATTTTCAAAAAATTAAATAAGTTCATCATAGACTTTAAGTGTTAATGTTATGTGAAGCTTTTTCCAAATATAGTTATAAAGTTCTTTTACTCTGTTTTCCAAAATAAATAAATTTATTATTAAATCTTAATGTTGATGATTCTTTATTATACAAGTTTTTCTTAAAAACTTATCTAGAAGAACACATACCAACACTCTAACAAATATTAAGAACTAGGCAAATTTCTAAGTCAAGTTAAAATCAACTCACTAGTGAAGAAAACACTTAGAAAAGTAATTTCATTAAACAACCTTAAAGTAACAAGTTTTCAAAAATATAAAAGCTTATTTTTATAAAGTCTATAAGTAGGAATGGCAGTTAAGATATAAAAAGTACTCATATGAAATAAACTAAAAATCTTAGTTTTCATTTCAATAATTTACGATGAGAACTTGTAGATTCCAATCTTTAAATTCCTAATGGAGATTATTTTATGAAAAATCATAGTTGGACAAAAACACTTGAATTATGCATGTAATGTGAGTCTATATATGTACGAAAATGATTTTTTTCAACTATATAAATATTTATATGCTTGTTAGGGGATTTTTTGTTGATAAAAGTTTGGAAAATTATGTTTTAAGGGCTAGGAATTTCATGTCAGTTCTGTAGCGACCCATGTTGAAACCCAAAGGCTTTAAATGATAAAAATAATCTTAGAAATAGATAGATATTTTCAAGTAGGTAGAAAAAAGTATCTAATACAAAATTCTGAGTTAAAATGAGCAAGTTATGGCCATTTTTAAGTTGGAATTTCACTCCATCCAAATTTTGAAAAAAATGGTAAAATTGAATTAGATAGTTTAAGTAGATCTTGGATGAGATACGTATTTTAGGTATTTCTTTTGTTCAGGTAACGAGGACCAGGACCTTTTCTTTCCTGATGATTACTTTGACTGATAGAGATCACCATTATCGAGTGAGTTCTCCTTTACATTTTATATATTCGCGCATGTGCTTATAGAATAGAGTATTAGATATTAAAAAAAGATAAAAATTGATATGCATGCGGGTTACCATGGGAATTATGTATGTAATTTGTTTTGCATGATCAATAAACAATAAGTATATCGGAACTCGATTAGTTGATTAACATAAATTGTCTCTATGTATTATGCTGTGTGTGGAATATTGATTAATCGCCCTAAATGAATTAATATTGGATCGAAAATTCCTTATAACTAAATTGATCGTGCATATCACTTAGAATATTATGTTTCCATTTTGCTACTTCTCCTCAATAAGGGATCGGAAAGGTAAACTACCTAGCTACATCTTGAGGAATTAGGACGTTTGGGGAATACAGCCTCATGGTGTAGCCAAGCTGGATCGATCGTTTTGGGTGAGGAAAACCCAGAGACTACTAGTACGGTTGTTTGGAACCCTAAGTCACGCGTGCAAAGGTCTTTGGACCCATTCAAAGCATTCCCTAAACCTGAATAGAGGGCATAAATCCATTCTACATACAAAATCGAATAGTTGTATGTATTTGTTTGATCATATAGTTGTTACATTTCATGTTCTTGCTAATGGATTTGTTTGATTGTTTTGTTATGAGTACTTTTACGTAAAGAATATCTTACTAAGCTCGTTATACTTACTCCTCAATAGATATTTTATGATTGCAGGATCGTTGTTTTTGCACCCGATACCACCTATCCATCCAGATAGGACTCATGCTTTTGGGGAGCTTTTGCAGGAATTCTATTTAAAGACTTTAGAGTATATTTCCTTTAAAATCTTTTGGTTATAGTTATTTGATTAAGTAAGACTATGATATTTTGGAGAATTATCGGGGGAATGCCGATATGATAATGTAAGAGCGTCAATCTATGATTTATGAGTAATGAATGTTTAAGTATTTTCTTGATTGTTATATTTTTACTATCTTAAACAACATATCCCACCAGTATCTCCTATTTTTTGTGAAAGTACGCCTTGCATATGGCATCAAAGCTTTTGCATGACTAATGAATGTCATTCCTAAACTTTAATATCTTATGCGGTTGACTGTCACGTTTAAGGTACCCTTTAGAGCGTGACACAAATCCTAGTAGTTAAAGTATGTCTTGGTTTGAACGGGATTGATTGAATGAATATAGAATGAGATGTTTGATAATTTTTGACAAAATAAATAAGGTATTAATGATATAAGTTAGAATATGGTTTAAGAATAGGTTAAGGATTCCCTTTTTCTTGAATCTAAGTTGATATATGTTTATGTTGTAAGGTTGGGATTTAATATAAATTACATTGATTGAGGTAGTTGATGCTAGTTCAATGAGTTAAAGTGTTAGCTCTTGAGTTTGTTTGATAATAAATGGGATGTAAACAATATATGTAGTGCACAAGATGCCTAAGGGCAAGTTTATAAGGTAAATTAACACTAGAAAAAATTAATGTTTTGGTGTAGATTTGAATAAGGATCAGCATTGTTGAAAGTAATGCAGGATCTATTAATGTGCTATTATAACACCATTTAAGATATACTAATATGGCACGTTTAAGTAAAGTCATGCCAGCATCCATGCCAACATAGCTTAAACATTAAGACAACAAAATAGCAAATCTCTTATATGCAATACTTTATATAATGTTGATTCCTCTTTTAAATTACTTAAGGCAATTATCACATGTATCGATATATTCTCAAACATTAATTTTTAGTATAATTTTCCCAGTTTATAGTGATTAGAATGTTCGAAATGGATTGAATAATGGAATTTTGCAAAAATTTTTGCATAATATGAAAATAATTGAATGTTGTGTTACATGACTTGTTGCATGATTGGTGTATTGTCTTTTGTTTAATAGGCTTACAAAATAAAAAGAGAAATAATGATGATTTTTTTAAGTTTTTACATTTTACCTTGTTAAAGTCTAACTTCATGATATTGCACCTTGAGATGTAACTCATTTAAGATACAAGTCATTTTGGCCACCCTATATAACCCACAAGTTAAAGCAAGCCAACCTTCTTGACTCGGAAACATGTGGATTTTTTTTTTCGTTATTCATGATGATGGTCGATGAGCATATTGGGAATTATACTGAATCATGTGTTGATGAAGACATGATTAAAACTTTCAATTTTAATTTTGAATTTGGTTGTTATTTCATGATAATGGTTATTCATGTACAATACTTTTGCGATGATTAGTTAAGGTGTTGTTAGATGACATGATTTTTAATTTATCATCATCTAAATTTTATATTAAACTGATGAGTTATTCAAGTGAGATTAAGACAAATATCTCTAGTAAAATATGGGAGGAAAGGTATCTAAAAGGGGAAAATAAAAGTATATAGAGATAATAAGAATTTATGATATTCATATATATATATATATATATTCCTTTCTTTGTCTATATTTTATTATATGCATAAATAATATTTTCTTTTTTATTTTAATTGAAAAATAACATTTACTTTAAGCATAATTATATTATAATATTGGTTATTCAAGTTTTACCAAAAGCAAATTAAAGATTAGCAACTAATTGGGCTTGCCCGCATAACCTACAAATTCATTCGATGTTGTTTAAGTCAAAATTTTGACTATTTTATTAATTATACGAGCTAAAGTGAGTTAACCTACTTAGTCCACTGGTTAAAACTTAAAAGGGCTACTTAAACAAGGCGAGATAGGTTGACTCAATTGCACAGCTCTAATCATCCTAGGAGGTTTGTTGGTTTCCTTGGATTGAAGATGGATGGCTAGCCAACAAAGGTTATAATAAAATTAAAAAAAAAAATCCTTTAAATCTCCACCGAATCATAAATCATATTTACATATATATATATATATATATATAAATTGGCCCTTCCAATATAAACACATTCAATAAAATAAAAATCCTTTTACAAACATAATCTTATAGATTTAGTAATAAATTACACAATACATAATAAATATGTGTGTGTGTGGAATGTAGTAAATAAATCGACTATTAATAATTGAATTGCTCAATTATGACCAACATTAATGCCTATAGCAAATCATCATGTTCATGGTCAACGTAGGACTATTGGATCTATATTGATTTAACATTTTTTTGACAAAATCTTGTCCGGTTCTTCATATTTTGTGGTCGGCAGATCCAATAAGATTTTATTTGGCTCTGACTGATGCCTAGCTTAAATGGACCAGAATAAATAAGAAAATAAATAAATAATGCAATTGTATCTCTGATCCTCAAATTATGCATCCGTATGATTCAATAAAATAAATAGGTGACATACTTCTCTCCAGTGGTAACAAGAAGACGAAAAAAGATATGGATATTCAGCTTTTTGGACAATTTATTTTAAAATAAACAAGGTCGCACATTCAATTCAGTAACATTAACAAACAAAATTTGTCGATATGGGGGAGTCATAGTCCATCGTCCACAAATCACGTCTCCTCAACATGTAGCATATTGGGGGCGGTTGAGTGTCGTTATTGAAAATTTTATTGAGGAATAAGTCCATGAACATGGGTAATACACATTATGATACATGTTAATTATACTAATATGCATGTAAAGACTTACTTGTCCATTATTAATATTTACCACATATCATATAGGTTATGGGTTGATTTGAATTGTTTGTTTCTCGTATGTATCTATATATGTATCTGTATCTAAATTTTATATGTAAATTTGTTCGATTTGTAATTATATTTTATCTGTATTTAGCCTATTTAATATTTTCATAAGAATTGTCACATGTTCTTCGCATATATATATATATATATTTCTTAACAGATAATTTGTTAGAAAAAAATTTTAAAAAATGTTTATCGTATGCCATCTATCAGATGTCAAACAGATCCACTGGATAGATAAAAAGTTTATCTGTATAGTTTTTTTTTTTTTTTTTTTCCATCGTTAGATAGGATATAAAGCTTCTGTATAATTGTTTTCATTTCAAAGATACAGTGATAAACCTTTATTATTAAAATATAACCTCTACATTTTCTTTTTTTCAATTTTCATCAATTTATACATTAATGATTTAAAATTATCCAAATTTTTTAAATATCCTAAGATATTATTCTGACATTGCAATCTCGTTTAATTTTAACTATTTAATTATACGTCCTTTTTGTCTTTTTTTTTTAATATCCATCAATTTATAAATTAAGGGTTCAGATTGTCTAAATTATTAAATTAAATTATAATATGATTATGATGTTGTATTATTTTTATAGTTTTAACCAATGTTGGTAGACCTAATCTTGAAGTTTGAATCAAACATGTTAAAGGATCAAGTATCATTAAGTAAAATCAAATTGAATTGAGAATTAAACGGTGATTGAATGACTCATTTTCAATGATCGATCGAGTTCATAACATTAAATCAGGTGGATTAATCTAGATATGATAATACTGGTTTTAACCCTTTACTATACATGATAATATTTAAAAAAAAAACAAATAAATCGATAGGAAAAGAATAAATGAAAAATAAACATGAAATGAAAGGTTTTATCTGCAAGTGTCCAATAAGACGACGCCAAAAAGTGTTGAAAATCTTTTGTTTTTCCTAAAAAGCTGAAGTGATTAGTGACTGCCACTTTAACACGTACAATCAACCACCAAATAAAACGAGTCAGAATATCTCCTTTTGACACTTCTATCTTAATCTTCTTAACAACCAAAACGTATTATTGGGGTACATCAACGTCAAATTTTTAATGAACTTTTTTTGAAAGATTGTAATAAAGTTTTGTCTGACTAGGGTTTTTAGACCGGACTTTTTTGTATAGTCTGAATGTTAAATTTTCTTTTAGTATTTCGTCTTGATGACATATATATATCTCAGCTGGTGGTGAGAATAATTTGCAAAAATCATACTGCGGCCCACTTGAAGCCTGGTTGCTTAGCTAGAGTCTGATTGTTTCGTGTTATTTTGATCATTTTTTGCATTTTATTTTTATTATTTTTAAGTAATTTTTTGTTAATAAACAGATTTAGATAATTTTATTCATAAATTGATCAAACAAATCAAATACAAATAAATTATAAATAAAATACAAATATTAATTAAATATAAATAAAATACAAATAAAAATTAAATAATCTTAATCTCTGTATGTTTACTCTCGTCGCAGATAAAAAGATAGGTTGTCCCCATATAAACAGGGTTTAATTACTTTGTTTACGTTAGCAATAACGTTAGAATATAATATATTTTCTTTGTTTATGATGGGATGATTTTGTCATCTTTTCGTCATTATTTAATTAGGATTGAGCCAATCAGTTATACTTTAGCTCATGACACAGCAGCCCAAGCGTGACGTTGATTGTATGGGATGTATTATTTTGACGAAAGTATTGATTAATTTAATTATGATCGTTACAGATAAAATTAGTCACGCATTCAAACATACGAACCCAAACCATTTTCCAACCGAGGTCTTATAGGAGTTTGCTTCTAGGTGTCCCTGCGACTTGGAACGATATACATTCCGGTCCATTTTCTTCATCCTTAGGGCATGGCATTCAAAATTATCAAAGAAATTGAAAAGGCAAAATTTTTTTTCAACATGCGAAATTCGTCATTGCTTATATAATTTTAAGGGTTTTCGGAAAAGTACGTGCTCCTAATTTCTAAAACGCCTTTTAAGTTTATTCAATATAATAATATAATATCTAGTTCTTGGTTGGTGTGTCTCATTTGTTTTATTTTTATTTTTATTTATTTATGTATTTTTACCCTTCGTTGGTGCTCTTGATTACGCGTTTTACAGGTTAAAAAAAAAAAAAAAAGAGTCCGAACTGTGTTTGATATTCCTTGCTCCTTCGATGATAGTTAAAAACCACAAAAGTAATGAATTTTTTAACACACAGTCATATGGATGGGAGTCATCATAGAAACTATAATTATATTATTCATATGTTAAAAGTATAATTGGTATTTATCTACGTGTCCATTATATACTACTCATTTTAAGTAAGAAAAATGATTATAAAATTTTAGGTACGATTTTTTTTTTTCATTTTGCATTCATGTTTTCTATGATAGTAATTGTTACTATTACCTTTTATCTTTTACCATTACTTATTTTTAAAAAGCACGAATAAAATAAATCTATGCTATTATTAAAAGGTTAATTACAAACACCTTATTTATGTTTTAGTCAATTTGCTAACACATAACTCGACTTACTTTTTTTTAGCAAATAAGTGACCTAAATTTTTATTTAAATTTGCCAATAATATAAAACACTATTGGAGGGATTTTTTTTATTATCTTATTAGTCAAAGAAAATTAATTTAATAAAAATATTAGTAAAATATAATATTTAAAATTAATGAAAAATCCAAAAAAATTAAAAATGTAAAATTACATTTTTAAGATAGTAAAATAATGACAGATGTTCAGAAAATAATATAAACACTTTTGCAATAAACTTGGGTGACCTATTTATTAAAAAAAAGTTATAAATATACCAAAATATAGATAAGATTTTTAAAATTAACCCTATTATTAACAATTCTATAACATTGATTTAAGAAAAAAAAATAGAAGATCAAGAAAAAGCCAGAAATATATGTTGCCAGCGAGCAAACACTTTTTAATTACAATGCTTTAGATTGTGTTTGATGATGCAATATCGTCAAGCCGCCTGGGGGCAGTTCATCTATTTCTATTTCTTCACTTGACCAACGAGAGAGGAGATAAATTAATGACTTTAGTGAAACAGATAAAAGATCATGGTTACTAACACGTGTCAAAAGCCAAATTACTCAAATAGAAATTATATAATATTAAATACAAAAATACTAACACAAAATGGCATCACGATTCAATTTCTTATAAAACAATCAAATGGAAGAGATGTGATTTAAAAATTGCAATACATGCAATATCATATTTAAACATGCAAGTTAATATATTAAGACTATATCTTTAATATTTGATTTCTTATAAATGAAATGTTTCAATATTTTCATAAAAATTACAAAAATCGTATTTGAGACTTACGATATGCGTAAGAAGACATTTCCAAGATTCGGTACCCAAAATGTAGGACCTTGAATTGCCCTAGCCATGGCTGGAGCAAGTCCCACCCATGGATTCGCTAGGTCTAGGCCGAGTCCGATCCAAGTCCGAAGAGCATCCTTATCTCTAGATTGCTTAACAAGTTGCTTAAATTCATAACAAAATCTGAAGCAACTCTTCTTTTTAAATAACTCTCTACTTTATTCATGTTTACTTTAAGAGTTACTTATCTATTTTTTTTTCATGGGTTCCATTTTATTTTATTACCTTAAAACAATGTTTATATATTTCTTAAAGATTAAACAAGTGTAAAAGGTTAAGTTGAAGAGAGAGTGGAAGTGTTGCTTTTTGAAAAAATTAAATAAATATGAAAGGACCAATGGAAAGAGAAGTGAGAGGATTACTTGTCATAGCAATTTTGGTTGTTAAGCACTCATATTTCTTGAAGTTTTCACCAAGTACCTAGGAATGAAGATGCTCTAATCGCTATTTTTTTTTATAAATAATGTTTTAAAAAATTCTATAATTTAGAATACAACTGCAAACTTAAAATATAAATAAGGCTTAAGAATATATTATGCTTTAGTTCATTTTCCATTTAAAACTATTAAGGATGTGCAATTATTTATACATAAGTACGTCTCCTTAGAGTTGAAATATTAGCAATAAGAAACTAAAACAATTCTATATAAAACATGAGATATATTTTTAAATTATATTTGTTATATGTCTTCTTTAACAACACATTAAATATTTGTAAATAAATTATAATTTCTATTCACATGCGAAAATAATATAAATATTAAATGTTATTTATTCGTCTCAACTTTTCTTTATTTTATATTTTTTTGTCTATAATTCTTATATGTATAATAAATAATACATTTTTGTTTTTAAAAAAAATAGGACCAAGTTGGTCCACCGGTTTGGCCGATAAATCCAGCTAAGACTCTTGGACCATAACAGGTTCAGACGATAAGCTGGATCCACTCTAACCCTTTGGAGATTTCTATGTGTAAGTAAATAAATATTTTTTATGTTAATATGCAAATCTACATTAATATTTATATAATTATTTTCGTATGATTTATATTTATGTAATTAAATTATTGATATCGATAAACGAACATATACCTTAATACGTATAACAATGACCATGTATAGTTAGCTTAGACTAATAAAAATGTTCATAATATAGCGTTGTATCCAGCAAGTATGAACAGGGATCCAAATCCCCCATTTTTTTCATTGTAATTATTCAAAATGAAAATAAAGAGTTTAGTTGAAACCCAATCCTAGTCTATTTAGACGGAAAAGGCACGAGTTCCAAGATGTGTTTCTTGGATGACGAATTGGACCATAACATATATGGTTTCAAGCAATCAAAGGCTTTTGGATTTTGACTGATGAAAAATAAACGATCACGAAAATGCCAACCAGGGTAGACGGCAATGGTTCACACGCTAAAAATAAAATAACAACACACATTGCCTTTTATCATTACTTGTTCAAGGCCAACGTCAAAATGAGGTTTCAGAGACGAACAATTAGTTTGACAGACTTTGCCCCAGAAGCATTTTTAGCTGAATTATATATAAATTTTCCATAAATTACATCTTCGGATTTGACATATGTTTTGTTATATGATTATTTGACTACCATTATAAACACGGTCTTGTATATCGAAATAAAACCTTTTCCTCTAAGACGTCTATGAAAATAAAACTCAGTTTTTATTGATTTCCATTTTTTTTTCCCTAGTAGAGTCAAACTATTCACCAGTCTCTTGATGTGCATGGAAATAAATGGCTAAAGATCAAATATTGCACAAAGCACCATTCTTGGGTCTATTTGGATGGTTTGTTTTCCATTCGTATATTATGGGTATCTGGTCAGCATCTATATATGATCTATATAGTTTACTTGTAAGTAAAAATATCTATTTTCTTATCTATATCTATTTTTAACAAATAATATAACTGAAACAAACATGAAATAAATGTCAAACCGACATCAAATCAACGAATCAAACACAGAAAAACTATTATTAGGTAAAGGAAACCATTACAAAAAGATCAACACCAAAATGGTAAATGTGCTCGATGGACATATATGTCGAGATACTTAACACATAGCTAAATGTAAATATATTATGCAGAAATGTTGTTTTTTAGAGGTAATACATTTATTATTGTGGAAATAATAACTTATGGCAATAGATGTTAATTAGAGGTAATACATTTAACCACTACAACCAACTTGCAAGGAAAATAATAATAATATAATAATAATAATAATATAATAATGATGATGATGATGATGTGATAGGATACCATTAGAGTACTCAATGGAAAATATTATAAGAAAATCATCAATTAAGCAAAAGAAATATGAAAGAAGAGATGAACATACACAAATGTTTTTACATGTAAAACCCTAGTACAGAATTGAAAACACTAGACAAATCAACAGTGACAATTCACCATGAGAACAAGAGTATTAAATAGCAATACACAAAACTCACACAAGAGACTATAATATCTCTCATTAGCGACCGGACCAAAACCCAAACCCACTTTAGGCAAGATTTTAGATAATTGAACTCTTTTAGGGAACTGCAAAAGTCAGAATCCCAAACCCACCCTTAGGACCAGCCAAATTCTCTATAAAAGAATCATGACACAAAGTTGATTATAAAGAAAGCTTTGAGTATCTATTTGTAGTACAAGCCAACAAAATAGAAAAATTTAAAATAGGAAATAAGACGAAAGATGAAGCTGAAGGGTACATCTCTAATGTCTTGATCTAAGTGGATAGGTCAATCAGGTTGTTAAACTTGCAATTTTTCCTAATATTAAAATGTATAGAATTCATAAAATCATATACAATAAGTAGAATTGTAAGTTTATAGAAACACATCTAAACTCATTAATATATCCAAAATTTAAATGTAAATAATTTTACATCCATTTTATCTAGGAAAAAAAATAAAATTGTAAATTCCTATAAAGTTATTCAAGATAATTTACGATTTTAACAACCATGAATTCAACCGCCAATGCAATATAAATGAGGTTTAACCGTTGGCTTACAATGCTCGATCAACTACCCTTGATTAGGAATTGGTTGATCCTTATTCCTTATTTCAACAGTATAAACAAGGATTAACCATTGGCTTACAATGCTCGATCAACCACCCTTGAACAGCAATTGGTTGATCCTTATTCCTCTAAATTACATCCTATCTTGCATGGGTTTTGAACTGACCCTAGTTACGGTGGATTGGTCGTCGATCATGGCAGTAAAGATCTATTTTCTAACTTCCTATTTCGTCTTGTTTCTATTTTAAAATTATCTATTTTGTTCACCCGTTTCCCCATTCAGGTTTAGGATCCGTCCAGACAGTCTGATTTTTATTTTTACCTATATCTACATCAAATCTACATTTATAATATATCCTTATTATATATTTATATCATTTCTATTTAATCATTACAAAAATTAAATTATTAACTTTTTATTAATATTTATTTTTTTAATAAATACCTATTAAAAACGATAAAAATATAATTTCAAAATTACTTAATCATAACTAAACAGACAGACCCAAACTCTGTTATTCAATTTTGTCTCCGAGCAATTATGAAGGTAATCAGACAGCCATTTTCTGGCCGAGTTAAAGTTCTATATATGTGATCCAGTGTTGCTGGGGATTTGTATCCTCACATACGATCTCATCCGACTGATACTGCCCTATCTATATCCTTTATCTCATAATAAACCAGGAAAGATGGCGAACCATAATAACCGGGGTCTGTTTGGATTGTTGTTTTTCATCTGTATCTGTATCTTTTTTAAAATGATATGTGTAAATATATCTAATTTGCATATAAATTTTATCTATATTTATTCTATTTGATCTTTTGATGAGAACTAGTCAACTTTTTTTATCTATATCTATTTCTTGATATATAATTAGTTAGCAAAAAGTTTGAAAAAATGTCTGTATCTGCCGGAAAAAAATCAAAACAAACAGACCCTATGGGTTATTCATAATATGGATTAATATGAATTACAGGTACTTCGATTTACATAAAGGCAAACAATATAATGGAGACTTCATAATAATTTAGGCACACTGTTTATTCATAATATGGATTAATATGAATTAACAGCTCTGCATGAAGGATCAGAAATTCCGTTGATTTGAAGGGAAGTGGGTGCCACTCGGCAGAAAGCCAGAAACCAACAATTTGATAAGCTTCCATCATGAGACCAATCGAATATTACAAGAAGCAAGACAAATGATAGAAGCAAACTAGCGACATCAAAAAGGATAGATATATAATAAAAAAAATATCAATGAAGCCCTATAATTTGCTCAAAATAAAGTAGAAACAATTAAACTTCATAAATATATTTTCTACAAAATCGATTGAGTGCAATAACATATATAAGTTGCTGGTCACCATGACCAATAACAAAACAGCATCCTAAGATCTTCATCCTAATTCATAACTAATCCAAGGTTTTTCTTTTTTCTATTTGTGAATTCTATTAAATAAAGTCATCATAATATGATAACACAATCCTTTCCCACCCTTTTTCCCTCTGAAAAACCAAAAAACCAGCCAGTAGGGACACACCCACAAATAAAAAAACCAATAAATTAGAGAACCAAACCAGACCCATATTTTGTTATGTACATATCGATACACCCAAATCGAGAAAAGACTCATTGGGTATGTATTTTACTTTTCATGTGGTCGCTTGGTGGGATTGGGACTGACTTTGGGGCTGTGGCATGTGAACTGGGCTGAGAAAATGGGAATGCTCTAGGCTTGGCAAGGGACAAAGGCAATGCCGAAGAGGTGGCGGTGGCGGCCGGGTTGGCACCAGCAATAGGATTAGTGGGTGCGGAAGCCGAGGCAGGGGCGGTGGTTGAAGTAGTGGCGACGCGTTCACAGGAGGGGCACATGGTGAGTGTGGTAGCTGGAAGTTGCATGAAGAAAGGTTGAGATGTTTTGAGAGCTCTTAATTCTTGAAGCTCCTTCTGTAATCTTCTGTTCTCTTCTGTCAATGTCTCGCAACATCTCTTTAAATACTCGCAGTCGATTTCGGTCTGCTTCAACTTGGTCCTGAATGGGAAAAAATTATTAAAATCATCTTTTACCATGATTGAAAAACCATAATCTAAACAAAACGTGCAAGAAAATGGAGAAATTTAATGCATCCCATGCAATAAATGCTATTTGGTTATTAAATAATAATAATAATTTCTACCATGTATAAAAGTGGATACCTTGCTCTTCTATTCTGAAACCACACTTCCACCTGGCGAGGACGCAGATTCAACTGTTTTGCCAGTGCTTGCTTTTGCTTCTGCATTTTCCCAAGCGGAAAAGGGTCATAAATAATGATTATTCTAAAAAATATATATATGCCATAAAAAATATTTAAAAAAACTCACAATAAAAACTTTAACAAGTGTCCAGTCCAGCAACTAAACTAAACTAACTATTCTAAGATTTCATGCCATAAAGATACCTAAATTAAAACTTATACCACTTCAAAATGTGATGAATCTCACGTTAAGTTAATTTAAGTTTAATTCAAGGGAATGGAATATGATTAGAAATAAACAACAAATCCTTCAAAGTCCTACTCTTTGTCGAAAAGATATCATTAAATATTTTTCCATTGACACACCTATAGGATCGTGGTACAACGTTGAATGAGGTTTGATTTTCACTTCCCAGTATTAATAATACAAAAGGGTAATATAAAAAGGTAAAGATATTTTTGCTTTTTTATTGTTAATAATTTAGCTTAATACCACATAAGATGATAAGTATGAATACGTACTGGATTGAGGGTGCTGTGCTCCTTGAAACTCTCCTCAAGAAAAGCTGACTGTTCCTTGGAAAGCCTGAGCTTTTTACGAGTCAAACCATTCTCGTCATCATCGCTCCCTCTAGAACAGTCTCTTTCGTTTTCACATTCCATATCCCTCTTGTTTTTTCCTCCACCGCTTCTGATCCCGAAATCCATCTGGAAAGCGGACATGGCGCTGTTTGGAGACGACTCAGCCGCCCCATCATCCCCCTCCTCCTCCTGAGCTCTTCCCGCAGCCGGAAGACGGTTTACATCCAACCCACGAACCGGGACTTCAGCTGCTTCCGGTTCAGACCTGCCTCCAACTATTCATAAGCAAAACAATCCATATAAATACATATAGAGATTAGTGGCAAAAAAAAAAACATATAAAGATTAAAAAAAAAGGTATTATCTTCCAAAAAACTTAAATAAAAATGTGAATAAAGTAAAGTAGACAGAATAAGTCAAACAAACATGAGCTATGAGACATCAGTTGAATAACTTTTCTTATGTTTCCTCTTAAAGCTTCCTAAAACACACCCATATCCTTTTTTTTTTATTTTTTCCTTTTGTTTCCCTAGAATACAGCTGTTTCGAGCGAGTCAAAAACAGCAGAGATCTATACTCAGTCCCAGGGATCTACGAGAAAGAGAACAAATCCCTTGAAACGCTAGCTTTGTTCGGATTGACTCATGCTACTTAAGCACACATATTCAAAGCATAAAAGTCAGACATATATAGAGAGATATAGATGGGGGGGGGGTTCGTACAATTTCCGGCGAGCCAAGGGAGGCGAAACCGCGAGTGAGACTGAGAAGGAAGAGGCTGCGAACTACTATTACTATTAATACGAGGAACAGCAGGAGAGAGAGGCAAGAGATCAAGCTGAAAAGGAGGGTCGGTAGATCCTCTTCTCTCATCACAACCGTTGATTTCCTTATTAACCCTACTACAGTTACCATCATCGGAGGCAGCTTCTTCTCCTTTATTATCACTGGATCTTCCTCCACTCCCACTGCTTAAACCGCTGCCTCCTAACGCCATGCAGAACTCAAGATCCTTACTGGACACAATCTTAGGCGACGATTTGTCCAGAAACTTAAAGGGTTTTGAAGCATCCCCAAGACTCAAAGCCAGCTCCATGTAGAGACAGAGAGAGAGAGACACAGAGGGAGAGATAATAAAAAAGGAGGACAATAAGAAAGTAGTAGCAGAAGCAGCTACTAGTAGTATGAGGCACAAGAAGGAAGAGAGAGATAAAAAAAGAGCGAATGGAGGTATAGTTATGTCCAGTCTTTATATATGATAATAACAAGACAATAGGGTTAAATTAAAGGAAGGTGCTTGTGTGTGTTTTTCTTTTTTATATTACATACACATGCATGTATAGAAATAGTTTTTTTTTTTTTTTAAGGTACAACATGGGATTGGAAATGTTTTTTTTTTTATATTTAAAAATTCATTTTTTTTCCTTTGATGTCGTTGGGGGTAGTAAAGATTGACCGACAACTCCTGGTTGACAAACGCACGTGAACCCATATTAATATCCCACGGTTCATACACGAGACTTGCAAGAAAGAGAGATATCATATGAAAATTAAGGACAGCTTTTATTTCTTCTACCTTTTTTTTTAAATGTCCTGTCTCTTAGTTTAGCTGTGGTGTTCTTAAATAAAAAAGAATTAAATAACTAAATATTATATATCACATGTTAAATATATAAAATAATAAAAAATTATATGTGATTATAATTATCTTATTACAAAACATACGTTTTATTATCATATATATTAAAAAATTTATTAATATTTACATGCTATTATATATTTATATGTTTTATATAGAATATTTAATAAAAACTTTTTTCTCTATAGTGGGTTAACTGGTAATTAATAAAATTAATTGTTTAATGGGGGGAGGAAACTATTTTGACTTTGGAAAGAAAGAGGGGGAATTTTAGGACGTATTCTTTTTATTATTATTATTATTTTGCTGCCCCTACCCACTGATCTAGCTAGACAGCGCTTGGTTTTAGAAATAATTAGTTGGACTGAGAATTACTTTTTTTATTCATGTGATTGAGTGGCTGTTGGACTTGGACCGAATGATTCTCGTAAATAATTAATAAGAAAATTGATCAATAGCTTGTGCCTCCCCCTATGACTAGGACTCATCATAAAATCGCTATAAGTAACTTGTTATCCTACTTGGGATTTATTTTTCATTAAAAAGTTTGAGGAAATTAAAAAGAAAAAGAAAAAAAAGGGGATTAAAGTCGTTGTTTTTGTTGCATTTTATTAAGGGTCTTTTCAAAACTACATTCGAAATCGAAACATTGCATTAAGGGAAAAAAAAAAGTTGCATTGAGAATAGTTGAAAGTTATTGTCTACCTTTGTTACGTCGGAATGAGAGGAACAATTTAGAAATGAGTAGATTAAAGTGAGAGGAATAAAATAAGTGGTGTAATAATAAAACAATTCTTTTATTTAGGTACATTATAAAATAAAATAGAATTAATATATTATTTATAAAAAAATATACCTAATAATTAATATGAATAATAAATAAGAGGTAATAATAATAATAGTAAATATTTACAAAAAAAGAACAGAATCACGATTCCCCATTCTAAATGATAGAATCAATTTCTCATCGATTCTTGAGAATCGCGATTCAAATTTTAAAAATGTAACCAAATATATGAAAGAGAATGAAACTCGAAATTACAATTCCATTACCAATTAATTCCCGCATACTAAAGGTGACAGTAGAAACTTAATAAGATTCACTCTTATACCATTAAAATGTATTATATATTTCATAGCTAAAGCTATTATGCCTTTGTATCATCCACATTTATCTCCTATTACAAAGAGCAAGTGCAATTAACCTTTTGTCCAATGTTGCCATGTGTATTAGGCAAAATAAAATACATTTTATAATTATATAAGAAGTTCAACAGATTATGATGCTTTTTAATTTGACTAATATTTTAGCAGTTATCTAGAATATAATGAATAGGTTAGTTCAAGCATATTTATGTAAGTTTGTGGAGTTTTCATAGATACCATAGTCATACCCTTAGAAATTTATGAGCAGGTCAGTACTTGAGATGTAGGCCAATGTTAGAAAATGTGAGTTATGATGGAGAAGAAGGCTTTTTAGCACTAGATAATTAACAAAAAAGAGAAAGAGGGAGAGAGACTTTTGTAATTCTTAACCTCTTGTTATACGTGCATTGGAGTTATTTGAGATTGTTTACTCCTCTTCTTTGTCATCTCTTTATAAGTCAGCTTTACGTATCATAAGTCAATACTCTGAAATCACATATAACATGAGCCAAACGCTACGTAATGTCATCACTATAATCAGATTCACTCATATACACCTATATTTTTGAAGTTCGAATGAAATGAATTTTTAATATCGTAGCATCATTGACTTTATTGGTTAAGTTTGTTTTGGAGGATAAATCTAGGTAAAATTTTCATTAAATGAAAGAATAAAGTGGTGAAATATCTAAGTTAGTGATTTCAAGTAATAGAAGGAAATTTTTAACATATAATGATGGTTAAGATACAATTTTTCAGGTTTCTATCAGCATTTTTATTTCTAAGTTATTTATGTGACATAAATTTTTTTTTTTCTTGTTTGACAAAGTCTTAATGGACTTCGAGAAAATATTTTTCCACGAACCCATTTACTATTTTCCCTTTTTATTTGGGTCAATCGGAACATCGTGCAAGTAGTGGTCTCAAACCGATGCTCAGATACTTCCACGAGGCTTTAATTTTTGCCAAATCCTAGAAGACAAATAGGAAAAAAAAAAAAGAAAAAAAGAATTCAGAATGGGGGGATGATTAAAACTGTGGCATACTGTTCGGAGGCAATAATTGCAGGACACCAAACGAGAGCAGCGTCATGATTATGACAATATGAGCAAGATGATGATGATGACTATGGTGGGGTCGTCTGATTCATCCATTCCATTGTTGGTTTTTTGTAAATTTTTGACTCCCATCATCGACAAACGCAATTATACTGTTGCTTTTGTCTCTTTTCATATCATAACATTAACACACTTTAGTCATTTAGGTTCTTTCTTTTTTTTTTTCCAAGCTCGAACTAAACCTCCCTTTTATTTGCTGTATAAAAATTTATTATCAACAAGTGCTCGGATGTCTGTTGTATATTATTATAATAATAAAAAAAAAGAAAAATTTAGAGTGTATTTAGATTGTTTGATTTATATCTTATTTATACTCATTTGCTTGATTAATTTTTGAATAAAAATACTTGTGTTTTTTCTATATATCTTTTTTTAACAAATATTCATTCAAAAATGACAAAAATAAAATATTAAAATAATATGGAACAATCAAAATCTCATATACCTTTTTTTTATAAAACATGGTAATAATAATTTAGATATATGATTTTTTTTCTTTCCCAAAAGCATTTATTAACGGAATTGAATAGATTATTTTATTTTTGGATGGGTCACTGACGTAATTGAAAGGAAATGGCTCTTGTTGCTTCAATGCCTTTTAGACCGCTGACTCGCTCAGTGTTTTGTAGCTTTACCGGATCTCTTTCATACGTGTCGAAGCGCCATTGGTTGGTAATGGATGAATTTCCTTACCTGGTTGCATTATTTGATGCTCCGCTTTGTCACTTTTCTGATTTGTTATTTTCAACTAACTAGCTACAGGTCTGGTTTATAGACAGTTATTAAATTAAGAAAAAAAATTATTTGATAAAAATAATAAAATTTATAAAATATTATAACTAAAAATAGAATTCCACGCGAAGCAATATAATAATAAAAGATCAACTTCTTTAGACAACGAATTGAATTTTCTTTAAAAAAATAAAAATTAACGTCTCATAGCTATAATTTTTTATAGAAATATAATCAAATTTAATGTGAATATACTTACTCGGTCATTGAAAAAATAATGTGTGTGTGCGTGTATAAAGCGCTAAAGCCAGAATGACTTTTGATTTTACAGTGGAAGTAAATAACAACTTAAATTCTTTTGAGAAAAAAAAATATTTTAAAAATCTTTTTAAGAAGTTTATGTAGAGTATTGCAACAATAGTAAAAATGTGCATGAGATAAATGGAAAACGCATGCATAAATTTTTCTTTTTCCTGAAAGGAAAAACTAATGCTTTTTTAGAATGGACAATAATTATTGATAATTAATGTGATGCTTTCTAATAATTTCATTATCCACAAAATTATTCATATTCTCATTAACTTAAGTTTATAAGGAAGAAACTATACTAGAAGATTTTGACACGTCAAGGAAAAAATTCATCTTATTTACAAAGAGCTCATTAACATAGAATACAAATTACATATTATTTAGGGAAAAAAGCCCATTTTGGTGTCTAAACTTTGACCGAGTGGATAATCATATATTTGAATTTCTAAGAAGATTGATTTGATACATAGCCAAACTTTTCATGTCGCTTCTTACGACCTCATTTTTTTATTATCTCTTGAAGTAATTGATATGTATCAGACAATGATTAAGTAAAGTAGCGAAAATGTGGCATGAAAAGTTTTGTTAGGTATGAAATTAATCTTTTTAAAAGTTTAGATACCTAATTGTCTACTTTGTTAAAGCTCAGATACCAAAATGGACTTTATCCTTATTATTTAATCATGTTTAGGTTTCTAACTACTCTACATATAATATATAAACCTATTAGATTTCTCTATATAATCACAAACCCATGTACTCTTTCTACCTTAATAGGAATTTCCATACCTAGTTAAGAAGCAATCAAGTCCATGTTGTCTACATCCCTTGTTTGAAAAGAAATGCATTATACAATTCATATAAATTAGCTATATTTTTTTGGAAAAAAGCATAAAGCTACTATTACCATTATTGTTAGTTTAAAACCTATAGAAGGTTTTTGAGCTATTGGGCTTAATACTTAACTTGTAAAGTAGGGCATGCTAAACAAGACGCTATTAGAGAGCATTGATAATAATCCGGTATGGGTATTCAACGCTCAAGTTAGTGTTTGACCAAAAAATGCGAATTAGAGAGAAGGAGAATAAGGGAGCTATCGGTTTGATATATGGGGCAAGAATAGTGGAAGTTATATGGCATATATTGAATTATAAACTTTTACTACTTACATACAATATGAATAATGGTTAGAGGTAAGTGTGTTTGTATCAAGAATTACGATTGCCAACGATCTTGATTACATTGATAAGCTTGATCCATGTATACTCGAATAAACTTAATTAATATTGGACTAATTTATTTGAATTGCAATTTGTGTTTGGCTAAGATGCCCAAGAAAGTGAAAAAGCCAAAAAAGAGGAAAAAAAAAAAGAAACTTATATTTTTCTATAGATAGTGACTGAGAATATTGATGCTATTAAGATAAGGACTCAATGAGCTTTTAAGTAGCATCATCATAGAGTTGCATATTTATGTTCGTAATTTGAGGTAGTGAATTACTCTAGTAGGTTAAATTGCTAGATTGTACAATATTAAATGATTGGTTGTTGCATTTATGAATGCACGTAACTTATGATATTTGGCATTTGCAAGCGTGTGTGGTATTTGGTATTAGACTCCATCTTACACTTTATTAAACCTTCTTTAGGTATGTTGAAGATTGTATTTATTATAAATTATAGATTTTTAATAGGTTTTGAGTTTTAACATATCCATACTTGTTATAAATATATGATAGATAGTTACACCTCAAGTTGTTGGTATAATCTAGTAGACTTTAATATGAATAAAACATGGTTTGCTAAGACACTCTTGTTGGGATGATGTAGCGATTAAATTTAAAAGATTCACTAGCCAAAAACAAAAGAAGATTTTCTAAAGTTTTATGCTATAATGTCATAATTAGTATGCCAAAAAAAACTTTGAAGAGGTTGGAATGGAATTAAACAAAGTGAAATGGGTTCAAGTATAATGAATTTCAGAATGACAAATTCATTTTTATGTTTGAAAGCCCACATGAAATGAATATAATGTGTTATAGGGTAATTACTAAAAATGTTTTTAATAATAAATATGAATACATAAAGATAATGATTATGTAATGGATGAAGAGATAATTGAACTAGGTATAACTAATAAGAGCGAAATAGAATGTGAAATCACAATTCTTTTTAAAAATTGAATTATTGATGGCTTTGAGAACCCCTCCAAACATAGAAAAGAAAACGAACTTGAAATTACCATTCTATGTACCAAATGTGCCATAACCGGTCTCATTTTAAGTGATATCTACAAACAAACTAAGGCCATTTTTTTTTTTGTTTGGACTTTTGTTTTATCCACCCAAGTAAGAATGTTTGACAAGAAAAAGACACAAAAAAGTAGAAATAAAAATGTTAGTACATAATTACCCTTATTTACAATAAATACCTAATAAAAATACATATAGAGTTGGACTTATTTACCTTATTTTATTAATCTTTACAAATACACGAGTTAAAATTTCCATTTCTAATGTTTTTTATATATTTTAAAACCTTTTACCTTAAGATTAATTGAATTTTCATATCTTAACCGTAACCTTGATCATAATTATGAAATTGAATCAAATATAATACAAATAAGATTTTTTTTTCAAATGTTGGATTTCAAATAGATAGAAATCAACTACAAAATACATACAAATCTGACAGGACCGACTACTATGTATACATGATATTGGTCATACGAACATATCTTCAACTGAGTATACAAATTGAAAAAACAGTATATAGAAAATTTGTTAAACTTTGGGATGTCTTATTGTTTGCATATCCGGAATTGATTCCTATATGTCTATATATTCATATAACTGGATGAATACCATAGATGCATGTGTAAATATACCATCCTTAGATTTTCCTAGAATAAGGGTACTTGCCATTTTGGGTTAAAGAATTAATATACAATACGTGTAAATCCCAAATCACGGGGGAATTATATTTTATTATTAATTTGGTTTATGATGTATGAATATGATGAAATATTAAAATATGGTAATTGCCATATTTATTAAATGGGTTATTTCTATTTTTTAGTGCTGTGTGAAATTTTAAAATGTTAATATAATATATATATTATATTCAGTAATTAGTTGTTCAAATTTTAATATTAGTACAATTATCTATTTAAATAAAATTAGTTAATATTATGAATTATTAAAAGAACATTTGTTATAAGCTGATATTTTAAAATTTTAGATAATTAATCATAAAAATAGATAAATTTGTACAAAAAAATATATATATCGTTTGAATTACATGGATAATATATATTTTGAGGGAGGGAGGGACTGAATTGTGATATAATGGGAAGGTGGCTGGTGAATCTGTGACATTAACTAAATGAAGATTTTGTTTTTCTGATACGTCCCAGCGTGATGTGGGAACAGCAAAACACATTGGGAACCTGGGAGGGTCAGATTAGCACGAGATTTTGACCAAAACACACGCAGTTGCTCCTTTATGTTTTTCCTTGGGTAGACAGACAGACAATCTTTATTATTCCAAGGAAAGTTTCATGCATAATTAAATATTTACATATCATTTTATATTTTATTGTATATATATCTATATAAAAGTCCCTACTTTTGTGTCTTTTAAGCAGCCTTCTTGAAAGTATCTTCAAAACTAAAAATGGGGTATCCAATGAGTCTATCCATGGGGCATTTTTTTAGGTGTCCACGCTTTTTGATTGGATGAGGAATTCTTGTGGTGTGAATCATGGTGAGGGCGGAGGAAAAAAAAAAAAAGTGGAGCTTAAACACACACACACATATATATATATATATATATTTTAATGTTTAGATAATTAAAAGAGAATATAAACTATCAAGTAGAGGGGACACGTGAAATTTTAATGAATGGAAGGTGGTGTTAATTAGGATTGAACATTGAAATTTATCTAACCCTTAAAACTTATTATATTTTTTCACATGATCAGGTAGGTAGATTTCCATAGGTGTATTAAGTGTTTTAAAATAGCTTTCAGTATATGATATTTAAAACCTATACTTCTAGCTAGGTTAATAGACATAGTATTTATATAGTAACTTTGTTCGGAACCTATATTGCCAAGTGGTTTTTTTCTTTTTTCTTTTTTTTTTTAAATAACCTACTTTCTTAGATTCTAGTCTAATAATAATAAAAAAGATTATAGTCGAGGAAATAAATCTATTTACCAATTTATTGTCCTTAGATTATACATCGTCTTTTAGTATTATTTTAAGCCTTTTTTTCCTTTGAAATTAATCATGCATATTGCTTAAATTTTAAAATCGAAGGCAACATTGAATGATATTATGTTTGAATAGTTATATTAGTTTAAATGGAGATAGGGATATGTAGAAATTTTCGTTTTTTCATAAAGTGCGTTATCTGTAAATTTTGTAAACGAATGTATTCCAAAATGGTTCAAAAGAGTTATATGTGTGTGTGTATAGAAATAATTTTGTGTTTAGTACTTAAATTGAAATTAATTACTTATTTAAAGTAAAAAATAAAATAATTATTAATATATAATTACTAAATCACGTGTATAAATCGAGATATATGGTGAAAATACAATTGCACATATGTCGCGTTTGTGAAAAATAATATACAACTTGATATCGCGATTGTAATATGCGATATATATAAAATTATATCGCGTGTAAAATCGTGGTATGCATTTTGCATGTATACATCGTGATTTATTCAAGCAATATGTGTATGAAAATTAACATCCTATTTCTTAAACACGGTTTTGTTATAGTATATTGGTAATTAATTTCATTGGTGTTGTATATTGGTATTATTTTTTCAAAAAAATCCTAGACATTTATTGAACCCTATATATATATATATATATAGAGAGAGAGAGAGAGAGAGATTCTAGCGATAAATTTATAAAACATCTACATATTGGATCGAAACCCATATATCTAAAATTTAATAAGAGATCGCGCACTTAATTCCACATGCAGCGAATCCATTGTTAATTTCCATATAAATCACGAGGAATCCTTAGCTTCGTTCTCGTGTTTCATTAACTCTAAATTGGAATCGTTTCTCCAGGAAAGTTGAAGGAATTTGTCGTTGTATCCAGATTAAAATGAAGAATGCCAAAATCTTAAATCAGTTTATTATTTTACTTTATTTTTGGCCGAACTTAAAGCAGTTTATTTATAAGACGTTTCTGATGAAATGTATTTTGATATTTTATAGAAAAGGAATTCCTTCTTTTAATACTTTTTTTTTTTTTTCCTTTTGGCCTGGTTCTTTTAATACATGGACTACCAATACCATATTTTCCCAATCTCTCCCACGTTGAGTCCATGTCACTTTCTTTTTATTGACTTTATATTCCCTCGTATTGTATTGTCATCTCCATATTGATAAAAGGTTTTTATTGTTGTCTTATATTAAAGAAAAAAAGATTCAAATTTTCTTTTTGGAGTATACTTTTTTGTCAATAACTTTTAGAAATACTTGACAAGAGAATTAATATATAAAAATTATAAATATTTATTCCAATAGAATAATAAGTATTTATATAAAAAATAAGTTAAAAAAAAAAACAACTAAAATATGGAATTGGAGATAATAGAATCGATATCTATTTCTATCTTTATATTAAATAATAGACTATTTTTGAAGTTTTGATTATGAAATGATAATAAAAAAAAAAAAAGAAAAGAAGAAGAAAGGGAGTGGAGGTGGGACCTCACGCGTGGGGTGGCTTTTCCACAAGTCGTAATTAAAATCAACATCCAGAGGATGTGACCAGGTCAGATATGTCATGCTTTTGGGATCATTGCAATAATTGAAGTCATGCAGGCTTTAATGATAGGTTTTAGAGAGAGAAAGAGAGAGATGTGTGAATTATTGGGTGGGTCCCCAGAACCTTGGGATAAAGAAACAACACACCTCCCTACCCTTACCCCCCCAACCCCCCCTCCTCAATCAAATCAATTACCAGAGAATAAAAAAGGAATACCCAATTCCTTACAAGTTCCCACTACTACTACTACTAGTATTACTAATTTTCCATCAACTTCCTATAATCAGGATTTTGACATCCTCGTTTTGGAATGGGAATAATTGGCACCAAGTTGATTTGTTAAAAATTCATCTATTTTTAGGGATTATATTAATGTGGGCCCACAACTAAGTGGCAATTTGAAAACTGTTTTCTTTTTTTTTTTATTTTTATATTTTAAAATCATTTGAATGCCCTTTATAAAATTACATGATGCCAAAATAAGATACCGGAATAATATGTATTTTTTCTTATAAAATTTAGTACCTAATAAATTCATGTAAAACTAGATTTATTTATCTATCTTTTATTTAGTTTTGTGAAAAAATCAAAATAAATTCATCATTTTTCTAATAAATAAAATATATTATCATAAAATATAGCTTTTTAAAAACACTTATTATTCGTTCATTTTGTTACAATAACTATTCTAATTATTCATTATAAAGAATTATTACGATATTTAGTTAACCATGATATAATTATATAAAGAATTTCTATTAAGAAAAATATTAAATAGTCATTCATTACTCAAACTTGTGAATAGCAATGCATTGTTGAAATTAATTTTTTTTTCAAAATATCCTTATTAAAATAAAAAATTAATAATTAAAAATCCTATTACAACCCTAATTCATTCCCTAATAATAATAATTTCGTTAAACTTTATTCATTCAAGAAAATTAGTATAGTTAAGCTTTCATCATCCAAGCCTCATCCTCCATTTATCATCTTCATTGTAACTATGATAAAATATAGAACAAAAATAACTTGAACATTAGGTTTGGAATCAAAATAGATAAGTTACATACTGAATAATGGTTTGAACATTAGATTTCAACTATGTACACATTATATACAAATTATATTAAAATAAAGTATATAAAAGATATAAAACAAGACAATAAAAAATCTTATATATTCTTTTCGATCCTTGCCTAGAAATAATCAAATAACTAATAGATTATATTGTAATATCTAGTCACAAAATTGCAAAATAAGAAGAAAACTTGCATTCCTGAAGAGAAGGTACATATATATATATATAACCTATATCAATCTATTAATTAGTGGCTGTCTGGCGGACCTCATGTTTCATGGTACGAGCTACTTTCTTTAGAAGAATAAATGTGATAAGAGCAGAAAGTAGAAAAATAATTTTTCAAATTATGGAGGACTATCACATGAGCTATACCCTCTAAATACTATATTTGTTTAGGGAAAAAAAATCACTTATTGATCTTAACGATTGGAATGGAATCGTATTATTTTCAATAAATAGATAGTGTAAAAGAAAATCATTTTAACCAAACAAAGTTAATTTTTAAGGGGAAACAAATGTCAATAATATTATTAAGCTTTTGCTAATGGCTAAACAGATGAATATTCTTTTTTCATATTTTATTCAAGATTAATTATTATAATTTAAACTAAAAGGGAAAAAAAGAAAATGAAAAGTAAGAGGTGCATAAAAATATAGATAGCCAATCATTTGACCATTATATGCTTAAAGGAATTAATATAATAAAAATTTTGAAATATCAAATAAAGTATTGAATGATATTATGGATAGTTTGTAGAAATTCGAAAAAAAAAAACATATACCTGAGCAACTGTAAAATATGCTTAAATCTTGCTACCTATTTGCAATTACTTTAAAATCAAGAGAACACCACAAAATTAGGCTGATGGTGTTGGGTCATATTATCCCTACTTAATCGAGCACACAATTGATTATTGCTCATGTTAGAATTAGCAAATTATTTCATCAGTATATGTCTCCCATGCCATATTGCAACATATAATTATCCCAATTATTGCTATTTTGTGCTGCAGTACAGGATATGTATTGCAAGGAAAGGACCAGAAAGAACAAAGTCTATATAACACCTATTGGCACATACCATAATTACATATTGACTGGTACCAACAACTCAGACCAGAAATAAACAGCAGTCAAAACAGCGTTTCGGAAGCGAAAATTCAGATAAAAAGGTTTTTGGTTTTTGGTTTTCTTTTTTTTTTTTTCCCCCAGCAATCATTATGAATAAAACTATGTGAATTGAATGAATAAAGTTTGATTGATTAGGAACGTAGATTTGAAGCAATCAAAGTTCTGACCGATACACTGGAAAAAGACAACCCAAATCTACTGCAGACCTTGGAGATTTGATTGTACTTTGCCATGGAATGGACCTAATGGGTTTTTGGCATGGTCCCCATTTACCCTTAACTCTAATTAAAAATATAGGAAAAAGAAGTCCAACCTCATACTTACATAGAGGTTATGCTGGAGTTTGCAAATTACACACATATATATCTTTTTCTTAAAAAAGGGCAATACAGTAATTCAAAGCTAAAATTTACTTTCAAATACCATTATGTATAGAAAAAAAAAGTTGTTTATAAAGTGTTGTGATGAAATGAATATATAAATAAATATAAAAAATATTTTTGGTTTAATAGGTGTTGAATAAATATATAAATTATTCAATAATTTATGGACCAAATATATATATATATAAAAAAAGAAAAACTATAGAACTATAGAACTTTCCATTATTAATACACTTGTTAAATAGAAAAGAAAGAAAAATTTTATCTTCTTACACATTTTGCTCTACTAAAATGTAAATACATCAAAGGGGATTTTTTTCTTCCAATTTTTAATAATTACCATTTATTAACAACAAGTTTAGAAAAATTTTGTTCCTCTTCTTATTTCTCGTTTAATAAATGCAAATCACCAATGTAAAAATCAAATAGAATTACAATTTTAGTTTAGTTCTATTTTCCACATTTGGAGGTGTCATGAGAAATTGAAATCATGATATAGAATTTAAAAAACTATGCGATCATTTCACATAAGATTTACTTAAGAGTCCTCTCGATATAACACCTAGGCCTTTTAACATTTATTTGAAGCTAGTTTTATTCAATGAATGGATGATTTACAAATGAGGTGAAAACACTATTGTATAATAGATTCTCCATTTGATAATTGGTGAGCTTCAAACTAATGATCATAAGTCGAATATACCTACAATAACCATTGGTCCCTCTACTTACTCTTACCTACTATATATTAGTATACATCGAATTTGGATATTGAACAAAAAAAAAAAAAAAAAAAAATAGCCTAGTACTTTTCTAGTGGACCTTGATTTAGAACTATGGTTAAAAGATCATTATGATTAGCTCACCAATGAACTACATTTGGAGTTTTGGTAATTTTTTTTAGCACTATCTCCTGCCTAATTTAGTGATGCCCTTATCATTTCTCTAACTTCAAAATTCAATTTTGTTGTGCTTCCTCATACTTGACTAGAATTTCCTTATGATATCCTCATCCTTCTAGTGATATTCACATTCCTTAATAGTGTCTCTAGCTAGCAAAATGCATTGCTTTCATAAGGCTTTTTCTTCCTTAGATCCATTATACATTACCTATTCCTCTCTAGTAAGACTTTGATCAACTCCAATAAACCTCTTAGTTTGATGATCTTTATAGGGTCTTACAAACCTACTCTAAAATCTCCTCCATCAAAATAGACCTTTATCCCTCTTAGGTGGCACAAAATAAATTGTTCTATCCTCATCTATGATGTGCACCACCGCAACCAACTTTGTTACTCACCTTACTACTGTGTCATCGTTATCACAATTTTGAATTTCCATCGAGAAAGAAAATGCAATTAGAGTAAGCAATGAATATGTTGATCCTATCCAAGACATCCATTCCAATGATTAACTTCGATTCATTATTAGGTGCTACCTTTATTGTTTACCTATCTCACTAGCCAATGATGTAAAGTTTTACATTCTTCGTAATACTTGATATTGAGATTTTTTTTAGAATCCACGATCTTAAGTTTGAGATTTACTCCTCTCCACTCTTACATCAAGTTCACCAATGATTTTCTAGGTTAGACCTACGAATACATTTAAGATAGAGGATTTCTAATATTTTCAATTTAGTTTCATAATTTATTATGTTCTTACTCTAATCTCTTTTCAAATATCCACTTGTGCACTTGTAGCACCTCTCTCTCTCCCCCTCTTTCTCAAGTGCGTGTGTGCACACTCGTATTATCCACAGCTACTACAAAGTTTTGTAGGATTAAAAATCTTTAACTTTTTATTTCTTTTTCATTCCAATTTTTGACATCCAAAACAAAAAAAGTAGAAAAAATACTTCAAAATTGATATATTTTTATGTATAGCATACTTTATTAAGTCTTAACATAAACCACTTGGTATTATTAGAGAATTAAACAAATATATCATAAATTTTTAGTCAAATCAATCATATCAAATGCTACATTTATAAAGATAAAAGAACTTTGATAGAAATTTAGAAGTTTAAGATGATGAAAATTCAACTTTGGAGTATGCTGGGTTTCCCAAGAAGGTCTGCGTTATTAGGTAAAGGTGATAAAAAGAAATGATATGATTGTGCTAATTTGAAAATGGTTACATTATCAAAACTACTGAATTTAAAAGTCTCACTCTCTTATAACATTGTAGTTTATGGTGGCAACCCACTAATTATCACACTTTCAATGCCATAAAATGAGGCATGATAGGATGCTTACAGCCTATGGGTTATCTGATTTGTTTTCGGTGAAAGTAAACCACCTTTGCTACTTTGTCACCTCGTGGAGATGTTTGGTACTCCATCATCCATTCATGCATTCCTTAGTTTGAAGATCCAAAGTTGATTGTTTAAAAACAAAAGTACTCTTTTGAAACATATAATAAGTGGGTAATTTTATACGTGAACCATACGTATTATAAATGTTCATATAGGTCTCTCTCTCTCTCTCTCTATCTATCTATTTTTTTTCACCCTCTCCCTCAAACACAAGGAAACATTTCTCTATTTAGGATGTAGAATTGCCACTTGGGCAAATGTTTGAGACAATGGTGCTAATAATTAGGACTTTTAAACTGTTGTCGCTGTTAGGATTCGAATATATATATATAATATATATGTATGTATATATATATTTTTTTTCTTTTACCCAATCAAGAATTGGCTATGTGAATACATTGTGCTGTATATTAGCATTAATGGAAATGGAAGGCAATCTTTCTTTGTACCAATGTCTTCATTTTATTTTAAATACCTATTGCTATTAGCTTGTTTCTTCTTTTCAATATTATTTATCTCGCCCCTCGTCCAATTAGACAAAATCCCGAGCCTTCTAATATTTATATTATATACATCAATAAGATCTTGAAATCACAACTTGATATTTAACTTGGTTGCGATTACAATGGCATATTATGTATAATGTGCAATTCCTTGACTCAAAGCCCGCAATAAACTTCTTTTTGATTTCCTATTTAGTAACCAATAGTTGATAATTGAACCTTAACCCCTTATATAAGGAAAAAAAATTCAACGAACATGATATGCTACTTATTTAGGTGAGTAGATAAATACTAAAAATCATTTCAAAAGATATATCATATTGAACAATCTTTTTTCCTCTGATTATTTTGGTTATAAGCCTTGGTGCTGTTGCCATAAGATGTATAATCCAGATTTCTTACTCCATATCTAGCCATTGGTATATGAATTGTGGCCTACATTCCTAACCCCACTTTAGGCGACTGGCGGTCTGGTGTGGTTACTTGTCTCTGGTTTCTTATTTTTCATATTAGTCAATAATAGTTAAAGACCTACACCTACCCATCTAGTCTGAGTAGCTCACAGCTTTAGAGCCAAATTAAAAAATAAGACACATTGGCTTGTGGCTACAACTTCTTGACACCAACATGCACTAATCATGATAAAGCCCATAGCTTGTACCCAGATCTATATTAGGCAACTGAAGTTCCAAGTCAAACAAGTCATGCATCACATTAGTTTAGTAGCACATGGTGTATCAAGGAGTATGCAGAACCCCAGATATGTAATAGCGCTACAAGGGGATCTCCACTCGTGGGTTAGCAAACCACAAGCTGAAATTATAAAAGCACCAAGACCCACTCATTAGATATTTAGGAATTTATGGTATAAATAGCTAGACTCGTTTGCTATAATCTAGCCAACAACCTATGCTATAATTTGAAGGCCACGAGGATTCATAAGGATGTAACCGGAATGGGTTTGCAACGGGTTTTGAAAAACCTAAATCTAAGTCCATTACCCTATAAGGTTCTTAAAACATGTTTCAAACCATATTGGGTTTTTGTCCATGAATCTAAAACACACCCGATAGAACCTATAGGGTACTTAAACTCAATATAAATATTACAATTGTATTGAATAAATGTTCACATAAGGGTTTTTATATATAGGTTTAATGTGTAGAATTGATATAACTCTTTTTTTTTTCAATTTGACTATAAAAAATCCTAACAGGTTTTATGTATAAGTTCAATATATATAGATATTCTCTTAATGAGTTTATTTTATACCCGTACCAGAATTCAACCTAAAACCCTATAAGGCTCTACTAATGATAAAAAAAATCCATCTCAAACCTTATAGGATATTTATCATGTTGAGTGCTCTATAAAAACCACCCACTTACATCCATAAGGATTCACAGTTCTTCATAAGCTTCCAAGAATAAAAGATGCCAATAATATGTTATATCAATTTCACTGGGAAAATTGAAAAAGCCATTACAAGCATGACCTATATATATAAACATAAAATAAAATCCTCCGTAATCTAAATAAAGGAGGAAACTAAACGATACTCGATAAATTAGGAAAAAAAACTTAACTAGAAAGCTAAATGAACCCCCTAATGAGATTTACACATTTCTTTGTGCTTATCACTATACTTCCATCTGATCTATTTTATCTCATTTTGTTTGTGTTTATGTTCGATCTGTCTCTATCTATGGTGGCTTCTTAATTTAGCCAAACATGCATACGAAAGTGTGCCTAACCCAAGTTATTTTGGATATTCCATTACATATTCCTTTTATAAACATATGAAGGAGAATGTTAATGGTTGTCCTCCTACCCTTCTTAACTGACACTTGATAAAGGGCAAAACATAAAAAGAATATTTTACTACACATTTCTTTGTGCTTATTTTTATGCTTCAATCGACCCTTTTTATCTCATTTTGTTCGTGTTTACATATGATCTGTCTCCTTCATTGGTGGCTTCTCAACTAAACTTGATGTGCATACATTAATGTACCTACCCTAAGTTCTTTTAGATATCCTATTATATAAGAGTTCATAAAGTATAAGAAGGAGCATGTTAATGAGTGTCCCTCATACACTTCTTAACTGACACATGGTAATAAGGAAAAAAGAAAGTTTTACCCATTTCTATGCTCTTATTATTCCATAATGTTGTTTAGTCATTTTTGAAAAGATAATGTGCTGTTTTTCTAAGACATGTTGTGCAATGCCCTAAATTTAGGGTTATTTATAGCCCGTAACATGTCCATACCTGCTATTATCCACCATAATATTATAATTAGCTCTAAAATTTCTCTTGTATCAACGACTTTAAATAGGATCATAACACATACATGAATTTGTAAACTATCAGATAAGTACAAGCTATAATCTATAGACTTTAATCTAATAGTTGATGTTAGAGAAAGGAACTCTATTAACTATAAAAATTTCAAATTGACTAAGTATTATTGTTGATTAAGATTTGGAAGCATCTGTCTCTACAATAAATTGTTGATTAAGATTTGGTAGTCTAAGTATACGAGCTAGACAAAGAGCTTTGTTCAAATTTTCAAATGCTTTAGTAGCTTCTATTGTCCATTTGAACTGATCATGTTGTAACATGTCTGTAAGTGGCGAGGCTATCATAGTGTATCCTTTGATAAAACGCCTATAGCAGCCTGATAAGCCCAAGAATGCACACAACTCTTTGATGGTATTAGGTAATGGCCATTTCAATACAACATCCACTTTATTTGGTTCTAGCTTAACCCCTTCATGACATACAATATGGCCCAAGTATTCAATAGTGTCCTGCCCAAAAAAACATTTCTCTCTTTCAAATAAAATTCCTGCTCCAACAAAGTCTTCAATACAATCAACAAATACTTTATATGTTCCTTTAATGATTTATTGTATACTAATATGTCATTGAAAAAACGATGACAAAACGCCTAAAAAATGGTTTAAACAATCTATCCATGATAGATTGTAATGTTGCCAATACATTACTTATACAAAAGATATTACTACAAATTCGTAGTGTCCTTCATGTGTTTTGAACGCTGTCTTCTCAATGTTCAATTGATGCATGCGTATTTGATGATATCCTAAACGCAAATCTAGCTTGGAAAAAACAGAGACCCTATGTAATTCGTCTAGGAATAGGAAACTGATCTTTTATAGTCATCTTGTTAGGTGCCCTATAATCGATATAAAAATGCCAACTTCCATCCTTCTTCTTAACTAATAGCACTGGTAAAGAATAGGGACTAGTGCTGTGTTGAATGATTCTTTGCATTAACATATCAAACACTTATTTTTCAATCTTAGATTTTTGGAAATAAGGATAATGGTATGGCTTAACATTCACCGTTGAGCCTCATTTATCAAATGTATCCTATGTTGTACATCTCTCAAAGGAGATAAGGATGCAGATGTCTAGAAAATGCAAGAAAATCTACCTAATGCTTTCTTAATTGAATCATTGTTGGTGGTATTTTCTGATGATTCCATAACCTCCTGAGCTTTTAATTGAAAACTATAGGCTACTCCATCAGTAGCTAATAATCGTTGGAACTGATGATGTGAAATAGGTTCCATCTGAATATCTCTATTTCCAGAAAGCTGAACTTGAATACCATTCAAACTAAAATTCATTTGAGGAATTATAGTCCACTGTAACTAGTCCTAATTCCATTAACCATTGAACTCCTAAAACTGCTTCAGCACCTTATATGGGTAGAATATAAAATGTAGTGAGAAAAGCCATCCCTTGAATAATAATTCTAACATCCCAACACATGCCTTTACATGTCAATTTATCACCACTTCTTACCAAAACCTAGAAATTTGGTGAAGGCTTCACTACTAAACCCAAATATTTTGCAACTCTACTTTGTGAAAAGTTAAGGGTGCTACCAGAGTCGACTAAGATTCATATATCTCTACCTTAAATGCATTCCTGAAATTTTAATGTCTTAGGGATTTGCATGCCAGATAATGCATGAAAACTTACGGTACCTTCATCAAGAACATAATCATTTTGCTCACGTCCTTCATCTACATCAGTTTCATCATCTATTAGCAATAAAAATTTGGCTTTACATTTGTGATCCCTGTTGTATTTTTCATCACAGTTGTAACATAGTCCTTTCTCTCTTCTGAGCAATATTTTGTCCTGTGATAACTTCTTGATGGTAAAGTGGAATATTTTTGAGATGTTGGTGGTAATAATGGTGGTTTAGAAGTTCCAATAGATGACAGGAAAGTGGTTTGGTTAGTTTATGTTTGTGGCTTTGAAAATTGAAGTGGTTTGTAACTTATGTTTGTAGAATATGAAGAATTGCTTTTATTGGTGAAATATGTATCATGAAACTTAGATTCATGCATTCTAGCAAGCCATATAGCAAGAACTAAATTAGTAGGTCGAGCTATTTGTACCTCTCTTCTAATACAAGGTTTTAAGCTAGAAATAAAGCAACTCAATAGAAAGGACTCAGGAATACCTTTTATTCTATTTGATAAAGATTCAAATTGTCATTGATATTCTTGTACTGTGGAATCTTGCATTAATTTGGCCAATGTTCCTTGCACATCTTCATATTCTGACGGTCCAAATTGTGTCTTCGTTGAATCTAAAAAAGGTTACCAAGTTGTAATCTACTTATTATCTTCCATCCACTGTAACCATTGCAAGGCATCTTCCTCAAATGAAAATGATGCTATCTCCAACCTTTTATTATATAGAATATTATGAAAGTTAAAGAACTTTTCAGTCTTGAATATCCATCCTAATGGAACTTAACCGAAAAAACAAGGGATTTCCAATTTAATTCCCTTCAATAACATGTCTACTAAGGAAGATGATGGATGGGAATTATTTGATGTTGGTGCATTATGACTGGATATCTCATTTTGATTCCTCACACCATCAAGTTTCTCATTCAATTGTTGTATGGAAGATTGTATTGAATTGTGTAAATTTAAAAACAAAATCTTGCACAGACTTCTGAGATTGCATGGATTCATTCATCTGATTTTGCATGTGTCTCATTGTATATGCTAAATAAAACACCAAAGATTGTAGTTTCACAAATGCTTCTTATGATCTTGTACTCATTGTGAATAAATGATTTCAAGATTCTGTGTGAAAATGAGAGCACCAATTATTACGAGTCCCAACCTTGATTAATAATGTCGATGTTTACAAAGCCCATTTCAAATAGAAACTACAACACAGTACTACGGTTACCTCAGTACAATATCACTTTTGTCACAAACTCTAACACCTCTGACACAAACTGATACAACGTCCTCTTCTCCAAAAAGGGAAGTCTTTTTCGTACTCAATAACTCTCCGCAAGAATCACAAATGTGAATTATTTCTCAACTCTAAATTCTTGTAAACTAATGATTCTTTAATGGTGTGTGTTTTGTTTGTAGGTTTACCTCTTCAAGCTAGGTAAAAAGCTCCTAAGAAGGAAGAAGAGAGAGAAAGATATTTCATAGAAGATTTTTTTTTTTTATAATCCTCTTATGCCTTCTTTTTCTTATTTATACTTATGGATGTCTTGTTACATTATGTCATCCTATTATACTTGCATTATGTTATTGGTTACATATTGTTATATCCAAAACTTATGTATCAGTAATATAATTCGACCTCCAATTGGGTTTCCTTCTTGTCTTTTTCTGGGTTGTAACAATACATTGCTATTACATTAGTGTCAAAAAGGTTTTTATGATCAAGTGAACACCTAAAGAATATGTGTACAAGATCATTAGGTGTATTGATCACATGATATGCTCACTAACAAAAAATCTGATTTTACGAAAAGAAAGAAAAAAAATCATGGGAGAGTCTATTGGGGTTAATAAGATACCACCCAGAGTTTGAGGAACGACAACTTCAAGCATCATCAATTCTTTTCCCTGTGAATCGAAGTGATTAATCTTTAGACCTTGGATTGTTGTTCACTTGTCATGCCAAATGTTGTACTCTAAGACTAGTAAAATAGGTCGCCTATAATCCATTATTAAGTCAACTTTCTATTTTTTCTATGATAACTAAAATGATCTAAGTCCTTTATGTGTGACAAAATAACCTAAGATGTGCAATTGACTTTGAAGAAACGATTGATGCGTACAAATTGCATCAAAATGTATCAATATTTACAGGTAAGTTTGTTTAAGATATTGTTGGGTTATATATCTAGCCCATATAGGTCTATCATCAAGGAAATCCTAAGTATATTACATATACTTTGAAGAAGACTTAGAAAATAAAGGGATTTTTTGCAAACAAAGGAAGATGATACTGTACGCTGGCTACTGGAGGTTAAAGGCTGCTAACCTTCATCAAAACATAACCGCCCTTGAAATTGTAAAACTTTTGCCAAGAGCATTGGTTTGGTAAGGCCGGCATCAAAACAACTCGCCTAGGGTGGGTACGCCACCGATGTAGGCAGCAAGGCCGTCGGCATACTAGCCGGCCTTCATCAGCGGTGTTCCAGTGCTGCCTAAAAGTCGCTAGCCTTTATTTTAAAGTTGCCAGCCTATGTTGCCTGCGACTTATCTTTGTTGTTTGATATAAATACTTCTTATTTTGGTCTTAGAGTTTATCACTTGGCTATTCCTAAAACCTATAAAGAGTCTAGAGAGAGAGAGGCCTGTTGTTGGTAGAAATTCATCAATTATGGTGAAGATTTGTGATCCACTAGTGTTATGTAATGAAAAAAAAACTATGTATCCCATTATTATTAATAGTGGAAGAAATTTCTGTATATTTTGTTGTGATCTCTATAGGCAAGAGGAAAAATTGTTCAGATTGTTTCCAGGTTAATTGGGGATTTTTCCTAACAGATATCAACATTTTGATTGATGGAAAAGATGTCATAACTTTTAGGGAATAAGTTCATTTAAGATATCAACGTTTTGAATGGTTAAAAAGAGGTATCAACATTTGACAAAGTGAATAAAATAAAGTATCAATAATTGACCATTGATGGAAATTAAAGAGATTTGATTGAAAAACTAATTCAAACGTCAATACCCCAAATGAATTGTACAAAATTGATACCTCATTCGATACATTTTGAGAAATTTTTATACTTTTACTTAACCACTCAAAACGTCAAAACTTTAAATAAACTCACTCTCAAACGTTGATACCTTCTAGTGTAATTTACCCTAAAAGTATATAATGTGTAAAACAAAGGTTGCATATCATTATAGTTCTTGATATGTACAAGTAAAAGCTTTGAATAAAATCAGATGTTGTTATAATGCTTTATACATACATATCTTATGTGAATTCAAAGGTTTTGATCAATTGTAATGAAGACCAAGTTCAATAGCAACCACATATAGAAATAAATATGTGTTTTTCAACATAAAAGTCTTTAACTTTGAAATTTTTATAACAGTCAATCTTAAAAGTTTTCTTGATTGAGTAATCTTTTGTCAACTTGTATCTGATAGTAATTTTTTTTATTAGATTGATGTAAAGATGGAAGGGCTTTGGCTTCTAAGACTATAATATGGCTCATGAAGACCATATATAGTTTAGCAAACTTAAGCAAAGGTGGAGGTTTGTTAAGTATGAGCGCAACTGTTAGATGTTGATGATGCCTATTATGGAATCAAAACAACCTAATGTGAATTTTGAAAGTTGGGAAAGATGGATCAAATCTTCCCATTGATACAATAAATAATGGCAATTGTTTTGTAGGATCAAGGGAATGGCTATTTCATGATTCTATCTATGATATTTTCCATATTTGATAATAATGATCTTAGATGAATTGTAATGAATAGTCATTGCTTTTTTATTCTAATCCCAAAGTCTTATCTTATTCCATTCCATTAACCAAATGTGCTACTAAGATCTACTTTCCTATTGATATAGTATAAAAGCTTTTACTTAGAGAGTTTGTAAACCCATTTGTATGAGTCTTGAACTCACCTTTTGAGTTAGTTGAGAAAGAACAATTATCTTTGCAATGCCATTTTTGTGATTTGATTTGATTTCTATAAGTGAGATCAACATAAATAAATATTTTATAATAAAGGACTTAAAAGGTAATTTTCTTTTTTATCTTTAAAAAAAGGAGTAATTTTTTTCTTGTACAAAAATTCAAAAGAAAGTTAATTAGAGTATGAAATCCTTGAAACGTAACTGTTTCCCTTCCTTTTATCTAAAATGTTTTGCAGCTCTTCTTGTTCCTTTTGCCTGGTCAAAATCCTCAAAGCATCTTGAATGAATTATTGTTGTAAATGACGTTTCTTTTGTTTTCTCACCATTTTTGACAAACATAAATATACAAATAATAAAACCTTGGTATTTTAAGTGTTAATGGCATTCTTTTATAGGGAAAGTAACAAGTTCTTGAGAGACTTTTTAAGGCATCTCTATGGGTGAAGACTTCAGAACTTGGAAGAGAGAAAGAATGAAAGAAATTCTTAAAAAGTATTGATAAATTTTGATCTCTTGACAGTAAACCTTGTTAAAACACAGTAAATTTGCTTATAAGGTGATGTTGAAGTGATAATAATATAAATGAAAGGGACTAAGCTGCATATTGGATTACAAATGAAGGAAAAATTTACGAAAATAAAAATTCTAAAGGTACATGACCCCAGCACATGTATCAAGTCATGTACCTCATGGTGGCTTAGATGCAAAATTCTCAAAGTGCATGACCTACGCACAAGCCTATGCATCAGATCATATACCTGTTTGTGACATGACAAATATAAGGACCCTAGAAGTGGACGGCTTATGGATGAGCTCATGTATCAAGTCATATACTAATTTGTGACTTGAAGCAAATTTTCCTTGAAAGTACATGACTTTCAACATGGCCGTGCACTTGCTTATGTACATATACACAACATCCAACACAATCGTGCACTTGCCTAAGCACGTTGTAATTTTTACTTAAATCACTCCTTTTCTTTCTCAAAGTTAATTGGACCTCATTTAACCCTTCTTGTGAGAATTAGTTTATATTCTACGATCTTGAAATCTAGATGCTAGTATGATAAAGGCAAAAACTATAAAATGGGGATATTAAGTGAGTTTGGAAGTATGACAATGCCAAATACCTTAATGGTTTCAAAATTCAACTTAGCGGTATCTAGTGTTCAAGACGGATCGATCTTCTAGTTCTAGGTACATATATGACTTATTTGCCGTTTTTGCTTGTTTAAGTTAGAAAAGCAAATTGGTCAATAAATTATCTAACTACAAATGATTTGTTGCTTGTATGTGACTACTAATAATAGCTGAAGAGTATTGATGTTATTGTCGCGGTAACCAAGTACATGTATACATTATTTGTTGCTTGTGCTTGTTTAAGCTAGAAAATTAAATTGGTTAATAAATTATCCAACTACAAATTATTTGTTGCTTGTGTGTGGCAGCTAAAAATAGGTGAGGAGTATCTATGCTATTGTCATAGTGACTTGATGCTATTGGAGTAATGTTGTCCTAAATAAAGTTACACTAAGAAAGAATCTGGGTAAGTTTAAGTGACGTCGATATTGTGGTTATTGTGGAGTATTTAATAACCAATACATATGTATGTATATATATTTATTTGTGTGTCAGAGCACTAAGTTATCCCATTCCTAGTTGCTTGATTATATCATATAGAAAACTAAATGGGTAAATTACATTATAAGGTATCAACGTTTGGGGGTAAGTTCATTTAATGTATCAATGTTTCGAGTAGTTAAAAAAAAGGAACCGATTTTAGTTAAAAAGAGAAATCGACGTTCCACAAAGTAAATCAAACGAGGTATTAGCGTTTTATAAAGTTCATTTAAGATATCAACGTTTGAATTAGTTTTCAATTTAAGTTTTCTTAATTTTTGTCAATGGTCAATTATTAAGACCTTATTTGACTCACTTTACGAAAAATTGATTCCTTTTTTTAGCCATTCGAAACGTTGATACCTTAAATGAATATACTCTTAAACACTGACATCTTAAATGAACTTTGTAAAATATTAATACCTCAAATGAACTTACCCTCAAACATTAATATCTTTTAATGTAATTTACCCAAAATTAAATGGATGTTTGTTGCATTTATATCTTAGAATCGCTTGTGAGTTTGTAAGTACTTGTTCTTGCACATGTGGATGTTAGTGTAGCATATTGGAATTTGGTTCATTCCTTTTCCCTTTTCAAGTACAAGTGATACACCTTTAACTCTTAATTTGTCTGGATAGGATGATATAGTAGACAATGAGGAAGAAGCTAGTGGGGAAGATTATCTAACCAACTATTATTATTTTTTTTTGGTCTGTTAGTTGTATAGAGACAAAAGGTTATACTATGTATATGTTGCGATTTAAACCTTTGTGATTTGGTGTGTCATAATCAAGCATTAACATTCTAGTTATCTATTAATAGATATAGTCAACTTGATGTGGTGGACTTGCTGAGTCATCCAATGTTATTGCTAAGTAAGCCTTAGTCACATGTATGTATTAGGGAGTTGAATACTATGTGTTTATTGATTTGAAGTTAGGACAATATACGTGTGTTTAGAGTTTAATGATTCCTATTTATTGAGTTTATAGCAGGTTATAAGTCTTAGCGTGTCTATAGATAATTATGAACACGTGACGAGCTGTAAATGGCCTTAAGTTTAGGACGTTACATACTCTCTTATCAATTAAGCGAATTGTCGCTTCCTTACCTTGCATTGTTATTATCCATGTGTGTGTGTGTGTGTGTGTGTGTGAGAGAGAGAGAGAGAGAGAGAACCCCACGTGCATGATTTCTCTCCCATGCCTGAGCATAATTACCATTATTACTAATTTCATGTTTGGTACGAGGAATCATCATTGGAATGGATTGGAATCACATGACCATTATTACCAATGTTATGTTTGATATGCAAGAATCATTACAATGGAATGAATTGGAATCAAAAGAATAAAATCAAGTGAAATGAACACGGGGATAGATAATCCATTCCTATGTTTGAGTACATTATGGAATGGAATGACTATAAGATTAGATTTATAAAAATGCCCTTAACAATAAATATAAATAATAAACATAGATAGGATTAAAAGAAAATTAAAGTAAAAGGTATTAATGTGAAGTGAAATGGAATTACAAAAATCCCACTTAAACCAAAATCGTCAGTTATAGCTTCTAATTACACTAAACATTAGAAAAAGAATAAAACCTAGGATTGCCATTCTACTTTGATCCACTTCTGCATATCAAACATACTAATAGTATACTACTCTTAGAACTCATTAACCAATATTAAAAGATTTTCCAAATGATGATTGAACAACAACAATTTGCATGTTCATTTGAGGGGAAAAGTTATTTAATTTCCCTTGTTCCATGTGAAGTATGTTAAGTTACTATTAAAGTGTTTAATTGTATTTTAAATATTGAATAGACTTGAGGGGAATAGTTATTTGATTCCGTACATGTGAAGTATGTTAAGTTAAACTCATTATTAAAGTATTTGGTTGTATTTTAAATATTGAATAATAATAAATTGTTCTTCAATGATTTATTCTCAATACTTTCATCAAACATCATCTCTAGGGCATATAATAGAAATTTTACTATTAGTTATTTCAACTTTATATATTTCTATTAAATTACAATTCAATTCTCTTTTTTATTTTATACAATGAAATAAGCGGATTGTATCAATTAAAAGAGTAATGGTCAGTAGCCTGAGTTTATTCCTGAATTAACAACACTTAGACTCCTACATAGCTTGTTGGAGATACTGGCATTATTTTGCTTAATGTATGATAAAAGGGCATCAAGCTCATTATGCCAATGTTTTAAGAAAGTTTGTTTTTGTTTTTGTTTTTGTTTTTGTTTTTTAATCCCTTCACTTCATTCTTAAAGTCCTTTATAAAAGTTACTTAACAATTTTTTAAAATTTATCAAATCCCGTTAGCAACATTCTAACAAATCAGCAATTAAAATAAACAAATGAACTTACCATGCAGGATATTTAGTTGAAGACTTCAGATTTTCAAAGGACCCATATCAACACTTCAGGACCCTAAAAGGAATCTGTAACATGGAAAGCTGTATCCAGGACAAGAACCATGCCCATATCAACACTTGAGGGCCCTAAAAGGAGATCCTTAACATGGAAAGCTGTACCAAGAATAAGAACCTCGTATGATACATGGTATTCGAAGTATAAAAAGTTGAAAAAGTATTCGAACGTTTTTTTGGCATAACATTTTCAATAATTGAGCTATTGACACATTTAATTGTAGGAACTATATATGTGGAATACATTACTCAATTTGCATAACCAAGTATACCATTACCTAACTAAAGTATTATTTAGGAGTTACTTTGGTCATAGATGTGACTGTGATCGTACCAAAATGTTTATTAGCCAAAAATTGCAATTATTATTTTATTCATGTTTCATCAAATCCTTATGCAGTAGGACCAAACACAGATCAGATACAGATCAAATATTGATAAGATATAAATACATATTATATACAGATAAAAAACAAATTACCTAAATAAACCCTAAAACTTGTCTTTGAATAGAAGACACATAAAAGGAGAATATATCATACTACGACAAATCTTAAGGTAAAGTTCTTATGATATGTGCATAACGTTGTTTATATATCTTTTACATTCTCTCATGTGATGCTCGGATAATTTTACTCAGAAGAATATATGTATGTTGTAACGTACGGTGTGTAGTTTTTGACAAATCCAGATCCCCATGTATACTTAATATATTCTATATATACACCAAATACTTTACCCAAAGAAAAAAAAAAAAAAGTAGAGCATAAAGATGGGAAAATATTTGCAGTTACCACTAATTGATGCTGCTGTATCTTAGCAGAGCCAATTTTCTTTTATTTTTCCTGACAGTTAGGCTGGGTTTTTGCATCGAGAAAACATTTTCAAATTATTGCATATGTTTATTATTATTTCTTCTAATTATCTTGCTATTGTTCTTTTCCCTATAATTTTATAATGCTTCTAAAAGTTTCATTATATGTTCACAATGAAAGGCTAAGCTATTGCAAAAACCAAATAAAATTTGTCCTAATTAATATATGGTAATTATATTTGTAACAATTAGAAATAAATGCATGGAGTGACCAATTCAATAATGGATTATGTAATCAAAATTTGGTGTACAAGATCATGAACTGAATTCAAATAATGTTACTTTAAACTAAAAAAAATAAAAATGTTATCATACAGATAAATCAAAAATTCTTTTTTCGAATTTGTTTCGGTATTAGTAGGCTATAAACGGGCAAACCTGCTCCCTAACTATTTGAGCTCGACTCACTTTATGCTAGTCTTGAGCTTTGATTAGCAAGTGAGACGAACATGAACTTAAAATGAAGATTGGTTGAGCTCGACTTTCAATTTAGACTTATGAGTCAGCTCGTGAAGAGACTCATTCATGCTTGTGAATAGGCTCATGAGTGGACTTGTTAACAAACTTCTTAGCAAGTTCACAAACAAACTTGTTAGCTGATCTTTGATTTTTATATTTATAATATATTTACATGAATATATAATTAAAGGAACAAAAACCAAAATTTATATATTATATATGTATATATATTTAAAAACTCTTATATATTATTTATAAAATTCTAAAAAATTGAAAAACGAGCTATTTAAATGAGTTGGGCCCAAACTTAACTTTTAAACCTGATAAAAGCTCAATTTGAGTTTGATTTATAGATGAGTTGAGCTTGATATAAAACTCATTTTCCTAATGAGCTGAGTTTGAGTCTGAATTTTAGACTTGAAAAAAAAAAAAAAAAAAAAACTTACCTTGGGCTTAATCTTAAAAAACTCAACTCGGCTCATCTTGTTTGCAATCCTAGGTATTGGAATCATCTTTGGAGCACTGAAGGAAAAGCAAGTTTTGATGATTTCTTTCAGGACTTATATTACTTATCTTCTTTTTTCGAAATTTAGGACATATATTTTATTTTCTTCCCTTTATTTTGGGATTTGAATTTTAAAGGTACTTATAAAAGAGAGATCCTGTTTTGATTTATTTTCGATAATATTGGTTATGGAGTGAAAAGATAAAATATAAATCCTAACATGAAAAAGATAGAAAATTTTAGATTCTTCTATATATATATATATTGACATATGAAGCATCATATATTGATATATGTATTACGTGGTTATTCCGTGGGAACTGTGTATTTAATTTGACTGTAAGGCTATAAAGAAAATCCCATCATTGTCTTGCTTGGATAAAGATATAGAAAGACCAATATTCCGTGGGGCAAACAGCAATTCTTTGTGCTCTGGGGCTACCATGAAAACATGGGTCCTTGTCAATGACCAAAGCATTTGAAGAATGAACTCAACAATGAACATGTCTGGGACCAGTTTTCATAACCATTGGAGGCTTCAACCGGTATTGCATATATAAGCATCACTCCACGTGACTTGCTTCACCACAGTAAATATGAATGACTACTACATGGGGCAATAACTGATGACCGTGTAAAAATGAATATAAATATCACATTTGTACTGACTGACATGGTGTGGAAGGACCACGATATCTTTGTGTATATTTATATTTGAGATGTTAGGGTTTACTTAGTAGAGCTAGTACAGTATAACGACCCATTGTTTTAATGACAATGTTTTTTTAGAATTTTTTTTTTTATGTTTTTTTTAAATAAGACAATTAATGAAAAATATTTTCCTTTGTCTTGAAAAATATAAACTAATTTATAGTTTATTTTTTAGGAAAATAATTTACAGGATATAAAAAGGTAAATTATTTTTCCATCAATTCACGAGTTTACTCACTAATTATTTGCGATAAAAAAGTTTTATTATTAAAATTTTAAAATATTTTTCTAAGTAGATTTATTTCTTATTATAATATATGCATTTTTATATTTAAAATATATAATTATCTTGAAGTTATACAAATAAAAAAATTATTTTTGTACAATTAGCTACACATTTAAAAATATGTTACTTTTCAATAAATTTTTTTTATAAAATTTTTTTTATTGATAAATACTTTTCCTTAAACCAAATGTACATAAAACTTATTCATTTCCTCTTGACTCTTGATATATTACTTGCTGGGGATTTAATTGGATGGATGATACTCTTATGTCAATTAAAACTATTATGGGTCTGGTTGTTTAGCTTTCTTCATCAAATATAGATATTTTTTCAATTTTTTTAATAAATTATTTATCAAAAAATAAATATGAATAAAAAAAAGTTAACAGTTCTCATAAAAAAATTAAATAGATTAAATATAAATAAAATATAATACAAATCGAATAAATTTATATATATTATTTTGATATAGATATAAATATAAATAAAAAACAGATCAATCAAACAGACCCTATATTATAAGAGGAGTGAATACAAATAACTACGGCAGTATCTGGTTTGCAAGCTAAGTATTTCCATTGTTTTCTTATTCTTTACGAATTATAATGTTATATTATTTCACTAAACATTATAGATATTAATAGTGATAAGACCTTTTGATCAGTTTCTTTTTTTTTTTTAATTTTTTAAAATGTAATAGTCTAGAAAACAGGAAAACTAAAAATGAGGGTTGATAATAGATAAATTACTGGGAATGGGGAGTTGGCAGAAGGTTGAAATGTGACTTTTCAGAAGTAGAGAGGCAGGGAGAAGGAAATGGTTTTGTCAACTATGGAACCCTGCCAAAGGCAGGTAATGATTGCTTCCCTGGGGCTAAATGTCAGCTCCTCTGACACTATGGGGTATGTCTCCAAATCTCTTTTCTTTTTATGCATGTCGTCCCCCACCTGCCCCCATTTATTCTCCTCGCTTTCTTCCACAGTATTTCATATACAAATATATATTAATTACATTATTTCAATTTGAAATGCTGTCCTTTAATTCCAAATGAAGTATTATAACCATAAGGTTTTGGCTAGTTACTGTTTCTTTCCCTTTGCTTGAATATATGTTTATAGAAAAATTAACTACTTAAATACAAAAATATTTAAAAGCATTAAAAGTCAAATTATTTATCTGTACTTGATTTATTTCACTGATAATTGATGCTTGTTTGGTAATAGGTTCAGTAATATTGATGGCATAGACTTTTGGACTAATAAGTAAGTTTAAGAAGCTAAATCCATTTATTTAGAGGTGTTTGAAGGAGATTCGAGTTAATAAGTTCGTACCAAGGATTACAAGAAATATCTTAAGAATCATGAGTTCAAGCACATCAATTCTTCACATGAGCAAAGAAATTATAGGGATGTGGTTAAAGCCATGATGGAAGTCAACCATAAGTGCATGCCAAAGAAGGTGGCTTTTAAAATTCAAAGTTTAGGGAATCAAAAGAAAGGTGCCAATGTGCAGAAGCCTAATATGTTTATGTTATGCCTCAAAACTAAAGTATGTAAATAGTCGGCTATATACTCATATTATAGTATGAATATGTCAAGGCTCAAAATCATCAAAATCTTAATATAATAAGTAAATTAGAATAACTTGAAATATTATATGCTATTTTGAATCTTAACATTTTATATTTCCACAACTTTAAATAATTCATACCTGTACTAAGGTTATAAAACAAAACTAAAACAACCTATTATAGTTTATCTCATTTCAAATAATGAATTTGATCTTAAATTCGAATGCCTTGAAAATATCTTCAAACCATATCTATATCTGGAAAAAAAAAAAGAATTTCTAAAAGGATGAATCGAAGCGTAGTATACAGTAACGCAACCACACATGATATATACGTGCAGTCATATGCTAATGCAAGAAACATTAATTTAGATATTAAATTTAAGTGTGACAAGAAACACAAGAGTACTCATGACTTCGAGCAACACGGCAAGGACCTGAGTTTCAATACCACTATTGCAATATTAGTGGTTGTTGAGAACAACCAGCCTCTTGCCCTAAAGCAAAAATAAAAAATAGCTGCACTTATGGTTTACAACTATTATTCAGATGCCACATTCGTGGTCCATTTATATTGTATAGTTTGTTGAGACTCATAATCCACAAATTAATTATGCTTGATATAACTTCTCTTTATTAGGATGACTACTACGCTTGATATGGTTTCCCCAATCAACTATCCGACAAGTCACAACAAGGTGGCCTTAATACTTAACTCTAATGTTAGGGTTTAAAACCCTTCTAAAGGCATCACTCTATAGCTTGGGATGATCAAGCACAATGGATCCCAAAATTCCATAACTATTGAGTCTCAGAATCACCAAAAACCTGATATAAAATATACCACATGACATGTCATGTCTAGTACTTAGTGATTCACATATTTCAACCTAAAACTATAGTAAATGATTGTTAACTATGGTTTGGAACTTAGGAGCAAGGTTGTGTATGTTTAAATATACACCTAAGGAAAATTGTTATTAAATAAGATTGATACATATATATATTTATATGTATATTGTTGTTATGTCTATTTCTTTTACTTATTATGTATAGACGTAATTATGTTTGTTACTTATGTGCTTATTTATTTATTGCCATTATTATCACTAGTGCTTGTCAGTATCCCTACATATGTTCATATATTCAGACATGTATATTTATATAGTTATAATTACTTATCCATTATTTATTTACTTATATGTATCCATATATGATATTACTGCAACATATTCATTTGTTTATTTATGATTAATATTAACATTTATGGTCCGTGTGTCATTTCAACTATTGCGTAATATTAATTATTTTTGGATACTAAGATTATGAATATTAAATTGATGTCCTATTATTGTTATTTTATAAAATGTTATTAATGTTAGCTCTTTTATTACAATAATCCATAACATTAAATTCAAATTTAAATGGTCAACTTTAACATATTAAAATCAAATTGAAAATTCAAATTTAGTCACTTATAAAAGAGTTTGAATATTATTATGAAATCACAATTACCAATATTATCAATTAACATTTCTAAACAAGCATTGAATACTGAGTTTACTACCAATATTTACCCCTTTTGATTGCATCTAATTACTTATTCAATCTCCTTATTTTGTTTGATTTTATTTATTTCCTCTTATACTAGCTAGACAAAAAAAGAAAGAAGAAAGATTAAGCTTTCGAGGTGGCAAATTATTAAATCAACTACTTTATAATTTATAATTTAGAAGCTAAAGTAGACGCGGTTATGAGTTGGTTTGAGTCTAGAATGAGACCTAAACCGCCGGTTCCCAGTTTCAAAAATGGTGGAACCAGAACTGAACCCGTAGGAGCTGGTCCGGTTCTAAAGGGACTGAGAACCATGAAATAAAAAAATAAAAAAAATAAATCAATTAAATAATTTACTTAATTTGAATAACAAAAATGTAATATAAATTTTTAACTTGAAATAATATCAAGCCTAACATAATTATTTATAGCCCATTTATATATTTATTTATATATAATCACTTGCGTTTTTTTAGTTGTCATATTAACTCTGTGACACTATAATACATTCAAGATAAAAATAAGTCACAACAACACAAAAACAAGTCACAGATTATTAAGAAAGAAAGCTGGCTTTGGCTGAAAGTCTACATAAGCTTAACAACATATTATTTTAAATATATTTATTACTCGTATTGTTAATAACAACACATAAATTTTTTTTATTATTCATGCGAATATAGTTTTAAATACATGCTTTTACAATTTCTTTATAATTTTCTTTTCATTTTCTTTTTGTGGCGTAGAACCCCTGATTCTACTAGTTCTTGAATAGGTGGTTTTTTTAGATGGAACCATAAGGACCCACCAGAATCAATGGGTCCTTTGCCGATTCGGATCCACCATTCTAGGTCGGTTTCTGGTTCAGGAATTGCTAGTGACAGGTTAGGTCGATTCCCAGTTCATAACCGACCAATGATGATGTCTAAGCAAATAAAATATAACTAGTTATTACCTAAAGTGGGTAACCATTAATTTTAATATAATTGATATATTAACTATAATTTATTTATTTAACATCTTGTTCATTAATTCATGAAATAAGTTTGTGTGTATGTGATTATACACACATATACACAATTAAGTACATGACTGAAAATGCCACTATACTGAATGTTTTGTATCACATCGAATTAAAACATTTTTTTTTCATAGACCACAACTCTTTAAAGAAATTAGCCAATAACAATTTTAACTTTTTTGTTTATAAATTGATTGATAACCATAACTCATATACTTGATTTATAACACAAATTTTGTCAACTTTTCTTCTTATACAAATTAAACACTTTAATAACATTAATTTCTTTTTAACGAACCAAGAATCTCTAAATCTTCCTATGCTTCACATTAACAAACTTGATATTAGATAATTCCAACATGAGAACAATCTTATCCATCTCTTTCATTTATACATATCTATCAGAAAATAACTCCTAAATCAACTTTACCTTATTTCCTAACTCAAAAACATAATTTCTTAAGAATAATAAAGTATTAGTCTCTTGTATTGAATGCTTTATTAATAAAGCATTGTAAACTCTCAACTCAAGATCTAGGAAAACCATAACACTCTAATAAAAGTTAAGCTTATTCCAAATTATATCGCCAACTCCCATCACCAATCATGGTTTTGTATTTGATCACTAGGCTATTTACTTTCACATTTCCTTTATAGCAAATCTCCTTGAGAACACTAAAAACCACTTATAATTTCCATGATTTCTTTTTTAGCTAGTTGTGTGATTGATATTTCATGGAAGCACCTATTGGAAAAACATTTAATTTGTAATAAAATCTAGTTAACCCCCTTAATAACTACCGATTAAACAAATAGGAGAATTACATAAAATGCTCTATGCTATAAAAGTATTATTTTTTTTTTTAACGTGGCATTTTAGTCCAAGAGAAGAAACGGATAAGGCAATTAATGATGAAGAGCAAGTGAGCGGAGCAAATTTTAACATTGCTTCTAGATTTTTTTAATGAAATAGTGGGCATTACTAGTGTTTTTTTTTTTTTTTGGTTTTTGTAAAAGGTCTAAAGTGTTTGTATTAATATGTTGGTCCATTTGCCTCAAACATTTTTTTCATGTGGGCTTATGTACTTAAGGGGAAGGTTATTGACGTTAGCGCCTTAACAAGCTCATTTTATAAGTTCACTTTATCTTACCTATCAAATATTAAGACAATTAATTGGTTATTATCAAGTCGAAGTGCTTATAAATACTCCACTATCTTCAATTATTGAAGATAACTCCATAGTAATAAGAGATGGTATTTTATTTTGGAATCTCTAATCTCAAGTACCAAAGCAGTGATTTAGATAAATTTTGATCTCCATTGTTCAAATACTTTAAGGGTGACCTTTGGTGTTCCCTTAATATTCATTGTTTGCCCCTTGTACTTTTAAGACACTAAGATTATTTGATCCTCCTCTTCTTCATGCTCTCCAAATCATCCCCTTGAAGGCATCATCTATTCACCATTACTATAGAGGCCACGTGTAACACATGACTTGTGTGATACTTAAGTTATCATATCGAGAAAATTCACATGCCTATATTTTGACAACTTAACCAGTGAGCTAAGTGTTGTGATCATGAAGTAATAGAATCGTACAACAAGAGAACACTCATGCATTTGACACGACTTCTTACATCTCCTTTAAAGACAAGGAGAACCTTCTAGCATCACATGCCTATTTAAGATTAGGAGACCGCCATAACACTACACATCCATTTAAGATGAGAGATCCCCTTATGGTATCATATGTTCCTCAAGTTAAGTAATGCCTTGGCACCATTACATTTGCACTTTAAGCTCAACTATACCATTTTTTCTTTTAAAGAGGATTATGATTTTATTGGAAAATAGTATGGATCTACTCTATCACTAGATTTGTTGGGTTTATACCTTCCCTCCATATAATGCATCCATCCATGCCCCTTTAGCAAAATAAACAAATGGGGACATGATCACATGAAGTTGCTATCATCTCCCATTGCAAGATGTTAGCAACTATAGGAGGAATTACATTGAAGGAGAATCCCCTAACTAGTAATGCTAAACTTGGACTGTACTTATTATGCAATACTTTCATGCAATCCTCGCATTGCATGCCATTTGCTATGTGATGATTGTTTCACAACACAATTTTGTGTAATTTATGCTATGTAATAGCCTTTGGTAAACCACCATTAGGATTTCTCTCTACAAAACTTGATCAATTGATCTCTATATCCCAACTATGTATTGTCCATGATTATTTTCCTAAAATTTATACAAAATCCTATAAAACAAAGTTTATAAGGAAAATTCAAGCCTTGTTTTTTATTGGTAAGAGCATTTGCTCCAAGAAGCATAATGATATGTCAAGCATGTGAATTGTAGACTAATAATAGTATCGACTCTCAAGCACATTATAGGCCATTGTAGCTATGTACTTTTAATCTAAAATTTTGTAGTAAATTAAATTAAGCAGTCACATAGTGGGAAATAGCCCCTTAACTAACAAAAATAAAATTCTTCATCGCAAGCAATGAATGCTACAATCGTTACTTAAGTGTAATTGAATACTTTCTCAAAAGGGATTGTCAAAGCAATACGTAAGATGACATTACATGCTCCTTAGATCACAAGAGTTTAAGTATTCCCATAATAATGCCAAATTTATAAGTGGTCATGATAAATTTAATAGAGACCTCCCCTCCTCCCTTAGACCATAAAAGTCTAAGTTGTCTTACAATTATAATCACTTTACAAGTGATCTTTTAGATCATAAAGTCTAAGAAGTCTTATGATGCTATAATATGATTTATAGGAGTTGTAATGACTTTAATAAAAGTATCTTAGTAATTCTATTACCATGTTAAGGCATCACCTCTTGAGCACATGATGAATTGTACAATTATGTAATTTAGGTGCTAAAAGAGGCCATTTGGTGAAATTTAGAGATAAAAGGACATAAAAATGTTGTTATAATATGGAGTTGTCTTCAGTGCATTAGTAACCTATAGAGTTGCTATCATGTCTCGACATGACATGCCAGTCAATGGATGATGAAGGATACTTGCATGTGTAATGTACAAGTCACCTCCATCAACATGAGAATTAGTTTAACCTCTTCCTTGATTGGTGCATCAATGATAAGAGTAATGTCATTTGCTTCATGGGGGATAATTCAATTCTTAATCTTGTTATAATCATCATCATCAATTCAACCATCTTTAGAATGGATTAGGGTTTCTTCATAATCCAACAAGTCTAGATTATTATTATAGCAAATTTGCTTGGATGAAACTTATAGGTTAGGATACGACAATAGTACTCTTCTTCATATTAACTATAAAGGGAAAGTTTACATTGACCTCACTATTTTGATATCATTAAAAGGCTCTGACCATTAAGATGCAAATTCAATGGCTCCAGGAATGCTGCCACCAGCATTGAATTTGAATAAAGTTTTTTACTAAGTTAAAGATACAACACCAAGATTGGCTTGGCTAGAGAAAGAGCTTTATTTTAAGCTCAAACTTGGCTTGTTTACAAATCAACCTCAAGTTAAATCGACTTAAAAGCAAGTGTTGCTTAGATAACTTATGAGCCTTAAGGAAAGAGAGTAATTAATACACACAGATATACATACATATAAATGTCTTGAATAATAAATAAGATTAAGTTATGTATTTATACATATTATTTAAAATTAGTTTAATGTTTTAATCATATTTTATACGTATAATATATAATGTATAATATATATAACTCATGAGTCTAATATATACTACTTTATAGGTCAGTTCTCAACTCTAAATAAGATCTTGAATTTGACTTATTTAAATAAATGAATTTTATATGTGCTTAATTATGACTCATTTTCTAAATGATTTTGAGCCAAGTTGAGTTTATAGTAAGCCGAACTTGAATAGTTCATGAGAATTCGCCTCATTTCCAATTTTATGGATGAGGCTGCACATCCAGTCCATCCTATATCCACTCTCCTAATAGCAAAACGAGTATTGCCCTTATAAAAGTTGAGATGATGCATGATTTCAATCAATAATTAATGCATTTTGCTCTATATCTTTTTGGATCGTACTCATTTAAAATAAAAAATGTTTGAAAAACTTCTTCATACAACATTTCTGTTTCTTTTAGGGTTAATATCGTGTTTAGTGCTTGAACTTTCCCTAAATGTACAATTAACTACTTGAATTTTAAAATTGTCAATTTAATACCTAATCAAAGTTTTGTGATCACTAATCCTACCTTAGCTAAAAAGTTAAATTTGTTTGTTGAGTAAACACTCCCATTGATAGGAAAGTGACACATGTCAAGTAGTAATTGATAAAACTAGAAAATTACACATCGAAGCAAGTAGATTTACACATATATTAAAGTTGTTGGGAGTTAATGTACCTATTTAATTGTCTAATTTGTGTTAATCTGCTCACTCAATTGTAAAATTTTATAATTTTTTATTAATTACTTAATACGTATCAACAAAGTTAATTTTGTTAGTTTAGATTATATTAATAAACATGAAAACTTTGATTATGTGTTAAATCAATTGATAAAAAGTTTAAGTAATATCTTTGGGGAAGTTGAGTTACCAAATGTGACATTAACCCTTCATTTTAAGTAGCATATGTTGTTAGTGAATATTTTATACTTTTGTGTGTGCTAGCTTGAAAAATAACGTTAACTTTGTTTGTTATACCATTAATAGATATGGAAATTTTGATTAGGTATTAAATTAATTATTTTAAAGTTCAAATAGTTAATTATATATTTGGAGAAAATTCATGTATCAAATGTAACATTAACATTTTAAGCCGCATATGATGATTCATTAGTAAATATTCTCTATTTTTGTTTCTTACTTTTTTTATTGTGGCAAGCATATGGTAACCATATATTTTTTACTGCATATGGGAACCATATATTGTCGCACATACTTTCCGAAAGATTGATTGCAATTGTTCCAGCAGATTAATAATATGAGATTTGAAGAAGCGTTTTATTCTAATCATATTTTTGGAATAAGTAATGAAATAAACACATTTTAAAAGAGCTAAATGTACACACAAATTTTAACAATATATAAGAAGCACTTATAAACTTAAATATCTATATCAATAATAAATTTTAATTCTCTTTTAATTACTTGACACAATAGCTGGAGAAACGGGGAAATCAAACCTGAAGCACTCCTTCCATTTTCTTTTTAAATAAATTTTCGATCATTTGGATGTAAATAATATGGTTATATTTGACCTTTTCAAGTGCTTTCACAAGTTTGTTTGGGTTATTGGATTTTTATTTGTATTATATCTATATCTAATTTATATTTATAACTTATTTATATTAATCGAAATTATATCTATATCGTAGTTGTTTTGTTTGGATAAAAATATAATATTAAAATGATCGAAATATGATAAAACAAACAGACATAAAATAATTAGTAAACAGAAAAGGGCAAAAAAAAAAAAAATGCTGGAAAATAGATTAACGGGCATGGATGTTTTACTGTCTCTTGGTTCTTGCAGTCCTGCCTGTGGTGCCGAGCTATGATGTCAGATGCGAGACAATATCATTTCCAATATTCACTTCCATTATGAGATGAACAACAATGGACCGCGGTCAAATGATTTCTGTGCACTAAAATTTTGTACTTGAATAGAGGTAAAAGACGTTTAAATTAGAAATTGATTAATAAAATTAGAGTTGGAGCTTATCCATCCTATGATCAGTTTCAATGATCTTGAATTATCTTTTAAAGTTTTCAGAGTATAACTTGTGAAATTCCATAATCTTTTGTTTCTTCCTCTAATTTTACAAATGTTTTGCACTGACATGTTACTCTAATGGAGCGGAAACGCTGGAAGATAGTGTTGTGTTTCATTAACAAAATTAAAATTAATATTCCACTTTATTACTGTAAAATAGTTATTTTCTAATTTGATTTATAGAAGATTTTATCATAAAAAATATTTATTCCATGTAATATGAAATATACGAAAATTCCTAATTTTTTATTTTTCAGATAAGTTGCTATTACTTACGAAATCCATTATTTTTTTAAAATACCCTTAATTATAAAATAAAAAATAAATTTATTATTTTTAAATTTTATTTCATTTTAATAAACCAACGGTCATGTATTAAAGTCAACCAATAGGAATGAAAGCCCTAGCGTGGGGAAAGAAACCATACGCCAAGAGGTTCAATAGGTCCATGATTAATCAAATTTTAGTAGTGATATATATACACACATATACGAGCATTCCATTTCATAAATCTCTTCAAGTGTTATCGCTGACAAAAACATATTTTAGTGGTGATATATATAGCACTCATGTATGTATAAATCTATATACATCTATATATAGTACAATATATTTATGGTTTCATAATAATTAAAATTATTTTGCTAGAAAAGATAATTTTTGTTGGTGCGACCTGTAACTAGCAAAACGTAAAATTTTTGTCGCCTATGAGTTGGTTTGCCCAAGTGGCTGAGCAAGTAAGAATTTTTCGTTATAATTTATTAATCAGCAAAAATTTTCTGTTCAGATAAATATTGAAAACTTCTATATTATGAATTTTAATTGAAATTTTAATTATTAATTTTAGATTTAAGTTTTTAAGATCTTTTGTAAATTAAATAATGACAATCAATAAAATGCAATTACCAAAATTAAATTAATTATTATTACTTATAATTTGTAGAAAAAATAGAAATGGAGCAAGAGTTAGCGCAAATGAACTCATGTTAAAAAACAAGAGCGCAAATGAATTCATGATAAAAAAACAAGTAGATAAAGTGTCATACAAACTAGATGATAAAATGCAACATCATAAAAAAGGAGGAGGAAAGAATAGAAACATTAAGAAAGCTAGCATGGAAGCAAGATATGGACCTGGATTTGATTTATGTGAGGCACACTCAGAATAGTGCTCATAATTGTTGACAAGACATGATAACATGAGATATGACATGATAAAAAATGCGGTTATAGAGATAAAATCTAAGACACTATAACAGGCATGATACGAAGATATGATTATAACACAAATAAATACAAGCATCTTATAATTTAATTACATGTGATCTATAATTCATCTTATGTACTTTTGATACTAACATGACTTGAATGCAGAATAAAGATATGAACTCGACTTGTTAACATGAATTGCTAGCACTAGCTAGGAACGAGTCATAAATTCATCATTGGGTGATTGTATGACACATAAGAGAGAAAGAATGACAACTGTTGTGATAAGAGGGGTGATTGATAAGGGATTCTTTGGTTTGGGTTGAAGAAACAATGTTGCTCAATCATTATCAAACTGATTCTAATCTTTTTTTCGTCCATACTAACTAACGATAATAGGGTGGGTTGTCGTGATTGGTGACTTGAAAATGAGCTAATAGGCGACTAGGGATATGTTTCTGTAGGAGGCAATTGTTGGAGGTAGGTGGTAAGTGGCAACACATACTAGGAGTAGGGTAGGATGTATGGATAACTCTTTGTAGGAAGCAAAGTAGTTTGACCCATTTTCAATTTGGGTAAATTACACAAAAAGACATCAATATTGGTGGTAATTTTTTTTAAAGCATCAAAATTTCAAATGATTAAAAAAAATGATCAACATGGTATAATTTACCCTTTTCGATTTTGCCACTTGTTGCTCAGACAACTAATTACTATAACATCCAAGTAGGACATGCTCGTGCACTTGCCACCCTGAAGTTGGGAGTGATTTTCCATGTTTTATTCTCATAGTGGCCCGATTTGTGTCCATGTTCTCCTCCATGGTTACCATATTGTACTCGATCTTACCTACGGTCTCCTTTATGCACTTAGTCGTTCTTGGCTTGTCATTCTACCACTTTTTATATTTTGTATAGCACAATCAAATTTTAATTAGACTAAGGTAAAAATGTTAGAAATAGTTACGAGAACCAAATGTTGGAAACTTGGAATTCGTATGTACGTCTTCAGAGACACCCGGGAAATTTACCATATCGAAACTCTCTCCCCTCTTCGTTTGGTGTGTGAACTTGAAGGTGCCAATTTTGGTGATTCGTTGAGAAAAATACAATAATTATAACATGTTTCAGAAGTCAATCACATTGAAAAAGGAGATGGAATGCTACATTTTGAAGTTTTCGGTATAAAATGGGTATGTGTCGATGTGTGATTGTAATTTAACTTTCACCGTTTTATTGAATTCACCTCTTGGGGAACCTGTAATAAGAAGCTTAAAATTGTGTGAGGTAGCTTTATGTATGACGAATTATACTGGCCGGATCAAGTATGTACTTACATTATAATTAAGATCACGATCGAAGAAGTTGCGTGGTTTTCTCCCATTGTGGATCCAATATTTAATCCCTTATACACCACGCGTTAGTATACGTCTTAGATAACTATCAATTATATTTTAACATATATAAATAAAATAGTAGATAATTCCGAAAACAACAATCATCATACGATCATGTGTTAAAATATTATTGATAGTTATATACTACATGTATATTACACATGGCGTGTAATATCCAAGAAAGTTTTTGTGTTTTGGGCAAGTTTCCCTTTTCTTCATTAAATTCCTTATAATCCATAGGCACGTTATCATAGGATATGTAAGCCAATAAGTTTAAGCAATCTTCCTAAGTTTATTGCCTTTCCATGGTCCTTCTACATGTAACTTATCCCGCCATAAAGGAAACTTAAAATTAATTAAATAACAACTTTTGTAATTCAACTGATAGTAATAAAATTGAACATACGATACCATGTCCTTTAATTTATGATCATCCGGTAAAATTCATATGGGACCAAACTTTCTTATCCGAGCTCGGGATCACATAGTTGGCTCACTTGGCGATGTTGAGCCTAACTCCAAGCTCTTCTATTGAGAATGTTGGCAAAAACTTCGTAAAGTTTGCTAGAAGCTTAGCAGAAGCATCGTGGAAGGTTAGTAGAAGCTTGGCAGAAGAAAGATAGGATATTGGAAAAAAGCTTCCATGAGCTTGGTGGAAGTATGAGTTTAAATTTGATGACTGTAAGATGATAATTAAAGACCAATCTCCATGGATTGTATATATTTGAATGATATATCTAATTATATTATCTTAGGGAAATTGTCAAATTTGATAACTAAAATTTACACAAATTTTAATTTGATACTTGAATTTTGATGTGGTTAGTTAATATCTAAGCAAACTTTCACCAATTACTTTTATTGCCTTACTTACATTTTTTGCTCTGTTCCCTCACATGTTAAAGATAACCTATTAGTGATAGATAGTGTTAAGAGAAGCAGTAAAAGTTCAACTGTATGCTACTTCTTTTATATCAATAAACAAAGTAAATGATGTTATAAAGATTGTAAAAATAACCACAAAAAGTATGATTGAGTATTAAACTAATTACTTTAAAGTCTAAATATCAAATTAGATTTTTTTAGAAAATTCATATATTAAATTTGATATTATGATTGAGTACTAAACTAATTACTTTAAAGTTCATATATCAAATTGGATTCTTTTAGAAAATTCAGATATTAAATTTGATATTTATCTTATTTTCTTATTTAATATCTATGGAAAGATGACGCATGAAAAAGAAGTTAGGTCGTAGGCAAAGAATTAAGAAAGGCAACAATCATATCTTAATCATTTATTCTTGGAAGTAAAATTGGATGGTCTCAAAAATTCGAAAGGAAAAGTTCAAAACAAAAAACAACATTGAATACTCATAGATTTCCAAAATACCATCATAAAAGCATACATTAACTAATATTTATTATTTTGAAGATTGAAGATAAATGACTAAATCTAAATCAACGAAAAGTCAATGTTAGGGTATATACGAATAATGAGTACATTATAATAAAATCAAAGTGAGACCATGGAGTCAACTGTGGGTTGTTAAGTAAGGTAACGACACTTCCAGCAAAGACTTGTTTTCAAGTTAGTCTCCAAAGATCGAGATTATTACTTATTTACCATATTTTTTTTAAAATTATACATATATAATTTATATAGAAAATATTATAGATATACTATTGTTATATCCCATATAGAATATGCGATATAACTTTTTTTAATATATTGCACATCTAATGTGCAAAAATGCAAAGTACTAGTATCACAAGTGTAATGTGTAATAGAAGCAAAGTACTAGTAGTTTGCTTTATGTAGAGCATATAGGGCATGCGATACAAATCATGTACCGGTACTTCAAATATATTCCACATTTTATATGCAATACAATGATTTTTTTTACAACTTTTGTACAGTATCATCATTGTATCTCGTCTCCAACATATGGTACTTGTAGAGAATTTTATATCTCTTTCCAATATACGATATAGAGATTATAATTTGGTAATTGTTTTTTATATAATTTGAATTTGTGTAATTTTTTTTTACAAAAATGGTAAACATATCTTTCACCTCATAAAGATCTGTCCTCGATTCCTTGTGCTATATTTTCCCCTTTTTTTTCTTTAATTTTTTTTTCATCCTATTATTTTATTATGATATTTTGAGTTTGCCAGTTTCCTTTTATGGATTTATTTAGGGTATTTTTATATTTATTTGTTTCTATTTGGGAAAAATACCTTTTTGATTTTTGATGTTTGATGACATTGTGATATTTTAGTCTTCCACATATTTTGCTTTTTACAAATTAGAACTTCCATTAACTTTGTTGAGGATTTTATTCATTACCATCATGTGACAACTTTTGATTAGCCAATGATAATTAATTTAAATAAATTATATCATTGAATATATATATATATATATATTAGATAAAACAATAATTGTTGGTCCCAACTCCCAATAATGTAACGAAAAAGGAGGGTTGAATTGGTTACTTAGAAAGATAAAAATTTTAAGATTAAAAACTAAATCCCCATTTGATTACTTTAGCAATTTTGGCGTAAAAATTATGTGTAATACAAAACTTGAAGCAAACAATAACATTTGCGCTAAATATAAAAGGGGCAAGAGAGGAAAAAGCTAAGACAAAGATTTCAAGTGGTTCGACCTTATGCCTATGTCCACTCTTCAAGCTCTAAGCTGGTGACTCCATTATCCACATGGGTATGTTTCACTAATTCACAAAAAAACTTAGTTACAAAGTATTACAATTCAACTCTATTTAACCTCCCTCGCTTTGTTTTGAGCTAACATTGACAATAGTGCTTCTACTTGTAATACAATGCAAATTGAAGGACACCCTACAGTGCCTCCAAATACAAATAAAGAAGCAAAGTTTAGATGGTTGCAACAAACACACAATTAGCTCAAAAATTCACACGAAAGATTCACCAACTTGTTTCTCACTTTTTTAATTTCACTTCATTATCTCGTCATTATCAACATGTCTTGAAAAGGTCGAAATTTATAAACTTCAATCTTCAACAGTTTGTAACTTCCAGTCTTGAATTTGAATTTCAAAAGAATAACCATTTTGTAACTGAAATATGTTTCATAATCGATCAAATTTGAATCGTATAACTTCCCATTTATGTTTGTTAGTTGCTTGTTGAATTTCTTCAAAGATCTGAAATGCTCTCGTTGAATGAACAAACATGTATAACACCTATCTCTAAGACTTCAAATGTTCAAAATTCTTCATGGTTGCAACAGCTTTGTGATAAACAAATCTTCATAAAATCTTCATGCAAAGTGCGCTTCAAAGAACTTGAATGTTTGCCTTGAATTCTCATGGATTTTATTCCTACTTTGTGGAACATATGAACACATTACCTAAATGTATCAATATCTTAAAGTTAGGCCTTGAAAACTTGTTTAAAAATGATTTGTGTTGCATTATGATTGAACTAAGATGAATTCGGGTCTTGTTCTTGATAAATTGATGCCTTTTGTGATTCCTTCTAGATAAAAATCAACTTGTTCTGTTTTTCCAGTATAGTCTCAGGAGATCATTCTGGGTTGTCTTTTTCTTTTAACATTCTTAATATTAAACATTCTAGACAAGTTTCTCCGTAAACTGATGTTTATTATTTTAACTTATCAAATCACTATGCACTTAATAGATGCATTAGTAATTCCTTTACTCTTTTTGTTATCACCAAAACTTCTTTAGAAAATCTAATGACAATGAATAAAAAAAATAATTATAAAAGGAGGAATTAACCCAATGATAAACTTACATAACATTATTCTATAATGAGCTTCAATTTAGAGAATGGATCAATCAAATTTAACTTTTAAAACATTAGGTTATCATTGGTTAGAGAAGTGAGTTTTCTTCTAATTCACGAATGGTTGAAGCTTCCTTTTTGTAATGTCCTACAACTTGCCACGTGTCTATAATGAGTATAAAAGCGCTAAGGCTCATAACTACTGAAAATCAACAATTATTAGTAATAATAGTACAAATATATAATTTTACGTATTCCCCAACATCCACGAGTCCATTATCTACTTATACATTGGATACTGAGCATTTCCTAATCATTTCTAAGTATAACTCCATTCGAGATAATAGCATGACTATTCCTTACCTACTACTAGCAGTCATGCACAAACAACAAAACAAAATCTGATAGTCGGATAGTGAAATGATCTAAACACCACCCATAAAATTCAAAATTCAAATTTAATAGTTGGAAAATAATTAGGAATTTAAGCTGAAGGAATAGAAAAAAATTAATTAATAAGCTAACTAAACAAAATTTAAAGTTAGTTGATTAGTGGTTTTAGGTTAGCAAAATCAGCTAAATAAAACCTAACGAGATGGAGAGTTAGGATCGTGCTATGTGGCATTCCAAATAGAAACCCTACAAACCGTAGACCCTATCCTACTAGTTCCCTTATAAATACTCTTCATTTTTCTGATTTTACCTTTTTCAGGAAACCTACTAAAACACAAAGATGAGATTCCCTAGACTTTAGCCTCCACTTAATGTTGATTAACTAAGATTAAAGGAGGATCAACACTAATTAGCTAAGATTATCTTCTTTATAATAGGAAATGAGGACAATGAAGTCGAACTAAGAGAAAGAGAAGTGTAGCAAACTTCGTGAAATTCGTAACAAGGTAAGTTTGAGACTTTTAAGCATTGAAAAATAATGTTTATAAAGTTTTAAATGTAGAATCTAACTCAAGTGTATTGGTATGTAATGGAAGTAGCAAGGAAATTAAGTTTAAAGGAGTTTTTAGCCTTAAAGTGTCACTCACAGTTAAAACAACAAGGTAAGACCTGAAATCAATTCTTTGTGTTATGAAGATGTAATGATAGGAAGATAAGACTATTCTAGTGATGTAAAAGATGAAGATGAACATGTTTTGAGGTTGAGTTATGCTAGAAATTAACTTTGAGAGGAAAAGGGTGATAACATGTGCCTAAATTATGGAGAGACTGATGAAACAAACATGGAATTCAATGTTGTTAATGTAAAAGTCGTTATATAAAGAGTTTGTGCAACGAAGTTTTGAAAATTTCAGAAAAACTATGATGAAATTGATTATTCCTGTTAAAACTAGATAGTTTAAGCTTTCAACTTTGATTAATCATGTTTTAGGAAACATGAGGTAAAATAGACAAGTCTAGGCATGAAGACAATCATCTAACACCTCGAAAGTTGCCTTAAAAACAACTTTTCGTTGAAAACATCAAGTTTGAACTTGAAGCAAGGAAACCTTAGAAGTACATGGCTAGTACATGAGCTTATGTACCCACCCGTGTTTCCCTTTAACCCGTAAAGCACAAAGAAAACAAGTTTTCCATAAGTACACGGTTGGAACATGACATCGTGTTCCCAACTGTGTATCTTTTTGTTTCACTCTTAAACTTCCCTAGAAGTGCACGGTTGAAACACAACCTCATGTTCTTACCTGTGTAATTCTCTGACTTCTTACCTCAAGCTTTTCCTAAAGGTTATGGTTAGTATGCAATCTCGTGTGCTTGCCCATGCTCCTTTTTGATGACAAGAAGCAAGGAAGCCTAGAAAAACACGTCATGTACATGATGTCATGTACTTGTTCGTGTTTCTCTATGAGTTCCACAAATACATAAAGCCAAAAGAACACAACATGTACATGGCCTCATGTACTTGCCCGTGTTTCTTCTTGGATATCTGCCTAAAGAGAAACATAACCTGTATTCCTAATTGTGTTTCTCTTACATTTGTTGATTTAAAAAGAAAAGACTTACCTATCTTACGGTATCCTAATAGAATACAACCAAAACAAGTATCTTATGAAAATACCATAAGGAGAACTCATTGAGCTTAATCTAAAATCCATAATCATTTGTCAACATTTTGGGACACTAAGCTTTAAAGAGGACCCGAGGCTCATTTCGATTATCAGGTATGCCGTAATTGCATGTTGCTTACTAGGATTGTATTAATAATTGAAGTAAGAATTTAAACTCGGCCTAATTAAGTGTTCGTTGCTATTTGACCATTTACTCTGGAAGTGGTACCTATGGACTAGGTTGCGAGACTGATTGCAATTTCGGGATGATGTAGTAGTTTAGGTGCTTAGGCCCCTACGGAATGCGTGGTTGGGTTTGGTGGGTAGTCGATATGAAATTTCTAAGATCAAGTGGCTGATTAGGAGTAGGTATGAAGTTATAACGAGTTATATAATGTATGGGGTCCTGCATAAACCATTACAATGGACCGTACTAATTAGTGGTAGTCTGTGAGGGAATGATTCGGATGTGACTATTTCTTTATTTTCTTTTTTGGTAAGTTTTAGGGACTTGTCGAATCTTCCCTCCCTTCCCCCAGTGCTTGATCCGCTGAGGAAACCTTGCCTCTTTTAGTTTGGTGGGATTTATGAGTATTCTTGTGCGTGTTTGTATTTCTGAGACACTAGAAATACTTGTTTGTTGACCTAAAATTTAATCAAACTTAACTTATTCTTGTTGTATTAGCTTAAACATGCATGACATGCACATTTGTGTTTGATTACCGTGTATTGGGTTTTTGCTGCTCACATTTTACTATTTCAAGTGTTGATGAAGGCTTGTATGTGGACCTTCAATATGATTGTATAAGTTTCATGATAAATGAGTTTGGGGAGTGATCCAATTGAGTAAAGGACTATATGGGACTTTGAGAGAATTGGTTAAATGTTTAAGTTTCTCATTTTCAATGGATGATGGTAAACTTTAAACTTTTCTTTTACTTCTTTTAGGCCTCATGTCAAACATATGTACTCGAGTTGAGCCTAGCACCCCTTTTTATGGTTATCTTCTTAAGCCATTTTAAACTTAAAATTTCATTTCTCTTTTCTTAAATGCTTCTTATTATGTTTTGTATAATAATTCCCTAATCATTGATGGTTTGTCAAACAATGTTTTGTGGTTTTACCATAGAACCTAATCACAATTTTACAATTAAAACTTGATTAGAAACCCTATTAGCTAATGGAAGCTCTGCACATATCGCTTGGAGGAGATGTGTGTGGCAAAACAACCATTCCTTTAAACACTTTAGGGGCTAGGTCATTCTAGATAATCACTTAAATCAATTTATGATTCTATCTTAGGCAAATATAAGCAGCAAACATGACATATATGCACTTGGGAAGTTGGCCCGTCTTAAATACTAGAGTCCTTTTACTCGAATTATATAACAATTATGGTACTTAGATTCAATTCTATGTCTAACCTCACTTAGGGTTTACACTTTTATACTTCATGTCCTTACCCTACCATTGGAGTTATAAAGATATACAACATGATCTTTGGAGTTAAATAAGTTTCAACTATTTTTGCAAAAAGAAAATGGTGAATTTGAAGAAGTTACAAAGCACACAGGTAGGTATACAACCTTGTGGGTAATACACGGTTATGTTCAAGATCATGTAGCTTACAAAAATTAACAGCAACTTATATAACGACTCGTGCAATAGGTCGTGCAACTCACATAAGGTTTACATGATTAAAAATACGAGCTTATGTAACTAGTCGTCCATGTCCAAAAACACTCCATTGATAATTTTGTCTCTTTTAAAGGTTAAAACGTAATCATAAGTTTTTCCTTTGTTTCCAAACCAAAATGCTTTTAAACCCCTTTCTATCAACATTCTACACCCCAACACTATTTTAAGACATATCCTCCTATTTTCAATAGAATTGATACTTAAAAGATTAAAATCCATACCAAATTACACCCTCTCCTTTGTAGTTTTTCAATCTTCCTTATGAAAGAATTCCCCAAACCCTTGCCTTTCTTGAGAAATTTCTTCAAAAACTCATTGTTTCCTTTATAGAGTGTTGTTGTCCACACTGAAATGCCATGATTTTGTCACCAAAGTGTTAATCTTATTAGGAATGGTAAGTAAAGGAAAAAGAACTTCAATCACCGTGGAAATTCTTTTAGAATTCTTTAGAATTTTCAAGTAACAATTTAAGAGGAAAGGGGTGGAACGACTATAATGTAAAGGAAAAACATGAAAGGCTGTTTTCGACCAATTTCTCTTTTCAATTGCCCCTATTTTAGAAAAATAATATTACTATTTTTCCTTTACCTATGACTTTATTTATTTTAATTATGTCACTTTCTTTATTCATTTTTTTTCTATTATGTCTATTTATGGGTCATGATGAAATTGTTAATTAAAATTGATTGAATTATATTAGATGTCTTTTACTGTTTGCCATAGTTTTATAGGTCATCTGTAATATAATTCCAAAACTAACCACAAGATAGTTCTTTTCCATATTGATGAATGATATTGAATATGGATTTTGTTCTTGTCTAACTAATTTTTAGTTTCATAAAACCTAAAAACCATTAGGATTGCTTCCTTTTATTACTTGTAAATATTAAAAAAAAAATACAAATTTTAGCATTGTTTGGTATAAGAGCAACTCGGATCATGCTACATAATTTGATAGGAGAGCATCTTTGAATTAGGTAAATTATACCAAAAAGTTTAATATTTGAGAGTAATTTCATTTAAGGTATCAATGTTTCGAGTGGTTAATAAGAGGAAACAATGTTTTACAAAATTTACATCAGGTATCATCATTTGCATAGTTTATGATCAAATTTCCTCAAATTTCTTGACAACTTGTTACTAATATTTTGCTTAACCCACTTTCCACAATATTGATTTATTTTTTGATTATTGGAAACATTGATATTTTAAACATATTTAGTTTCAAATATTGATATTTTTTGATATAACATATCATATCTGAATCCTTATGTATTTCAACTTGAAGATATGATGGACAACATGATAAAAGTTTTCTTTTCAATCTCCCCTAAAATTTAGGCTAAATTCTAAAGGAATTTCATTTTGTAACCCTCAAATTGATTAATGCCATTTGTTCTTTTGAAGGTATGCAAGGCTATTTAGGAAATAAAGGTTGAATCTATAAATTATAATGTTCGAAAGATTGGTATTGAGAGATAAAATAGGTTAGTACCTTCACATAGGTTTTTTTGGGGTATAAAATTGATTAATTTCAAAGTTTTTCAAGTACTATATTGATCAATTTCAAAGTTCAGGTACCTAATATTATAATGATACATGAACTTTGATAAAATATGCAATTAGGTATCTCAATTTTGATATTAATCAATTTAATATTTGAAAGAAATTTTTGTGTATGGCAACAATAAAAAAACTGTATTCGTTGAGTGAAAAGATAAAATTATGGTTTCTGATTCGACCGAAAAGAAAAGGACACAATCATCTAACTGAAAATGAATAAGTACCAAAAAAATTACTAAGCTATCCTTGACTTTCAATTATGTTTTGATGTGTTTTTGGAACATTTAATCTTTTATTATGCTCATCTTTTACAAAATGTGCAATCTATCTAAAAAAGTATGACTAGTTAATTATAGACACTTGATAAACCCATGTCTCTATTCCCTTACCTGCGGGTTATTGTCTTAACATGTCGTTGCCAAGAACGAAAGACTTACATAATCGAGTGATTGGCATAATTGCAAATAATAGTAAATAGTTTGTTAGAACTTTTAGTTTTAAAGATTATGAGGACATATTGCTTCATATCATTGTTATGATTGCAAAGAGTCCACCAACCTAGACTAAAAAGCAGGTTAATTAAACAAATGATAGCTACCTTCTTCATGATTACCAAGATGAGAGGTGGCAAGAAAAGACATCTTCGCATGCAATCCTGGAATTTAGAAGGATCTGGTTCCCCTTCTCGACATCATGATTGGTCATTTTCTCATGCTTTTTATTCTCTTCAATTATCATAATCATCACTCTTATCATCATCATCATTTCCTGGGATGCTGTGTGCTACTGCTTGGAAAAAAGAAGACATTTGAACTTAAAATATGCATTTAGTTCGAGTGCTGATAATCATGACTCTAATTGATAAACACCTCGTACAGTGAAGCTCATTACTGTTTTATCGGCAATGTCAAATTACACACCAATATAAGATATATATGTCATTCTAATCGGCTGCATTTTGTTAGAACTTCTTTTCCTTTTTAACAAAACACGCACCACCCATCGGAATATTTGCTATATTCTTAATATATGCTAATATATTTATTCGATAATGTTTAGCAGGCTTTGTTTCTCAAACCTAATGTAACAACACTATGGAAAATTATGTTGTGTTATTTAAGTTTTTAAAAACTGGTCAGGTAAGTTATTGGACAAATCATATATAATATATATATATGTATATTGACGTCACTTAAATAACTATTGCATTAACTTATTTGATCATTTTAATAATCACATGAAGGGTTTCTTCTTACCATATACTAATATATAACTATATAAAGCACTTGCTAACATATATAGATTTATATATTAAAAAAAAAGGTCTTATTAACAAGTTATTTATAGCATTTCTCATGTTCACTAAGAAAAAATAAGATGTAAGTTTAAAAAATTTATCATATATCAAAAAGTTTATCTTTTCTGTTGGGTAAGCAATGTTTTGGGACAAAACGTTTTCATAAGATAAGTATGACATATTTAGTTTAAACCTTTAATATGTCTTTCAATATGTATAAAAATTAAAATAAAAAGTTTAGTGTCATAATGGTATCATAAGATATTGGAGGGATAATGGCAGACAAATGCTTGTTCTTTCAATTTTTTGTAATTTAGTGTTTTATCTTTAGATTTCAGCAAATTAGTACCCGTACTTTGAAAGTACGTGCTGTTCAGTACCTATGTTAAATAATATTTGATAGATGTTCATTTTGATGACAGCATAATTGTACACTAAGTATATGTACTTTTGATTTTTGATCATTTTTTAATAGTTTAGTACTGTATCTTTAGATTTTAACAATTTTTGACAAAGTGTCTGCTATCATTATGTCATCAAAATTTAATAATTTTTGGCAAAGCGTCTGCCATTGTCATATCATTAAAATAAATATATGTAAAATATTATTTAAAAGATGTACCGAATCACACATACTTTGAAAGTACAAGCACTAATTTATCAAATATCTAAAGACAAGATACTAAATTATCAAAAATTAAAAGTACATACACTTGGCCTGCCTCTATCTCGATATTTAAAGGATTCTAAATTTGGAGAAATATAATAATCCATTCAATAGCCAACTTTTCATTTCTGTTTTTTTTTTTTTTTTCACTTTTTTTCAACAATTCCACTTAATTTGTTTAGTCCTTGTTAGTATATATCACCAATAGGCATTTGTTTCTTTACTAGTATTTGAGGCCTTCTTTATTTGAATTATTATATAATGAAGGGAAAGAAAAACCATTATAAGAGGGAATATATATATATATATATATATATTTGCGGCGTTTTATAATCAATTGTAATAATTAAAATGGATTTTCAACTTTATATTTTAATTTTTTTTTAATTTAACTCACTTTTTAGTCAAGTTCAATTTAAGAATAGCCAAATTGAGCTCAAAACTCAAGCTACTTAAATAATTTATGAAGTTGAAATCAAACTTTATAATATTTAATTTGATTAATATGAAAACATAATCGAGCTTAGTCAAAATATAAATGTAACTCAAATTCTAATTGAATATGGATATTGATATTACTTTAATTACAATAAAAATATATTTTAATAATTCAAACTTAAACAAGCTTAATTACGTCAAGCTTGAGTTTGTTCAATGTCACTATGAATAGAGCTAGGATTGAAAATTTTAAGCAGAGATCAAGTTCAAGCTCATCATTGTATTGTCTTGATTTAACTTAACTTGTTTATAACCCTAATCTTGAATATTTAATACTTTTAAACCATCACTAGTCATGAGTAATTTAAGACCTGTATGAATTGCTTTTTTTCTTTTATTTCCTGTATTTTATTTTATATCTAATCTATATCTATTCAAATTATGACATCTAATCTATTTTCAATTGAGTAATATGATAAAAGTGATGGTTCTAATATAAAATTGGGACGTAAAAATTCACATACTTTCATAAAAAAGGTTTATAATAATATTTTTTATACATTGAAAAAAAATATAAATTGATATCTTTATAAAAATGAATAAAGGTAAAGGGTAAATAAGTTAAATTTTATAGGAATATGTTAGATATTTAATTCTCAAATATGGGTCAATGTATATGTTTTATGACAATTTTTGATCTTGTAGATCTGAAATAGTATTCCTAAAATATATGTTATAACTACTATCATAGTAGTTAAGAAGATAAAAAAGAAACAATTTGTATTTTTATAATATCAATCACATAGTTTATGATGAAGGAAGATGCATGTCACTAACATTAATAAAAAAAAAAAAAAAAGAAAAACACATTCTCAAAGCAATAGCACCCGTTACAAATAGTCTTGTACGATGATGATGACGGTTGACGAAGACACATAATAATGAAGAGAATATATGGAGTTATGGACACACGATTATGTGTGCAATTTGCTTAATCGCACGCATTCATTCAACATAAAAGAAGTAAACCTTTTTCTTAAGATCCTAATTTGTCTCGTAATGCGAATTCATAATAAAGTGGGGGGGTTTTATGATAAAACAACTCGATAACGTGATTTACGTAAAGTTGGTAAGTTCCCGGTCCTCATTATTTGTGTTGACCATTCCTCGATTTTCTCTGCTCAGCCACAGTATTATTGTTTTTGAAAGTTGGGTCCCTCTGCCCCCATAGAAAAAGGGCATTGCTGTGATACTTGGAATTGCTGGACATTCGCCGGAGAAATAAATTAGTGGATGATCGTATTCTTCTCCTTCAACTTATTCTACCGGGTCACTTGAAAAATAAACCTAAAGAAAAAGGAAAATAAAACCACGTACTATAAATAATCATACCTATCATTTTATACATAAGATCCAATGATATATTGTAAGTTGTACATAAGTTGCAAATACATGACTTCATGTAATAATTTTCCATATTATTAATCATTAAGGGTGTGCAAAAAAAAAAAAAAAAAACTGAATTAAATTAATCCATAATCGAGAAAACCAAACAAAAAAAATAATTTTTTAAATAGTTTGGTTTAAAAAATTATCAATCTGAATCAATCAGTAAATTTATGGTTGGTGTTAGGGGTGGATAATAAAACCAATCGAATCGAACAAATCCATAATTGAATCCAACCAAACCGAAAACATAGTTTTTTTTTTTTTTTAACAATTTGGTTTGAAAATATTTCAATCTAAACCAACTCGTAAATTTATGATTAGTTTGATGGGATAAACCAAACTAATGTATAAAACTGAACCAAATCGTTTTAGAAAAATATTATAATATTTTACCTATAATCATAATTTTTTTTTTATGAAGATTGATTAAAGATCATAAATGTTCTTATGGTTTTATTTAATATTTATTATTTGGTGAATATTGATTAAAATTAACCTGTTCATTTTTTAATTTGTTTATTACGCTCAAGATATATATTCCATTGTTAATGATGTACTATTTTTAAAAATAAATTTAATTTTGTAAAGTATGAAATTTATTTATTTAGGGATAAACTCCTATTATGCATTAATTGATCAATGGATTTTGATAGCGGATCATTTTTATTCGTTGATGACTTTTATTGATAAATGATTTCTTTTATTATATCCAAGTTTATTGATAGATGATTGACTTGATGGTTTCGTTAAAAAGTATAAATTATGACTTGCTATGTTTCAATTAGTGAATGTATTTTATTGGTTGATAATTGATTCTATGGAGAAATATAGATTAGAAGTATGATGCTTTAAGAAGTATTTTGTTATTGTTTGTAATATAACTTTGTAAAGTGATATAAATATTTAAATATCAAATAAATGTAAAAAAACCTACAACAAAAAAATTTTTAATTAGACTTTTAATTTAATTTGTAATATGAACTGAACTAAACCGTTATTTAATGGTTTAAAAAACTTCTGATCCGATCCAAACCATTAATTAATAGTTTAGTTCGAGATGGAAAAAAAAATCGTAAATTATAGTTTGGTTTAGTTTTAATGAAAACCGAACAAAATCGATTCATGCTCACCGATATATACGACCAAATAAAACTCTTTTAGACAAACATAAAAATATTTTTCTTGTCACTATAAATTTTGTTATCATATATATTCTTATGAATTTATTATGATATTCATTATATGATGAATATTTGTTAATATAACTTGTTTCTTTTTTAAAATTCTTTTTTTTTTTGTGTTTAAGATATATTCTTCTATTGGTAACCTATTGTTATTTTATATTAATCGTTTGAACTTGTGGAGTATGGATTTAATTATTTAGTTATATATCTCATTATGTATTAATCTTTCAATGTATATTTTGTTAGCTTATCACTTTTATTCATAAATGACTTTTGTTAATAGATCATTTTTCGGCAAAATTTTTTACATGGTTGATTGGATAATTTTTTAGAGGATTTTAGATTATATTTTACTAGGTATTAGTCAGTAAGTGTGCTGTACTAGTAGCTAAATGGTTTTATGAAAGATTATGGATCATGAATTATGAATATGATTGATTTATAATATATTTTGTGGAGATTTACAATATGAACTTTGTAGAGTGATTTCATTATTTGAATATCGACATAAATGTAAAATATTAGAACTAAGTCTTTTTTTATTAGAATTTTGATTTAATCTATAATCATAACCGAATCAAACCGTTATTTAATGGTTTGAAAAATTTCTAATCTAAATTAAACCGTTATTAAACGGTTTGGTTTTAGAAAAGGAAAAAAGAAAAAGAAAAAGCCAAACTATAAATTAGGATTTGATTTGGTATGATTTTAGTGAAAAACTGGACTAAATTGATCCACACCCACCCCATCAATCACTTATATAATCATTGTTTCTTATTACTGAGTGTTACCTACGGAAGCGGTTTTTATACGGTTATATATCTACGTATTACAAGCCCATCAAAGGGCGTCATAAATAGATGTATGGATACTTTACCTACCTTTTACTTCATTTGCATATACCAATAAGATGTTATACATCCATAGTACTAATACTAATTTGGTGAAGATCCCATTTTGGGTTTGTTGCTGCATAAAATGAGATAGGACTACAGAAAGAATTTAACTCACAAATTAAATATATGTACAATTCCAACAAAATAAGGTGAAAGATTGCAAATAAACCATCAATATAAGACTACGTGAACCATCCGGTGAAAATATAGTGTTGTATCTTGATGTAATTTATAACGAAGATTTCTAATGTAATGACTAATACGTAATAATTTGAAGAATATATTTAGATACAAATAACAATTGATGGTGGAAATTGCAAAAGTTAGTAGACTATGACCATGCAATGTTGAGCGTGAATGCCAGCTATGGTTCTGTCGAATACAGTACTTCTGAGTGCGAAAAACACTAGCGCACAATTTGGGATTTATTCCTTTTTCTTCTTTCCATTAATAAGTCATGTAACACATAATGTAATGTATTCAGGAGCCAATGACAAAAGAAAATCATTTATTAAATCACATGAAATTTTACCCAACATCATAAATGCAATGTATGAAATTTCATACGAACGGAGGAGAACAAAGAGAATTGAAATTTCAATGTAAGTGCATCAGTTTTCAACTTCTCATACACAATTGAAATTTTATAGGTGGTTATTTTAATGTATGCTAGTCGAACTACTTTTTTCAACTAATTAAAAATCTAGAGAAAATTTAGAATGGTAATGTTGGCTTTGGTGAACCAACCAACCAAACTATGATAGTATATTTTCATTTGTTTTGCTGTGTTCCGTGTATCTATTTTCTTCTTTATTGCATGGGTAATGTTCATTAGTTGAAGCCAACACCATCACGTGCTAGAATTATTTTACAAGTGGTGGTTAGAAAAACAATTGATCCATTATGTGTTACAAGTGGTAACAACAATACCAGAAGTTTCAATTGGGTATCAAATTTGATAAGATGAAAGTTTAGGTAGTAAATTTAGTTTTTCACTAAAGTTTATGAAATATCCCAAATTAACAAAATCATAAGAAAGGGTAAAAGGGTAAAGTTGATTATTAAAATAGGGGTAAGATGGTCCAGCCCTTTAAAATATGGAAAAAAAATCCACTGATTATCCTTTCAATGTCCACGACGTTGAAAGGATAAGTCGCTGGCTTGATGTCAGCCTACAATGAACACCGCCATCTTTTATTTTTATGTGCATCAGCTTTTATTTGTCCGTGTCTAGCTTATATTTTAGGGTTTTCTATGTTAGTTTTTCCTTTGTTTTGTTTCTTTGAAAGTCTATATAAAAGCTTTGGGTTGTATAAACAAGAGATAGCATTGGTATTTTTTGAAAACTTTGTGAGAGTGTTTCCTCTCTTTATCCAAATTTCAGATCTTTGTGAGATCTTGTTATTTGATGCCATTCGCCTAAGTATTTTGAGAACCAATAGGCTTTTGAAGATCACAGGATGGTAATATCGCACGATTCAACGTCTTGGGATAAACCCTAGGTTTCATTCGCTTCTACGCTGCGTCAGTTTTTGTGTCAGAGCTGCGCTCGTTCTTGGAGTAGATGGCTCTCAGAAAACAAGCTAATCAACGTCGCTATAATGGATGAAACTTACGGTCATGATGGCTTAGATCAACAGATCAGATAAATCGTTGATGAACAAGTGGATGTAATCTTCGAGCATTAGATTAGTGGGATGATGGATTAGTTTACAAAAGAATGGGTGCATTGATGGGGACCCAACGGGATGAAAACCTTAGATGGGGACAAAACCCTAATTGGATGTTAGAGAAGATGGAGGTGCTTGTGCAGAATCAGAATAGCGGTAGAAACCCTAACCTTGATCTGGCGCCTAATTTTGATTTGATACCCGATGTAGATTTTGAGGAATCAAATGGTGACTCCTCTTTTGTTAAGAAAGATAGTAGTTGTTGGGAATTAGAGATGAACACAAAAATCCCAAAATTTAATAATGTGTTTGAGACTGAGGAGAGTGGAAAACCTATCTTTGATAATTATGAGGAAGATGAAAAGGATGATTTTTCTTTTATTGAGGAGGATGAGGATGAGAAACTTATTTTTTATGAAATTGAAGCAGGAAGTAATGATAAACCAACTTATGTTGAAGAACATGGTGAAGAAAAAGATGTATTTGAGGCTGATGAAAATCCAATCTTCGACACTTAAGTTGATGATGGAAAGGATAAAATTTTTGAGCCTATTAGTGTTGTTGAATCAATGTTTGATTTTTATGCTAATGAATAGGAAATTGTGCTAGGAGATGACAAGATGAATATGCTAGTGAGGAATTCATGATTGACTCTTAGGATAGTCATGGAGGAGATTTGTGATTCTAATATCATGTTTGCTTCAGTAGGTGAAGAAAGGTCATATGCAAATTTGCCACGTGAATGTGGTAGGGTTCATATTGTGGAGGAGTTAAGGAGCTTCATGGGTGAACATGTGAAAAGTTCAAATCAAAAGGTGAATCTAGTTAAATTTGTACACAAACATGCTATCATCTATAGTATTGGATCAGGCCCTTTCCAGGTAGTTTATTCTATTAATCCTAATGGATCTTGCTTGACACAATTAAAATTCGAGGGCAAATTTTGTCCAACCGGTAGAATATAATGCAGTGGAAAAGATGGAACATAGCAAAAAATGAAGCGGAAAATCAACCTTAAATCGCATGGAGAAAAGTGGTATGATTTGAACCAACGTTGGATTTTCATCGCTGGCCTAGAAGAACAATGCTACTGGCGTTGAAAGGATAAGCCACCGACTTTATGCCGGCCTATAATGAACATCGCTAGCTTTTATTTTTATGCAACCGTGTCTAGCTTATGTTTTAGAGTTTTCAACGCTAGTTTTTCCTTTGTTTTGTTTCTTTAAAAGTCTATATAAAGGCTTTGGGTTGTATAAACAAGAGATAGCATTGATATTTTATGAAAACTTTGTGAAAGTGTTTCCTCTCTTTATCCAAACTTCAGATCTTTGTGAGATCTTGTTATTTGATGCCATTCACCTAGGTACTATGAGAATCAATAGCCTTTTCGAAGATCATAGGACGGTAATCGTGCGCGGTTCAATGTCTTGGGATAAACCCTAGATTTCATTCGCATCTATGCTACGTCACTTTTTAATTTGAAGAACTTCTTCAAGTAAAATAATTATGTTGTTAAAGATCTCATATAATTATCATTATAGCTATTGGTTGCCTTAAATGAGGTATTTATCAAATCTTGCATATATAATCAAATCTAATGATAATTATACACCATGTTTAGAAGATTCATTTCCTTAAATAGAGGATATGTAAATCATTGTGTTGTAGCTTACTTTAGAGTCATGTCTTGGTTGTAATCATCTTCAACAAATATTTGGAGATCACTTAGGATAATTTCTTATGAAGCAACATGCTTATACATTACTATCCTCTTCAAGACAAATTCTTTAACTTGATTCCAGAAAAAAAAAAAATAATGGTTGTAATGAGATGAAAATATTTAATGAATCCCTTTAAATATTTTTGCAATTTGTTGGAATAATTAAATATTATTCCCCAAATATAATTAATTTATGGAGTTGAATCTTGCATCATTTATGTTTTGATTATATATATATATATATATATATATAAAGTTTTGTTTATTCAAACTAGCTTTTAATTTTATAATCTTCTTAAATGTTGATTTGATGTACTACATCTATGAAAACTTCATAAATTCTTTCCAAACTTAACTTTGCTTAACATATGTGTTGCTAATCATGTTTTACATATTCTGTACACTTGGTAAACATCTTGGCAAATATTTAACTTTTTGTTATTATCAAAACACTATGAGAGTAGTTTTTCTTAACCATTCTAACCTAATGTAAACCAATTTGCTTGGTTACAAAGTTGCAACCAAAGCTCCATCCCTCTTTCCTTTACTTTAAACAATGCATTATTACATTCAACATTACTTTCTAGTTTAATGCTCTTACATGAACATAACTCATATCTCACTCCATCTTTCATGCAACTAGTTTGCTGGATAGACCGCTCCAAGATATGTTAACATAACCACTCCAAGATAAGCTCACAATTTTAAGATGTTCTAGGAATCTAGGCATTTGTTTGTTATTATGGGGTTAATGATTCTTTAATTTGCTTTTTGGCTATTAATTGATTTTATTGGTTATTTGACTTCTATTTGGGTATTAATTGAGTTTGTTGCTTACTACTTTGTACTAGTGAATGAAAAATTAATTCTTTTAGTCAATAAAAATTTAAATACAACTATCCAATAGGATTTTAATTCTACTAGCACATGAAATTTTGCTTTTATTAGCTTATTTACGACATACTATTGAGTTTTTTATTTATGTTATATTATTATTTTGTTGCCCTATGTAGCTTTGCTTATATATTTATGTAAGGGACAATTTTAAGGGACTATTCAAAATATTTTTATCAAAACCCTATTTGAGTTTACTCTCAAATTTATTGTTCTTCTTGATACAAGATTGAGGCAAACAAACCACTTGAGTTAGTTTGTGCTAATATCAAACTTATTAGACTGTAGTTAAGATTAGCAATATATGTCTATTTATCTGGTAACTTTATAATGATGATAATAAAAACATAAGTTAAATATGTGAAGTTCAAGGTAAGTTAAAGCACTTGAAAGCAACTCAAAGAATAATTTGAATAGTAGTAAGAAAACACAAACTAAAAGGATGTTCAATAGGGCATGTGAACTTAATCAAAAAGTGTACAAATCTAATCCAAACTAGTCAAATGACAAGCTTAAGGAATTAGCTTCATTAATTAATATACTTAGGTAATTTATTCCATATGTTCTATTAAAAGCGGAATAATGGAATAAAAATAGCAATTATGTGCTTTTATGATCGTCAATTTATCTCCACATAACATAAATCAAAGCCACCTTATCTTCAAATAAAATGTAAAGCTTTTCGTAAAATTCTTGGATGTCTCCTAATTACAAGAATCAATAATCACCTAATGTATCCAAATAATACATAGATGTTCATCTTAACTAATCATTTCATGTTTCTAAAACAATGATTCAATAACTTATGCATCTCTCATTTACTATGGCTTTTGAAGGGTTTAAATTTACGATTTCTGTACCATGTTCTTTTCTTCCATCATGTGTACTAGTTTCTTAGGTCCTTTATAAATAAAAAACATAAGCTCCAATACCTCTTAAGTTGCATGACCTAAGATTAAGGTGTAGTGCCCCTATCACATGCTTCTATCAAATGGAAGCATGTAAAATTTATAGCTACTCATAAAATGAGTATAAACTCTTTAAAGATATAGGCCGAATGCCACTGATATATTGGCTAAAGCCTCCATAGATATGGGTCAAAGCCAAAAAAATAAATTCACTACTAGGCCACAAAAATTGCTAATTATTAGACTATAAAAACTGTGTACTATTAGATCATAACCAATATTAAAACCAAAACAAAAAACAACACTACAACCATGTGCCTTAACATTTTTGCAAATATGAAGCACCGTAACATAACATAATTTTATATAATATACAATTCACACTACAATGTAAATTAAGGATACCAGTTCTGAATATGTGGTGCTGGGGTTCCAAAAAAATTTAAAAATATGTGTATACAGTGCAACTAACAAAAATTTTCTAACGCAGCCATAATGGTTCTAACAATTCTTTCACTCGCTTTCATTAGAAATTGAAAAACAAATCATAGCAACATTCATGAAACAATATTATTACATGAAATATCATATTAATCAATTGAATTCTAAACCTAACAAGATTCAAGATTTCTCATATTCTATTATCAATTTTAAATTTGCATGCTAAACTAAAAGTAGAACTATAACAAGACATTGTGAGATTTCATACCTCAACATGTAGATAGAAATAATCTCGTTGTTCTAATGAAATCCGACTCATTACTCATTTTAAAAGAACCTAAATATCTTTGAATCATCCTATACATAAGCTATTCACAAAAAGACATGATCTTTATCATAAATTCCAACCTTCTACTATGTTGAGATTCTCTTGTTGATGGTAGTGATTTTCTATTAAGAAACTTCATGGAGTTATAATTGCGAGGCATGCCTTCAATAAATCTATGTAGGGTTGCTAGAGATACTATCAACTAAGTTATTACAAGAGATTGATCTATATGAGAGTTGAAGTTCAAGTTATTGGTGTTTTCAAATTGTCTTAATGTTGGTTTTGTTTTAGAATTAATAGAGATATTTGTTGTGCTTTCTTTTAGATAGAATTTGGTTTCTTTGTCTATCTAATACAAATGTGGTTATGTTTTATCATTTGGTAACAAACAGTGTCGTCTTTTTCATAATTCTAATTTTGTGGGCACTAGTATTTTATCGCATACAGACAATCTTTGTATGCTTAACATTGTAAATTCAACGTATGAAATTTTGTGGGCACTAGTATTTTATCGCATACAAACAATCTCTGTATGCTTGACATTGTAAATTCAACGTATGAAATTTTGCGTGTTAGCTTAAGAGGCACTAAATGAAAATTAATCAATGAGAAATCTTATGCATTGTCTCACAATCGATTAGGACATTTTCTAAAGAGAGAATTAATAGGCTTATGGACGAGGGAATACTCAATAGACTTAAACATAGTTATCAAAATCGCGAGTCAAAATGGATAAAAAATGTTTAGGTATAGATTTAATGTAGAAACATCAATTTCGGTATACAACTCTATGCATTTATAATTTTACTGATTTGGCACAATTTTGTACATTTGTGACAATTCTATACATTCTAGTGAATAGTAAATCACAATTTTAACAACAATGCACTTGACTATTTGGATAATAATCGAATATGTGTTGAGTGTATAAAAGATAAAATAACAAACAAGAAAATAATGGGAGCCGAGAGAACTAAGGAAGTCTTAGTACTAATACATATGGATATATATAGGCCATTTTCTATGGCTTCATAGAATGGTCAATAGTACTTTATTACGGCCATTAATCTCGTTATGACTATATATACTTAATTCATGAGAGGTCATGAGCTTTGGATATGTTTAAAACTTTTAAGCTCGAAGTTGAAAATCAACTAGGCAAAGGATTCAATCCATTAGATTTGACCAAGGAGGTGAATATTACAACAAAAATGACAGCTCAAATGAATAATTTTTAGAGCCATTTGATAAATTCCTAGAGGAAAGTAGGAGATAAAGGCATAAGTAGTGCCTGTACTTTTAGATTTTGACAATTTGGTACCCACTGCTTAATTTTGGTAAAAAAAAAAAAAAGTGCCTGTACTTTCAAAATGAAGGTATTTTAGTTCCTCTATATACTTAAAATTAGGCATTTGGGCACCTGAAATGCTAACATTTTGAAAGTATGAGCACTTTTTTTGCCAAAAATCAAACATTAGGTACCAAATTGCCAAACCTGATAGTACAAGTACTTCTCGTGCCTTTATCCCGTAGTATGGCATCGTTCCTCTGTATACTATGCCAGGTTCATCTAGTATGAATGAGGTAGTTACGAGATGAAATATAAGCATTAAGGATATGATAAGAAGTATGATTTATCATACAGAATTACCAGACTCACTTTAGGGAAAAGCATTAAAGATTGCAACTTCATTCTTAATAGAGTACCAACTAAGGCAACAAATAAAACCCCATATGAGCTATGGACGGTGAGAAACCTATCCTAAGCACCTAAAGGTTTAGGGATATGCTACTGAAGTTAGGCCTTACAGGCTTAATGAAAAGAAATTGGACTCGAATACTAGTAGCTATTATGCTAAGAGATCACGAGGCTATAATTTACGGTCCCCTAAAAAAAAAGCGTAATCTTGGAGATGGGAAAATGTGCAATAAATGATTTTAAGGTTGAAGGGTGAAGATAATGTCAAGGACTTTGTCTCTAAAGAACATACTACATTACCTATTGTTGAGGTTCTGAGTTAGAAGCATATTACTAAACAACGTTATGTTTCTCTTCCTTTAGTTATTTTAGCACCAAGTCAGGAGTGTACTTTTGATGAGGTCCAAGAATTTTTAATGGAAAATGTTCCTCTTCCCTTAGCTATTCAACCAACTCAATAACTTCAAGAACTATTGCCTCTAAGGAAGTCCACTAGATCATGGATAAGTGCAATATCAGATGATTATGTTATATTTCTCAATGAACATTACGATATCATTAACTCATTTAAAGATAACCTGGTCACCTTCCATGAAGGCATTGAAAGTTTGAATGCTAAAAAATGGATTGAAGCTATAATTGAATAGTTAAAATCCATGAAGGACAATAATGTTTAGGATCCTGTCTCATCGCTCAATGGTGTGAGGCCCATGTAGTGTAAATGGGCTTTTAAAACCAAAAGGAACGCATAAGACAATGTTGAAACATATAAAGCATGTCTTATCGCTAAAGGTTACACTCAATGAAAGGGTATTGATTACAAAGAGGCTTTCTCTTTGATTTTTTCGAAAGACTCTTTGAGGATTATTTTAGCACTTGTGGTGTATTTTGATTCAATGCTTCAGTAGATGTATGTGAAGACAACATGTCTCAATGAAAACTAGTATATAGACACACAAGATTTGGCCATGTGACAAAACCCTAAAAGAAGGCCTTTTTTCCCTATCTAAAACCCTAATCCTGCTCTTTCCTTTTCCCATATTTTTTTCCCTTCTACCTCCTTCCCTTTTTGAAATCCTTCCAAGACTTAAGGTAAAGTTTTGTAAAACCCTATCCCCTTCCTAGTGCTAAATTAGTGGAATCAGCAAAGTATAGTACTAATTAACTCATGTGATGTCTTTTACATGAGGAAAATAGAGAGTATGGAGTAGTGTTAGAAGAGGAAGAAGACTTACCACCATAGGAAAATTCATGTCGAGGTAAGCATGCAATTTTAAGATGTTATAATTTGAGTATTTTAGCATTTTAAGCATGAAAACAGACTTAGGTGAGTTGATATATGTTTGGAGTGTCAAGAAATCAAGTTTCGGAGTTTAAATTCCCTTCCCAACTGATGCAAGTGAAAACTATTATTTATAGCTAAGTAAGATCTTGAGACTAACTATTTATGTTAAGGAATTTCAATAAGAAGGAGATAAAACTGTCCTAATGATTTAAGGTTAGGTTTTGTTGTAAGTTGATGTTAGAAATGTAAAATGATGAAGTCTTATATGAACATATCATAAAAATTTCTAAAAAACCATGAGGAAATTGAAGTTACTATCAAATTAGAAGCCTTAAGCCTTCAAATCCTTGATTAAACATGTTTAGAAATAATGATAAGATACCATAGATGAAATTTGGGATTTAACATGATCATCTACCCCTTTTGAAGCCTTAAAAGTTTCCTTAAAATCCTTTTGCAATGAAAATACCAAGTTTGAACGTGAAATGCCCAAAACCCAGAAAAGCAAGACCGGTATATGAGGTCATGCACCTAGTCGTGTACCTCTTTGACCCACAAAACATGATGAAAACATGTTTCCTAGAAGAACACAAAGAGATACATGTACTCATGTTCTAGCCATGCTTCTCTTTGACCCTAAACACCTCTTAATCCCATAACAGCATGGGGGAAACACGACATCATGTTTCGTCACCCCATATACCTTTTTGATCCCTAAACATAAGAGAAATATGACTTGAACACAGGCTGACCTATCCCCTTGTGTTCCTCTTCGGTCTTAAAACTCCTTCTCCGTTGAAAGAACATGAGAGAATATGTCCCATCATGTTTCTCTTTTTGAAATAACATGAGGGAATATCTCCCCTTGTTCTCTTTTCCTGCCCTTTCATAACTTCGTCAATTCTAAAATGAAATGCACGAAACTTGACCTGGTTCTTCCCTTAGACTTAAGCAACCTTCCAAGATCTTTAAAATACAAACTTGGCAAGTAGTAATACCCCATTCACAATGTATATCACTCAGATACTTGAGTTCAAATGCCTTACAAAAATGAAAGTATTTCATACTTAATAATTGGAGTAGGATACTATGAACTAAACAAGATTAGTGGACTATGGGAACCTATTCTTGAAAGGTCAAGAATCGAGACCCACAAAGTATAGTCCACTTTGGGTTGGTTAACCTAAGCCCAAAAACTGGCCCTAACTTATATAATAAACTAAATGAACTTAACTAAATGACACAAATGACCCTAACTTAAACATTATCTTTGAATAGATACAATTAAATTAAGGTAACTTACATGCAATAAACAACACGAATGAAATAAATGTATTAATCTTGAATTAATTTCTAACATCCATTATGAACAATTATTAGATATCGAGTTTGGAAAAGGATAGCAAGCTCAGACTGACTGATAGGTACGCAATAATTGCGTGTTGCTTGCTAGGATAGTATTAATAACCAGATTAAGAATTTAAATTTGGCTTAATTGAGTGTCCGTTGCTGCTTGGTTGCTTACTCTAAAAGTGGCACCCTTAGATTGGGTTGTGAACTTGATTGCAACTTTGAGATGATCCGATAGTTGTAGGCGCTGGATCCCCATAGAGTACGTAGTAAGGACAGGTGGGTAGTCGATAAGGGATATTCTAAAACCAGATAATCAATTAGGAGTTGGTGCAAAGTTGCAATGAAGTTATGAAACAGTGTGGCCTCTTACATAAAACATCAACGTTGCCATTGTCTATGCTTATTGATGGCTATTTGTTTGGAATTGATCCAGATGAGACTACTCTTTCTTTTCTTTTTCGGTAAGTTCTAGGGACTTATCAAACCCCCTCTTCGGTGTGTGATCCGTTGAGGAAACTTTACTCTTTTTGTATGGCACGAGTCATGGGTACTCTTATGTGTGTTGGTATTTTTGGGATGTTGGGGGATATCTTGTTTGTAGACTTTAAATTAAACATCATAAACTATGGTTTTTGCATTAGATTAAGAGCATGTGACACGCAGATGTATGCTTGTATTACTGTGTACTGGGCTTTACAGCTCATTTTATTAACCTTTTAGGTTTTACCGATGGTTCAATAGGAAATGAGAAATATGCAAGATGACTTGATTAGATGGCGATGTATGAGACTTGGGTTTTAAAAGTTTTCCTAGATGAGTTTTATTGTAATCATGTTTTATAAACTTGGAAGACGGTAATCAATTGGGTATCAAATACTTTCATTTGATTTAATATGGACATTCAAGTCCAAAAATTTTGTATTTGAGTTGTAATTTCTTGAAAGGCCATATGAGTAATATTTATAAATGACTATTTGTGATATTTATTTTTTGAACAAGTTGAATTTATAGGTTTCGATAAACCTAAACCAGGGATAAACAGACGACACTCCGCCAATTCGATGACTAAGGGCAGAATATGTGCATGACGATCCTGTTGTCAGGCCTGTTGCTATGAATCATATGTGTCAATATAGTAAGTGTCGTAATTTTGATGATTATTACAAATATGATTCTGAGGAGGAAGTTGAGTTGTGTGAAGAAAGACAACCGCGAAGGAGAGGCAGTGATGGTGAGGGTGGATACCAAAGGGGTTATTATGGGTATAATAAAAGAGATGGTGATAATTTCCACCAAAAGATAGATATTTCGTATTTTAGCGAAAATCTAGGGATTGAGAATTTTATTAATTAGATTTTTGAGACTGATCGGATCTTTGAATATATAGAGATCCTTGAGGAAAAGAGTGCGAAGTTGGTAGCATGCCAATTGAAAGACTATTCTTCTACTTGGTGGGAGAGGTTACAAAAAAAGTTAAGTCGTCGAAGATGAATTTCTTCCTCTTGATTATAAGGATAAAAGTTTCGATAGGAATAAAGATATCATCAGGGAAAGAAAGTGATATATGAATATATCGCATAATTTATGATGATGGTGCAAAAGAATGGTTTGATGGAGGTAGTTGATGTAATTGAAAAATCAACAGAGCAACATGAAACTTCCAAGGCTAGTCAAGAACATACCATTGTGGATGCAAATAAGACAGGGGGAGTTTCTATCACTATGGATAAAGAATGTGATATTAAAATTATAAATCAAGAGGAGAAGGAGAGAGAAGTGCAAAATCAATACATGAAGTTAATGTTATACCTATATGTCTTTCTAAAGAAACTTGTAGCTTTGAGTTTGAAGGGTCAAAGCAAGGTGTTGATAATGATGTGGCATTGCAAGAATTAATTGTTTGTCATAAAGTTCATGGAGATTTGATTGGTTGTAGTTTAGATGATAGGTATAGGCCACATGGAACTAATTTGGTCATTGGTATACAAAATATTTTGGAGAGTCCATAACTCATAGGATTAACGTTAAGATACTTTAGAAATTATTAATTCGAAGGGGACTTGCAGATGTTGTAAAGAGATTGAGGGTGGATGTAACTCTAAATTTTAAGATAATTAGGATATTTTACTTTTATACTTGTTAAGATTCAATTTTGTAGGTTCATCTTTGATTCTAAAGGATACTTATGATTCAAGGTGTATTTGTATCATCCCAAGGTTGAAGAAACCCTATATCCTGAAGCAAACTCGACGCCAAGTTTTTCTCAGGTGGGAGAGAATGATGCAGACGACATAGCAAACACCTATTTGAACAAGAAGGAGTTGTTCAAGAAGAAGAGAAGAAAGCTGATAGCCTAAACATTTACGTTGTTAGCATTAAGCTAACCTTTATTGCTGACGGTTTCAATTTTTGACTTTTGAAATCACCAATATTAATTATAGGCCACCACTTTCTATTTCCAGCATTAATTGTCGGTTACACGATTTATTTGTATTTATTATTTGCCTTTTTAAGATTTTATGTTTTAGAATTCCTTATAAATAGGCCTTTAGATTTATCTTTTGTAATAAGATATTTAATACATTTTGAAACCTTATTGAGAGAAAGTTTTCTCTTGGGATATTGTAAGTTTTGCAATTGTGTATTTTGATGAGATTGATTTTTGTTCTTAATGCTTTCACGCTGCATCAGGTAGCTAGCTACTTAATGAATTGTGTATTCATATAATATTAAGAGATGCACTTGAGCACATGGATATATATTATAAGTGGGAGATTGTTAGAATTTTGACTTAATTTATGTGCACTTGTGGGTTTGACGCATATGAGCATGTGGACACATATATAATTGCATAAAAGATTGTTGCATATTTATCACAAACAAACTAGATTATTTAGCCCTTATATTAGTGATCATTTAATATTATAATGGAACCTTATCATCTTATATTAGTGTTGGGTTATAATATATATTTTATATGTGTAGATATCTTAGGTTACTATTAAAATAGATGAATTCTTTTAGTAGCTTGACCTATACATTTAGTTATTAGGCTAACAGTTTCTGGCTGCATGTACACCACATAAACATATCGTAAGAGCCTTTAAACATAGTCTACCATTCTCTGTCACTCTCTCATTTTATAAAGTTCACGCATCAATCATAGGTAGGAGTTTTTGCACACAACAACTAAAAAATCATCTATTCATGTTTAGAAGTGTTATGAGCCAATGAAACAACATCCTTTTCGTTTTATTTTGTGCCCTAATTTTTACATATGCTAGATCCTATTATTTTAAGGACTAGGGATTTAAATTTTTTAAATCTCAATAGATGAGACTACTTACCCATGTGTTCTTTAAGCATGTGTTGATTCCAAATACAATCGTCATTTTTATTGATTGCATGAACTTGCTGAGAATAACTGTAATAGATTGGTAAGTTTTAATGATCTCTATTCTAATAGCGTTAAACCAAATCTTCCTATGTCATTCTGAAGGTTTAACCTAACTCTTAACCATGTAAATAACTCAAAAGAGTCAAATTACTGACAAACAAAGTGGATTTTGTCTGCATATCTTTTTTTTAATGTTCTTTCTTAATCACTTGCTCACTTTTTGAATAGATGATTTTACACATGAATTTTTCATACCTACCCATTATCTACTTGGCCCAGTATTTTCAGCCCGATTGTGGGTTCGTATCAACAATAAAAATCAAGCTGCTATTAATCTAGTACGTAAAACATCACATAAAAGTTTCTTATTTGACTTTGGTAAATCGGATATTTACATCTTGGTGCATTGTGTATGACCAGAGTTATATCTAATTTTGAAGGCTGAAAGTTCATTAAGTACACCGCACCCCAATATTATGGTCGTACGTTGCCGATAGTTTTTGTAAGACAAACCGCGTATTTTCAGCTAGGGATGCAACCAGGGCGGGTTTGGGACGGGTCGTATAAGACCCGAACCCGCCCCGCTTCCTAATAAGGTTTCCCAAACCCGTCCCGTGACCCTACAGGGTTTTCTATTCAATACCCAAACCCGCCCCTGTAGGGTTTTGACCCTGACCTGTCCCGCCCCGCGACCCGCTTAATTTTTTTTTCCTCTTCTCAACACCTAGTTAAATTACAAAATTTAACGATAATTTTATCCTATAGGAGCATAATAGTTAGTTACAACTATGCTTGAATGAATTTTACAAGATATGCCATAACTTTATTAAGAAATATAAAGGTTTAAAACTATCATAAGAAGATTTTCAAATGTAGATGAAAAGACATTACTTCACTTACATAAATATACATAATACATATGTAGGAAGTAGGAACCGTGCCTATAAACATAAATAATATCCATGAAATGTCTGACAATTATAACTGGGGGTTTTTGATGGCATCCCTTAAAATATCTATATAGTCATTTTAATGCGTGCTGAGTAGGAAATCCTTTTATGGAGGTTTTTTTTTCCTTTTTTCCTTTTATAATGATAATACGTGTATTCTAACTTTTATTTTATTTTATTTTTTACAAATAAAGCGTCTCATAACATTAATAATGATTACATAAGTTAACCTCTAAATATAATGTATTTGTATCTGTAATTAGAACCAATATATAGCAAAAGGTTGGATCCATGAATCGAAGTTACGAGTACATATTTGCCAAAGGAAAAGTGTGAGGCTCGGGGTAATACATAAAAAACTAAATTAACTTCTTCCCCTCAAAAAAGGAAAAAAAATAATGGTAGACAGTTATATGTAGATCATAATAAGAATAATAATTTAATTTTTTTAATTATTTATATTATGACGGGTTCGGGTTACCCATCGGGTTTTTGTAATGACCCGAACCCGCCCCTAAACCCTATAGGGTCAACAAGTAATTTTCCAAACCCGTCCCGCGACCCTATAGGGTTTTTAACTGTTCGGGCGGGCCGGGTACCCTATAATGATCCGCCCCGGTTGCATCCCTATTTCAGCAGTCCGATGACAAAGGATTATCAAGCAGGCTGGACTTTATTCGGAGTGGTAAATCTTAATTCCCTGGTTTGAGCCCATTTAGCAAAAGCTCCTATAAATTGCTGATGAACGGACACGATTGATCCACTGGTCCATTTCGTTCTCCTTCTATATTTGTTAAAGCGTATTGAGCATGTGATGGGTGATAGAAACTTCATTTTCCTTTTGTATTTATTAAAATAGAGGTAGGACAAAAGCAAGGATATTCTGCAAACACAAGGACCTGAGTTCCACATGGAATATAGTGCTGCAAATTTTCTAGCCATTGCAAGGTATTAGGGTCATTTTGGATTGTCATTTTAGCATTAGTTTAGTATCGCTTTCAAATCGAACCGATATTGAACTGATATAGATATGATACCGATAAAAAATCAATAGTTTTACTCATAAATTAACCAAATCAATACTGAATCTATACTAATCTGATACATATAAAATTGTACCTAGTCATTGACACAGTTGAGATATTGACAAAAGCGCCGTAGAAAAAATTTTGAATAGCCTCCCTATCCTGTTTGAGCATATAATAATGGTGTTTCGAGTTTAGTCATATCTGCTATCATTTAGTAATTCTGGTCATTTTACTTGGACAACAACACGTTTACATGGACAACAACATGCTTATAGAGAATAAAAATTAGAACCAATTGAATTTTATTAAAAGAAAGGAAAAAAAGAAAGAGAAGGTGTGAGGTTGCACACACCTATACCATCCACTAGTTCAATGGGCGAAATTCTATTTAATTTCAAGTTTTGAACACTATTTAAAATTCAAAATTTCAAACTTAAGCTCTTATAATTCAACTCGGCTATATTTTCCCAAATATTCCTTTTAATTAAATCTATGATTCAAAATACTCTAATCAAATTCGAATAAACTAAATATTTATTTTAATTTATTTCAAGATTCAAAATAAGCCAAAACTTTAGCTTGTCTGAGTGAAAAACTTGACTGTAAGTAGACAATCTTCTTTATTGGGTAAATCTTGCTACTTTTGAATATTAAAATTGTTGTAGATGCAACTATGTAATTATAAAATTAGCATAAATTTTCCAGGTTTCAAGATGTATGCCAAAATATTAGATATTGGAGCTCAATCTTGATCGGGGAATTGAACTTGAAATAAGAAGTCGAGTAACACAAAAATATCAAGCAAAAGATGAGTTGTTTCGATATTTTTGTCATACATCTAGCCCGGTTTCAATAGAGGCATATAATGAATAGAGCAATGATGAATATGATCTCTTTTTTTTTCCCAAAGATGATGGATATAATTACAAGATGTGAAATTGAACTCGATGGCTTGAAACATAATCAGCGTTGTCAATAATGGCGCTTGGTTTGGAATTGGCAAATGATGTCATCCTATAATTGTGTTTGTTATCTTTCCTGAGTTTCAGAATTCCCTTGTGCATTTATTACGTTGACCTTATCATTTCAACTATTATTTCCACCATCATGATGGCCTGAAAACCTTACGTAATCGTTCCCTTGGATGCTCTTTTGGCTTCTGAGCATTCACATGAATTTGAAATGTGTTCTCTTCTCTTCCTCCTCATTGCCTTAAAAATCAAAATGTCAAGGTAGCTATAAATCTAACCTATGCAGTGACGTAAGAGACCTCCATGAAATGATGGATTAACACGAAATTCTGGCTCCAATATGCTTCTCATTATTCTTAGTCTGACTTTAAACTTCATATCAAGACGGGAATATATTCACCAAAATATGGTAATCATAGTAAATTAAGCACCTAAAAACAATCATTCCTCACTGTATCAAATTCAACCGCTAAACCGACCAAATCTAATGAGATGGGATGTCATATAATGATATCTTAGCAAGATCAATGCTTTCACAACCATTGACCCAAATCAATGACATTAGATATAGTATTTTGATTAGCAAGGAGTCTCAGTTATACATGTATATGTATTGTTGATAGCACTTAAGAGTAAAGAAATTATCCGTGTCTCTATTATTTCTCATGGAAACAAAAGAAAGACTTCAAAGAAAATACTTGTGTTTAAATTAAGAAGCCATTGAAAAAGAAATAATCCTATCTTTCTAATACTTTATACCAATTACAAATACATTTGATTATTCTAGAGAAGAGAAGCCCATCACTAGTCTACTTAGAACCCTAAAATGTTACATACTCATATGATTTGTTTTGTTGATGATGATGCAGCACCAAAGGCTTTATATAAATTTTTCAGAGCCTGCTATTTTTATAATCATATAAGTAACCATATATTTTCAATTCAAATGATATTAAATCAAATTTATAGATTTTTCTCATACTCTAGGATATGTGCCCTATTTATTATTTTTAATACTCAACACTGTAGGTGTGCCACATAGGAAAATGAAACTGTTTGTGGGACCGTTGCGGTATCGTTTTCAATAGAGAGTATTGTTAAAAATATAAAGTCATTAAACTACTTTTTATTTTTTACTTTTTTTTTTAATGCGGCTAGGACACCTACATGCAACCTTACGATTGTCTTGATCTTCCACTAGAAAATAATTTAATCACATCCAACCTAGCCAACTGATGATAGGAACATAAATCAAAGCAAATTGAGTGATATTATTGATGCAATAATTATAAATTAGTATAGTGGTATTTTTGTAATTATGACCATGCAGGATTTTTGATGAAATTAGAGTATATTCCCATGGAAAATTGGTCGTGATCAAATATCTCTATCTTTGCTCCTGACATGCCCTTTTTTTTTTTTTGGCCAAAATGCCATCGTTTAGGCCTTGAAAAAAATGCTATTTTATGTTTTATTAAATATTTGTAGAGTTTTCTTTTTGTTTTTGGTTTTTTATTTTTTATTTGGGCTTCTTTAGAGTTTCACCTATGACCCTACTTGTTACTTTTTTTTATAATTATTTTATAAATTATTAGCTCTAGGTTTCAACCACATTATTATTATGATTGTGTTGTTGTTGTAGTGTTTTTGAGGAATAATAATATTACTTTTATCTCTCTTTTCCTATCTTTCGTGACATTCACTAGATCATTTAATAGGTTGATAGCAAATTGCTTAATGATATTTGTATACAAATCAATATGTAATAATTTTTGTATTTTTAAATTTAACTTCCACTAGTCATCATCCATCAGTCTTGTCGCCCAAAGCTAAAATCAATATGTGAGCTAGCCACATGCATCACAGTCCAACTTTAGGGGTTGTGGAATTGTTGATTTTTTGAAATCGATATAAATACCGTTTTTTTTTTTTTTCATTTCCATTATTGATCAAGACTATATTAAAAGTCTTGCTAGGATACCGTCAAATTCCATTGCACTTTGCTTTCAGGGGGCACTCGTGGATCTCCATGATGGACATCATTCCATCTTAACCTACTATTCTTAGTAGTTCTTCAATCGATTTTGATTCATTCCTTCGATGTAAACCATACTCCATTACTTTATGGTTTAAGGTAGTAATCTCTTAATAATTCCAAGCAAAACAACAATTTAACCTTTACTATAAATTAATTGATTGATGTTATCATGCTTTAAAGGGTATCCTAAATATGACAACCCAACACACTCAATATTAAAATGTAGGAATGACTATCTTAGTCACGCAAAAGCTTCAATACCGAGTAAGACATATTTTCACGACTATAGAGGATCATTATTTGAAACAAGTAGTTTATGAAGTTATAGAAATGGTATTCAAGAATGGAAAATCATAGCATCATAACTTAATTCAAAATATTAGAAGACTTACATAACCAAAAGGGGCATACCCCCTTAAAAATATACACTTAAGCTCCAAAGCCTAATTTCCAAAATAAATTACAAAGGAGTTTTCCTTAGAAGTCTAAGTCTACTTCTAGGCCATGACTTCTTTCAAAAGCTCATGGATGTCAAAAGTCTGTGCCTATGAAAAGTACTCCCGAGGCTTCAACCACAAAAAAAGGAATTACAAAAGATATATAAGGAGTGTAAGCTTAATTGCTTAGTGAGAAATGTTCCCATAAAAATGTACTCGTACAACAAAGTTCAAACAAGTCAATTATCTAAGCATGTATGATGCAACAAACATGTAGGCAAACAATACACATGATTAATTAGAAATCATATGTTAAATGGATTTATGCCCTCCATTTGAGGTTACGTGTTCTGGGCCCATATGACAAAAGTTCGCAAATAATTAATTTTTGTAGATCTTTTAGGCATATACACCTTTAAAATGTAGTTCATACAGGTTTCTACACGTCAAAATATTATTGCAGATTTTTAGGTCCCTGCGTACCTCACTACTATGCTTTTGTCCAACCAAGGGTATAGTAATGCATACAATGTGACTTACTTTGTGATATGCATGAGTACCTCACTACTATACTTTTGTCCCACCAAGGGTATAGTAATGCATACAATGTGACTTACTTTGTGATATGCATGAGTTCATTTAAGTAGGCTCTTTAAGCATTGCATTGAATATCTTAGAGGTGGTCATAGAATTTGCAGACAGTCCATAGTACTAAAACAACAACTTGACTATTAACAATTCAAGCATCGATATACTTAGTATAATTTCAACCAATATTGTAAGGCACATGCACTTCCAATTTTCTTTTCCTATTCTAGTGCCACTATACTATAAGCAAAAGCATAAGTACGAAATTAAGGAAACAAACTCACTCAGCCATAATACGGGTAATCCACTAGACGTAATACCTCTTGGGATAGAGAATTTCTCTTTCTTCGTCACTTGAAAAAAAAATATGAAATGAGTATTTCGTAAAAGTTTTATTTAAACTTGCTAATTCTATCTTAGAATTTTTGTCAAAATTCGGATTATGCGAAATTCAAACTTAAAACGGTCATAACTTGCTAATTTTTAAGTTGGAATTTCACGTATTAGATGTCGTTTTCTACTTACTTAAAAAGATCTATCTATTTCTAAGGTTATTTTTAACATTTAAAGCCATTTGGGTTCCAAATAGGTCAGTACATAATAGACACGAAAATTCCTCCCCTTAAATTGAAATTTTTCTAAGCTTTACATTACCCAAAAATTCTATAGCAAGCATATAGATATTTATATAGTTGAAAAATCCTTTTAATATATATATATATATATATATATAAACTTATATTATATACATAATTCTAATGGTGTTGTCTCAACAATGATTCTTCATAAAACAACTTACTTTAGAAGTTTGAAAGATAAAATTTACAAAATCCCTTTTTAAGTTGTTGGAAAGAAAATTAAAATCTTGAGTTTGTTATAAAAGTACCTTCTCATTATATCTATTATTTTATATTTTCTTAAAAAAAAATTTATTTCTTAAAATTTGGTTCTTTAAGTTGTTTACCAATTTTATTTCCTAAGGGAATTTTTAACTAGTGAGTTGCTCTTAAACTTGATTTAGAAAAATTACTTGGTTCTTAGTGTTTTTTTTTTCAAAGTGTAGGTATAAATCATATAAATAAGTTCTTAAGAAAAAATTGCATTAAAAATTATCAATATTAAAATTTATAAAAATTTACTTTAACAATTTGGAACTAATATAATTGAACCATTATCCTAAGTTTTAGTGAAAATTTCTCCCAAGGGTTAAAATTATGTTTCTTGAGAGTTTAGTTCCTCGAAAAGAATAATTCCTTTTTATTTCTTTGAGATCTTTATTAAGACAACAACATTTTGATCATGCATGAATATTGACTTGTAGCTATGTAGAAAGAATAACTCATATAGAAAATACAAGACATAAAGAGTTAAATAAGCATATACATATATATATATATTTATATATAAGAACAAAAATTTGGAAGTCTTAGCTTGCATCAAGGCTTTCGGAACTTAGAATTAGTCAATTTCCATAAAAAGAAAAGAAAAGCATAAGAAAGCTTAAGGAAAATAAAACGAAGAAAATTGTGAAAGTCTTAGATTTTTATTCAGGTCCTCCTAGGACTTAGAAATGGACAAGTCCCATAAAGAAAAGTGAGATAATAATAAGAAAAATCATGGAGTCTTAGATTTGTGTCAAGGCTCCCCAGACTTAGATTATAAATAAGCCCTAAAAATATTTTGATTTAATGAGAACAAGTCTAAACTAGTCAAGTCTAAGACTAGAATGACTAGTCTTAATTATTTGCACGAAATAAATAAATGTGCAAGAAAATAAAAAGCATAAATAAAAAATTAGATTAGTGAGCATTAGGCTCTAAGAATATATGTACATACTTAATAATATACAGAAGTTAGGTTATGAGCAGAAATATAACAAGAATCATAACAACATCTATAAATAAACATAATGTTGAGCAAGACATGAACAAGTTATTATTTTTCATGATTTCTTCCCTGGCATAATGCTCATGGGGTGTTAGAAATAAAAAAATAAAAAAATAAAAAAAACAAGGTGTTCATGTTATGTTAACATGAAGAATATTGAGGGTTTAGATATTTACCTAAGGTATATGATGATGGATGATAGGTGAATTGAAGAACAATTTGTGGAAAATTATTTGAGAATGGGAATGAGGGCTCATAGTTTGAAGGAAGGGAGAACAGAGAACTTGTGGAGTGAATTTAGTAGAGTTTTGTTATAGTTTGAAAGTATGTGTAGATAATGAATGAGGGAGGGGATATTTATGGAGTTTTGGAGTGGAAATTAGTGTGAATAAAATTAAATGAAAAAGAAAAACAATGGCTATGATAGGAGAGAGAGGGCACCGTTTTGGAGAAAAAGGGGAGAGAAATTGATTAATTTATATTTTTGTAATTAAAAATAAGTAAAGTGTAATATAAGTTATGTATAAAATAGTATTGAAAATGTAAGAAATAGGTCTGTAAGGTTGTAAGAATAGGTAGTAAGAAAAAAGTATATATAGTGAAATAGTAATGGATAGTAACTTGAATGGTAAACAAGACAAATTGATACCAATTGTAAAGAAAATGTGCGTAAAAAAGCTATATTTGATATTTTAGATGACAAAATATTTTAAAACCGATATTTTATGAATCATTATTTTATTATGAGTCTAAATATGTTATTGGATTATTTTCACTGTTTCAAGTGCTAAGACTCTGTTTTCGAAAACTGATCCCGTTAGGATTCGAAACAAATGAAGTTTTGACAAATTTGATCTTTTTAAGTTATGTCACATTATTTCAGACTATAATCTAAGATTATCTCATTTCTATTGTTTTAAGATTTCAAGTGCGAGATTGCTAGATCTAGATTCATTATGGCTAGTCAATGACCTAGTTGACTATATAAGGGTCTGGTTCTATGGCTTATGCATAAAACCTATCATAAAAGCTAGGGGTTTATAGATGTTGAGATTTTATGTAGCAAGATCAATATGAAACATGTATAGAAAATAAAATAACCAAAAAAAAAAAAGGAGCAAAAATTACAATGACCTTGTAAGCTTTTAAAAAAGCACGGAAATTCCACTTCATAAAAATACTTCAATTTCACTCTCACTTTTGGTAAGCTTCACAAAACTTTATTAAATGGTATATAATGTGGAAATATGAAGTTGACATCGCAACAAAATAAATGCTCATCAATTTCTATGCTATTTTAAACTTATCAATTCCAAATAAAAATAGTAAAAATAATATTACTTATGAATATATAAATATGAAAAATGAATTACGACCCGCAAAAGCTAAATAGATAAAAGAAAAGCACTAATGTTTTGCTAGTTATAAAAAAAAAAAAAAACTCTATCAAAGATGCATAAAATATCAAGGAATAAATATGGCATAAGTTTCTTTGACGGTATCCGAACTTTTCTGTTATTTTTGTCTATAAAAGTACCTAAACTTTTTGAAATTTTCATTAACCAGCTATATGTTGATGTAGCAGAAATGTATATTAAAAAAAAAATAAATTTCTCTTCTACATCAGCATGTTTATTCCTCCCTTCCCTCTCTCTCTATTGCACCACCAAAACCACTTTCCTCGCTTCTCCAATCTCTTAACTTCAAAGAAAAAAAAAATTATCCATAAAACCCCCCAAAAAAAAAAACCTTTTCAGTTTAATACTTAATCAGTTAGTAAAATTCAGTATTCTAACATAGGTCTTTTAAAAAAAGATTCATTCTTGAGCTATTTTATGAGGTGGTTCATTTGAAAGTTTGAATTTTTATTTATTAATTCGATCAAAGATTTGATTTTGATAATTTTTTTAAATATTTTTTAGTATTTTTTTATTCGGGTTTTGATTTGGTATGATGATGGTGTCTTGGAGTGGTTGTTGTTGTTGGCATTGAAGGTGACAGAATGGATGGTATGGATGTTAGTTTGGTGTTTAGGGGTTGTGAGGTGGCCGTTTGGGTGTTGTTTGATAAAGCATACGCTTTTGGGTTAGTTGTTTGGTGGTGTTAGAGGGTCATTGTTTTAGGTTTTAGGAGTTCTAAGAAGAGAGAGAGAGAGAGTTGAGAGTAGAGAGAGAAGAGATGGAGTTCAAGAGAGAGACTAAAGCGAGAAAAAGAAGTCATTGAGGGAGCAAAATTTGGTCAATGTTGAAGGTGACGTACTTGGTAGTGAAAGGAAGGATGTCGTGGTGAGAAGGTAGTGACAAACTATGGTGGAGATGGTAGGCATGTTCGCGGGTGTTGTGGGGACTAGGTGGTTTGAGAAGTTTGGTGCGGTGGCGAAGAGTTTGAGAGTTGTGGAGAGAGAGAAAGAGAGAGAGGAGGAAGTCATAGTTTATGAACAACGGTATTTTTTAAGGTTGTTGAAGTGAGTTATCTGGAGGAAGGGGTGGAACAAAAGAAGAAGTAGCAACACAATAGGAGGGAGGGTTAATAGAAGAGGGAGGGAGGGAGGAGGGGGTGGAGGGGAGACACAGAGAGTGTGTGTGTGTGCCACATGAGAAACTAGAATATATATATATATATATATAAATATTTTAATATAGATTCCTTACCACGTTAGCATATTGTCGGACTTTTTGCTGGATTCTAGTCAAAAGTACCGTCAGTGAAAAATTCAAAAAGCTTAGGTATTTTTATGGGTAAAAATTTCATTTAGGTACCATTCTGTTATAACAAAAAAGTGCAAGTACCATAACAGAAACTTACCCTATAAAGTTGATATTATTATGATCATCATCATCTCTTTTTGAGTGATTTTCTTTTTATTTTCACTATTCATTGAAAAATCAAGAATAAATAGAGCATAAACATTCGCATTAAAAAATTGTGAGAAAATGTTAAGCCTTAGGATCTATTCTTAAAACATAAAATATACACATAAATATATATAAGTATTTGTGAAGTTTTATTGAATTTGAATAGAATGCAAAGAAAGAGAAGTCACAATGAGATGGTTTATGTGTAAAAATAGGAATTGATTCAATTCCACCACCAATCTCTGCTTCTGATTTGTGAATGACACACACACATATATATATATATATATTTTTAGTTTATACTTGTTAGATTTATTTTTTTTTATTTTAATAATTTTTTTTAATATTTTCATACTTATAAATTAAGTTTAAAATGATATGGAAATTAATAAATATTTTATTTTATTACCATTTTGGTTTAATATTTCCACATTGTAATGATATTTCATTAAGTATTCTACACAAAATTGTTGGGAAATTATAATATTTTTACAAAGTGGGGTGTTCATGTTTTCTCAAAAGTTTGTGGATACTTTTGATGTAATCTAAAAAAAAAAAAAAAAAGATGCCACTATGCATCTACTCATTAGCAATGTACATTTATGAGTTATATGCAATCAATGGGATCTTAAATTCTTGTTAATTAAAAGAACCTCTTTTCAAGGTCTTGTTAGCTCCCCTAAGTGGAGGGCTTTTGTACCCAGCCCAATGCTTTGAGCAATGTACATGAGCTTCTTGACCGAAAAACTCTCCATGTAAGCTAGAAACTTATATTTTTTTTTTTTTTTTTTGGCAAAAACTGTAAGCTTATCTAAGAATAAATTTGTTCTTCTTGTCCTTAGAAGTTAGGGAAACTTTTTTAGGGTTATTTAGTTAATCATATGACATTAAAATAAATATAGATATTTAATATCATGAATGGATCAGAGGAGTTAACAAGGGTCTCGGTCCCCTTATTCAAAAAAAAAAAAAATTGATTACTATAATATATTTGAATAAGGAAAAAAAAGTGTTATACCTATATTTATAATAGAGTAAGTTTGGTCTCCTCCAGTCCTATAGTTCATGTCATCCCTAATACATGAGGTACTTTAGTGGTATGATTACAGTTGAATATAAATTTAAACTATTAAATAATTGATAGGCTGTCTCATTAAAAGCATTATGACTTATTACAACCCTGGAAGATTAAGGTGCTCATGGCAAATAATGACAAAAGATAGAATAGAAGATTAAGATATATTATGGGAATAGAAAGAAGATTTTAATGAAAAGAAGAAGAGGAATATCTTACTAAAAGAGAAGACAAGTAATTTATAAAAGAGAAATCACTCAAACCTAAATCCTAAATATACCCAATTTCTTACTCTAAAGACACTCACACAAGAATTGATATTTGTTATTGTGTATATTTTTCTAAATTGCAAATGAGATGACCTATTCATAAGGTGCCTCTAACATGGTTTGGTGTGATAGTAGGTAATAACTTCACAAACTATTGTAGAATATTTCTAGATAAATCTAAACAAAAAAATTCTAGAAAACTACTTATAACAACAACTAGAAAATTCTATAACGAGTATAAATATGTGGCACAGTTTAAGCCACATTACAAATCTCTACGTTGGCTTAAACTACCACTAATAGAAACATGTATACAAATCAAGTTCATACAATGCTTGATCTTGGCTACTGGAAGAGGCTCCACTAGCATGTCAGCTGATTATCTTCTATATCAATCTTCTTTACCATAATGTTGGCTTATGGATATCACATCTTGAATAAAGTGATATCTAATCTCAATATGCTTTGTTTTCCCTTGAAACATTTGATCTTTAGTCAAATGTGTAGCACTTTGGTGTCACAAAAGATATTTGTAGGCACCAAATCTAAACTGATTTCACTATATAAACCTTGTAGCCAAATGGCTTATTTTATTGCCTTAGTCAGCACCATATATTCAGCCTTTGTTGTAGTCAAAGCAATTGTGGCCTGTAAAGATGACTTCCAACTGATAGAATAATTACCCAGGCAAAAGATGAATCTAGTAAGTGAATCTTCTTTTGTCAAGATCACAACATAATTTAAATCAACATAACTAACTAAGCCTCATTCTCTTTTCTAGTTTCCAAACAAGCATTAGTTGAACCTTGTAAATATGTGAGAATCCATTTCACTGCTTACTAATGTACTTTACTAGAGTTAGCCATGTATTTGCTAACAACACTAACAACATGTGAAATGTTTGAACAGTACACACCATATATACATCATGCTACCAACTGCACTTACATAAGGAGCACTTCATGTCCATAATCTCTTGATGTGTTTGGGAGATAAAGTTGCTAAAGTTTGAAATGAGCTGCTAGTGGAGTACTAACAGGCATAGATTCATCATCCTAAAACGTTTCAAGACTTTCTCAATATAATGTTTTTGAGATAGAAATAGCTTTCTAGTTTTTCTATCTCTTTGTTCTCATGCAAGAATTTTCTTTATAGCTCCCAAATCTTTCATCTCAAATTCATCTTTTTAAAGCATTTGCAATTGGTCAACTTTAGTGATGCTTTTGGTAGCAATGAGCATGTCATTTACATATAGGAGCAAATATATAAAAGACCCATCTGATAATTTTTTCAAATAAACATAGCTATCGTACATGCTCTTGAATAGCCATGAGTGATCATGAAAGTGTCAAACTGCTTATACAACTTCTTGAGAGATTGTTTTAAACCCTAAAGGGATTTCTTCAGTAAGAAACATGGTCTTCCTTACCTTCAACAATAAAGCCTTCTGGTTGCTGCATATAAATTTGTTCCTCTAAATTGCATGTTAAAAAGTAGTTTTAACATCCATTTTCTCTAATTCCAAGTCATACATAGCTACTAATGCAATCAACAACTGAATGGAACAATGTTTTACAATAGGTGAGAAAACATAGTTGAAATCTACTCCTGGCACCTGACTATTTCCTTTCGTAACCAGGTGAGCCTTAAACCTGACTCCTTCATAGGCTCTTTCCTTTTAAACACCCATTGCATTCAATAACTGTTTTCCCTCGTTGCGTTTGAGTAGCTCCTAAGTGTCATTATTTTACAAGACTCAATTTCTTCTTGCATCGCCACCATCCACTTATCCAAATCTGCTCAAGAGATAGCCTCTGAAAATGTGGATGGTTCACCATCGTTGTTAATCTCATCTACTGTTGATAAGGCAAGCGACTAACTCAGCATAATCAGCACATGTGGTGGTGGTCGAATTTCTTTCCTCCTTTGCCTTTAGCTATGCTGTAAGGAACTTGCTCAACCCTACCTAAATGAGATTACCCATTTAATTGGGAAGTTGCTAGAGTAGCATCTTGTTTGGTTACTTTCAGCTCAAGCTTCTCTAGTTGTTCTCTATCAATCTTCTTTAGAAGACTTTGCTTTTTGCTTAAGCATGGCCACTCATCACACTCTACTTATTACAACTTTAGGCGGCTTAAGTTTGGACATCATAATTTATGTCCTTTCACACTAGAAGGATACCCAATGAATATGCATTTTTTAGCACATGGCTCTAATTTGCCATCATTGACGTGCATGTAAGTTGGACAGCTAAATATCTTCAAGTTAGAGTAATCTACAATATAGGGATACCATACTTCCTCTAGAGTCTTGCAACTAACTGGATTATTGGAGATTGATTTACCAAGTGGTAAGCCATAGATGCGGCCTTAGCCTAGAAATCTTTTGTAAATTGCATTCGAGAGTAAGCATTATGCTTTCTCAGGAAGTTTGCAACTCCATTTTGTTGGGTTGTATTCCTAACTGTACGGTGTCAAACAATTCCCTCATTTTCGTATAACTCATTAAACTTATCATTACAAAATTCATACGATTATCTATTTTGTGCCATTTGATCTGCTTCCCGTTTGTTTCTCGATTAAAGTTTTCCATTACTTGAAATGGTGAAAACTTGATCCTTGTGCTTCAGGAAGTAAACCCAAAATTTTCTCGAAAAATCATCAATAAAGGTCAGCATATATCTAGCATTACCTTATGAAGGAACACAGGAAGGACCCCAAAGGTCTAAATGAATATAATCCAGGATGCCTTTGGTTGAGTGGTGTAATAAAATTGATTTGCTTTTGTTTCCCAAAGACACAATGTTCACAAAAATCCATACTTCCTATACTCTGGCTACAAAATAAGCCTCTTTTACTCAACAAGGACATACCTTTTTTCACTCATATGTCCTAGTTCATATGCCACAATTTCATAATATTACAATCGGAAGTGATGAAGAACTTGTGCAACAACTGGTAATTTATGTCCATCCAACACATATAGATTTGTGCGCCTCATGGCTTTCATCACAACAAAAGCACCTTTGGTGACCTTCATAACTCTACCTTCAGCTAAATACTTGCACCCATTAACATCAAGATACTAAGGAAATGAGATTCATCTTCAAGTCTAGAACGTGACGAACATCAATTAGTGTTCTCATAATTCCATCATGCATTTTGATTTAGATTGTTCCTTTACTCGCAACTTTGCAAGCAGCATTATTGCCATTAGCACGGAACCTACTTGTAAAAGATTCATACATTGAAAACCAGTCCGATTGGGACACATATGATAGGAACAACCAGAATCTATGATCCACTCATCTTTGGATCTACCATTGGCATCAGTAGTGATAAGAAGAATATCTATAGTAGACTCATAAGCTACAATGCTCGCTTTGGTGAAATTTCGCTTTCTTATAATGTTCTGATTGCTTATTTTTAAGCTTAAAGTAATTAGTCTTAATGTACCCTTTCTTGTGGCAATAGTTGCAAGTAAATTCCTATATTTGGACTTTAACTTTGACCTTACCTTGACCTTGCATTGCTGCTATGTAGACCTCTCTCTTATGTCCCTTCCTCTCATAGTCAATCCTTTTACTCGATTATCATCTTTGTTGCTACTTGATAATTCATTGTCAATAAGATGCTTAGATAGAAGAGTGGATTTGACGTCTTCTAAAGTTACATTTAATCTTACCAAAGAGCAGGGTTTCCCTAAAGTGAAAGTATGAGGGCGGTAAGGAACACAACAACTTAAGGGCTTGATCTTCACCACTAATTTCAATGCTGACATTTTCCAAATCCAATATAATGGATAGAAAAGTATCAATGTGAGATTTAATGGATGTATTTTCTTCCATTTGCAGGCTATTGAACTGAAGCTTCTTATAAAGCTTACTAGTGAGAGAATTTCTCCATGTAAAGCAACTCTAATTTAGCCCATAAGTTAGTAGTAGTATTCCCCTTAATGACCTCCTTCAAAACTTCATTAGACAAACATAGGTGAATTGTAGACACAACCTTCTCATCTAAATCATTCTTTTGCTCCTCTGTAAGTGACTTTAGCATGTTTGCCTTCCCCAATAAAGCTTTATGATATCCATATTGAACTAGGATATCATATATCTTGATTTGCCATAAAGCAAAGCTAGAATTGCGATTAAATTTCTCAATCTCAAACTTTGTTGCCATTATAAATCAATTACCACATTTCCCGCTTTGATACCAGTTTGTTACAACCCAGGAAGATTGAGGTGCTTATAGCAAATAATGGCAAAAGATAAAATAGAAGATTGAGAAATATTATGGCAAAAGAAAGAAGATTTTAATGAAAAGAAGAAGAGCAAAATCTTACTAAAAGAGAAGACAAATAATTTACAAAAGAGAAATCACTCAAACCCAAATCTCAATTACACTCAATCTCTCACTCTAAAGACATTCACACTAGAATTGATATTTATTATTGCATATATTTTTTTTATCACTCGTGTTGTCTAAACTACAAATGAGATGACATTTTATAGGATACCTCTAACTTAGTTTGGTGGTAGTAGTTAGTAACAACCTCACCAACTATCTTTTTTGCTACATATTCTTGCATATTTCTAGATAAATCCTAACTAAAGAAAATACTAAAAAATTCTAGAAAGCTTATCTACAACAACAATTAGAAAATTTTACAATAAATACAAATATGTGGCATAAGTTTAAGCCACATTATATGACCATAGATATTTCCTGAAATTAGAACACTTTTAATCTTATTTAACATCTTTGCATATTATATCAATGTCTCAGCAAACTCTCTCATATGAAAAAGTTTCAATTTTATTTCAAATTTTTTTAGAAAAATATCCTTTTAACACTTATTGATATTATTTACAGACGTAAAGAAACAAATATTATTAAAAGAAAAAATGATATAGGCAGCTTTTCGGAGCCTTATTAAAGGAATTTTTAAGCACCCGCAGAAGGACTCATAATGGGATCCTTCACTCTTGGAATCAACTCAAAGGAACTAGTGCTAAAGGTGCCCTTAGTTATTAAAACATTTCAATTTTTTTACCCCTTCCTCTCGCTTTTAATTTTGACATTTAACATGGGATGGCATAAAAAAATGAATATTGAAAAAATCTTAAAAAACGTATTTTTTCTCTTTATTATGATAGTCTTTTGTAACTATTAGATGAAACAAATCCCTACCATTTGTGTAAGAGAACCACTTATATATATTTACAAATATATATATATATATCTAAACATGGGCATGGTTCGGTTTTGAACTAAGAACCGAACTAGACCTGTCAGTTCTGAATTGGACTAGTTGGTCGGTTTTAGTACCTACTAAGGAACTGTTGGTTCTCCAATTCCTAGGCGGTTCTTCGGCATAGAACTGATGGAATAGGCACATTTAGTCGGTTCCATTATAAAAATAAAAATTGGAGAAAATAAAAAATATTATTAAATATATTACCAATCCACAATATTTAATGTGTTATTATCAATAACATAAATAAATATAACTTAAAATCATATACATAATTAGTTTGTATGAACTTTTCTTAAAAGAAAAATTCATTTCTTTAATAATATGAGACTATTTTTTGTATTGCAATTTTTTTTTTTTACTCTCTAGAGTATTTTGCAATCTCATATTACTAACTACAATCGATATTGGATATATTTGTATATAAATAAATATGCATCCTAAACTAATTTATAAAAAAATTTGGTTAGATAATTTGTACTTTTAGACCCAATTGTTATTTTAAGTTTAAAATTTATTTTATTAAAAACTAAAATTTATTCATTTATTTTTTATTTTTACTTAAGAAAAAAGGGTTATGTGGTTCCAAAACCGAAGACAGGAACCTCCGATTCCTCAATTTCAAAACCCAGAACCGGCGATTTCTAAACTGTTCGTTTTTCTATATATCTACATATATGGGGGGTTATCGTTCCCTTTACATTAATCCATAACAATTCTACCCATTTTCTCTTACCAGACATGCATGGGTTGTTTGGTTAGGCTAGTTTAGCACACTAAGCAATCGCTGAAGTGCCTATGTGTCGTATAATAGTACCTTGGAGATATATCTATATATTCGTGACACTTTCATCTTCATAGAATATTGTTACATATACATATACTCTTAAAATAGCTATGAAAGTCTCTAATATAATCAGTCATGGTCTTTATAATGATGATATTAGCTAGGATTAATCCACAGTTTAGAAAGGTTATTTGCATATTTTAAATTTGAGGAGAAGTGAAAATACATTCTTTTTTAACCGAACCAATAGTTTAAAGGGATGTATATGCAATGATATTTCCTATTTAGACATTACTTATAATAAGGATAATTAAGACATCTAGAATTGGAAGAGCACCCATTGGCCATTGGCCAATAAAAAATATACCAGTATAGAACTATATAGAACAGATTGAAACATTCATAATTCAACAAAGGTATGTATATGCGAGGTTCTTCTTAGGATAGTTATGTACGTGTGTTAAAGCAAATTATACTCAATTTTTATTGAACAAAACATGCTAAATTAGTTATTGATTTTATAGAAATCCATTGGAATTGGTACTTTTGTGTATTTAATGTTACATTTCAGGACTTGAGCGAACTTTAGGACAAGATACAAGTAATTTGAGGATGTTCTGTGCAAATTTGGAATTGAAAACACCTAGGCTTGCTGTTCTATCATCAAAGCTGGCAGCTTAGGAACAAGAAGACACCAGCCAAAGTCCTAAGTTGCTTCTTTTCATCTTCAAAACGTTTCAGTTTGCAGAATTAAAGAAGAGAATTCCAAAAGTTATATTCTTTAGTTGCTGTTTACCTTCTGTAAATTGGCTTGTTGTAGAATAGGGAATTCATTCGGAAAAACTTCAGAAACAAAAAAAAACTTTAGAGTATTGTTCTTGTTACTATGTGTGGCTAAAAACTTTATTCTAGCCAGAGGATCCACTGTAGATTCAACTTGTCAAGATTGTGAGATCTAATTAGTTTATCTTATTTATTCTTCTTTTCTGAATATTCATATATCATCTGTTATTCATGCATTTGTTGTTTTGTTGATTGATTTGAATTTGAGCTCATTCGTTCAATTAACAAGCGATAATCTGTCAATTAGAACGTTGAATCGGTAATTGTTCGATTGTTCTAATCTAAGTGATACAATAACATAATTGGTTACATAATAGGTAATTGATTTGTGTTATGGTGATATATGATCTGATTTAAATAGTTTAAGCTTTTGATGTGTTAATCTGAATTGGTGGTCTCTCTCTTGATTCATGTTATTGATAGATTAAATCCTAAGATATTATCTAGGGTTGTCTAATTGGTAAGGGAAATAATCATAGATCTTATCGTGATTATTGACACAGTAAGGAGAGATAGGTTGTCAGAGCTTGTTGATAGCCATAACCAATTTATTTAGAAAAGAAAATGAATATCATTGCATCAATGCTCAATCTAATAAGTTGAACTGTATGATACCTTGGTTGGAAATCTTTTGATATTGTTTGAAAACTAAAATCTCATTTCTAGTCTTTAGATGAAATTGATCTTTTGATTTACAACCCCCCCTTGTTCTTCTCTTTTCTCTTGAATAGAAATAAATTATTTCCAGTCCCTATGGAGACGATCCCTGCTCACCACTGATTACAAACTTTTTAAGTAGATTAATAATTTGTTGGATTCGTCACCCACCAATCGTGTGGCTTGTCTGGCACGTGACTTTGAAGTGTTACTGAGAAGATGACACTTGATGATGTGATGGCCTGGAGAGGTTAGAAGGAATAGACAGTCTCAGCGTCACGAACGCACAAGTGATAAGTGCTTCAACTTCACAATTCTTGAGTAGGTTGGGTGAAAATGACTTGAGTTGCCTTGTTTGATCTTTCTTAGTAGAGCTTTCTCTATAAATTGTTGTTAGTATTCTCTCTCCCAAAAGTTAGAAATGAGGAGGGGTAATTGAGTATTTATAGGAACTTGATATGGATGATGACCATCAGATTATTTTAGTAATTGACGAATGAGATCGAGTTTCTCATAAGTCAAGGTCAAAAGTTATCTCCTGTGTGCATGAGTTTGCCTAAGAGAGGTTAGACACGGTAGACCGGTCCAATAATCCCTATTCCGAGCCCACCAAACCATCTCAATGATTGAACTAGATTCATTAGGTCTCGCTACTCAGCTCATGAGTTAAGCCTAAATATTAATATTCTTAATTTTAAGCCCATTTACAAGTATCTAGTACTTATGAAAGTTCAACAATTGTAAAAATCCATGATCTTGATTGGTAGCATCTACCCTAATCAAATCAATCATAGTTATGGTTTTAGACTAATTGATTAGAGAACAATGCAACAAGAATCAATATAAGAATTTTGCATATAAGAACACTCGTCAGGCTCAAACATGCTTTGTAATATGTAGGAAAATTAATATTTTTTATTACATTATGTAATTAAATATTTTTTGATATTTATCATTTTATTAAATTAATTATTGTGATATTGACAAGAATTTGGATTGACGGAAAATTTAATGAAATTTAAAGAAAATTCCATTTCGAAAGAGTTCCAAAGCATTGAGGAATAGATTAAAAAAAAAAAAAGGTCTAAAATAGAAGAGTAGGTAAATATTAAAAACTAAAAAATGTATTTTTTCTAATATTGAAGTTTTCACATCTTTGTTATTTGCATATCCAGAGAACCAGAGTTGATGCTCGAAGGTATGGTAAGAATACGTTATGTTGGGTTATGAATGCAATTTCGCCGAGTGGGTAGTCATTGTGGTCCATTTTCTCTGTTTCTAGGGCTCAGGATGAGGTCTTTGAGTATGCTTAGAGTTCAATTTCTGTAAGTGGTTTTATGTTTTACATTCAATGAATAAGTTTGCTAATTTTGATGATCTAAGAACACTACTAAGATCACTCTTCGGAGTATTTATATAAATCAGCAATCCGGACTACCTTGAAAGAGGAGTTTGTCTCTAAGTCAAGCCGAGCTTTCAGAGGCTTAGGCTTGGCTCTCGACTCGCTTAAAATTTAGTGAGCTCCAGCTCAAGCAAAGGTTTTAACGAGCCTGAAATTGAGGCTTGAACTTGGCTCATTTACTTAAATGAGTTTGAGTTTGAGCTCGAGCTCGAGCTTAGTTTGTTTATGAAACGAGTTCAACCCGAGCTAATTTTTTATCAGGCCTAAAATTTAAGCCCAAGCTCAACTCTATCATATAGCCTGTTTTTCATTTTTTTAACCCAAAATATAATATATGTGTATAACTGTTTTTGTAACATATATACATAATTATTAAATCGAAATTAGTTATTATTGTTTTTATCATGTAGTTATAGATAATATATTATGCATAAAAAAATTCACAAATTTGCTAACAAGCCTTGTTGCAAGCTTATTAGCTAGCTTAAATGAGTTTGTTTACGAACTTGAGCTTGGTTTGTTTAGATAAATGAGCTTTACTTTGGGCTTGGGTTCGGCTCGTTTACTAATCAAATTCCAGCCGTAGGGAGTCAAGCTCGAATACCTTGTGAATAGCTCGGCTCGTTTGCAACTCTATTAGCAAGGATGTCAAACTTGTGTTTATGAGTAGAATTATAAAATGTCTATAGAATCGGAACGTAAAAATACGTGTTTCTACAACTTACGCAAAATAACTTCAAAAAACTAAAGATATGCTTATTGAATTCATAAAAACTTCAAATACATAATGAATGTTGAAAAAATAAAGAATTGTTTTTTGTTTTACATAATAATCCCCAATTGATAATATAACACATATGAAAAAGTGCGAATAGAGTTAAAATTGAGTTCTTTCTAATTATTTTACTTGAAAAAAAAGTTATAAATTAAAGATAGATCTAACTTTTTCACTTATCTTAAATTTTAATTACATTAAAAATAAATAAGATTTTTTTGTAAACTTTATGGTTATAACTCGGCTTAAACGAATTCTATAATATATAAGAAGAGGGTTGCGAGAGGGAGGAAAAGAGATATAGAGAGTGTGAAAAAAAAATGAATTACGATGAGAAAGGCATGTAAATATAAGGTTATATGTATATATTTTACATTTTAGCCTATTTGATTCATATAAGTAAAATCGGTAAACTCATTAAAAATATATGATTTTACCAAGTTTATATGTAGACTTGGTTAAAATCATAAGATTTTACAAGAAAAAAAAAAAAAAGAAAAGGATTTTATGCACAAGTCAACTTCAAAAAGACCTCCTCTTAAAATCATAAACTCATAAAATCGTATGAATAAAATCACAATTTTAACAATTATAGTTCTTACTCTTGTAAAAATGGTACATAAGCAGGGATTCTTGGATAAAATTGTTTAATGAGGAGCAACACTTGTTGACAAATTCTATAAATAAAAATTAAGCTAATAAGCGTTAAAAAAAATAACTATAAAAAATACTATAGCAATGTTGCATGTATATGACAAGATACTCGTTTTTCTATTGATGTTGTATGAATAACATTCGACACCCACTTTCCACACCCACGCAATGTTGCATGTATGACATGTGGAACATATAGAATTAAGTGCCACATGTTTTGCATAATACAACTCATGAAAATTGAGTATCTCATGTATAAAATATGAAACTCATACAAAAACGACTGTTAAATCTTTTACATGCAATGTGGCCATGGATTTCTGATAATTGGTATTTGCATGATTATTTTTCTGATGGACTGGTAAATATAAAATTATCTCCTATTAATGTCTATGTGGAGACCGAAAAAAGAAAGAATTAGTTGTACCCAGAACTATTTCCTTTTTACTTAAGGTTGAAATATGAATTAATTAATACCATAATCATTGACCTCTTTGATTATCCTGGGTTCTCTTTTTATTCGCTAATTGTTAAAAAGAGATTGAGAAAATCAAAAGAGGTTAAAATGCAAGTACTTTGCAAAGATGAGTCCATCAGTTCTTTTAAACGATCAAGCCATTAGTTAGTGGGAAGTCCCTTGATGCACGAGTGAATGTAAAAGTGTGCTTTTTATATGTATATAATCATGCACGTGCCACTTATGGGCTTCATGCAGGCGCCATTTATTAGGATGAAATGGGCTAAAGACGTGGCCCAACCCAATTTCCAAAAATCATCCATATCAATTATTGGTTTCTAAGAGCACTTTGATTAATTGTTTAATCTTACTCGCAATTATTGAAAAAAAGAAAAAAAAAACATCTAACTCCACGTTTACAATAAAAAAATTCCTAGCACTTTAATTTATCAAGTAATTTTAATTCGAAACCTATATAAGATTTATTCTAAATGGTCCAATCTGGGTTCACTTGGCCACAAAACGAATTAAGATTTATTTGATCTCATGCTACTTTATGTGATCTTTCGGGAACCTTTACAACAAGAATGTTATAATTAGGTTATAAAGCTCATCACGGACACTCAATATCATATATGAATTTTGCTGATGTTAGTTATAAATAATCTGTGCAGTAGAAACATAGCTAATAGATAAAAACAAAATGCATTTATTGATCAAATAAATCTGTAGGGTTCATATTTCAATGTTAAGTAAAAAAAGAAATAGTCAATGGATTAAAAAAAAATTGCCATTATAGAGTTTCTAATCCGTTTAGTTTAGCAAAAACACTATAAAGTTCAACCCTATAGAGTTTTAGGATCGGATTTGGATATGAAATATAAACCCTATAGAGTTATAGGGTAGGATTTTAATTATATAAAAAATACAACAATGGATACCTGACCCAATAATAAAATTAAAAAATAAAATAAAATACATTTTTAAAAGTGATTGCTTTAGGTGTTGACTCTCTCAATGATGATTGTAGGTAGCATTCAAGAGTTGAATTGATACGTGAATGAAAACAATCTTATTTGTTTATTTACTATTTGTTTTAAAACTACACAAATCTGAATAATGAAATAAGCATAGATACAATGATATCATGAATTTATAATTTGATTGAGAAAAAATTTAAAAAAAATGGAAAAATACAAACATGAGTACTTCAAGGCTCGACCCGTCTCAATCCTTTGATTTTTATTTAGATTGATACATCAACTTTGGCGTTTATTTCTTCATTTATTTTCCAATTTTATGCATAATGTATGAAGTCATTTAGTTTCTAACTTTGTAGTTCTTTTTAAATTATTTGTATCATTATTGTTTATTTCTCTTAAATTTATTAAATAATATTACAATTTGAAAACAAGTTGGGCAAGAAAAAGAGAGAATAAAAAGAAAAACGGATTTTGAGTTATTGAGCAAACCCTATAGAATCAAGTTGGACCTTGGATTCATATGATCCATTTGAAACCCGATCTGTCTACATCCCTATGTAGAGTTAAAAACAAAATGCATTTATTGATCAAATTCACTCAAAACACGTTGTCTGGTATCTCTGCTTTACATGCACTGCACAACATAATTAACACTCAACATAAGCTCAAGTCTAATGCCTGAAGTTTCCTTTGACATGTTCATTGAGTTGCTCGCATAACACATATCAGCAAATCATTAACTTCGAATACCAAACCATCTCAATTAATTGCTATATACCAAACCATCTCAATGATTGAACCAGACTCATTAGGTCTCGCCACTCAGCTCACGAGTCAAGCCCAAATATTAATATTCATAATTTTAAGCTTATTTATAGGTATCTAGTATTTATGAAAGTTCAACAACTGTAAAAATCCATGATCTCGATTGGTAATATCAGCAAAAGAGATTTATTCTAAAAGAATTACAACAGCAGATGATATCTCATAAGGCACAACACAACACAGTCAGATTATTAGCCACTTAGACTTTAGATCTTCAGTCGGTTTCTTAAAATTAGGAACAGATAATGTGTTTTCAAATCATGTTGGAAATTGTGGAGGATTGCTTCCAGATCAAGAAGGAGGATTAATTTTTGCATTCAGTAAATATTTGCCAACATAATAGTAAGCAAGTATCGATTGCAATAATAATAATAAAAGAATTATTCTATTGTATGTGATCGTACTTTTCTTTCTCTTTTTTAACCACCATCATACAAACCTATGTCATATTACATATAAAATATAAGTTATAAATTTCTACCATAGAAGATATACTATATTATGCTATATGTTTAATTCGTTAATATGTTATATTACGTAAGATGTTTCTTTTTCCCCCCCGTAAGTGTCATATCAAATAAATTTATGATTTGTATTTACGAGTAATTATACGATAGGGCACATTTATTTGTGAAAGAAGTAATATAGAAGTTTGATGATATCCAAGCCCATTGTAAATGGGCTTCTGAGCTTAGTTTTGCTATCACTGGCAATCCATTTCTATCTCCAATATCTGCATCTTAATATGTGTATAAAGAGGCAGAGTTTTGATTGAAAAATCATTTGTGAAGAGTTCGAAAGGAAAATAATTTTTATATTTCGAGGCATTTATTTTCCAAAAAAAAAAAAAATGTTCGACGGTAGTCAAATTTATGAAAAGCTGGAAAGTCTCTTCTTGGATATATACAAATAATCACTTAAGTATAGATCCCGTAAACTTATATAGTGTAATTTGATTTCTAACTAACTTTTCAAAATATACATACGCCATTTTTTAAAAAATCGCTAAAACTCCAAACCATTGTTGTTTAGGTTTTTTTTTTTTTATAGTTTTAGGTTGTTCGATTCTTTGATTTTTATATGTATCATATATATATATATATATATCAGATTTGTATTTGTAACTTTTTTGTATCATATCTGTATCGCATATATTTCATCTATTTATGATTAAAATTGTCAGTTTTTAATTGTATTTATTTCTCGACAAATATTTGTTTGAAAACAATAAAAATATGATGAAAAAATAATCAAAATATGATGAAACAACAGACTCATATCATTAGTTTGAGGGATTTTGAATCATTTTTAAAAGTTACAAGCAATGAAGTCACATTTGAAATTTATGAGGTCATCCATACCTAACCATTTATTATTATTATTATTATTATTTTCTGGATTTGCATCTATCATTTGTATGATTATAAGATTTAACGAACTACAAATTCCCATAGTTTTTCCACAAGAGTTTGATTAGAATGTAGTATAGGAGGATCAAGAAATATAAGTCAGAATCTTAAATTCATTAGAGCCATAATAACTTATAGAAGAGAGAGAGTTCCATTCCTAAGAATTTATAAAGTTATATTTTCTGTCATCCTGCCATACATTTTCATTAAGCACCCACTAAGCACTTTATAAAAACAATAGAAAATGAAATTAACTAAACGAGTCCTTGTAACATCAATAAATACATAACCCTTTGAAGAATTTTGCGACAGTTAGCACAAACGCCATATGTGCGTTGAATAAGTTGAGCCAATATGAATTCCCATCTTTGATGGCAAGCCGGTTCAAAATCTCATAGCCTTTTGAGTTATTTGTATCTTTGTTAAAATGTTTTCTTTGGTTTGCATGCATAGACTTGTTGAGTCCAGCATCGACCTTTCTGTTTGGATTGTTTGTTTTTCATTTGTATCTGTATTTTTTTTAAAATATATGTGTAAATATATCCGATTTGCATCTAAATTTTATTTATATTTGTTCTATTTGATCTTTTGATGAGAACTGTCAACTTTTTTTAATCTATATCTATTTCTTGATAAATAATTTGTTAGAAAAAAGTTTAAAAAAGTGTTTGTATCTACCGGAAAAAAGCTAAAACAAACAGACCCTTTATACAGAAGATTTTTTTCCTTTATTACGGTATGAACATAGTTTTGGCAGCAACAGCAAGAAAAAATCAATATTGTCAGTCCCAATTCGGGGTTTGATCCAGACTTCCTAGAGAGTGAAAATTAATGAATAAAATCAGGTTGAACCAAGGTTAAACTAGACCATTTTTAAGAATCTGTTTCAACCAAATTGAACTGTATAGTCAGCCTAGGTTTGATAACAGTAGAAAAAAAAAAAAACTAAATAGGGTCATTAGGGACGATGGGTTGGTGCCAAGCCAATGATCAAGGGCTACCCCGTACCGCTATCGGCGAAAGATAGCTAAGGCGTCTGGAGGGGAAGTACTTTCCCATTAACGAGGGATTCTTTATCGCTTCCAAACCCAAACCTCAACCGCCGATATCAGTCCCTGAGCTTTAAGCCTTTTGACTTACATTTATCACCCTCTAGTTACTCCCACAAGCATTTTGATTACCACCCTTCGACCACATATTTGCTGGAAGCATGTTATTAAGACAGCAAACCATAAAAAGAACACGGAAATTCAGCTTGAAGAGTGCAACACAGCACAGCTCTCCATTCTTGATGCTCTCTTTCATGATGCACTGCATTTTCTACAAAAAAAAAAAAAAAAAAAAAAAGAATTGTCTTGCCAGCATGTGACAACAAAATTTCTATACCACCCATCAAATGGTGCGAACTTCTTTTCAATTTTATCCTCCTTCAAGGGGCTTGTTACTTCCATATCGCATCTATTTGGCAAACTAAACATGCTACTAGATGTTTTTATTAGGTTGACAACTTAGCTGCTGCCTAAACCTTAGGTGTTTTTGCCATGTAACACTTAAGTTGCAACAGCACAATATCATATTGAATCGAACTTTCTGTTAGTTAATTTCATATTTTTTTTAACGGTATTTTGGACGTAGTGCAACCCCCTTTGAGTCATTCTCTTGCTTGATTAGAGTTGCAAGGAATAGCAACCACCACTGACAAATTATGTTTAACATATGAATACACAACTACATTATATTTGCAGAAATTATGGTCTAAAAGAGCAATTCAGCACACGTATAACTATAACCATTTAGAGGACTAAAACGATGACAGAAACTAAGAGAAAGATGTAGATTCGTGAATCCACTAATGGCATATGGCAAAATGCAGGAGGGAGCAAGAAAATTGTCAGGAACATGCCCAGCGATCAACGCTCTGATCCAACGCCATAATATAATAAGCTATCCTGGACATCTTTCAGACTGAGAAACCATTACTGAAGTGAAAAGAACTGCCATTTGTAGAAATGTTACAAATTTGGAAAAGACTGCTTGTAAATTTATGGCAAAAGATACAATGCAGATGAATCCTGCAATAGAAGTACAGAAGTATACTAGTTTGGTTATGTCAAAGAAATCTGATATCTAAACAAGAAAAGCATATCCCATCTCATCACGAAGTTGATCAGGCAGAAATGCCGTAGCACGGAATTCCAGAGGGAACTCGTAATTCAGTGACCAGACCTTTGAAATTTCCACTGAGCTATACTTACAGGGAAAGAAAGATGATAAGTGAAAAAAAGATTCAACACAATCAAAACTTACTTAGCTGTTCATTATTAAATCTTTGAACTACCTACGAAAAAGAGCTCACTCGGTGAAAATTCTACTAATCCAACCTTCTCCTTCTAGGAGCACGAGAATCTCCACTGTCAACATCTGAAACCCTAGAAGGCTCATTTCTTCTTCTAGAAGTTGAAGTCGAGGTTGACAGGGATCCCATGGAATCAATCTCCACAGCAGTGTCCATTTGGCTTTCTGAGTTTATGACAGCAGCAATGCTTGAGAAAGAATCTCTGTCATCAACTAGAGGTGGCTGTTGCTCATTTCTTCCAACTGTATGAGCATGACTATGAACATATGCCTCGAACAACCTTTCAGATAACCTTTCTGCAGAACTTAGTGCAGATGAAAGCGAAGAAAGTGTGCGACTCCTATAAGTTTGAGACCTAAGGAAGATAGACTGTAGCCTGCGCTCTTCCCTTGCATCAATGCTAGCAGCACTAGATGGAGCAAAATCTGCAGCTTCATTTGTTGTCGGAGGTGGATTATGCCCTCTACGAAATGCTCGAGTAGATATCAATCTACTGAACAGGGAATTTGCCCGAGCAGTTGTTTCACGACCATCATCAGAATCTTGTGGATGCATCAAATCCCGGGTCAAATCAAACCGATTTCCCAATCGTCGAATCATCTCTTCCATTGGGGAATTATAAGTTTGTCTCTGGAGAGCTTGCCTCAAACTTTCCACACGACAAGCCTTTGGTCTCATTGGGATATTAAGGCTTAAATCAACCTCCGAGGCACGGTTATTGCTCCCGCGGCCATATATGGGGGTGAGATTCTTATCAGTAACCTCTCCTTTGCAGACAGGACATTCCTTAACATCTGAATGTACATGTAACCACTGGTAAAGGCATGGCCAACAGAACAGATGACCACAACAAGTCACGACAGGTTCTCTAGCCAAGTCAAAACATATGTTACAATCAAAAAAGCTCCCATCAGTGCCAGTGCCTTTCTGGACATCATCTTGTTGCTCCGTCTCAACATCATCCCGAAACCCCAGGTTATTTTCACACGTCTTAGGTGTCTCATTTGCTCTATCTCCAGCAGGAGCACTACCCTCACCAGCCTGTAGTGTAGTCCCATTACTACTAGCATTAATCACCAAGGGTTCTATCTCCATCGGTACATTACGTGCTCGGATGGAAGTTGGCCACGCCATCTGAACCGATGTCGAGCAGCCCTAAGTCTAGCTTCACTCAGTCGCCTAGAGTTATCAATCCGTTCATCTAAATTTACCGGCTCTCCAGGCACTAATGACCCTGATCCTTGCTCAGGTACAGGTACTAAGTTCAAATCTAGATGAACCGTATCTAAATTATTCTCATCTGCCATCACCAGAAAAACCCTAATTACCCCAATTACCACAAATTAAGCAATACAGACCCAAAATCTTCGTCCCTCTCTCTCTCTCTCTGTCTCCCTCTAAATTTACACAAACCCAGATCATAAAAATCAAAGCTTTATAAAAATTACATAAAAACCTTGCCAATTAAAGCATAAAAATCCCATCTTGATTAGAAAATCCAATCAGCCAGATGCCCAGAAACCCAATCTGACATACCCTAATTGTTCACACCAAAGAGGGCAAGTAAAAAAAAAAAAAAGGAAAAAGAGAAAAAGAAAAACCCTAATTATTGGGGACAATTAGCAAAAATTTAACCCTAATTGGGTCACCGGAATTGGTGACATTAAAATTGACATATAAAGCAGAAAATTGAAGTCAAATTCGGAAGAAATAAAGCAGGAAATGGTAAACCTGGGCATAAAGTTGAGATCTTGCAGAAACAAATCGGGATTAAGAGAGAGAGAGAGAGACGTTGTGGGTTTTATTAAAGGGACGTAGAAGCTAGGTGCTGAGCTGAGTTTAACTCTGAGTTGACTCGAGGAAAATCATTACTCTGTGTTGGGTCTATGAATAAGGAAGATATGAAAGAGGGAGGGAAGGAGAGGGAGGGAAAGTGATCGAGTAAAGGAGATTCATGGTGGTCTTCTATACAATAAATCTTTGCATTCTAAATTAGAGAGAGAGAGAGAGAGAGAGAGATAGAAGGGGAGAGAGAGAGCGAGGAGTTTTGCGATTTTGTGTTGATGCAACTAGTTTGGTAAGCTACGTGAACGCTGAAGATTGAAAGAACTGGACTCTTAACTCTCGCTTTCAGTAATCAGTTGTGGGCCTCCTTTTTATGTTTTCTTATTCTTTCTTTAATTACCAACTATTTGAACCCTATTGTGTTTCTTAGTATGTGGTACTATAATTTTATTTTAAAGTAATCAACAAAGGCAGGTTTATTTATTTATTTTAATATTGGAAAGCAATGGTGTCTCTTAGTTCTTTGGCCATGAAAGCAATGCGGACATTTTGGTAAAAGCATTTGTCATATTCAAAATCTATTTGACAAAACATCTCTACACATATTTATGCATCATAAAAATATTTAAGATTCAAAAACTTCTTACTAGAATCTTTAATAGAAACATCATAATATTTCATTCTTCCAAACTTTCTGTTGGACATTTCTCTACAAATTTGTAACTCATAATAAATCCTAATAAAAGCAAGGCTAAATGTAGGAAACCCTAATTCTAAAATAAAATTTAATGAAAAATCCAATCCAATGAATCTCCATAACTACAGTAGGTTTGCTACTCCTCGAAACAAAAAGGGCACATTGTCAATCATATCCCCTACCATAATTCGTGACTAAGATAGAATTGGGGATCAACATTCTAGAACTCATATGCTATAGAATTTTTTTTTTATTTTTTTGAAATATAAGTGAGCATTGAAGTCCACAGAAGGACATATACTCCATGCAAAATACATACACATAAAGTACCATATGTATACCTTAACAAATGTACTAATACATCATAAAAAGTAGCATACATCAATCCAGCTTATTCATCTTATATAAGTAAAAGAAAAAAGCACACATATCAACATTTCAAAGATTGATATGCAGGTCTTAAAAGTCAAAGATTCTATAAACTCCCCGGTACAAAACACCAAGCAACTATGCCACTAAATCATCTATGGTAGTATTGAATTTCTCTATTGTTATACGTTTATAGCTTCTCTTTAGAAATTTTGACATATTAGAGTAACCAGCCATGTCTACAACCATTTTCTTATATTTAGTAGTTCAACTCCTAAAATAAGAAGCACTTAATTTAAAACGAGTCAAAGGATTCATAGGATCTCAACATATAAACAATCATCAATTTAATAGTTGAATAATTTTTAAATTCATTATATAATCTTTTACATACAATCATCGAATGGCATCGAAATACTCATTTAGATTCTATTCACCAATTTTTAAATATTCATGTCACAACACTAAAGAGGGCCTAGTCAGATTGCTTTAAAGTCGTCATATCACCTATATACCCACAACATAAGGACCATCTTGCAAGTCCAAGTTCACAAGACTCTAGTTAATTATTTTCTCACTATGTTATACATATATATATTTAATTATTGTGAAAATAGTTTTGGATACTGAAACTTCCACAGACCACAAGGATCATAAAAATAGATAGCCTATTGACTTGGTGTTTTGCTTTTATAAATTAAGCACAAAGCTGAAGTCTTTCAAAATTTATAAATGTGTACTAATAAGTTCTGCTCAACTTCGATTGCAATCACCAACATAAACAAGTGCACCTATTGAAGTAGCATAGGAAGTGTTAGGTCGTATTCCTTAAGAATCGTTTGCATCTACCATACTCACTTTTCATCTATTATCTAACAAAAAAAAAAATTAGACGAACATTATTAGCAACAAAACGTTAAGCTAAGGTTAAGACTAAATATATACACGTTTTCAAGGTAAAGTTTTAAAATAGGTTTGTTAATGCAAGAATGTGCTTAGGGCCTGCTTTACCAAGTCCTCATCATGTGATTTCTTAACCAACTTAAAGAGTTGTTAGCTAAGTATACTTGTACCATCAAATTCACTAAGGTAAGTTAAAGCCTCTCTCAAGGTCAAAAACTCTAGATCTAGATCAGACCATTGAATCTCTTTATAAGCTATTAACAACCTAAATCCACATAAAGTTTAAGAATCATTTGATTTAAAACTCATTTTAATGAAGTTAAAATCAAGTAATAGAAAGTGTCACCATCCCTATCTTTAGGTGATTATAAGCAACTTCATTAACAGTCTAAATCTATTTAAAAGAGCGATCTCTTAATCTGTTTACTTGAAATCAAATATGAATCTACATGGTGCACTCACATAAACTCATGAGTTAGAGTTTAGGCTACTAATTACAAGTAACCAGTCATTGTTCAATTAAAATGTATTAAATCACATGAATCAGGTTTTGAATTCATAAAACCCTAAGTTAAAATGATTATTTCTCCATGGATATAAACATCAAACATAAATTCAAGTGAAATAATATCAAATAAAGATAAATATTGTTGATTAAGCATAGGGTCTTGCAAAAACAAAAAGTTAGGTTAATATAAAATTACTAGAAAACTTGAATCTTTGCAAGAAAAATGTTTCTCTCACTAAAAATTCTCTCACTACTTTATACTATATCAGAATTTGTTACATATGGTACAATACATGTTTTGCAATGCCTTTGTGTGTTTATTTATGGACGGTTGGCATAGAGAATCATGAAGATATTATTCGCTGACGTGGCAGATTTTTTTTAAAATTTTTCCCATTTTTCCATGCGCTTTATTTTAGGCAGCAAGTGTTTGACAACAAAGACAAGGTTACTTTTTGCGGCTTGGATTGTGAGCTCGAAGGATGACCGTGGTAGAAGTTTTATCTTTTTCATCAAAGGCATGATTCATGTTCAATCTATACTGCGATCAAAACCGCAGGTGTGACTTTAGGCACGATTTAGGTTGTGCTCTTGAATTATAAGGTGCATTTCTCTTAGTGCAAATTGTAGTGCAGATCGAGGTATGATTGAGGGCATGATTTGAAATTTTGCTTTGTTTTCCTACCCTTGATTGGGATCCTTGGATCGCGGTTGGAATTTGTTTTCAAGATTTCTGGTTGCTTTGCTCTAATCTTGATTCAAATCACTTTATTTGTTCTTTTTATGATCTTTGGAGCTGAAAAGCAATATTTTCACAATATTAGCACATAATCATAGGGATTTGTCTAAAAATGGATTAGATAAAGCATAAATTCCTATAGATTGAATAGAGTAAAAATAACTTATCAAACTTCTTCCCACTTAAGTTTTTGCTTGTCCTCAAGCAAACTATAATTTAAATCATCAAAGCAAAGCTTCTTGAATAGGAAAAATAAATCATGAATGGAATTTGACCAGATCAATTAAGCTCAATTACCACTAAACTTAACACTCTATTGTAGAAATAAATCCATACTTTCCTACCATATAATGTGTTAAAGTTATTTTTGCTAAAATTACTATATTTATCCATGTAGATCAATCTTTACCTTCATTGTTTAAATTAGAGTCTAAAGGCAAAAACTATTCAAAAGATCAAACGAAGTAAAAGAAACTCAATGAATTTTATCCCCTCATATTTAAAGTATACAGTCCATTAATCATCTCACTAAGCATTATACTTAAGAGTGAAGGCATACATATCAGCTTATCCCATGAATCACTTTCTGTGTTTATGCTTTTAACATTGTTCCATTTCTTTCTTTCTTTTTTGTTTTTGATACAGGTTGGTTGATAGAGGGGATGAATCATTGCTCTTTCGAGGGACTAAGAAATACCCATGTTAGCTAGTCTTTTTAAAAACTTTTTAATTTCATTTGATTTGATTAGTTATTAGCAGAGAGTTAAGCTTTGCTTTCTAAGGAACCAAGTCTGCTCATGCTAACAACTATTTTCTTTTCTTTGCTTTCATGACTCAATTAATAGAGGAGTCAAGCCTTACTCTTCTAAGAGACCGATTCCTACTCATATTACCTGAACATGATTTTCTTTCTTTAATGGCTTATTTAAAATTGATAGAGGGTTAAGAAATTTCTCTTCTGAGGAACCAACTCGTACCCATATCAACCTTAAGTGCATGATCATTTTCATTTTCATTTTTTATTTTAGATAAAGCATGAGGAAAAACCATCAAGTTAAAAGTATCATTTGAACCTTCATCAAAGACTATAAGGCACACAGAATGACTAATTGGAAATCATATAGATCATTTAAGTTTTTAATAATTAATTGAGTAGCCTTACTAAGGACCTTAAGCCAATTGCAACTCTAAATTCTCAAGTTAAATAACAAGAAAAACTACTCTACATGGATGTCATGGAGTGATTTTAACAAAGTAAAGCTAACTCAAAGGTGGGACGATGTTGTTCATTAGTAGCTCAATTGAGTTATTTGGTGATTTTATCTTAAAATTTGAAAATTTTGGTCAATTTTACCATTTCATTATTTCCTATAATTGTGGAAGAAGAATGATCAGTGAAATATGTTTTCTCTATTCTCAATCAATTATTAACATCAGTCTCAACCCTTCATTTTTGCTTAAATCCTTTCCCCCACACTTTAACTAAACATTGCCCTCAATGTTAAAAACATGATGAAACAACAAGGAAATTAGCAATTTAAAGTGCAAAGCAAAATTTAAGAATAAAAAGTTTAGCAAACTTCTCTATTTGAAATAGCGGGTTGAGGTTATATTTAAGACTGCGAGCTTGGTTGACTTTTGAGTTAAGTTGCTTAAGGAAAACAGGGCAAAACATTAATAGCAACCACAGGCTTGATTAAAGCCGCAGTTGAAGCTATGAAAAATAAGAAAATTATGGTAACCTAATCGCGGGTTAAACTATGCCCAAAGTTATCTGGTGAATTTAGGTTCTTCTTCAAACTTTTTTATGCACAGCTTCTTTCATTTTCTTATTACGACTTCAAAAAATGATTTTATCACCCTAAACATCATCCTTCAATTAAGATCTACCTTTTTCCTAACAACTTATTTATCAACATAAGAACAAGTTAATGATAAAAAACTACAAGTTAGAAATGGTTGCCTTCCATTAAGCTTTTGTTTAATGTCATTAGCTTGATAAAATCTCCTCCAAGCTTAGAGAGCTTGCACCAAGTGCTACTCCTCCATCCTTCCTAAATTTTATGATGGTCTTTGATAGAGTTTAAGTGTCTACCCGTTGAACTTAAACATTTCATTATTAGAGTTTTCAACCTCTATGGCACCATGGTAATAGACTTTTTTAACTCTAAATGGCTTAACCATCTCAACTTGAGTTTTCCAAGAAAAAATTTTAGTATGGAATTGAACAATAGAACAAAGTCTCCTTCCTTAAATTCATGTGGGTGCCTGATTTTTGCATCATGCCATTTTTTAACCTTCTCTTTGTATAACCTACTATTCTCGTACACGTTCAAGTTCTATATTCAAGTTCTACTAGTAGATCATGATTTAATAATTTGATTACTCAATATGCTCTATATTCAAGTTCTACTAGTAGATGGCATGCCTTTCGATAAACTAAACTAAAAGGTGTTGTCCCCAAAGGTGTTTTAAAAGTAGTTATATAGGTCCATAATGCATCATCCAATTATTTAGCCTAGTCTTTGCTATTTGTTGCAACTATTTTTTTCCAAAATTCACTTGCATTCTCTATTAAACACCTCAGCTTTTCTGCTCATTTGATGGTGATAGGGTATGGCAACCTTATGATGCACTCTAGACCGTTTAAAACTTTTTTAACTGTGTGTTGCAAATATGAGTCCCATGTCACTAATCAAAGCTCTAAGACATCAGAATTGTGAAAATAACTTTTTCAAAAATTTTGTGACCACTTTAGCATCATTAATGGGTAAGGGTTGGGCTTCTATCCATTTTGACATGGAATCCACTGCCACTGAGATTATTCGTTATAAAAAGGGTTGAGGAATGGTCCCATTAAATCAATGCCCTAACTATAAAAAACTTCACATTTCAAAATGAATTTTTGAGGCATTTCATCTCTCTTTGAGATATTCCTCACTCTCTAGCATTCTGCCACAATTTGCTGCAAACATTTGAGCATCCTTAAAAATAGATGGTCAATAGTAGCTTGTTTTTAACACCTTATGACCTGTTCTATTTGTACTGTTCCAGCTGGGCTAGCATGACAGTGATCCAAAATTTTGTCTCTCTTCATGTGAAACACATCATCTAATCATTTGGTTAGAATGAAGACAGAATAAAAATGGATCCTCCCAAAAGTAATGTTTAAGATCGATAAAGAATTTTTTGTTTGGTTATAATCTAACTTTGTGGGGAGTTCTTTATTGACCAAATAATTAGCCATGTCATCACTTATAGTGCAAACAGAATAGAGTCTCTCCTCAAGAAACTCATTGTTGATTTCTTTTTCTTTTAATTGGTCCAATAGGGGGTAATCTAGTCTAGATAAATGGTCTACAACAAGGTATTCACTACTTTTCTTATCCATTATTTCTAAGTTAAATTTTGTAACAATAGAATCCATTGGATCAATCGTAGCTTAACATCAGTTTTAGCTAATAAGTATTTCAAAGCCAAATGATTAGTATAAACATTGACTTTGGAAAGGACTAGATAGGACCTGAATTTGTTGAATGTGAAGATGAGTATTAACAAGTCTTTTTCAATGTGGTATAGTTTGCTTGTGTGGTTGTCAGAGTTCTACTTGCATAATGTATAGGTTGGAGGTGATCATTTCGTTGTCCTAGGACAGCTCCAACAGCTGAGTCATTGGCGTCACACATCAGTTCAAAGGATAAGTTCAAATCTGGCACCACCATGATTGGTGCATTGATCAACTGTTCCTTCAGTAAGTTGAAGGCTTCTAGATAGTCCACATTAAAGCTTAATGAGGTCTCTTCCTTTAAGAGTTTTGTCAAGGGTCGCATAATTTTTGAACTCCAAAAATCTCCTAATTGCTTTAACTGTAGTTGGTGGTAGTAATTTTTTAATGACCTCAACTTTAGCTGTGTTGACTTCAATTCCTTGACTTGAGGTTTTATGCACTAAAACAATACCCCAAGTTACCATGAAGTGGCATTTTTCCCAGTTCAAAACAAGGTTTGTTTCTTCACATTATGACAAAACTTTTCCTAAGTTCAAGAGGCATCCATTAAAGGAATCGCTAAACGCCAAAAAATCATCCATGAAGACTTCTATCACATATTCTACCAAATCCGCAAAAATGGCTATCATGCATTGCTGGAATGTAGCAGGGGCATTGTAAAGATCAAATGGTACCCTCTTGTAAGCAAATGTGCCATAAGGACATGTAAAAATGGTCTTTTCCTGATCTTCTAGTGCTATTGGGTTTTGAAAATACCCTGATATTGCATCTAAGAAGAAATAGAAAGTGTGACCTGTTAATCTCTCTATCATTTGGTCAATGAAATGTAGTGGAAAGAGATCTTTCCTAGTAACATCATTGAGCTTCCTATAATTGCTATATACGTGCTATTGTATAACGATGTGCATAGGAATGAGCTCGATTTTCTTATTTGGGACAATTGTCATCCCCCCTTTCTTTAGAACCACTTGAGTTAGACTTACTCAAGCATCTAAAATGGGGTAGATGATTCTAGTGTCCAGCAACTCACTATCTCCTTCTTCACCACTTCCTTCATGTTTGGATTTAGCTGTCTCTACGGTTGCACCATCGGCTTAAAATCATCTTCCATAAGAATTTTATGAGTGCAATATGATGGACTTATACGTTTAATATCAGCAAATTTCCAAGCTATTCCCCTCTTGCGTTCTCTCAAAACTTTTAGTAAATTTTCCTTCTGTTCATCACTAAGTTTTGAGGAGATTATGACAGGTAACTTAGAATTCTCTCCAAAGAATGCATATTCAAAGAAATCAAGCAATTCCTTCAGCACTAGTTTAATGCTCTTCAATCAAATGGCTTAATCTCTTAATGTCATCTGTGTTCATCTTCCCCTTTAACTGATCTTTCATAACTTCTCCATTTACTTCAAGATGTGCTACCAATTCTTTCTCACGAAATGAGTCTGAGTCCTTTGCACTACCTTTACTTTAGCATAGTTCCACAGCCTCCTCACAAGTCATATTTGTATCACCTTAAGAATTTCAAAGTCCAATGATTCCATAACAAAACAATCATTGTCATTCTTCATCCCTTATTTGACACTTTTTGATAGCTTTATAATCATCTCATCATCCCTTACTTATAGTGCTAACTTCCCATTTTTCACATCTATGGTAGCTCTTGTGATTGCCAAATATGGTCTCCCCTAGGAACTTCTACATTCTCTTCCATGTCTAAGATGATGAAATGAACAAGGAATATAAAATCCTTCACTTTACTAGACAACCTCAATAATCCCCTTAGGATATCTAGTGGATCTGTCAGCTAATTGCAAACTCATTATAGTAGCTTTTGGTTATCCTAAACTTAATCTCTTAAACATGTTGTAGGGCATTAAATTTATGCTTGCCCCCAAATCTGCTAAAGCTCTTTTAACATGTAAGTTCCCTATCAGACAATATAGAATGAAACTACTGGATCTTTTCTTTTTCTTGGAAGTTGATTAAGGAGGACAACTGAGCATTCATTTTCGAGTGTCACCATGGATATTTCCTCCAGTTTTCTTTTGTTTGAAAGGAGTTCCTTCAAAAACTTTGCATATTTTGGCATCTAAGAGAGAGCATCCACTAGAGGCAAATTAATATTGAGCTGTTTAAAGAGCTCTAAATTTTTTTGAATTGTTCTTCATCCTCCATCTTTTAGCTTTCATAGGGTAAGGGAGTGGTGGTTTATAAGGCTCCATTGGGGGTGGTTCTTTTTCTTCTTCTTCCTTCTCCTCTTCAATCACCTCTCGTCTTTCTTTTTCTACTTTCTCATGTCTGTTGGGTCGGTTTTCATCACTAGTTTCTTCCTTACCCTTTTCTTCAATCTTCTTTTCCTCTCTAGGTTTTGGAGTTGTTTCCTGCTTCTTAAAGTAACAACATGAACCTCTTTTTGAACTCTTTCCCTAAGCAACTTAGCTACAAGGGTCATTTGCACCTCTAAACTCTTAAGTGAGTTAGCATGGCTTGCATCACCATCTCCATTTATTGATAATGAAGCATGGAGTTCTTGATGAATGACAAGAACAGCTCCTCCATGCAGGACTTCTGCTGATGAGAATTAGAATAGGAGTACCCTTGTTGCAACATTGTTTGGATAACAATAACTTTCATTTTGTCGACAGCTCCACATCTCATTAGGATAATTTAGCATAAACTTAGACTAGGAACCCTACAAAAATCTCTATGGAAACCAGAATGAAGGTTTTATTCTTTCTTCCCATGGTTCTTAAAGAGATTTCCTCTGGTTCTTTAATTATCTATGTGATTTCCATACCCAACTAAAGTAACAAAAAGCATATCAAATAAAAATAAGCAAAAACTAAACTAGCTAAAAAGGGTATAAAGCAAAAGTGGCTAGATTAATAGAAACAAAGATTTTAGGTAGTGCTTCATTAGCTTCAAATGATTGTATCTAATGCCAATTCCCTAGCAATGGTGCCATAAAACTTGACTTGGTGTGTTTTTACTTTTATAAAACAAACGCGAAGCTGTAGTCTTTCAAAATTTATAAATGTGTACTAATAAGTTCTGATCAAATTTGGTTGCATCACTAACATAGACAAATACATCTACCGAAGTAGTATAGAAAGTATTAGGTTGCACTCCTTAGGTATCATTAGCATCTATCATACTCACTTTTTATCTATTATCTAGTCAAAGAAAAACCTAGAAAAGCATTATGATAGTAAAAAGCTACGCTAAGGTTAAGACTAAATATATATATAATATATATATGTATTTTCAAAGTAAAGTTATAAAAAAGGTTTTGTTAATATAAAAACAAGCTTAGGGTTGTTAGCTAGGTGTACTTATACCATCGGATTCACTAACACTAAGGTAAGCTAAGCCTCTTTCGATTTCAGAAACTCTAGATCTAGATCAGGCCATTGGAATCTCATTACAAGTTATTAGCAACCTAGATCTATATAAAGTTTAAGAATCGTTTGATTTAAAACCCATTTTAATGAAGTCACAATCAAGTGACAGAAAGTTTCACCATCCCTATTTTTGGGTGATTATGGGCAACTTCATTAGCAGCCTAAATCTATTCAAATGAACGATCTCTCAATTTATTCAATTGAAATCAGACATTAGTCTAAATGGTGTACTCACATAAACTCATGAGTTAGGGTTCGGCTACTAATTACACGTACCTAGTCAATGTTCAATTAAAATATGTTGAAATCACATGAATTAGGTCTTAGATTCATAAAACCCTAAGTTAAAATTATTTCTCCATGGATATGAACGTTAAACAAAATATTAAATGAAGATAAATATTACTAATTAAGCATAAGGTTTTGCAAAAACAAAACATCAGGTTAGTATGAATTTACCCAAAAAACTTGAATCTCTAGTAAGAAGAAAGTTTCTCTCACTAAAAATTCTCTTACTACTCTATACTATGTTAGAAATTTGTTACATATGATACAATATACATTTTGCAACGCCTTTACGCGTATAAAGAATCATAAAGATATTATTCGCCGATGTAGTAGATTCTTTTTTACGGATTTTGTCCATATCTCCACATGCTTTATTTTAGGTTAGCAAGTGCATGACAAAGACATGGTCACTTTTTTGCAACTTAGATCACGAGCTCGAACGATGACCATGGTAGAAGCTGTATCTTGTCACCAGAGGCACGATTCATGTTTAGTCTGTACAATAGTCAAAATCACAAAAGCGACTTTAAGTATGATTTAGGTTGTGCTGTCGAATTATAATGTGTGGTTCTTTTAGTGCAAATCACAATGTAGATCGAGGGTGCAATTTAGACTTTTACTTTGTTTTCTTGCCCTCAGTTTGAATCTTTGGGCCGCGGTTGAACTTTTTCTTCAAATATTCTTATTGTTTTGCTCCAATCTTGATTTAAGTCAATTTATTTCTTCTTTTTATGATCTTTGGAGCTAAAAACAACATTTTCACAATAATAGCATAGAATTATAAGAATTTATCCAAAATGAATCAGATAAAGCATAAATTTCTATGGATTGAAAAAGTAAAAATGAATTATTACCTATGAAAAGATAAGATACAATATGCCTAGGATTAAGAGAAATGTAAACTAGGTTTAATTAGGAAAGGAATTTCCAATTTAGGTTTCATCTCTTGATCTAGGTTTAATATAACAAATTTTTAATGTTATACTGTTTTTAACTTGAAGTTGGTATACTCTGCACTTATATCCTATCCCTTTCTAGCTTTAAGTGACCTGCGAAAAACAAAATGTTAAGGAGCCAGCTACGTCCATTAAGTAAAGTATATCCTCACCTTATATTGTTCAAGCAATAACAAATAAATTATTAAAATAAGCATATGCAATGTAGACATGCAAATGAATAGATATATATATCCAACTGGTAACCACATATAGAACAATTATGCTCTCCATGACAAGAGTTGGAGAATATCCACCAACGTCAACACCTAGAAGAACATCCCTAAGAAATGACACTTACATGTCCCTAAAATAGGTTTCATTCCTTAGTACAACTTAATTCTGTCACGCCCCAACAGGTACCCTAAACGTGATAGCCCACCGTACGCAATATTAAAACTTAAGAATGCTACCTCAGTCACTCGAAAGCTTCCATATTGGTAGAAGGCGTACATTCACATCAAAGGAGACCGATGGAGTAATGCATTTTAAGATATTGGCAGTGGAACATGCAAAACAACACTTAATATATTTTATTGAAATAAAAAGTCTTACAACTTCTAAAGGGCATTCCCTAGATAATTTCATAACAACATGGTCTTGCTAAAATAAATAACAAAAGCTAGAAGATTTTAAAGAAATCAACTTAAGACTTCAAAATAGAATTCCTCCAAAAGCTTCCCAAAATAAAGATTCTACCCGGGTGTTTAAGATGGTCTCGGGCAACAAGATAATCTGCAATATCAAAAGTCTATAGGGGTATAAGCATAACTAGCTTAGTGAGATATTCCTTATAAAAGTACTCATAACAGGCATCAACCAGGTTTATTAATCAAGCATATGAAATGCAACAACCATATGATCAAACAGTACATACGACTATCCGGTTTCGTATGTGTGATGGATTTACTCCTCCATCGGTGGTTAAGGAATGCTTTGAACTGGGTCCCAAACGACCTCTTTAAAGTTGCGTGCGTCTTGGGGTTCCAATGAACCGTATTACTAGTCCTCGGGCTTTCCTTACCTAAAGCGATCGATCCGGCTCGGCTACAACTTGAGATCGTATTCCCCGAACGTCCTAAACTCTCAAGATTATAGCAAGGCAGCTTACCTTTCTAGTCCCACGCTGAGGAGTAGTAGCAAACTTTCGAAATAATATTCTAAGTGATATGCATAAGCAATTTATTATATAGGGATTCCAATATAACATTAAATCATTTAAAGCGATCAAGCAATATTTGCACATATAGCAATACATACATAGAAACATTTATATCAATCACAAATCGGATTCCGATATACTTATTGTTCATTGATCATACACAATGATTCACATACATAATTCCCATGATAACCAGTATGCATATCAATTTTATCTTTTCTTAACATCTAGTGCTCTATTCTACAAGCACATACGTGAATACATAAACATAAAGGAAACTCACTCGTCCATAGTGTTCTTCTAGGAGTCGAAGTAATCCTCGAGGAAGAGAAGATCTTGGTCCTCGACACCTAAACAAAATAAATACCCGATATGAGTATTTAATCCAAGATCTATTCAATCTCTATAAGTCTATCTTATTAAATTCGTCAAAAATCGTTTGAATGGAAATCCCAACTTAAAATGGCCATAACTTGCTCATTTTAACTAGGAATTTCGCATATTATATACCGATTTCTACCTACTTGAAAAGATCTATCTATTTCTAGGTTATTTTTATCAAAAGGAGTTATTTAGGTCTCGGAATAGTAATGTACAGATTTGATACGAAAATTCCAATTTCAAAACTTAAGTTTCAAACTTTTCTTCATTCAAGAGCTTTTGTACAAAAATAAAGATATTTTGCATGGTTGAAAAATCCTTGAATATATATATATATATATATATATATATATATATATAGACTTAACTATATGCATGAATTTTGTGGTGTTGTCTGAACAATGATTTTGTAAAACAAAATGGCTTAAAAGTGAGGAAAGCTAAGACTTTGAAAATCTCCTTTTTAGTTTTGTTTGAAAAATTTATTGGTAAATATTTACTTCTTTTAACTCCACTTCTTAATTTTGAGAATAATTACATTTTCAAAAAGAAATTTTAATCTTTTAAGATTCCCATAACTTTATTTCTAGTGGTTTGGAAAACATAGTTTTTTCTAAATACTTTATGGTTATATGTTCTAAAGCTTTTCTAAAGTTAGATCCATTTTAAAGAACAATATCAATGATCTTATAAGTTAATTTTGAAAAACTTATCTAGACTTTAGTATTTTAGAGTGTTGGTTGAAAACTTTGATAAAGGAGTTTAGGAAAACTTTTGTTTAAACAAGGAATTAAGTTTAAAGAAACTTTCTTATTTTATTGGTTTGAAAAGAGAGTTTGTGATGATTTTACTTTATGTATTTCTTGATAAAATCACGTATGGTGTTGTTACTAAAACTTGAGCTAAACTTATCTAACTTTAAAAAATATTTGCTAAGATAAAGCTTTAAGTTTTTATAGAAAAATAATTTCTTATGTGACAAAATTTATTTTTAAAGAGAGTTTATTTTTATTACTTAAGAAAACTCATTTTCATTATGGTTGAGACAATATCAACATGTTCATGCATGAATAAGAATATATAACTATGAGAAATGTAATAAAAACAACATAATAAGATGAATAAAATAATAGCATAAAAATAAAGTCAAGTATTGGGAACCTTAGTTTCATCAAGGTATCCCGGGACTAAGAATAGACTAGTCTCAAAAAGAAAAGAAAAGAAAAGAAAAGCAAGGAAAGAAAATTGTTTTGACTTGATATGGACAAGTCTAAGACTAGAAAGACTAGTCTTAATAATTGCATAAAAAAAAGTAAATAAATTGCAAGACGTGAATAGGGGTGTGTAAAAAAACCGAATGTTTAGGATAACCGAACCGAAACCGAAAAACCAATCCGAAAAAAACGGTTAACCGGTCCATCGGTTTCGGTTTAGGATTAGCATTTTTAATTTTTTCGGTTTTCGGTTCGGTTTCGGTTTTTAGATTCTAGAAACCGATGGATTCGGTTAACCGATCCGTAATTATAAATATATATAATTTATAATATACCCATATGATTATTTTTTTAGTATTATCAATTGAATTATGTTAAAATAAATGATTCATATAAGAAAAAACAAATGCATATATGTTTGAAAATTGGAATGATGGTGTTTGATTGAGATTTTGTGTTGAGCTCAATTAATCAAGGTTGATAAGAACGTGAGTAAAAAGCTATTATGATGATTATATTGATGGAATATATATATATTAATAACTATTTTACATGTCTTATATTCTTAATTTATAGTTTTTAATATAATTATACAAAAAAATACTCCAATTTTTTTACGGACATATTGAAAAATATAATTAACTACAAAATTTGTATAACTATTATGCTAAACGGTTAAAAACTGAAAACCGAAAAAATTAACCGAAAGAAACGGTTAACCGTTAAGGTGGTTAACCGTTCATAATGGATCGGTTTAGGATCAGGATATTGAAAATCCGATTATTACGGTTAGGATAAAAAAATAGGGCCACGGACCGGTTAACCGAACCGTGAACATCCCTAGACGTGAAAATAAATAGATAACAGATGAGCTTATATGCTCTAAATAAATATATACATAATATACATAATATACATAATACTTTATATAAGTTAGATTAGAAACAAAAATAATAACAATAATAACAACAAAATAATAGTAATATAAAGAAAATAAGAACATGAACAAAAACAAAACATGAACATATTGTTGCTTCTTTAACTCTCATGAGTCTAAGAAACATACACTAAGCTCATGTTAAGTTAAATGAACATGATGAGTATGTGAAAGAAACTTTTACCTAAGGTTTATGTGTTTGTTGAAGATGAATGGAATGGGTTGTAGTATTATGTAGAAAATGGTTTTATGGAGAGAAGGAAGAACTTAGGAGAGATTTTGGGAGAGGGATTTTATAGAGTGATTTTGGTAGAGTTTTAGTAGGAAATGAGTTGTGTGAAAGAATGAAAGAAGAAGGAGGTATTTATAGAGTTTTGGAGTAGAAATTAGATGTAATTAAATAAATTGAAAAAGAAAAAAAATTGAGAGTGATGAGGGAGGGAGAGTGGACGGCAACATGGGGAATAGGGGAGAGAAATTGATAAAATTTGTTGTTTTGTAATAAAAAAAAGTAATATATAAAGTATGATTTGATTAAAGTTATATGGGGAAGGTAAATTGTAAGGTATAGGTATGGTAGGGTGTAAGAATAGAGTGTAAGAAAAAGTAGAGATAGGTGAATAGTAGAAAAGTACTATGAATAGTAGACTAGACAATTAAAATACCGATAGTAAAGAAAATACGTGTAAACGGCCTATATCTGATATTTTTAGTTACCGAAAAATTTTAAAACTGGTATTTTTAAAAACCTCATATTTTTACGAATCTATTGGTGCTGTTAGAATATTTTCACTATCCGGTGCATCAAGCACGGTTTTCGAAAACTGATTCCGTTTGGATCCGAAAGATATTAGAAAATTACGAATCTGATATTTTTAAGCTTTCCTATATTATTACGAACTATATTCCACAATTATCTTAATTTCTTCTTCTAGGGTTTATGAATATGGCATTGCCGGATCTAGATTCACTAGAGTAAACATAGAACTAGGTTAATTTTAAGGTTCTAGTTTGACTTCCGGTTCTAGGGTTTTCTTATATAATCGAAAAATCTAGGGGCTTACAAGTTCCCATCCTCAAAGTATAGTCCATGGTACGCTCTTAGGCCTCCATGATCACAGTTCATCTGGCCTACCACGTGGTGGTGACGGCTTTCAACGATGCAATTGTGCTATGCATGACATTATTTTAGTTTTCAATGCTAATACAAATTAAGTCCATTCATTTTTCAACGATTAAGTAGTTTATCAAACACTCATAATGATTATACTAAAATAAATAAGCAATCAAACCTTTGTTATTTAATAAATTTAAGGTATTTGCATATCTAATAATAAACATGAGTATTGACATGCATATACTTCCTAACCCCATGCACAAATTCAATTTTTTATATTAATTAATAAAAATACTAGAACTTTAAACCTACAAGCATAAGCAAGTATAGAGGTCATAAAAATATACTCACCCATCCATAATGCCTAAGGATCATAGTAGTCATAAGGTAGCTCTGTGCTAGAGTCCAAGTCCCTTGAATGTAGTAAAGAATACAGAGAATCTATAGGTGATATCTTTATATAGCTAAATCACCAATATACTACAAAAGCTTTAGGTTTTATCCAGTTTTAGCACTAAAATTTTAATCATGTTTATCTATTTTGTTTTGAAATGGTTCTTGATGAGTAAGTAGTTGATTTGATACAATATCTCATGTTCTTTCTAAGGGTGATATTTCTTTTCCATAGGAATTTCAACAATATGAAATCATCCTGAGTCAATTTACACCTTTGAATGTTCTAGCGCTATTGATTTCCTCTTTTTGTGATATCTTAGTAGAATCTGTTTTTGATGAATAAATAGCTGATTTCACACATTTTTTTATTAGTTTTCATTGGTAATACTATTTTTACTAAAGGAACACTTTAAGGTAGCAAGATGTGTAGGGGTCAGATTACGAATAAAAGTCAAAGTTGGTCAACATAGAAATTAATGCTGGTCAAATGGAATAAATGCAGCTAGCATTAAATGTGAGCCTTCCTTGTTTTTCTTATAAATTCTTCTTATCTTGTCTTTCAGTGTAGATACACATTGAGGAGGTGTAGAAACACACTGTAAGACGTGTGGATTGTATACACCAAGGAGGAGTAGAGACACGTTGTGAGGCGTATGGATTATATACACCGAGAAGTGTAGAGACACACCATGGGGTATGTGGAGGGACAAGATGTTGATCCTTGTTCCAGTATTCCACCAGTCAACAGTGATGAAAGGTGTTCCGCCTGAAGCGGTGATGAAGAGAAGAAATAGGAAAACAAGATGGGTGTCTCTTCTCAAGCCTAGATAGGATAGATCTAGAGAGAGAAAGAGAGGGAATCCTAGAGAGAGAAACTCTAGATGAATAGATCTTGTTTCTATTTGTAAACCCACCGGCTGAAGGTGATGAATTGGTAATATACTAGAGAGATCTAGTGATGAACAACAATCTGTAATCCCATTATATTATTTATAGTAGATGGATTTGTGCGCTGCTGGTCCAGGGTTTTTCCCGCTTTGGGTTTTCCACATTATATCCTAGTGTTTGTTATTTACTTTATGCAATTTTGTTTATTGCATGTTTTCACCTTTTGGCAAGAGGAAAAAGGTGGGATCTCTTTTTTCTTAACACGAAGTTCCTCCATTCTTTGCCAAAATCAAATACCCCTAAATTCTTTTATTTCAATTTGTTTATGGACCATTCTATGCTTTAGTATCTAAGTAATAACCATGATCTTTAGAACATGGATTCATTGATTTCAAGCAATTGGATCCTTTCTTTAAGAACTCTTATCAACTTTCTTCAATAATCTATTTATACTTCAAAATTTCAACATATCACCAATTCAAATGCTTAACTCATGATTCATAACTTTATCAACTTCTCAAATATCAAAGAATTGTTTTTTCCTTAATATTGTTGTACTCCTCTACCCTATAACAAGATCAATGGATTTTACAGTTCTCATCACCATTTTATTTATTGTGATTTAAGCTAAATTATAGTGCTTATTAGTTATAAATCTACTAAGTGTCATTTATATCATCATCTTCATTAATGACATTAACAAACTCCTTGATTTTTTTATTAGCTTAATTTTTACCTTACTTTTAAAATCCAAAAAGCTAATCCCTTGATTTGAACTATAGAATCATTAATATCCTTAGACTATTTTCTTATCCTAAATTTTCTTTTTGTCTCGACCAAACATACGTACATAGGGAATTTTTTGCAATTCACCATGTTCCTTCATAAAGCATTGTTTATTTAAAACACTAATAATCGGACATTTGTCAACTTTATTTCTTTACCCCTAAATAAAAAAAATTATATTTCCACCTGAAATAAAAAACTAAATAATCAATTATCATTTTGGCATTTTTACGTATTTCTACGTTGCGTTTGATTAATAAGAATTAAATTGTTATTCTATCTTTATTGCTATGAATAGCTACTTACTCGTATGGTTTGTAAAATATTCTATCATAAATAATATTAGTTATTAAATAAAGGAATTGCTCATTTCCAACCTTATTCTATCATAGTGAATCAAATGTAACATTAATATCACAATGACACACCGAGGCTTAAGCGTCATCTCCTTAGCAACACTTTTAAGTCACGCGTAAGGCACGGGATCCACGTAATGAGTACGTGATTACTTGGGAAGAACCCTACATCTACAATAATATATTAACATGTTAAATTAATTAGATAGTGATATTCAACAAGTTATAGCAGAAATAAAACAACTCCTAGAATACTAGACCATTACTAATTGTCCAAAGATTCAAAAGTAGTTATATAACTAAGGGGTAAGACATTTTTTTTCATCTTAAAATTCATAGAATTTGTTATACTCTCTGTTTTGCAAATAAGCCCATAAAACATTTGAAACGGTTAATTACTAGAAAATTTTTCTATAGATAACTATCCTAACCTCCTCTCATTATCTTAATAAACTTATACCATAGTTTTGCTAATTTATCCTCTTATTTGAAATCCTCAATAGTCAAAGAAAGAATATTTGGACCTGTTACCTTTTTTATTCCAAGGAAAACCCATGTTAAAAGAAAAACTTTTATAGATATTTTTTTTTTGTGAAAATAACATGTTTTTTTTTTTTTTTTTTTTTTTTTTGTATTTGTAAGGATATGCTAAAATGACTAGTGATGTTTTTAGATATGAATTTTATATAAAGAGTGGAACATGGATAACAAGTTATAATCACTTACCATAAATACATTATACACCTTTCATTAAAAAAAGTAAAGGTATAAAACACAAATGAACTTTTAGAAAAATTCTAGGTTATATCTCTTGTAGAACCAATGTGACATCTAGATAAAGTGGATTATGCTTAATTGTGCTCTTTTTCAAGCTTTAATCCTTAATTATTGCAATCAATGTTGCCAAAACTGGACCGGGGTTTGACCCGAAGAGGTTAGGGGGTCAGGGTCGAGGGGTCGGACTGGGTTCAACGGGGGTCGAACCGAGGTCACAAAAAATAAAAATATAAGGAATAATTTAATTATAAAAGACCAATATGTGTGTAATCACTCAATTAAATTATATTTGGTTCAAATTCATCAATTAATTATTAAATAAATATGATTTAATGATTATTTTATAAATTTATAATAAAGTATGAATAAATATTTAAATTTCTAATTTTTTATTTTTATTTTTTTGGATCCGGGTCAACCGGTCAGGGTCGATGGTTCAACCCGGTTTGACCGCTCGGGTTGATTGGGTCAGTCTGGTTCTTGCCAAAAACGAGCTAACCGTCAAACCGTCCTTCGTTCATTGCCGGTTCCAGTCGAACTGGTTCGAACCGGCTAATCCGAGCTGGTTCTAACAACCTTGATTGCAATTCAAAAGTAAATAATGACAATAACTAAATGCAATAAATAAAGAGATAGAGTTAGAGAATATCACATAAGGATTTAACAAGAGTTTGGCTTGCCCCCTAATCTCCATAACATACACAATGTCTTCTCTAATGGAGGACTTCACCCACTTTATTTCATGATAAATTGATGCTCCAACGAAGCTACAACAAAATATAAACACAAAACACTTGAGTTGGGCTTTTCATAAGAAACACTCTTTGTACAACTCTTTTCATACTCTAAAAATTTTAATAAACTCTAGTATAGTGTTTTATAAGAGATTGCAATTTGAGAACTTAATGGCACTACATTTCTCTCTCTTTCACTCAAATAAAATAATAAATGCACAAGAGACTATGAGAAAGTTAAACAAGTATTTTACTATACTTAATGAGCTCTTCTAGCCTTCTTTAACAACTCAAACACTTGTATTTGTAAGCTCTTCTAGTCTCCTAATTGACGGACCCGATCCCTTTCCCCCACCTACAATAAAAAAAAATGTTGAACATTAAATGCTCCAATGGCTATTTATCTACTACTTAACATCCAGATACTACTGCAAAACAGAGCAAATTCAATAGGAATCCAAATGTCTGGAGTCCTGCATCAAAGATAGCACATACAAAAAATAAGCAAAAAAAGCACAAGCATATTCAAATAAGATCACACACTTATTTTGCTAAATAAATGTAACTATACTCAATTAAGTTGGTAATTGTGAATATACTTCCCCATTAAAATACACATTGAACCCATTAATTCAATATCTCTTACCCTCGTTTTTTACAAGCTTAGTCCAAAAGTTGTTAGATGGCCAAGATGTATCTACAAGCATAATCAATTCATTCAAATACCTATCATATTGACTCCATAATCATTTCAATGATTGGATGATAAGTTAGACGATTCCAATGATGGAAGGTATGAGTTACTAATTTTTTTAATATTCATGATTACAACTTTGTAAATTGTTATTATAATTCTAGCAATAAGTGTTTTGAGTTTTTTTTTTTCCTTTTGTATTACTAAAATCTTATTGTTTTTGAAATATAATTTATAAAACTATTTCAAAAATCTTTACAAGAGTACTAGTTTGAGCAAAAGTAAGATAAGCAACAAAGAGGTCTTCAAGATCAAAGATCTTCTCGAGCCATCACAATCAATTCCTTCTTGTACCCATATGGTTTATCCTTCATTTTGCTCAACACTTTGGTCCATCTTCTTCTTCTTTGTTCCAATTCAATTTTAAAAAATTAGAGTCACCAATTTTTTATTTCTAAATTAAGGTTTGTTTTATGTTTCAATTTCATTTTAGTGGTATTCTGAATTTGAATCTACACTTTCCAAACATGTTGGAGTAGGATTGTTTCAATAGTTTGGGCTAAATTTGGCTTTTCATGGAAATTCATTATTGTGATAATTAGTTATCATGATACCTCATTGTTGGGTTATATTAATAGCCTTCTATCAAAATTCTAGATATTATAAAGTTAATTTGATCTTTAGGATTATTAAATTTTCATCATCACATCATGCTAAAAACAGTGATATAAGGTTTATCATTAGTGCTCAATCTCATTTTGAATAATTGAACCCAATATTTACTATAATCTTCCATCGTTTAAAAAAAAAAATCTATTCTTTTAAAATGTATCGAATAGATTGGGAATAGGAAAAAAAAAATTTAGCATCAACTCTAAACACATGCCAAAAAGTATTGAAATAAGCATACAGAAGTATTTTATGTATACGAAAAGAATAAAACCAATTGAGTCATTTGTAATTTACATAATGTTTTCTTTTTTATGCGAACTAAGTAAACCATTTAAGTTCTTATATTTATATTAAACTTTTAATTAAGACTTATATCTTAAGGGAATGATCATTTTAGTTTTTATATGTTTGTATATTATACTATATAGTGTAGTTTATCAATCATTCAAAAATAAAAGAAACTAAAATAGAAATTTAGTTGTTATACAAATATTAGACATAGAAAGAAAGTTTTTTTTTTTTTTTTTTTTTTTGCGTGATTCTTCTACATTTGGCAATAAAAGGAGATATCTCATTTCGTGCCATCAAAGATTTGAGCCTTTTTATTAAAAAGAAGAAGAAGAAGAAGAAAATGGGTTATGTATTTTAAGCATACACTTTTTATTTTATTATTTTTTATGAGTATTCTATAAAAATTAAAAGCTTCCTTTTTAAATTATTAATTAGTGTTGTGGAGATGCTTTTTAAGAGGAAAATTATAAAATTTGAGGGTCAAAATACAATAATCCAAAATATTCCTCGAATTTGGATATTAAAGATTTTTTTATATCTTTTGCAACAATCATTTGCATATTAAAGAGTATGACATTTTTTTAAAACTTAACATTTATAAGATTTCTATATTTTTAACAATACATAAACTTTGTGAAACATATATAATTTTTTTTTGTTTTGGTTCAAAGTGAATTGATAGTTACTATCTTAATCTTATAAAACCTACTTTTCTTATTTTCTTTTATCTCAATATCTACTAAATTTCTAGAATGTTACAACTATTAAGAATAATCATAAAATTTTTGGTTTAATGAAAAAAAAAAAAAAAATCTTTCCTTTGATAATTTTCATCTTTAACACTAAATCTCTTTCCTTGGATAATTTACGCCGTTAACGCTAAGTTTCCTATGAAGCTAAGTTTGATTCTTAAATTGTAGAAACTCAAGTATGAAAACACACATTAAGATGTATGTGATGTTTATACTAAAAAGTTTTTTAAAAAAAGAAGTTGTAGAATTATTGCTCATTGTTGTCATTGATGTGGTTAGAATATATATTGATTACATGAGCATAGAAATAAGAAACTAATTACAACAAAATAAATTGAGTAAATGAAAATAAATGACATAATTACAATAATTGAATGTGAAAATCCCCTGATTTTCTCTTTGACTTTTTCAACTTAATTGTATATCCTTATCATGCCCCCGCAAGATGGACAACCATAGAGTAAGTCAATCTTGGCCTTAAGATAGTCAAATTGAGGACGAGCAAGAGATTTGGTAATTGTGTCGATGAGTTGATAAGCTGTAAAGATGTGTGACACTTGTAGTAAACCATTATAAACTTGTTCTTAGATAAAGTGGTAGCCAAGAGCAACATGTTCATGCGTGAATGGAAGATTGGATTAGAACAGAGATTTGTTGCACCAACATTATCACAATAAATAATTGGCGGTTAGGGAAGTGCAACACCAATCTATCAGAAGAGAGGAAATCCATTGAATTTCTGCAGCAGTGGAAGCCATCGATCAGTATTCGGCCTTAGTTGAAGCACAAACCACAATACACTGTTTCTTGGAGCTCCAAGAAATAAGATTGTGACCCAGATAGACTATATATGCACTAGTAGAGGTAAAATCATTTTGTTACCTGCCCAATCAACATTTGAAAAGGCATGAAATGCTAGTTGAGAGGTCCGACGAAGTGTGATGCTGTGATTTGAGGTGCCACAAAGATACATCAATAGCCACTTGACTGCTTTCCATTGGTCACAAGTCAGTTGATGCATAAATTGTATGAGTTTGTTCACTGTATAAGCAACATGTGTCGAATAAGAGAGAGATACTGGAGACTTCCAACAACTTTTTGATATTTAATTGGATCAGATAGAGGAGCCCTTGATTGTAAAGTGAGAATTGGGTTGTTTTGCTAGTAGTGTAGGAGCAAAGTGGGCTTCAGTCATATATGTTCTATTAAGGAGATTAGCAATGTAATTGCATTGACTTAGGAAAAGACCATTGTTGTGGAATGTGACTTCTACTCTAAGGAAGTATGTTAAAGGGCTAAGGCCCTTAAAGAAGCGTTGAGAAATTTGTTGAATGAAGGTCAGTATAGCTTCGTCATTATTCTTATGATAATGATATCATTGACATAGACTAGAAGATAACGGATGGTGTAATGTTGTTGAAGATGAGCAAGGAAGTGTCTGCTATGGAATTAGTGAAGCTCAATTAGAGAAGAAATTTGTGCAATTCATGATACTAGGCATGAGGAGCTTGTTTGAGGCAATAGATAGCCTTGCATAGCATGCAGACATGATGAGGATGGTTATGATCAATAAAGCTTAGAGGTTGAGATATAAACACATCCTCAGTGAGAGTGCCCTGAAGGAAGGCATTGTTGACATCAAGTTGTTGAATGACCAACCAAGACGAAGCACAAAAGGTAAGAATAAGATGGACAGTGGTAGGTTTGATGACTAGACTGAAGGTTTTAGAGTAGTCAACTCTAGGGCATTGGTGGAAGCTTTTAGCAACCAATCAAGCTTTGTACTTGTCAATAGAGCCATTAGGTAAATATTTGGTAAAAGAGCCACTTATAACCAACCGAGTTTTGAGTGGGATGAGATGGCACTAGTTCCCATGTCCCATTACGAAGTAAAGCATGTCACCACTTATGATCCTTGAGGGCTTGGGTAATAGTGGTAAGGTCAATGGCAGCTTGGTAGAGTTGGGCAGCAAGGGCAAGTTTTTGCATTGGTTTATATATGTTGTGTTTCGAACGAGTGACTATGACACGAAGTGAGGCTGAGAGTCAAGTGGTTAATTAAGATCATTTTGAGTAGGTGGGTGTGGTGCCCACTGATATGGTTATGCTCAATTTCACTAAGTGGTTATTAGGCTCTGGTGTAGGGGTGACACTTGTGATATTATTTGGAGCTAGTTCTTAGACTTTGTCAAGGGCAATCGGAGTAGAAAATTTGGTGGAGATGCAATATCAATAGTCAGGGATGGTATGGTCACAATTGGTAAAGTCATAAAGCACCACTCAGTGATGGTGGATGGAGCAGCATGAGGAAGAGAGGTATGAGATGTAGCGAAGGAAAAAATGGACTTAACAAAGCGGAAATGATGAGAAGTGTATAAATGGGCTGTAGATGGGTCAAGACATAGATTGGCACTTTACATAGGAGAATACCTGACAAAGATGTAAGGATAGGAATGAGACTCGAATTTGTGGATATGTATGGGCGAAGCTAAGGATAGTAAAGACATCCAAAGCTTCAAAGTTTGGAGTACTTAGGAGATGTGCCAAACAGTTTGAGATATGGTGAGAGATGGTTTAAAGTTAGTATAGAGAGATGATTGATGAGATAAACAGAAGTAGAAAGGCAAAAGGCTAATATGCTAGAGGCATGGATGCATGGGTAAGGAGAGAAAGTCTCGTTTCTACAATGTGACAATGACGACATTTAGAGTATCCATTGTGTTTAGAAGTATGAGGTAGAGAGGTAAGATATGAGACCCCATTGATTGTTAAGAATGAAGAGAGAGCTTGATATGATTAAAATATTTTTCTACTAAGGTTTTGAAATGCACAAAGACATCATGCGTGTCAAATTTGCATTTAAGGGCATAAAGCTAGATATATTTGATAAAATGGTCGACAAAGATGACATAGTATTTAAAGTTATCAATGGAGTAGACTGGTGATGTCCATATATTAGTAAATATAACTTCAAAAAGAGAAGAGGTATAGAGAGTAGAATTAGAAAAAAATGTAATTTATGACTTTTATTAAATTGACATGAATTACAATTGAAGTTGAAATTGGAGGGATGAGAGACCTCTAAATTAAAAGAAGACACAATATGTTTGAAATTTAATAAAGCAGGATGACCTAATCTATGATGCCATTCCGATAAAGTGGTCTTGACACTAGAGAATACTATTAAAGGTGACTGAGTAGTTGAGGGTGGTCATTTGTACACACCATCCTTAGTTTGACCTTGCAAAAGGATTGCCCTTGTGCAAAGATCCTTTACATGAAAGAAGAGGGTAAAAACTCAATGGAAGTATTGCTAAACTTGCAAAATTGGGAAATAGAGATAAGATTACGTTTCATGTTAGGAACACATAAAACATTAGATAAGGTAAAGGAGTGAGAGGGAGTGTTAAGAATGGTGGAACTAGTATGGGATATTAAGAGTCCAGAGCCATCGTCGATCATAATTTCATCAATGCCATCATAAGGATTGTGAAGAGCGAGATCGCTTAAGTTAGTGGTGACATGATGTGAGGCTCCACTGTCAAGTAGCCATGTGGTGTTGGGGGGAAGAGTGGTTGCATCATTTGCTTATGCTTGCTAGGGAGATGGTGGTTAAGATTGTGATAGATTGCTAGGACGAGGAAGAGGTTGCACACGTGGAAGCTATTGTCTAAAAAAGGGACAACATGAGACTACATGACTTAAGTATTGCACTATTGACAGTGACAAGGACTGGTCAAAGAGAATGAGTGTCTCGAGTGTTGGCGGGAATACATTCTATGGTATTCTCGTTAGCCATTGGCATTAGAGGAATGAGAGGCTTGAAGATTGAAGAACGTGGCTAAAAAAATCAAGGAGCAAACCTTGGCTCTGATACCATAAAGGATTTTTAAGAAAAGAGAAATTGTAGAATTATTGCTCATTGTTCGCATTGATATGGTTAGAATATATATTGGTTACATGAGCACTAAAATAGAAACTAATTAAAACAAAATTAATTAAGTAAATACAAATAAATGACATAATTACAGATAATTCAAATGTGGAAATCCCTTGATTTTCTCCTTTAGCTTTTTCCAACTTAGTTGTGTATCCTTATCACTTTATAGTTGTAGTTGTTTGGAGGAAAAAAAAAAGTACGAATAATTCAAAGAAATTCATGCAAAAACTCTAAGGTAAATAAAAAAGTAACATGTTTTATATCTTTGAACAAATTTCAAAGAATGTGACCTTTCATAAGAGTTCTAATCTTTAAGATTTGAATCATGCATTTTATTTTGATCATTTATAAACTAATATAGATCCTTAATGACAATGGATACAACTTAGACACGTAAAATGCTTCAAGAATTTGATTAAAAGTTACTACTTTCCAAATTTTAATGTCTTGAAAATTTTGCATATTCAAAAGGCCTGAAACACTTCAAGATGGTCCAAACTATCTTATTTTGTAGAATAAGAAGTCTAAATAATTGTAAGATGTTTAGACAAACTTACTTTGTCAAGTTTTGTTTTTTCTTTTGTTCTCTTTTTGGTAAGAAATAGTTTGGACCATTTCACAAGAAGTCCAAATCTAACCTAAAAACTTCATAAAACTGCCATCTTTTGTTTATATTTAAGATAAGCACCATTTTAGTTAATCATTGAGGTTTTATAAGCATAGTTAGATCACATAATTGACAATTTATTTCAATGTAATATGTGCTATATTTTTCATTATTTTATTCACCTAATGAATTTTGTTGTTGCATTTGGTATATGTATGTCTATAAGTGTATATAGATTAGCATATTTATATATTTGTAGTAGTTGTTACCTATTAAGTTTCATAACTCAGTATCAAGATTTTGGGATTTCAAGTGATGATGAGATTATATCTATTATTGATCCTACAATGAGTTAGGTTATGACTAGATTAAAGGAATATATTTTTGTTAGTCCATTGAACCTATGTGATGAATAGGATAAACTGTTAGTTGTAAATGATAGGATTTTTTTTTTTTTTTTTTTTGCCACTTGTAGATGATAGGACTTAAATGTAACCTTTGGGAGGTCTTTAGTTTTTATTTTATTTGTGAATATTAAATGTAACCTTTTGAGAGGTTATGGAGACATTAAATGAAACTTAATTTGAGATATTAAAGCCTTTTTTGAGTAGGTAATAGCTTTAGATGAGCTAAGGTTTAGGTAACAAAAGGGGTACATTTTTTTTAAAATAAATTTCTTATACTTGCAAATTTCAAACATTATTCATGCAGAGTTTTTTTTATCAATTATTTGGTACTTTTAAATTTCATGATAAGATATGTATTTCCTTTCTAGATAGAGAAATAGAATATATATGCCTACTTTCTTTGATTTGTCTAAACTACCAAAAAAGTGGGCATTAATGAGAATGTACATGTGCTTAAGTAGCTACTTTTCTACCAATTATTCCTTATATAGGGCTAAGAAATTCATTTGGCTAGTTCATGATATGATGGCTATAATTGAGGCCAACAATAGCAAATGTACTAGTATTTTTTTGAGATATAGGATCAAGCCACCCAAATGAGGCAAGAAGGTTAGTCTAGCCTAACATTAAACTACAATAGAGATAGATAAGGTCAAATGATTGAACTCACCATTTGCTTGTTAAAATTGTTCAATAGTAGATCTACTTAAGGTCGAACAATAGATTGAGGAATTTAAAATGGCTTTTTTTTACATATAAAGTAATTGCGGATGAGAAAGTAGATCATATGGTGTTCCTTCTAAAAGTTATAGCATCAATATGGTGTAAGGTTGCAAGGTGATTAATGAACTAAAGAGTTACTTGGAATTAATCATGAATGGATGGGATCTATGTCAACAATAAGAAGTAAGATCATTTGAATTGGCCAATTATGTAGTAGTAGTTATCAAGGTAATACAATATAGTAATAAAGGAGGCAAATGAAGGTGTTTATTAACAAAGCTTAACTATTTCTAGGGAAGAGTTAGCAATGGATATCATAATGAACCAAGAAAAAGAGAGGAGATCTTTAATTTATATATCTTTTGTTAGGTGATAAATACAATAGCTTATACCATAACTATAAGCTTAAACTTTTAGATTAATAGGTTGTGGTGCTTATCTTAATATGGTATTAAGTAGGAGGTTATAAGTTCAAACCCTTATGCACTCATAATCCCATTTAATTAAATAGTCCACTTAATGATCTTCAGTTAAAGTTTTGACCCACAAGTAAGGGGAAGTGTTAGGTGATAAATATAATAACTTATACCACATCTATAAGTTTAAGTTTTTAGATTAGATGGTTGTGGTGTTAATCTTAAGAGCAATTCAAAATATAACCACTTTACTAATGCCAATTAAAGATGTGAATTTGTTTGGGAGCCCATAAGAAAGAAGATTATAAGGGGTAATACACTATTTTCTTTCTAATTGATTAAGGCAAGGAAAGGGTATTAAAGAATTGAGTATGGAAACCTTAGGTTAGATCTTATGGTAGCGCTAAGACAGGTTTGCTTTCTCCATCCAACACCTTAAATCTCTTGCTTCCTATGGGTTTCTCGTGTATTGTCTCTTTAAGACTATTCTTACTTGTTGTCACTTTCTTCCAAGTTTGGGGTTGACATTTAAGGTAACTTTTCTATGTAGTATTGTCACCTCTAGTCTAAAACTTCCTAGAGATTCCTTAAGTCTTGTACGAAAGATTTTTCACCTTTTCCAAACTTTCATTAATAGTCTATTCTTAAAAAGTTAGATTTTATGGGTCATCTACTATCTACTTCTTACTCCTAAGGTCAAATACTATTATTCTAATCTTCTAGTATCTTTTCTCCTAAACCCTAAAATCTTGTTGCCTTGATATCAGCTTAAACTGTCACACCTCAAGAGGTACCATAAACGTGGCAGTCTGTCGTACACAATATTAAAGCATAGGAATGACTACTTTAGTCATCCAAAGCTTCCACATTATACACAAGGCGTATATCACAACAAAGAGAACGCATTAGAGTCACACAGTTTATGTTGATAACAATTAAATAGCAAGGCAAGAGAAGTACGTATCTTTAAACATAAATAAAGTCAATTACATTTCTTAGGGGCATACCCCCACTAATATCCTCAAATGGATCAAAATATTGTAGTCATTCGTAAAGGTCTTCCAAATAATAACTTATCATGTATCAAGTATAAAGTACTTCCAAGGAAATCTTCATTATAATCTCTCAAATCTTCCTTTTGAAGCTCCAAAGTCCACTAGTAAATTCATTAAAGTCATGTCTTTTGAGCAAAGTCTCAAGTATACTTGTTTCAACTAAGATTTATAAGGGTATAAGCTTGCAACATGCTTAGTGCAATATTCCCTTTATCCGTACCGTACATCCATAACCCAAATAATTTTATTAATTTCAAGCATATGCTATATATATATGGGTATCTGGAAACCATACATAGAATGGATTTACACCTTCCGTATCGAAGGTTAGGGAATTGGACTTGAAGGTCTCCACAATCTTCATTGCTAGTCCCCAAGTACCCGCTTATGGTGATCAATCGGCATGGCTCATTCTTAGGCCATGTGTCCATACGATTTAGTTCCCTTAAGAATGAACAAAGCTATCTAAGCCCTTGCGATTCCTCGTGTAGAAGTAACAGTCTTCAATATGTGACTTGATGGATGCAATGCATGTCCATTTCATTTATATCAAGGCCGAGAATAATTAAAGTACACTTGGAGGCGATTAAACAAGTCTCATATACACATAAGCAACATGTAATATTGATGATGTACTTGAACAACCATTCATTGGTTTTGAATGCTTAGCATCTTTTGTCACACATTCATAAAAGCACATTCACATGTACTCATAACCCCATATATATTTATCATATAGTAGTGATAATATCTCATATTATGTATATGATCCTAGTGATATTGTCCCAAAATAGGAATTTTGTAAAATAATCTTTCATGGAAGCTTGAAACGTTAAGTTTATGGAAAATTCAATTTTGGGGTTTTGAATAATATTTCAATCATTAGATTTTTATTTAAATGTGAAATCTAACAAAAAATCATGGTTTTATATTCATTTGAATCCACAAATATTTCATTTTTATAATAAACTTCTTTTAACTAATTATTTCTCAAAACATGAATCTCTATATATGTGGAGAAAAATTATTTTAAGTTGCATCATTTTTAAAATGTTTAAAGTTTTTGCATATGAGAAAAATTAAGTAAATGACTTGTTCTAAATTTTCTTTCTTAATGAAAATGGTCCTCATTTGTATTTAAGAAAAGAATTTTAAATTGTAAGATTTTCTAAAGTCATGTTTTCCATCTCGGTATTTTAAGGAAATTTAAGAGAATGATCTTGTTTTAAAATTCCTTTTTTGATAAAAAGTTTTCCCATGTTTTGAAAACAAGTTTTAGGTAAATGTATTGTTCTAAATTTTTATTCTTGAGGGCAAGGTTTCTCATACAGCGAAAATAAGTTTTTTTTTTTTTAATTATTTTGCATAACAAAGAATTATCATCATTAAAAATTTTAACGAATTTCTTTATCAACATCATCATGAGCATCTATGAATTTAACTGTACTTATTTATTTTTAATTCAACAGGCTGAACTAAAATAAAGAAATAAACAAGAATATGAATGAAAATTCAAGGAAATCAAAATAAAAATATGAAAGTATTAGATTATGGTCAAGGCTAAAAAAAGAAAATTGGAAGTCTTAGATTTTTATCAAAGCTTCCCAAGACTTAAAATATTTCCAATCTCATAAATAAAAATTCAAGATATATAATAAAAACATGGGAGCCTCAGATTACATTCAAGGCTCTCCGGGACCTAGAAATGGATAAGTCCTGATTTGTTTTGACTTGAAGATGGACAAGTCTGAGACTTCGACTAAGGATAAGTCTCAACATTAGGAAATAAATAAATTGCTGAAATAAATTAGTGCATGAAATTAAAAGGTGCATGAAATAAAAAGAGTTAGATTAGTGAGCATTTATTCTTTAAAAATTATATTTACTACATATACATATTAATATATATGAAGTCAAGTTAGTAACATAAGAAAAATAGACATAATATGAACATGGATACAATATGATAATGACATGAACCAAATATGTTGTCTTATATTTTCATTCCTAGCATTTAGCATCATGGGAATTTATTTTTGAAATCACATAAGACATACACATCCATGCCATAACATGAATATGTATGGAGGGGATGTTTAGGATAATTACCTAAGGGAAGATTAATGTATATGAATATGGAGAGGAAGGATGATTGAGAGAGATTTGATAGAGAGAAAAGTTGAGAAATGATTTGGTAGAGTTTTATTAAGATTAAGAAAAAGTGTAAAAGAATGAAGGAGAGAAGAGGGTATATATAGATAAATATGGAGGAAATTTAGAGGAGTAAAAATAAATGAAAAAGAAAAAGAAAGAGAGATAATAGAGAGAGGTAGGTGCCGGTTTTGGGAAGGAAGATAGAGATAGAGATAGAGATAGATAGATAGAGAGAGAGAGAGAGAGAGAGAATTAATTAAAGAAAAAGTGTAATAAAGTATGGAAGAAGTTAAGTAAAAAGTATAGTAAAATGTAGTATTGGTAATGTAAATATAAGAAATAGGTGCGTAAGAATAGTAAGAATAGGTTGTAAGGATGTAAGATAAAGTAGAGAAGAGCGCATAGTAATGAATAGTGAAAAGTAAGATGAAATGAGGAATAAATTACCGATAGAATGTAATATATGCATATAAAAATTCATTCAACTGATGTTTTTATTACTCGATAAATCAATACATAATATTATAGAGATAATACAATATTATTGTACTATTAATTATTATCGAATAGTGTTATCTTGATCTGTGTGCAAGATGTCGGTTAAAGGAATGGTTTTCACTTAATTGTTGAATTTTTGGCTAGATAAAATTGTATCTAATATTTTTACGAATTCTTATTATATTACGAGTCTAGAGTGTTTATTAGAATGTTTTGCCTTATTTTGTGTCAATGTCCCGATTTAGAAAATGATCCTATATGGGTTCAAACGATTGAAATTTTGGCGAATCTAATCATTTTAAGGCATATGATGTCTATTAGGATCATAATTTAGATCCACTTCATTTTTAATGTTTTAGGGTTTCAAGGGCGGTTTGGTCGGACATAGGTTTCCAAGAACTGATGTTGACTTCATTTGGCTTTAGGATTCTAGTTTCAATTCTGGCTTTAAGATTCTGTTAAAAAACTACCAAAGAATCTTGGGGTTTATAATTTTATCATTAATAGTTATTTGGTAATGTTGTCTCGATTTAAGTACTAGTGATCGAGTAAGGAAGCAATTTCTTTTAATTGATGAAATTTTAACTTGACCAATTAATACTATATTATAGGAATTTGTCACGCCCCAAAGGGTACCCTAAACGTGATAGTCCGCCACACTCAATATTAAAGCTTAAGTATGACTATCTCAGTTATCCCATAAGCTTCAATAGGGTGTAAGGCGTACGTTCACGATCATAGGACCAACTTTGAAACAAATTGTTTAAGAAGACATTCGTATAGCAATTTAAGAATGAACATCATAACGTAATATCTGAATTAGGGAAACATATATAAAGGTCTTACAATCATCAAAGGGGCATTCCCTGTTAAAAGATATAGTTCATCTAAGTCTAGTGAAGCCTAATCAAAATAATTACAAGAAGATTTATTTAGAAGTCTAAGTCTACATCTAGTCTATGACTTCTTCCAAAAACTCCTTAAGCCAAAAGGTAATACCTATGAGAAATACCCCCCAGGCTTCAACCATAAATGGGGAAATTGCAAGAGATATCTATAAGGGGGTAAGTTTCTTGCTTAGTGAGAATTAAATCCATAAGTAAAGTACTAAACAATCAATAATCAACCAAGTTATTTAATCAGGCATATGAGATGCAAGTGATCACGTGAGCAAACAATACATTCAATTTTCCGGGAATCATATGTTTGAATGGATTTACCCCTCCATTCGGTGGTTAGGTGTTCTGGGCAATGAAGCCATAGTTCGCAAATGACATTTTTTTAGTTTTGTAGAGATTCCTACCAATCATTAAAATGTAGTTGATTTAGGTGCCCACTCACCATTTAATTACATACACTCAAAGTCATAGATTAAGATTTTAGGTCCTCGACCTCATTACTATGCCCTTGTCCTATCAAGGGTATAGTAATGAATGCAATATGACTCACTGCGTGTCATGCATGAATCATTTAATTTAAGTAACCATGTTATAGTATTAGTCATTTTATAAGTGACCATAGAATTTGTAGACAATCAATACTAAACTAAATCATACAATGATTAATTATCAATTCCCGCTTCGATATACTTACCATAATTTCCACCATGTAAGTAAAATACATGTGCTTTCACATTTTATCTTTTCTTCAAATTAGTGTCACTAAGCTACAAGCAAATACATATGTATAATTGCGAGAATTTAAACTCACTCGACCATATCAGCAGAAGCTCCTTAGTCAAAATAGTCCTTCGGTAAGATAGCTCGGACTCCACGTCACCTATATAAAAGAAATACCTTAAATGAGTATTCCCTGGAAGATCTACTTAAACTTAACTTTATTCTACTAAGTTCGTCAAAATTCGTATAGAGTGAAATTCCAATTTAAAATGGCCCTAACTTGCTCATTTTAACTCGGAATTTCGCATATTATCTACCGATTTCTACCTACTAAAAAAGATCTATCCATTTCTAAGTTAATTTTCTACATACAAAGTCATTTAGGTTGCTAAAGTTCTCGGTACAGACTCAAAATGAATATTTCTAGATTTTGCAAAATAATTTTTCAACTCAACTTTATCCAAAAATCCTTTAACAAAATTATATATATATATATATATATATGTGATTGAAAAATCCTTTGAGTATATATATAAGCTCATTTTATATGCAAAAATTCTAATGGTAGTGTCTCAACGATTATTTTCGTAAAACAATTCATTTTGAAGTGTTGAAACTTAAACTTGACAAATTTCTTTTCAAAGTATTTTGAATGAACTTCATATTTTCTTAGGTTATTGTAAATAAGTATATTCTTATTTTTTTCCCATTGCTTTTCCAAAACAAATAATTTTTTCTAATAACTTTGGTTTTTTTTTTTTATAATTTTTACTCCTAGTGATAAAAGAACAAAGTTTTTAAAAATTTTATTAAGTTGTAGATAACCTATTTATAAATTTGCCTTTAGAATGGTTTTAAAAAATGAGTATTTTCCTCTTATATTCTTGATTATTAACTCTTTAAAAATAATTTTTTTTCTAAAACTTGGTCTTTTACTTCCTTTACTAATTTTATTTGAAAAGAAATCATCTTTATTGATAAAGTTCTTTGTTTTTTATCTTATCATATTTATACTCTTATTATTTCTTTGAAAATAGGTTTCTTCTTTGAAAACTTGAAAATCATTATTTTTCTAAGTAGGTTTATAAGTTATTAGGTTGATTTTTATCTTACTTTAAAAACTAGTTTGTTTCTTGGTTTTGTTATGAAGTTGAAAAGACTTTAATCTTAAGCTTTTTTATGAAAACTTTGAATATCAACAAGTTATTTTTTTACTAAGCCTTAGGTTATCATATTATGAAAAGAAGGTGTTTATTTCTTTTATTTTCTTGGTAAAACTATTTTGTTGTTATTTGAGAAAACTTGAGAGATATTGTATAAATCCATTCCTATGTTGTTGAGGATAACTCCTTTATTTAATAACAAGTTACATCATGGAAAATTTAGTTTCAAGTTTCTTTATTAAAGAAAAATTCTACTTTAAATTAGTTGAGACATTATCATTATATAGATGCATGTATTATGAGCATGTAGTATGTAGATGATGAAAATATAAGATAAGAAGCAAGATAATATTAATAAGTAATATAGTAATAATAAGCAAGATATTATAGTCAAGTATTGGGAACCTTAGCTTCATCAAGATAACCCGGTCAAGTATTGGGAGCCTTAGCTTCATCAAGGCAGCCTGAGACTATGTCCCAAAAAAAAAAAAGAAAAAGAAAGAAAAGAAAAAGCAATAATAAGAGCAAATATAGTAATAAGCTGTTAGTGAGTTAGTGAGCATTTAGGCTCTAGGATATATAGATATATATATATATATATATATAGATAGTATCATATATATAAAGTTAAGTTAAAAGCATGATAATAATAATAGGATCATAATAATAACAACATAATAGCAAAACAACATAATATGAAGTTTATTCATGAACAAGAATGAAACATGAACATAGTGTATAACATTGGAATGTTTAAGAAATATACACCATGGTCATGTTAAGTTACATGACATGGTAGAAAGAAATGGGTAAAAGTTTTTACATAAGAAAAAAATATGGAAGTGGTAGTAGAAGAAAAGTTTGGATAGTATTTATGTGTGTAAGAAATGTGTAGAAAAATTTGGGTAGTAAAGAAAGAAAAGAGAGATTTTGGTAGAGAGTGTTTGAGAAGAGAATTTGGGAGAGTTTTAATAAGGTGAATGAATGTGTGAAAGAATTGGAGGGAGATGGGGTATTTATAGAATTTTTTGGAGTGAAAATTGTGTGAATTAAATAAATTGAAAAAGAAAAATAAAATTTGTGTGTGTGTGTGTATTGTATGGCCAGCGTGATGCTTAGAGAGGGGGAGAGAGAGAGAGAGAGTGATTTTGATTTGTTTTGTATTTTTGTTAATTAAAAGTAATAAGATGTAAAGTTTGATGTGAATGAAGGTGTATAGGAAAAGTAAAAAGTAGATAATAGGTTTGTAGAGCATAGAAATAGGTGTAGAAAAAGTAGAGGTAGGTCCATAGTAATGAATAGAATAGTACTATCAATACTATATAAGACAAATTAATATTGGTTGTAATGAAAATACATGTAATTAAGTTATATATGATATTTTTAGATACTGAAAAATTATAAAACTGATATTTTTGAAATCCTTTTATCTTTACGAGTTTATTGGTATTATCATGATATTTTTGTCATTGGGTACCGGGGCATGGTTTTGGAAAATTGATCCCATTCAGATATGAAAGACACAAAAAATTATCGAATCTGATATTTTTATGTATCCTTACATTATCACGAACTATTACCCATTACTATCTCAATTTTGTTGTTTCGAGATTAGGAACACGGGATTACCGGATCTAATCTATTAGGGTTTGATGCGTATTTGTTGACCTTAGAGTTTCTGGTTGACTTCTTGTTTAGGATTTGAATATAACCGTAGCATAAAATCTAGGGATTACAGAATTTGTTTCTTATTGTTTTATTATTAAATATCATTGGGATATACTACCTCGATTTACATGTTAAGATCTAATAGAGGAATTGTTTAGCGTAAGGTTTCCGAATCAAATGATTATCGAATTTTTTATTTTATTTTAGAAGGTACTCTTTTTCTTATGGTTTGTATTTAGGTCTTCTATTCCATTACACTCCTTAGATATTTAGGGTTATCTAAATCATCTGATATTGTGTAAGGTTTTCTAGACTTGTGATTGTTTCAATTCGATTTAAGGACTTCTAAGGTTTAGGCTTGAACTGGATCAATTAGGTAGGGTATGAAATCCTTTTGATGATGATATGTTCTTTACCATCTTCTTTCCTTTAGGTTTTAGGTTTCACCTAAACCATATGATACTTTAGATTATTGTAAATTTTTTATCTGATCTTGTTTAAGGTTTATAAGTTCAGTTTTAACTTGGCTCGATGGGTTCTAGTTTTGAATATTAGCGCTAAGGTTCCCACCTAAGAGTATAAAAAAATCTAAGGGCTTACAACCTACCCCTTAAAGAAAATTTTATCCTCTAAACTTGTTACGCTACCTGATTCTTCAAACCAGTGTGAATACTTGCATCACACTTCGTCTTTGACATTGGTTCCTATAACTCGTTTGTTAATGTCACATAGTTGGGTGACTATCCTTATTTTCCCTCATGTTTAAGGATATTAATATTCTACTTTTTGGATTCACCTTTTCGCTCTTTTATTTGAATCAAAACTCAAGACTTTTGTAGCTGGTGAGGATTCATGTTTCAACTTGTGGGGATGATACTATCCTATTGCTACAACATTCCCTGTGATATCGCTAGTTAAGCTTAAGCATATAACTTACGATGTTGATTTATGAATTGTCGTCTTGTGTATATTCCAACGCATCTCTTAACTGATGGTATTTATTCTTTTTATCTTATTTGCAAGTCGCCTATCTTTTATGTTTAATATGATTTAGGGTCACTAAGCTAGGGCCTTAGGTACTAGTTTTGTTTTGGCATTAGGTTGATAATGTATTTTGTTTCTTGCTTCCAAAGGTAGTCTAAGTAACCTGTCCAATGAAAATTTGAGGGCTCATTCACTATTGATATATCTTTTAATCGTAGGTCTCTCCTTTTTGTCTTTCATCGCTATATGCAACTCACTTCTTTCATCGAGTGTTCTCCATCAGACATCATCTTAACATAATTGACTCAGTATTTCTTAAAGTTATTAATCCTCTCGTGAAGGCGGCCATCTTCCATGCTTATCTTTGAAGATTACATCATTTGTTATTTCTATACTATTTGTGGGGTCTATGTCAATAGTCGGGTAATTATGGGTAATCGCATCTTTCTAACCATGTCGTTGTGATGTACGAGTAGGTTTTCTTGAGTCAACAAGATAGATGTGGTTTGATCGGGTTCTCATGTTCGACTTGTACTAATTACCACTTAGATGACTTTAGATCTATTTGTTTCACGAGAGGCTATTGCTTACGTATTGGTATCACTAACAAAGGAGTTATTTTTGTAATTTTGACAACGCATAAGGATATTGAACAACTATAGATATAACAAACCTAGTACTGAGTTGTAGTCACAGCCATTATCTTCTTCCAAAATGGCGAATTTGACTTCCTTGTTATTAGCTTCTTCACAAATCCATTGGCTTTGCATGTTGTATGCATACATTCTTAGTGAAGATGTTCCCAAGTAGTCCTTATTCCTATTTCTTTTGTTGTTTTCATTCTTATTTAAACTCCTTCTACCTTTAGATGAACGCGAGGACTTAATATGCGGGTTACTCCTTCGGGGCACTTGTTAGCAAAATGTCATGTTTTGTGTAGATAAAGCATGTGATAATAGTCTTCTTGGGACAGTTTTCAATTATGTGATTGAGGTTTCCACAGAGGTACATAGACTGTAGCATGGACACTACTTAGGGTAATGCTTCTTTTTACACTTCCAACATTTTATCTCCATCGTTGTTGGGTTCTCGTTCTCATTTGAAACTCTAATGGGTTTGAGTACTTCAAATTTAGCACTTGAACTTGTTCCATCAAAGGGCTTCTTCTTGAATTCTATGACCTTTCTTCCTACTTTCTCCTACCTTCTCTTTCTAGCATTCTCCATAATTTGGCTCTTTCCATAAGTTCCCTAAAGCTCCTAATATCGAATTCATCTAATTTAACTTGAAGGTCCTCATCCAAGCCATTAAAAAATACCTGCCTCTTGAGTTCCTCACTATGCTTATATGATTATGGGGCATATTGCAACAACCTGTTGAACTCGGTTTCGTATTGTTCAAAGCTATGGCCTCCTCGAGAGATGTGAAGGAAATCAACATTTTATTGAAATTCTCAAGCTTCTAGGAAGAAGTTTTCCAGGAATTCGTCTAAATATTTCCCATGTGATTGGTGGTAATAGCTCGCTACTTTTGGATTCCCACAATACTCTTGTGTTGAACGTTAGCATATACATGCCATATGTGAGTTTAAGGTGGTATGGTACTTCAAAAGCACGAAAAGATCGTTCTATTTGTGTTAACCTATCTTCAGCCTCATCAGGTTTTCTAAAAGTTTCATCAAAATATCAATTACACTTTATGAAGTCAAGTAAGGTACTCTAATAGGGTCTAGGTGGTAGTGGTACAGCTGGCATTGATGCAACAGGTAGTGTTCGAATTTCAATGCAGCTTCTTGGGCATGTGTAGCTGGTGCAGGCATTGGTACATTACGAGTCTATTGCATGTAATTTCTTAACATGCCAGCGAGTTGTTTGATAGTGGCTGAAACTTCTCTTTGTTGGTTCAGTTGTTGAGGTATTCTTTTGTCTTCAGGTTCCTAGGAGGTGTATTCGTTTATGTTGTGCATGGGTATGTCTACTACACAACCTATGGTTTTATTAAGTTTGTGTGAGATTTTCAATTTTTATTAAGTTTTAAGCATTTGAAAAATTTTAAAAAGAATGCCAAAAGCAATCAAGTTAGAAATGTGTGTGTGTGTGTGTGTGAAACATTGAAAACTTGCTGAAATCAAAGTAATAAAAAGGAAATTAATTTCATTAAAGCAAACACATAATAGTAGGAGGAAGGTTTGTTAAATCTTCCATTATAAAAGAAAAAGAAAAGATGCAAAAGCATAACTATAACTTTACCCTAACAAGCTTCTAACAACCAAGTCCTCTTAGCTATCATTTTCTTTAATCCAAACTATATCAAGTTAACAACTAGACAACCAATAAAGCATTATTTAGAAAATTTTATGTCATCGTTGACTTCCTAACAAAAGGAATAGACATAACGATACTTCCTAATGTTCTACAAGAGCTCTATCTCCCATTATTGTTTTTAAGTGGCTCTTCACAGTGAAGGGGTACCTCCTAACAGGTTGATTTTGTCGATCCTTGGGTTCATGATTAAGGTTTGTAAGAAACCATTCTTCTCCTTCCAAGTTGTAGGGCATGGATGAAGAGGTTTCTGATCATTTTCTTCCTTATCACCTTTCTTGAAAGGGTGGTCTCTTCCAATTGATGTGATGACTTGACATATAATCTTAGTCTTTTAAGGCATTTATTGGCAAAGTGTCTCGGCTGCTTGCAGAAGTGGCAGGTGATGTTTGCTTCTTTTGACAGCTAGAAATCTTATGGTTGGAATTTCCACAGAAGCAGCATTTTTGCTGTAGCTTTGGGCATCATTTTAGGTAGTGATTCCGTTTGCATTTCCATTATTGGATCTCATGACTTCTAGGAGTCTCTTCCTTGGTGGATAGACTGAGTATCTTAAGTTTTTTAGCTCTAAGATTTAAGCTAGTCGCAGTGGAGAGAGTTTGCCTCTTTGTGCTGTCTCCAGTTGGGGTTCCATGGCTTGAATTGGTACAAACATAGTAGGTGCTTGTTGTCTGAATGCTTGTAACTAACTTCTAGGCGTTTTATAGTAGTTAGAATTTCTTGAGTTGATCTGGTGGTGGGGGTGATCCTTGTTCTTGTGGTTCCTCGAAAGGGATGTTTAATCATTGCATGATCTCTCGGGTAGTCTCCTAGAAACAAGTGGGTTGGTTGCATTAAATATCTTTTTATCTTGATCATATTATATGCATATGTTACTTAAGGTCATAAGGTTTGAAAAGAAAAGGAGAGTAGCAAAACACTTCATTACTTGTTTTCATTTTGTTTGCTAGGAAGGTTGGCGAAGGCACATAAATGTTATTATTTACCTAGTGGTCTTATTGACAAAATGGATAGTACGTTATTTTCTTTCTAATTGATTAAGGCAAGGAAAGGTATTAAAGAACTTACTATGACAGCCTTAGGTTAGATCTTATGGTGGCACTAAGATAAGTTTGCTTTCTCCATCTAGCATCTCAAATCTCTTGCTTCCCATGGGTTTCTCTTGTTTTGTCTCCTTAAGACTATTCTCCACTTGTTGTCACTTTTCTCCAAATTTAGGGTTGACATTATAGGGTAACTTTTCTATGTAGTATTGTCATCCTTGTCTATAACTTCCTAGAGATTCCTTAAGTCTTGTACAAAGATTTTCCACCTTTTCCAAACTTCCACTAATAGTCTATTCTTAAAAAGTCAAATTTTATGGGTCATCTACTATCTAATTCTTACTCCTAGGGTCAAATACTATTATTCTAATCTTCTATTATCTTTTCTCCTAAATCCCAAAACCTTTTTACCATGATACCAACTTAAACTGTCACGCCCTGAGATGTACCATAAATGTAGCAATTCACCATATACAATATTAAACGCTTAGGAATGACTAATTTAGTCACACAAAAAGACTTCCATATTATACACAAAGCATACATCACAACAAAAGGAATGCATTAGAGCAGCATAATTTATGTTGATAACAGTTAAATAGCAAGGGAAGAGAAATACATACCTTTAAATAGCATACCTCCGTTAATATCCTCAAATGGATCAAAATATTATAGTCATTCATCAAGGCCTTCAAAATAATAACTCATCACATATTAAGCATAAATTACTTCAATGGGAATCTTCATTCTAATATTTTTCTAAATTATTTGTGCTCTATTTACATTTAGCTAAAGTTGGATTAAGCTTATTTACAAGTAAACATTAATACATGCATTCATAAACATATCATAAATAAAATACATTAATAAGACATACGCATATCACATAACAACACATACATACATCAAATAACAAGTCAAGCACATACACACTTATATTTGTATCACACACACAATTATAGTTCCTCCTTAGTTAAGCCCAATTTAGAACAAACAATATCATAATAACACTCGCAAATATAGCACAAAACAAAGTATTGAAATTATTTTATAAAAGAATATGTATATAGTATTAAGAAAATATGTGTCATAAACATATAATCATGTAATAGTCATAAAATCATACAACATTTTGTGCATATCACCAAATAATACATTTCATAAAGAAAATATGGGTATACATATCACTAGAGAAAATTATAACATAAAGCATATGAGATGCAAAAATTATGCAATCATATATTAAAGTATACACAATAAATCATACATTGATTAGTTTAATCCATTTCAATTATGCACAAAAGTAATTTAGGCCAAATGGATTAATTTAGGGTGGTTAATAAATTTCACAAAAAATTATCTAATTCTATCAAGTAACATGAAACATGTGATCTACCATGGCATGCTATGCTACTAATAAAATGTTTTACACATTCATAGCACAACTAAGTTACCTATTATTTTTCATATACATCCCCTTAAGTCTACCCCCTTACAATTATTTAAATTTATACTCCAAGCTATTACTTCATCTAAGCTTCTTAAAATTATCTAAATGCATCCTTGTCTGGACCTTATATATATTCAATTTCTCTTATCCTTACAACCACGCTTTGATACCAACTTCTATCATACCCCCAATGGGTACCCTAGAAGTATGATGCATCATGTATTAAACCAAAGTCATAAACATGGGTATTCAACTATCTAAGGCTTCCAGAAAGATACATGGACATCACACTTGTAGAATACTCTGTGGCATGGATAGTTGTACAAGATCGAAGGTTTTAGAATAAGAAAAATAGGATACATATAAGATACAAGCAAGAATTACACTTCATGGAGCTTACATTAAATTCCTAACTATTACATCATAATTTTTCTTAACTATAATTCTCAAAACTTCTTTACAAATAAGTTCAATTCTCTCTCCATCCCAAAACTTTTTATTTGTTTTCCTTTGACAACATGAAATTGAACAACCAATAAGAGTGTGAGCTCAACCAGCTTAGTGAATGACTCGATCTTAAAACATTTCAAGCAATACAAACAAGTTTAATATCAAGCATATGCAATGCTACACTCATTCATATAGAAATGCATAGTTTGAACGATCAAATCCAAACCAATGGAGATTACGCCCTCTCTTGGGGTTGAAGGACTAACTCAAGTCATTCACGCCAAAAAGAAACCAAGAACTAAGGAAGGGAGTACTCTCTCAACTCATTGTTATATGTAATATATATATATATATATATATTCAACATAAACTCAAACTTCTTCTTAATAAAGTTAAGGAGGGAGGATTTCTCTTTAAGCCCATTTGTTATTTATACAAATATACTCAACATAACTCCAACTTCTTTTAGAACCTTAGAGACTCCCTAAGTATTAATCCCTAAAGCTGACTCTAATATGGGTGACATCCTTCGGTCCCTGCTTGGTTCTCGTGAAGCTAACAACACTATGTGGCCCTACCAAATTCATTGGACTCTCAAAGGAACTACTATAGAATCAAAATATTAATATGTGAAGTGAATACCATGCTAATGCAAGGTATGCTATGGCAATGCATGTTCAGTTTATTTCATGATCGGATAAGGTTTATAACAGATTACTTGGTGATCAATCAATTTCTATACAATCCATAGTATGTAGTCCTTCATTAATACAATTCGAGCAATTTCAACTTTGTTATTAAAATTTTTCAATCATTCAATCACTACATAACATTCATTGTACCCATCCCTATACACTATCAATTATTGTTATAATTTAGTCTTGTGTTACTATTTTACAACCACAATCAATGCAATAAGATTAGAGTCACTCACTTGATGTCCAGGCTAAGTCATAGAAATCTTCTAGTAAATCCAAGTATTGATTCATGTTTATTTCTCCTATGAAATAAGATAATAAGCACTCATAATTTCATGTTCTACATTAAGCTATACTTAACTTCTTTACCAACTTTGTATTCACTAAGTCTATTAACTTAAATGGTATTTAAATCTATTTCATTAGCTTAATCCTATTTAATAGTTATTAATGTATATTTAACACAAAACATGCATCAATACCTTTATTTAAAGCTATATGAAAACGTGAATGTCTAACAAAACATAATCAATAATATAACATGATATATTTGCATGGTTACATACATATATATATATATACACACACACACTCTGCATTAACATTCATGCTTGATGCTTCATGCAAACATGTACATTATTATCAACAGAAATTCAACAACATAATGCATCATATTCATATTCATAAAATTCATTTTCTAGCAACACATAGTTAAAGCAATCTATTTCCTTAATATATAAGCACTATTATACTATGATTACATCTAAGTCATTTACAAGTTACATTTATATTAGGTTAATTTAGCCAAATTGGATAAACTTAATTAATCTAGTTCATTTTAGTTTACTAGAGTTCATTAAGTCAATGTGAACATAGATTTGTAAGGTAAGCCCATTCTAACCTTAACTTAGCTAAATTGACTAAAGTTAAACATTTACTTCATTTACTAAGTGATATTCAATTATCTCATTAAATCATTCTCATATGCCTTATAGAATCCTAATTAGCCTATTTCATTTTAGTTCCTTAAGTTTCATTAATTTAAATTGAATTTGAGTTTATTAACTAAGCTGGTTTAAACTTAAATCCCATTTGAGATCTAATTAGTTATTAATCCTATTAAATCAATTAACCCATTTTTATTTAAACAAAACTTACATCTCATAGTATCTAATATCTATCTATTAATATTTTTATTTTTTTTTAAACCTGGTAGAAGCATGGTTCCCCGTTGCTATACGACATGCTGAAGGCCGTGCAGACATGCACGGGCATGAGCATGGCCCGTGCACATTGGAACAAAAATGACCAGTATCTACCATAGTCCATGCCATGGCCCTTATGGATTAGCATGGGCTTGTGCATGCCTGTGCTTTCCCTACACTCCCTTGTCATGCATCTTATGCTCCTTTTTCACAACTTTAACATATTTTTATACATCTAACATCAAGTACAACACCATAAAAGCAATATACAACTCATATTCACAAATTTTAATACTTCTAACCTCATTTCACTTCTTCAAAATGTATCCAACTGTATCATCAAATCCCAACTTCACATATACATATCCTATTTAGGTTTTCAACTTTCATGCTCAAATCTTCCTCCATCACAAATTTCATCACAAACCCAACTTCTTCCTAGCTCTACTTCATCATTTACATGGACAAACAATAATCAAACAAAGAAAAAGAAGAACTTACTTGTTTTAAGAAAAACTTAAGCATCAAAACTCCATTACTATCACTTCTTTTTGTTAATAATACTCCTCCATGCTTGATCTACGTTTTCTATCTTGTTTTTATCTTCAATTTCTTTTTTAATCTTCTCTTAAACTTGAGATTTTGGAGTGGAATTTGAGAAAAGAAAATTTAAGAAAAGAAAGAAAATGAAGAGAGGAAGAAGAGGAAGAGGATAGAATGATGGAAAGAAGGAAAGAGAGAAAGGAAGAAAAAGATTAAGGCAGCCCCAAAAGTCAAGGATAAGGAAAAATATATAGGATAAGGATTAAAGGATATTTATAGGCAAATGATTTGTGCTTAAACCTTTTAGATAATTTTCTTTAGTATAAAAAATAATTAGAGCATGATTTTAGAATTTATGGCACAAAAATTATTAGCTAGCAATGAAAATATAGTTTTGTAATTCCATTTGTAATAAATCAGTATTTAATTTGAGTATAAACATAAAATCTGATATTTTTAAACAAGCAAATAAATTCAAAAATTTATGGGGTTTAGAAAATGGGATTTAGACTAAAGCTCAAAGGTTTGGGACTTTGCAAAACACTCAAATCATATGTTTAGATGTTTAGAGAAATAAAATTAGGGCAAAAGAAGTTTAAATAAATAGTTGAAAAAGATTGAATGATTTGGTTCATCAAAAAACCTTATTGGGACAAATATATAATTTAAAAGAACATTTGGAGTCTTAAATTTCAATTTAAATCTATTTATTAATTTATCTAATCAGATTACATAATTTACTTCGTTAATATGAGGTTGTCTAAATCAAATTAGGTATTTAGTTTAGATTTGAAAATTTAGAACTTAAAACTAATATTTTTAAACAAGAAATTGATTTTCAAAATTTATAGGTTTTAAGAAAATAGGTCTTAGTTTGTAAATAACTAAATAGTGTCTTTTTGTAAAATTTTTGGTGATTGAAATTTAGCAATTGGGTTTATTATAAAATTGAAAAAAAAGGAGTTCAAGTTGAGAATTTATAAATATGATGAGACAAATTGGTTTGTTGAAAAAGATAATTAAAGCAATTAGACAAAATGAAAGGAGTAGGATTCAAATTTGAAAATTTTGATTCATGAAATAGGTAATGGAACAATTAGATGAATGGAAAAAATATTTGTAATCTCAATTTCAAGAAATTCATTTCTTAATTTGTTTATGTTTATCTACCTAATTATACTTTATTTTTAATTTACTTAGTTTGATTGAAATTATCTAAGTTCAATTTCTAAATTAAATTCAAATTCAACTAAATAAATAATAAATTATTCAGATATTAGACTATTTAGTCAAAATAATTTAATTCTAGCTAAGCCAAAATTTTGGGTATTACACCATAAGCTATCAACTTTGAACTACAACATATGAGCCCCCTATATACATTTGACAAGTTGCTTTAGCTCTGCTATTGATAAAAAACTTTAATGTCTGTCCATCAGTAGCATGGCTTCACTAATCATCTTCACCATTGCAATGGCTACCTTTGTTTCCAACATAGAGAGCTAGCTAAGAATTCCCTATCCATGGCATTAAGACTTTCTAAGGGTGCTATCAAATGAGACGACACAATGAAACCATGAAACGAAGTCATCTCCTCTAGTGCAGCATGGTCCTCTAGTTGCAACATGTCTTCACAAGCCATGCTAGCAACTGGGGGAGGAAGGAACTCAATAGGTAAATTGACATTAGATGCGTTCTCACTTCCTTCACCAAGAGTGTACTCACCATCTTCATAATTACCTCCTCAGTGCTACCATTACTTTCATTGTCACCACAAGGTTAGGAGATGGTTCATAGTCAATCTTGTCCAAGCTATAACCCTCATCATCTGATATTATCATAGGCATAGTAGCACCACTTGAGTGATGTGAACTTACAAGAGAATTTGTGTCAACCTGAAAAAGGAAAATAAAGAAAGTGTTAGACAATAAAGAAAGTAACAACAAGTTATATAAAAGTAGCACCACTTGAGTGATGTGAACTTACAAGAGAATTTGTGTCAACCTGAAAAAGGCAAATAAAGAAAGTGTTAGACAATAAGAAAAGTAACAACAATTTATATATAAGGAGATTTGCTACCTCCTTCATGAGTGCACGCTTTGCTTGCTTGGAATCCATTAGCTGAGGTGGTGGATGATTACTCTTTGATCTTAAAGGAAGCATCCCGCACTTCACATCAGCAGAAGGCTCCACTTTGCTAATGCAGGCTCTTTAGCTACTTGAATATTACCAATTGACCTAATGTGCCTGTTCCTTAGCAATTTGAGATAGAACTGATGGTGATATATGAGCGGGGTTTCAATGTATCACCTACAAATGCAAAGGCATAGTCATGAAAGCAGCTATACAATTTGACTAATGTGTTAGCCAACTGATAGAGGTAACTCCATGATGCTCTACAGAAGGAAAGAATAGCTCTCGTACTGAGGGATGCATATTCTTAAGTTACTTGGTGAGACTGATTGGTAGTGGGAATTAAAGCTCTATGCAATGTTGAGAAGATGAGACACTCCTTGATCGAAGGTAAACTGCGTGCCACTCTGTGTGGAGAATGTGCCATGACTCTTTGCTCCAGGAAGTGCCCATTCAAATCTCCATTGTCAAGCAAAGATGGCAACCCCCTGGGATGCACCGAAGCATGAACCTGGCTTAACTTTCATCCAACCTTTCATGATTGTCAACTAAGATAACCTCACCTTCAGATCTGGAGGATAAAGTCCATCGCCGTCTTGATAACTTTCAAGAGGCTTTATAAAAGGGACGAATGTGAACTCCTTTTCAATGTCGATGAGCTGAAGAAGTGGCCACTTGACCTCCACTCCAATCCACGCCCATGCCCATGCCCATGCCCACCGCCACGCCCATGCCCGAGGAGGGGTAAGATTTGAATCCCTATGTGATGGCTGGTGATGCCAGGTGGTTCTGAAATCACTCATAGAAGAACAACTGCAAGAAAAGTAAGTCTACATGTGACACGTTCACATATCGACCCTTGGAATAGACAGAAGCTTGGTGGTACTGATCAAGACATCGATATAGAGACCTCGGGTAGAAGGTAAGTAATGCAAAGCATTGACCCTACGCAATGTGTATAGCCAAAGCAAAAAGCCGATGACTTACACCTTCTTTGGCCTACCAAGGAACACAAACAATGACAACCAAAATGCAATGAAATCTGCAAGTTTGTATCTATACATCAAAGAACAAAAGGGAAATGTGTTAGTTAGAAAAGTCAAATATAGGGTAATAGCATAAACATACATGAAAGGACTTACTCTTTTCGATGAGTTGGTCCCACCACTTAAGACATGTTTTTTTTTCGTTCTTCAAAGAAGTGTGTCATCTAAGCAGAGAAACATGGTTTCTTCTTATCATCATGAGCAACCTTCAATAGCTAATAAAGATGCTTCAAGGTCATGCTCTCCATCTGAAGTCACAGTTACAACAACATTAGTCAGCCCAGAACAGTGCTAGTTCAAAAGCATGACCATGTCTTCAAGAGTTAGTGATATATCCCCCCACGCAATGATGAATATGAGTCTGGGTGCTCCAGCGAGAGATGATGGCGCACCATACTTCCATCTTGCTTGTGTTGACATGCTACAAGTGTTTAAAGGTGATGATGGCACAACAAACTTTAGCCTACTTTAGAAGGCTCACATATTTCGGCTGGTCAACGACATGCCAGTTACTCCATCCAAGTGGTGGGTCCTCTAAGAATGTAAAGTGTGTGCTAGAAAGTGGTAGCTCCCTTCACTCATTTCTAAATCGCAACACTGATTCCCCTTTGATGGTGGCCCTAGAATCGGCATGCGGCTCAGGCTCGGTTAATTGAAAGTCACCATCAATGGCGGGTGATGCACATAGCTAGGTGTAAGAGGCTTTATCCCATAAGGTATCTTTAAATATGGTATCATCTACCCATTGGTTTTGTAGAAGCTGAATTTATGGCGGATTACCATCTTGGTGCACTAGAAAGTCTCTTTGCTTGATGACTTCAACACTTGGTGCTTGCCAACCTTTGGTCTTATTTGCTTGAAGGTTCCTGCCTTTTGAACTGGATCATACTTCGTCTCCTTTTGCTTGATGGTTTCTATACCTTGAATTTGATCACCTCCAGTAACTTGAGCACTAATAGCTTGGATATTCTTTTTCTTCTTTAGATTGGTAACTTTAGTGTGTTGAATTTAGTTATTTTTTTGTTTCTCTTGCCATCAATGTGCCCAAATGAAAGAGAAAAAGCTAGTGAAGACGAAATAAATAAATAAAAAGAAAGAAAAAGCATACAAGAAGTAAGGAATGAGAAAGATTAAATTGATATAAAGCGTCCATGCAAAGAGTTAGAAATGTGCTGGATTATCCATCAACGAAGAATCGATTCTGAAGACTTGAAAATAAATAATTAAATATAGAGAACAAAGCAAGCAGTATACCTGATGGACTTGATATTTGTTGTTCGTGAACTTGATGTTGCTATCACACAATTAATTACTTGATATTTGCCATTTGGCACTGATATCAAGTGCTCTTGATATTTCTTAGAGGCGTCGCTACCGTCTGTAATCAGACAGCTTGTGCATGTGAATAGATCTCATGATTGCCAAAACTAAGGGATGCCAATATGAAAAGAACAGGAAAAAAAAAAAAAAAGGGAATCAGTGCATATGAATATCCTTGTCATAATGCCAACATGAAGTAATGGAGGAATTCACAGATGATACGAATGGTATGTATGTATATGGTTGCATATATATATATATATATTCTATATTATGTGAAGATATCAAAAAATTTTATGTATACATGGAAAAAAAATGAAAATGATTAGAATGAAGGCAACATACACCAAAAAGTATCATAATCAAAGTAAATGAGCCTCTATTGCATAATTACTCCACTAGTGAATGTCTGTTTATTATAATCGGCCGTAAAGAACTTCCAATGAACATGTGATACACATATATATATATATATATTTATTTTAATAACAATCACCAATTGTTGCAAGCTAGGGGATATAAAAGGGTGATCAAGAATATAAAACAAAAGAAAGAAGATGAGATGGAAACATATCGTGTCAATCCCTAAAGTATGTGGACGCACTGTTGTTATTATCTTGGTGTACGCTCTATAATATGCTCTCAGACGAAGCATTGTGATTATTGGAATATGTTTGACAAAAAAAATATTACTTGAAGTACAAGACAATGCCTACAAAGGGAAAAGGCAAGGAATTGGTTAAAAAAAAAGGGGAAAGGTTGATGCAAATATGAAGCGATTTTAAATGAAGGATTATTAAAGCACATGAAATGAAGATTTGACACTTCCAGTGTGTACCGATACTGAAGTAAAGAAAAAAAGAGATGGATGGCTATGAAAAGAGCAGGAGCAAATTGGAATTGGAAATTACCTTACCTTCTTTATAATGCCACTAATTGGCTGTGTGCTAGATCTATCATTGCCAAACTATTGATCCCATAATGACGAAGAAGATATCTAAACGATTGAGAAATTGCTGGTTATGATTTTTTCTGCTAAAGTAATACACATGTGCATCGACTATTCTTGTCACTTGATTGGGTTATTGCTATCAGAGAAAAAAATTATGGATATAGTCTTCATGTTCACGGTTGGACTACTCGATGAGGAAGTATAAGAATCAAAGTTTGCCAGCTAATATATATATATATATATATATATATAGATATACGTGTGTAGTATGTGCATACGGTTGAAGAGATAATGATTGAAGATTTAGATATGAAATTTAATAAGTTTACATCGCTCTGTCTGCTATGTTGGATTTATCTCGAAGATTCGTCTAGATATGAAGTGAAGATATGGAAAATTAGAGCTTCAGAAAATATGATAAAGATTCTGTGCATTTTTACTTCTATTGATTTTATAGTTAAAAAAGAAGAAGAAGAAGAAGTAGAGGATGAGATTCGGCAGGATTTAGAATATATATATGTGATAAGCGGATTGGGAAGGAAATTGCTATGTTTGTCCAAAGGTGAAGAGGAGGTACAGGATAATATAATAGAAGCCCTGGGTGAACTACCAATGAAATTAAAATCACAAGCCCATGCAAAGCCTGGATGTGGACATATAAATAAATAAAAAAAAAAAAAAGAGACAACGGAGGCAAGACCAAGAAAAAAAAGTGAGAATCACTATAATTTGGCTTTGGATGGATATTTGAGTTAGATTTGAAATATATATATATATATATATATATATTGTATATGCTCGAATGGATAAAGTAGATACTGATTATGTTAAAGAAACGCAATAGAAGATAAAAAAAATTGTTCAGTTTGCTCCTTTAGGATATAAAAATATTGATTATTGTTGCATGGCGTTATGCTTTGATGAGTAGAATATATCCTTCCACTATATTTCAAGTAATGTAAAAAAAAAAAAAAAAAAAAAGAAATAAGAAAGGAAAGAAATTAGCAAAAGATGGTGGCCATTTTACAAGTGGTAACGAAAGTGGTCTCCCGTGATTTATGTATTGCTATTCAATAATGTAATTCATGGATGATGGGTACGGTGGATGTAAGTCTTGGTACTCGGGGACGATAAGAAGTGCAAACATATTCGAAATCTACAACTTCCAAATATGTTGACTTAAAAGGGGTATAAACTTTCGTACACATGAAGTTACGGAATACACAAGATGTCAAGAAATATTGAATTGAGTCTATTTGGCTAGGACCAAATTTCTAGGTTGTTTGCCAAATTTTTATGGGGTCAAAAAATAATCATTTTCTATGGAGTATCGGGTCCATGACATCAATTTGGTATCAAGAAAAATTATTTTATAACTTTGTTGTCTACTTTTCGCTGTTTTACTACTATAACAATAAGGCTCAATGAGCATATGAAGAATTATATATATATATATATATATATTCCCAATATGGATATATTATGATTTCATGGGGTAATATCACTCAAAGAAGTAGATCGTTTAGAGAAACCTAAGGTAATAAGCACAACTAGAGCGATGTTGTGAGTTTGCACACTACAATACAACTATTTACTATAGAGCGAGTTGCAGCATTGGCACTTAGCTCCTACTCAAATATTTATCTACAACAAATGAAGTCTTCAACTCTATAAGAGCACTTGGGAGTATCATGCGCCTAGTATTGATCAAGTGATGCCCAAAATATTTGAACTCCATTGAAAGAATTTTGGTCAGGGGATAAAATGTAAATGGCTTTAAAATAAATATTATTATTTATTTATTTGGGCTTGACTCGTGGGTCAGGTGATAGAGCCAAAAGAGTTCGGTTCAACTATCAGGATGGCTTGGGGAGATTTAGTTTAGTAAGATCAAAGGGTTATGCACATAAAAGATGATAATTGGCCTTGGCCTTGGCCCTAGCCCACAAAAAACTCATTCAGGATAACCATAAATTGAGCTTACTCCATCTCATTCATCAATCATCAAGGTGATCTAACGATCCTCTTTCATGTTAAGTACTTATAAATACTCAGTCACTCCTCCATATTTCAACTTTTTGAGAGAGAAGGCAAACAACATTCTATAGAGGAGGCTTTATTCAGAAAGATCAAAAGGCAACTCAAGTGATTTCTACCCCAACTACTCAATAACTATAAGGTTGATGTGCAATGTTTACTCAAGCTTTCTTACTTGTCACTTGTGCATTGGAGACACCGAGACTACCTGCTCTTCCTCCCCTATCATTATCTCCAAGCCATTCTGTCATCAAGTGTTATCTCCTCAGCAGCACTCTGAAGTCAAGTGTCAAGCATGAGATCCACGTGACGCGTACGTAACCACTATCAGCAAGAACCCTACATCTACACATACAATTAGGCAAGTAGAATCCAACCAATTGCATTCATTTAAATGTATTATGGGTAGATGGAGATACTAATGTATGATTATTGCTGCTGTTGGTGCAAATGTTATTCAATGAAAGGAACATGCTTTCACAGCCAAATGTAAATTTTTTGTGTGCTCTTTTAGCAAGTGAATGAGATTCTTTTACAGTAACTTTATCCCAAGGTAAACATGTCTATAGCAACTGCCATAAACTCTAATAAACTCTAATAATATGTACTAACTTGATCCTTCAGTTGTGTAACTTGTTATAGCAAATACAAAACAGATGCTATTTACTTAGATATTTAGAGTTCGTTATATAGACAATAATTGACTGGGTGATTGATTAATAACACAACAACAAAAACAACCCAATAGACACTCACATCCTTACAAGGATCAAATAGATTTTGAACAGTGACAAACACTAAAGCAATCAAGAAGGGAAAAAAAACAAAAGCTTGGAGCATATATGGATGGATCAAGTTTACTGCACCAGTGACCAATAACTGCAGGTAGCAAACTCTCTGAGAGAAAAAGCCTTGAAATATGTCCTTCCCTGCCTGTTGTGCTACACCACCAAGCACATTTTGAAGGAGAAATCCCATGAAAATTTTCATTCCATCCTTTCGTTGAGTTTATGAGTCTTGTGAGTCTACAAAGCTTGGCTAGACTCGATAAACATTTAGGGTTTGTGTAAATGCTTCTCTAGCAATGCATCAGGAAACGAAGAGCCACGACTCTATGTACCTATGCTCCTTTGCCCAACTAAAGGCTATGGAAAGTGAAGGTGTTGACTTTGAGACTCGAATGAATGATAATGTCGTGAAGGCTGCTTTGATTAGTTCTTAAGCCATGAGGAGGGTGTGAATTCACCAAGGTACAGTTAACGTGTGCATCAAAATCACAAGAATGACAGCGGTAACTCCAAACATCCAATCCCATAAAGTTGTAAATATCATACTGGAAACTCCCACCATAAAAATAAGGTGGTTTAAAACAGAGATTGAGTGTATGCATGTGAGAACTTACGAGGACTAATAATGGCATGAAAGCACATAATGTTTGCAAATCAGGTTTACACTTTAGACAATGGTAGCAAAAGCTTGTTCCTTCTTCCTCACATGTATTACAACTCCTCTATAGACGGGGGTAGGAAACAGAGTGAGAGAGTGTCCTGAATGAATTGGGTGGTTTAGTCTATGAGGCATTTTGCAACATAGCGTATGGAGGGTAAAAGTTGGAGGGGATGCAGCAGTAAATCAATCCGGACACTTCAAGTTTACACCCATTACATGTTGCTTGATATGTGTTGATAGATGGGAAATTGAGCAGTTTCAGTAGATGGTGGTGGCTGAAATGGTGGATGACCAAATCATCACCCTAATTTTCCATCTCTTCTATAGAAATCTTTCGTCACAATATGATGGGAAGCCTCCTAAAACATATAAAATAGAGATCTTGTGAACGAGTCGGAGCAAACAAATACCTTTTTTCACACATGTGCAGTTCTAAAGATAACGAGGCTATATCAGTAACTTCACATGTCAGGTAATCAGCAGAGCAAAGTAAAGGATTTTGAAAGGCATAAGAGACAGCCCAAAAATCTCAACTACGGCATTGTATCATGCACGTGAGCACATTGTGTTAAATCTATAGACTTAGGCATACAATAGAGGAAAAAAAAGATAGTTAGATTATTGGTCCACCTATCTTAGGTAGATCCTTTATTGAGGATTTACCAAGTGAAAAAATGATACTGAATGTGGTAGGATCTACCCACCTTTTACTCCCAATGAAAATAACAGAATAGAAGCGCTTATAGCTACAAAGCTCAGCAAAAATTAATGAAAGGTGGGTACACTTTAAATTTGGAGTTGCGCATATAATTAAAAAGAAAAGGGAGAAAATTTAAGAACTGACAAGATACCTCACAAATTCACAATATATGAGCGCTGTATTAATCAAAATAATACAGAAGTTATATCAATTGATAGATCCCGGGATAAAGATCACATATTTGTTATAGATTCAATTGTTTATTCAACAAACTGATTACAATCATAAACCTTAATTACAGATAGTGAAAAGTTCTGGAGCAGTACTGTGACATTTCATAACGTTTTGGTTAGGATAGTAGGGAAATTATTGCATGACCCACTGCTACTTAATAGGCAGTTTTGACCAGCTAGCAACCTACCACTATTGGCCAAAACCTTCCACATAATAACTCATCTACTACTTTGAATCAGATAAAGTAACCTCTAAATGAGTTAACATAACTCGTGAGCTAATTGAGTCTAAATCAAGCTCGAGTTTTACTTACTTGTGATTGAGTTGAGTATCAATTGGAGCTCAATCTTTAAAATACTTAGCTCAATAAGTCTAGGAGTTTAATCAAGCTTTATATATACTTAAAATATAATATTATAAAACTTATATTTTTCTTATTTTTAAAGCCTAGTTTCAAAACTTTGATAGTGAGTATACTTTGGCGATTCATTTATTTACCCACACATATATTATCCACAATGGATGCATTATATATATGAACATATAATTTTTATATATGATAAATAAAACAAACACACATAAAAATATATAGATTATGTGTTAATCTATATGTAATACAAAACACACACATATATAACATATATAATACATAGATTATATATTTATAATCTCTAGATTATGTATTTATACCTTTTAGATATTTATTTGTACAACTTATAACTTATATATGACTTATAAAATATAACATATATGTATACATAAGTTATCTATATAAAATATAGCTTATATATATAACCTATATATCGTATATGTATAGATAATATATTATATAACTTATATGTATATAATTTATATATACATCTTATATATTTTATTAATATCCTATTTATTTATCATATATACAACATTTATAATATACAACTTGTATGTTTATAATCTCCAGATTATATAACATATATATATATAACTTAAAGACATATATAACTTATAAATACAAGTTCTAAGTTATGAGATATATATAACTTATATGTATATATATCTTATATATTGTATGGAGGGGTTACTGTAGTTGGCCGGTTACGTGCGATAGGTGTGGTGGTTGACTGAGAGAAGTTTTAAATTGATGACACATGTAGGATATCATAGAGAGAGGCGTAGGAGGAGGAACAGCAAATCCGGTTTCTTGAGTATGCGAGTGTGATAGAAGATCAAATCAAATAAACTCGATCGTTCTTGACTAATTCTTGGTAGAATAGATGCTTTGATTTTTCTTGGAGATGTTTCAACAAAGTATCTACGTTGCTCTCAATTTTAACAATCTGCAGAATGCCCTCAAATGAGAGGGAAAGCATCTTATTTATAGATGTTGGAGGCTAGTAGTAGCCGTTGGATCAATCCGGATGGATGGTTGAGATGAAGCATTGTTTGCAATCATTAGATCTCTTTTATGAATCTAACGGTCAGAATCCATCCCTTCTTTTATGTATGTGGGCATGGGCTTTGGATATGGGCCTAAAATAAAATAAGGGCTTTTATAATAAAAATGGAGCCCATTTTAGCCTATCTTTAATATAAAATAGAAATAAGCTCATTTTATTCCAATAAGCTCTATTTTAGCCAAATAAAGCCCAAATTAACCCATGAAGATATTTTTGGAGTCTATCGCGCACGAGAAATCCGAATAAAGCCAAGAGCGGAATAAATTAGTCTGACAATCCCTGTTCCAAGCTTACCAAGCCAAATCTCCCAACGACATTCTTTATTGGACTCGGTATTTTAGCCCTATCACTAGCCCATAAGACCGGCCCGTGGCATTAAATTGGGCCAAATGCCCAATTACCGAAATGACCTTCTACATATATTATATCAATACCCTATTTTTTTCATATATATAATTTATATATTACATAACTTATATATTTATAATCTCTTAATTGTGTATTTATATTTTTTAGACATTTTTATATATTTAACTCATAGCTTATACATATAACTTATATATAATATACCTTATATGTAGTATACTAATAACCTTTTTTTTTTTTTGTCATACATATGACATATATAATGCATATCTTATATATTTATAATCTCTAAATTATGTATTTATATACTTTTTTAGAAATTTATATATATATATATATATATAATCCATAACTTTAACATATAACTAATATATTATATAACTTAGATATATGTATAACTTATAAATAGTGCTTATCATTTATGTACTAGCATTTGATTTACCATCTTTTCTTAATGACAATTGAGAGAAACCCACATATGTTTTTCTTTATATATTAATTATAATAGGTTAAAATAATCTAAGTCTTGCTAAAAACCAACATATATTTTTGTTAAATCAATTTTTATAAGAATAACCAGCTCAATCAAATCAAATTTGAACTTATCAAGTTGAGTTTGACACCACCTACCACATAAAGACAAACCTATCACTTTGCGCTAGAAGAAAATATTTGATAGTCTTCATTAAACATACAAAAAAAAAACAAATATATATATCACTAAATAATTTTATATACTCACTAACCTCGCTCTTTTAAAGACATTCATGGGATTTTTTCTTTTCTTCATTAATAAAAAGGCTATTTCAATAGAACCCCAACAAATTAACTAATTTAATGACAAAGAGCGACGGATGACAAACAAAAGATGGGCTAAAAAAATTTCATGTCCACAATAATAAAAAATGTCTTCTACAAAATTTTGATTCGTTCCATTATGCTATCAGCAAATCCTTTGGATAAGTACATTTTCTAAACCCATATGGCATAAAAGATATGCCATTATAGGTGAATAACCAAATGGATCTATAGCCCAAGAATCCTCAAGGTTGACTCTAATGGTGTGGTTTAGCCACATATTTTCCTTTGTTATCTAATTGATTATTTATGATAATAGAAAGATTCTATTAGTTTGAAGACAATAAAAATCAAAAGATATATCCACATACAAAAGAAAAAGAAAAATTGCAAAGAGGTGTTTATTTACAATATGTATCAATTAGATTTCACCAATTTTAATTTGCAAGGTCTTCCTATACCTTAAAACATGGTGACAACTTAAAGTTCAAAGCAAAGTAAAAATCTATCTACAACCATATCTAAAAACAAATATATAAGACATCTTTATTTAAGTAGATGTTGTTACCCTCAAATTTTGAAATTTTCAAACATTAAAAAAAAAAAAAAACCTTTACTACAAACAACTTGTCACACCCCAATAGGTACCTTAAACATGATAGTCCATTGTACACAATATTAAAATTTGAGAATGACTACCTCAGTCACTCGAAAGCCTTCATATTGGTACGAAACGTACGTTCACAAGAAATGGTAGCCATTAGTTATGCATTTTAAGATAATGGCAGCCAACATTCAAGGCAATGCTAATATAATTCATCAAATAAAAGGTCTTATAACTACTGCTGGGCATCCCCTTAATAAATCTCTAAAATATCATAGTCTTACTAAGAAAAATAACTAAAACTGGAAGATTTTAAAGGAAATCTAATCAAAAGTCTTCAAATAGAATTCCTCCAAAAGCTTCCCAAAAGCATAGGTTCTACCCAGATGGTCAGGATGGTTCAGGTGCAAAAACAAAGATCCTGCAACACTAGAATTCTATTGGGAAGTAAGTATAACTAGCTTAGTGAAATAATCTTTATGCAAAAGTACTCATAACAAGACAATCATACAAGCCCATTAAGCAACCATATGAAATGCAAACAATCATATGAACAAACAATACATACAACTATTCAGTTTCATATGTAGAATGGATTTGCCCCTCCATTTTGGGTTAGGGAATGTTTGAATGGGTCATAATCGATCTCTTGAAATTTTGCGCGTCTTGAGGTTCCAATCAATCGTACTACTAGTTTCCGGGCTTTCCATACCCAAAGCGATCGATCCGGCTCGACTACACCATCAGGTCATATTCCCTAAACATCCTAATTCCTCAAGATGTAGCTAGGTAACTTACCTTTCCAGTCCCACGCTGAGGAATAGTAGCAAAAATGCGAAGATAATATTCTAAGTGATATGCATGAGTAATTTACTTTTAAGAGATTTTCAATCCGACATTAATTCATTTAAGGCGATCAATCAAAATTTGCACACACAGTAATATACATAGTGACGATTTATATTAATCAAATAATTGAGCTTTAATATACTTATCGTTTATTAATCACATATATAGTTCCCATGATAACCCGCATGCATATCAGTTTTTATCTTTTCCTAACATCCAGTGCTCTATTCTACAAGCACTTGTGCAAATACATAAAACGTAAAGGAAAACTCACTCGGCCATGGCGATCCTTATCAATCGAAGTAATCTTCGGGAAAGAGAAGGTCTTGTTCTTCGTCACCTAGATAAAAGAAATACCCAAAATGAGTACTTCATCCAAGATCAACTTAAACCATCTAAATCTATTTTATCATTTTTGTCAAAATTCGGATGACAAGAAATTCCAACTTAAAATGGTCATAACTTGCTCATTTTAACTCGGAATTTCGCATATTATATGTTGTTTTCTACCTACTTGAAAAGATCTATCTATTTCTAAGGTTATTTTTATCATAAAAAGCCATTTGGGTTTCAAAAAGGTACGGTAGAGATTAGACATGAAAATTCTAGTCCTTAAAAATATATTTTTCTAAGTTTTTCATTAACAAAAAATCTATTAGTAAATACATAGATATTTATATAGTTAAAAAAATCCTTTTTGTACACATATAACTCACATTACATGCATGATTCAAGTATTGTTGTCCAAACTATGATATTTCATAAAACAATCTTTTTAAAGATCGGAGTCTACAAGTTCCCTTTGTAAATTGTTGAAATGAAAACTAAGATTTTTAGTTTATTACCTATGAGTGTTTTTATATCATAACTACCATTCCTACTCTATAGACTTTATAAAAATAAGCTTTTTATTTTTTTATTTTTTGAAAACTTGTTACTTTAGATATTATTTTTCCAATTGTTTTTCTTAACTAGTGAGTTAATTTTAATTTATCTTATAAATTTGTTTAGTTCTTAGTATTCGTTAGAGTGTTGGTATAAGTTATTTTAAATAAGTTTTTAAGAAAAACTCGCATAACAAAGGATTATCAATCTTAAGATTTAATAATAAATTTATTATATATATTTATTTTTTCTAAAAACAGACAGTAAAAGAACTTGATAGCTATGTTTTGAAAAAAGCTTTTCATAACATTAGCTCTTAAAATCTATAATGAACTTATTTAAATTTTTGAAAAGGACATGGTTGACTTATAATCCTAAGTTTTAAATGGAAACTTTTCTTAAGTACCAAAAAGTATTTTTGTAAGGATTTTAGTTTTAAATTTTTAATGAAAGAAAAGAACTCATTTTATTTAGACAACAACATAGTGATTGTGCATGATCCTGAGCATATGATTTTATTACATAAAAGAATAATAACTTATATGGAAAATAAGAGATGTGGAAAATTAAATAAGCAAAAGAACATGTAAATAAAGTCAAGTATTGGAAAAGTTTTAGCTTTTATCAAAGCTTCCAGACTAGATATAGACTAGTCCCGAAAAGAAAAACAAGAAAATTATAGGAGTCTTAGATTGGCATCAAGGCTTCCTGAACTTAGATTATGGACAAGTCCTATAAAAGAAAGAAGAGAAAAGAAAAGAAAAGAAAAGAAAATTGTTTTAACTTGATAAGGACAAGTTAAGACTAAAAAGACTAGTTTTAATAAATTGCATGAAATAAATAAATTGCAAGAGTATAAATAAAAGGTTAGGTTAGTGAGCTTATATGCTCTAAGAAATATATATATATACACACACATACATAAATATACTTAGCAATATACATGAAAGCTAGATTAGAAACAATAAATAAAATAGCATAACAACAACAATAATATTATTTTAACATTGTTAAACAACACATGAACATATTGTTGCTTCTATGAAAACCCATAGGTTTAGGAAATACACTATGGTCATGTTATGTTAACGTGAACATTAGAAATATATTCATAAGAAAGGTTTACCTAAGGTAGAGAAATGGGTGGTGGAAGAAATAAAAGTTGATGTTGTTACAAGATAGTGATGGTGTGAGAATATGAAGAAGTTCAGAATGGATTTTTGGAGAGAGAATTTAAGAGAAAAATTTGCAAGAGTTTTGTTATGGTTTGAGAAGTATGTATGGAGAATGAAGGAGGAAAAGGGTATTTATAGAGTTTTTGAGTGAAAATTAGATATAATTAAATAAAATGAAAAAGAAAAAAATAAGAGAGAGAGTGTGTGTGTGTGTGTCGGTTTTGAGAGGGAGAGAGGAAGAGAGTTAATTTTTTATTATTTAGTATTTTTGTAATGAAAAGTAATAATGTGTAAGGTGTGATATGGATAAAGTGTTATGGGAAAGGTAAATTGTAAGGAATAGGTACCGTAGAATGTAATAATAGATAGTAGAAAAGTAGAAATAGATTAATAGTAATGAGTAGTAGAAATAGAACCATGAATAGTAGGCTAGACAATTAAAATACCAGTAGTAAAGAAAATATGCGTAAACAAGCTATATTTAATATTTTTAGCTACCGAAAAATTCTAAAACTGACATTTTTTAAAGCTTATATTTTTAAGAGTCTAATGGTGTTATTGGAATATTTTCACTAATTTACTTGTCAAAGAGAATATTTAAGCAAAATTTATCATCATGAAAATCCTTATCTCAACTAAGGAAAAAGAATTAGATTCAGTTACCTTTGCCGACCCTTTCCTTGCATCTAAAAGATCTGCCTTCTTCCCAGCAATTGCCATAACCATGTTATGATTGCCTAAAGAGTAAGGTAAATGAAAGCAAATAACAGATAGGTCAAAAACTAAACAAAAGAGCAACTAAGCGAATTTCTCTACAATTTCACTTGCTTGATTGGTGATATCGTACACAAAGATCATAGTAGCTGCTCCTTTGAAATACATGATAAATGTGTAAAACTACACATTTATCTCTGTCTATATCACATGCATAAATTGACACTTTTAAGATGAAATCTGGTTTCAAATTGATGAATTCCATATTCGGAGACTAATTGCATAAAGACTAAGAAAAAGGTTAAAAAGAGATCAAAATAGGAATTAATTGATTTATTTTACATAGTGGTGTTATATGAATTTCATGTCATCTTATGCCTTGATTTGTGCACTTAAATGCCTTATGGGTTTAATATTTCATGAAGAAAAAGTAGATAGAGAGGCACATAACTTGGTTATCTACTGCAATTCTTGTTCATTTATATTTTGATGTTTGAAAATCCTTATCAAACCAAGTCAAGCAATATTTGCCATGCATGAAGCTCTGAAACGTAGCAGATTGAAGGGCATTATTTGTAATGCAATATTTTGATGTCTGAAAATCCACAACAGCAATGAAAAAGCTGCTCAAAGGGCATTAGTGATCACACTGTTAATAGAACATAAGAACCATTTGAGTTGATTGAAGAATTTCCCGTATAGCTTGTAGTATATTGGAACATCAGTCTAGATTAAGTGACTGAAGCTGTTCAGCATGCCCCAAACCATAAACAGCAACTCTGAAGCAAGCAAAGCAACTAAGGTTGATGTCTAAACCAGAACTCAACAGACATGCTTAGCCATGCAGGGTTCCCAATTATAACGAAAGCATATGACAGCAGCAAGTAGTGCAAAAATCCAAAGGTAAAAGCTGTCTAGAACAACGGCTTCTGGAAAGAATTCATGTTAGAAGGGGGAAAAAAAAGAGAGAAAATTTGCAGCAGTTGTCCATTATTCACTGCCCGTTCAAGCACACATGCAGTAGAGCTTCAAGAAGATTCAAAATACAGCTACTTGCTTTATAACGACCTCTAATGTACCAAATAGAAAAACTGAGTTCCTTGTCAGAGTTGATCTGAGTCGAACATTCTTGCGGTGCAAATCCAAAACAAATTAAGTTGCAGCAAGGTGTAAGAAAGTCCAAACTTTCAGAGCTTGATTCAAGTTAATCACAGTAGCATTTAAAAGCAAGTCACAACAGCAACATATTATCATTCAAGACAGGAGAGTTTTGGCATGCTGTTGTAAATTGGGCATATCTCTCTTCTGACCTTCTATTAAGATAATTCAAGATGCAAGAGAAAGATAAGAAAGAGATATTCAATTTTTGTGTTTTGAGTTTGGCAAAATTCTAGATGAATCAGGGTCAAAATTGTGCTTGAAGTTGCTGCATGTGCATGTGTGACATCCTAATTTGTATTCTGACAGAGTTCTGTAAATGGTGCATATCTCTCTTATCCAAGCTCCTTTAACATTATTCAAAATGATATGGAAACATAAGAGAGGGTTCTTCAACTTTTTGTGTTATGGGTTTGACAAAACTTGGAATATATCAAGGTCAAAATTAGTCTTGAATTCACTATACCTGTGGTGGTGTCTAGATTTGCAATTTCAATACAGTTTCATAAATTGCATATATTTCTGTCATTCGAGCTTCTTTTAATGTGATTTAAGATCTTAAAGAAAGATGAGAGAGAAGTCTATAACTTTTATACTTCGAGTTTTGAGAAATTCCATATGTATCAGAGTCAAATGTTATCACTAATTTTCTGTATATAACGAAAAATTGCGGCATCTGATCAGACATGGCAGAATTTGTTGGAGACCGACCTAAGCTCGAAAGCCTCATAGCAGGAATGAGCGCCTAGAAGCAAACAAGAAACTACCGAACGTTCATTAAGCTACGATGGCGCGCTCAGACAATATAGGAGTGCTCACAGCTGTTAGAAGAGAGCTTCCATTGACAGGAAATAGAGTGCCACCATTAGCTTGTCACGCACCACATCTGGCCGAAGCAAACTAGAACCAAGCTGCACTTCTACTCAAATGACGACCAGATTTGTTGACTGCCAAGCATAACCAAAGGAGTACTCATGACTTACCGAACTCCGAATCGATCTATACATTCACAAGCATTTAGGTCGTTTCTATTATTAAACTAAAGCATGTACTAGCTTACCAACTGTGTAATTATTACGAAGGAAGTATGCATGATCTCGGTAACCATGACAATGATCAAGCAGGGAACTTAATTTATGAAATCTTCAAGTTAATCGTGACATTTTAGAAACCAAGATGAATTGTCAAGATTAACACAAATTAAGACATCCAATCCAATAGAGATGGCTCAAGTGCAATTCCAATTTCAAGATGCCTTATATAATAGCGCCAGTAAATTCAAAGAGCGACTACCAGAGCTACTTAATGAAGAGTTTATCAAGCCTAATGTGTCACCATGGGGAGCCCTGTGTTGTTTATTAAGGAACGAGATGCGAGTATTAACTTATTGAAAAGTGTTTTATGCCCTCGCTAATTTTACGTTTGTTAGACAGCTATAAATATTCATTTTTATAAAGATCGATTTAAGTGCAAAAGCCATCCGATCGTGCAAGTATAGCATAGCAAGAGTATTTAAAGGTTGTGATCCACAAGGAACTTGTGATAGTACTAGATTATAGTAATTTTATCTAACCTAGACAATCGAATTGCAGTTTTGTGATTTCTAAACTAATTAAATTACTTAAACTTGCCACTATAAATTATAACTAATTTAACACTAAAAATTAAACTAAGACTAAAATTACTCTTTGAAACTCCTTCAGTAATAGATATGGGATCATGTAATGGTTTGGCTAGGATCATTAATTGCGTTGTAATTATAATCGGATTTGTTCATTTGAATTTTGATTAAACTCACAAGAATTTGCTTCCCTCTAGAGTTGAAGATTCTAATTATAACATCGATATCCCTCTCGAGTAACTCATTTATAATCATCAGTTAAATAATACACTACTCTCACAAGCCATGTTATGTGGTTTAAGCACATGTCTGTATCAATAAATCACAATTTCAATCGCATTAAGAACTTAAGTTCTACATAGAGCCAAAATTGTGCATTTCTATGTTGATTTTGAAATTGTATTTTGTATTTCAATCGAGTTATCGAATTCTTCGCGAGTATCTTGAGTGCGAATTTACAAGAAATTTTTACCTTGTAAACATTGAAATATAAATAATCAAAATTCTATACTAACAAATCCTATTATAAAATACTAATCAACTATTCAAGAAATCCGTATACCCATCACATAATTCCACTAAACAAATTTAGCTCATATTAAAATAAAATTTCATTCATAATAATTTGAACACAATCCATTACAAAGGATAAAGAAGAGAGAACACCTAGAAATTGTAAAATGTCTTCTCAAAATTTTGGGCTTCAACTCTACAATGATAGTTCGGAATGAATAATGCCAAAGATGAAGTGGAATGAGATGAGGTTGATGGATGAGATAAATGCGGTAAGGTGATGTGAATGGATGAAATGAGTGGATGAAAGATGGTAGAAAGATGGATTCCTAGATGATGGAATGTAAAAGTTATATATATATATATATGAAAGGAATATGCAGAAAGTGAAGGAATGATCAGAAAGTATGGGTATCTATATGGTGGTATGGTGATATAAAAGTTGGTGGTATTTAACGTATGTGACGTGACTTGTATGAGAGGTAGTTATTGTAGAGTGGATATATTCTTATGGAGTGAATCTCTAAATTCTATAAAAAGCTGGGAAGTCTTCTTAGTAATTACAAAAATTAGGCATTAGTAAATAAGCCAAAAAATAAAATAACAAAACAATAAAACATGAATCATTATGAGTGTTGCTGAGTGTGGTCAGTCGATGTATGGTTCGAGTCAATTATGATCAGCTCTGGTCTCAGTCTCCATTAAACAATGATGATCGAACTTGGATATGTTGGGTCAAGTGCTCGAACTTGAACTTGTAACAGGTCAGTGCCGCGAGTTGCTTGGACATGACAGAACAGGTCGGGACAACTTCAAGGATTAGGTTGGTTAGTGATGCTTGCGTGCTCGGCTTTTAACTGCTGGTGTCGATCAGGTTGATGCGACGTACTATAAGAGACTTGGCTACTCGGCAAAATTGCAGGTTAGCTGCAGGTCGGACATTGTGTTCAGCTGTCTTCCACAATTCATGTTGACAGATCGTAGTCCAACTTGGAAGTTGCAGCAGCTTGGTACTAAAAAGAAAGCAGCAGCTCAGCCTGATTCAAGTAGCAGTTCGAGGTAGCTGCAGATGCAGGCCGGTGCTTCTATCCCAGCATGCCCAGCAGCAACTCAGTATCGTGTCAGGAAGGGCGTCGCGAGCATGCTTGGATCGAGCTCAGATTTGATCGGCTTTAGGTGGTTGCTCTATTAGCTTGATCAATTGTGCTTGCTCGGCATATCGGTGAAGGGAGCTTGGCGTCAGCTGTTGGTCATCAGTGTCATGGAAATCTACTCGTGTGGGTTTGCTCGGTACTCTAGGTCAAGTGTGTGTTCTTTGGCAAGGAGCAACTCAATCCAAACCTAGCATGGGGTGTCTAACTGTGCTGCTGCCCGACTGCTTGGTTCCAAGATGGAGTGCCTGATCGGTTGAAGTTGAGATCATCACTGCTTCTTAAGTTTCATTTGCCAGCTGCCCGAGCAGTTAAACTTTCGATCCAAAACTGCTTGGCTTGAAACCAGGTCGGTGGACGAGTCCTTCAATTAACAGGTGGGCGCTCCTTCACTTGATTCGCTCGGCTGCTAGTGACTCAGAATGGATTGCAATTCTGCTGTTTTGCCCTGTTTGTCCAGAAAGTGTAGAAATTGGACAAGAAGCATGTAGTATAGTGCAGAATAGCTCGAATTGTGAATTTTGATAAAGCTTAATATTTGGACTCTCACAATTCCAGCTTCCACTTCTGCAATTTCAAATATGAACTCTACACATAAATGACAGTAAGAGCAAGATCTAAATTTTGCAACTCGAAACCAGTTATTCAGTATTGCTACTTCGATCCATGATACCTAATTAGCGCAAAGAAACTCCATTTAGCAGTCTAATAGTCCAGTTTTTATTCTTTTTACAATTTTTCACTCCATTGATTCGAAACCTGTGCAATTCACAACAGATTTTCACCGTAGGAGTGCCAATATGAGCATGAAAGTGTGCTTTATATGTGAGGTAAATGTGTAATTTTGCACATTTGTGACTTATGCACAAATTATAAAGAGCTAACAAAATTACTATAAAAAATATGCATTCTCTGTCCCAAATTGACAATATATTTGACCAATGAAGTGAGCTCAAGTTTTCTCAAAGATAGATTTGTGGTCAATATACCACCAGTAGAAGCTAAAAGCGGAAGTTATTTGTATGTCCACTTTCCAAACTTGTTACAAGCATTATGAATTTCTGATTATGCCCTCCTGAACTAAGTCTTTGGAGATACCTAGACAAGTTTGTGTGGCGTTCATAAATAACTTCTTGGCGTATTTAAAGGGTAATTAAGAACATGAAGAACAATGAGATTAGTACCGAAAATTCTTTAGGACAATCATCTCTATGAATAATTCAAGAAATGCCAGTTATGGTTAGAACAAGTGACTTTCTTAGGACACTTAATATTAAAGGATGGAGTGTTAGTATACCATGTGAAAACTACAGTTATGATTAAATGACAAAATGAGGATAGTTTCAAAGATAAAAAGCTTTTAGGAATTAATAAGATATTATAAAAGGTTCAGCGCCAGAATTTTTAAAAATAGCATCTGCTTTTTACTCAACTAACACAAAAAGGAGTAAAGTTTAATTGGGATTATCAATAAAGTTTATGATAATTAAGGTAGAAGCTAGTAACACACCAGTCTTGGATTTGCTAAGTGGTAAGGGAGAGTTTTTTATACATAGTGATAACTCCATCAATGGCTTGTGATGTGTGGTAACGTAAGAAAGCAAACACAACTATAGTCTACACTTTTAGACAACTTAAAACTTATAAAATAGAAAAAAAAAAAAAAAAAAAAACTATTTTGGGGGTTTAAATGATGGAATTTGCCTTCAAACCAGCATAACTCACCATCGAAAGTGATGGCTTCTTCTTGTTGGCTCGTTCCCTTTAAAATAAGGACTTGAAATCATAGAACTGTCACTGACCAGTCTTTATCTCATTTTGCCGAATACTTGTTTGCCATTGCTAATGAGAAAAGGGAAATAGATAAGTCCATGTAAAGATGCCTCACTTGTCAACAAATAAGAATAGAGCACTAGATACCCAGCGGTAAATTGTGGCCAGTTCCTATATTGACCGGAAGTGAGAACATATAATTATAGATATTATGATGGCACTTTCAAAGACAATTCGAGGCACAAGTTAGTCTTAGATGAAAGTGGATAAATTGGCTTAGTAAGTCACTTAATAGTTTAAACGCATGTCATTCCTCATAAAAGACGGCTTAGTTGTACTTCATATGAATATTGTGTTTGCATGGGATTCTTGGATCTATAGTATTAAAAAAAACATTTGGTTCAATAGAAGATGATGGGAAAGCTTGCACCAAGTCCTAGTACTAAGCTATAGTTATGTTGTCATTTATCCTCATATGGATGCTCAATAAGAAAAAAAAAAAAAAAAAGAACCATTTAAATTTTAGAGAATACGTTAACGTTGCATACATTGGATCTCAAAGGGAATTAGGACGACTATTTACCAATGAAGAAATTGCCCATAACAATAGTTACAAGGCCATCTTATAGAGAGTCCCACATGAGGCATTACTGTATAGAAGAAGATGTAGGTCCATTTGTATATTGGTATGAAGTAGGTGAAAGATAAATTTCTTGGTCTTAAGATAATGTAGAAGACAATTCATAAGGTACAAGTAATTAAATGGAGGATGTTAACAGCACAAAGCTACACAAAAGAGCAATGCAGATAGAAGAAGGCGACTCATGGACTACTAAGTAGTAGATCACGACTTCTTTAAAACATCACCAACTAAGGAAAGTAGTACGATTTGAAATCAATGCGAAGTAAAATCCTATATATATTGGAACGTTTGAAATTTTGGGGAAAAAAGTTATTACAGCCTGCAGATTGGGTTTACCCTCAAGTCTAGCTGGAGTTCATTTCATATTTCATCTATCATTTCTTACTGTCTTAAAACCTTGCCAATTCAAATAGAGGACAAATTTATACAAATAGCCTTTGGAAAGCTCTCTCTTTAATTTCTCTTATAAGAAAAATTAATTTAAGAACTCAAATAAAAACAACAAATTCCATTTGTTTCCCCAGTCTATAAGAATCCCTTTATCCAATCAATTTTCATTTTTGAAATCTCAATCAGCATCCTTTCGAGTTAGGGTTTAGATTAATTTTTCAAAGTTCAAACAAAAAATTAAAAACTCATATACACTTCTAATTATAATAAAAAAAAATGAGAGGGCGCTCTCTCATTTTAAGGAACGGGGTTAAATTTACCACTCGTTGTTAAGCTTCGTATGCAATATCAGTATACTTTCTTTTTTTTTTTTAATTTTATTTATCCTTTAATTACTAGATAAGAAACATAAAAAATGAAAATGTAGGTGTGTTTACATAAATAAGGTTTTTTACTTATAATTTGTAATTATAAAATAATTCAAAAAGTAAAAAATATATTATAAAAATAATAAAATAGTTTCAAAAATAATAAACTATTAAAATATATAATAATAGAAAAGATTATAAAAATATGAAAAAGATTTACTTGGTAGTTTGTAACACCCCTTCCTTCTAGATAGACCTTTTTTTTCATTTAAAAATATTTTTAAAAAATAAAATATAATAATAATTGGGATCTACGTCAAAGTTAATATTTTCATATTAAATTTTCCAAACAAAAATCATAAATAGAAATTTAGTGGTTTCAAGAGAATATAATAAAATAAAAAATAATGCTTAAATTAAAAAGTAAAATTTCAAGAAACATAAATACCATCGCACAAAAATTTTAGCTCAATGCACCCAAATGCTTGGGATGACATAAAAATGAAAAAAAAAAAAATCCCTCTTAAATGATTAATTTCATCACTTAGTCTTTTGATAAATTTCCTTTAATAACTTATCACAAGGTAAATAAGTATATAGCAGCTGCCATAAACTCTAATAATACCAACTTGATCCTTCAGTTGTATAACTTTGCTATGGCAAATACAGAACAGAAACTATTCTTCAGATATTCAGACTTCGTTATGCAGACAATATTTGACTAGGTGATTGATTAATAACACAAATAACGATAAAAACAACCCAATAGACGCTCGTCCTTACAAGGATCAGATAGATTCTGAACAATGACAAACACTAAAGCCAATCAAGAAAGGAAAAAAAAAAAAAAAAAAAGCATGGAGGACACGGAGGATCAAGTTTACTGCCCAGTGATCAAATTCCGCAGGTAGCGAACTCCCTAAGAAAAAAACCCTTGAAATATGTCCATCCCAGCCTGTTGTGCTACACCATTAAGCAAGTTTTGAAGGAGAAATCCCATGAAATTGTTCATTCCATCTCTTCGTTGAGTTTGTGAGTCTAGAAAGCCTGGCTGGACCCGATAAACATTCGGCGGAGCGAGTGGTGGGTATCTAGTTGTGCTTGTAAATGCGATTCCAGGGCTGCATTTCGATAGTAGATGCTTGGGTTGTGTACATGTCCTGTGGCAACACATTAGGAAATGAAAAGCCACGATTCAATGTACCTATGCTCCTTTGGCCAACTATAGGCTGTGGAAAGTGAGGGAGTTGACTTTGAGACTTGAACGACTGATGATGTCGAGTTGCGAATTCACCAAAGCACAGTTAACATGAGCATCAAAATCACAAGAATCACAGCGGTAAAGCCAAACATTCGATCCCACAAAGTTGCAAATATCACAATGGAAGCTCCCATCATCATAAGGTGGTTTAAAACAAAGATTTAGTGTGTGCAAGTGAGTACTTTGCAGGACTGATAATGGCATGAAAGCGCAGAGTGTATGCAAATCGAGTTCACACTGTGGACAACGGTAGCAGAAGCCTGTTCCTTCTTTCCCACATGCATTACATATGAAGAATCCTTCTTTATAGACGGGGGCTGAAAACAGAGAGAGAGTATGTACTTGATGGGATTGGTGGTTCAGTTTCTGGGGCATTTGAAACACGGCTTATGGAGGTAAAACTTGCAGGAGATGCAGCAGTAAATCAATCCTGAAAGTTCAAGTTTACACCCATTACATGTTGTTCGATTTGTGTTTTCAGATGGGTAATTGAGCAGTATCAGTGGATGCTGGTGGCTGAAATGGTGGATGACCAAATCATCACCTGAATTTGCCATCTCTTCTATAGAAATCTTTCCTCACAATATGATGAGAAACCTCCTAAAACATATAAATAGAGATCATGTGGACGCGTGAGAAAAAACAAACATCCTTTTAACACAGGTGGAGTTCTAAAGAAAACGCGGTTATATCAGTAAGTTCACTCAAGTTGTCACTGCATGTTAAGAAACCAGAAGGTTGTTTGCAGAGTAACAAAGTTATCTCAACAATGATATATGAGCTAGTAATATAATCTATCTATGTTGGATTTACATGGATGACTTGAAGACAAACTTTGAGATGCATTCGAGATAAGCAACAATCCAGCTACTGCCATCTGTTCAGAACTCATAATCGCATCAGGTTGCTCTCACATTGAAATAGATAAACCAAATGGTATAAACTCTAACCTTGGTGACGCAACGTGGAAGCGTTAAATAACAGGAACCAATTCAACGATTGATTTCAAAACATGAACTTAATCACACAATTGTTAAAAAATTGCAAATTCACAGGAAAATTCTCTCAGTAAGATTTAAAAAGTATATCAAATGTTCTTATTTAACAAAGACAAACCTAAAGGCCTATATATACTATTACATGAGGAATCTAAAAGACAAGATCTAAAAAAATAAATAATAAATATAATAAATACAAATAAATAATGTAACCGACAATTAATGCGGAAATAAAAACTAGCGGCCTCTAATTAATGTAGGTGGTTTCGTAATCGTCAGTAATAAAGACTAGTTTTCAATTCCGGTAAAAACGGTTTCAGAACTCAAAAGATGAAATCAGCAATAAAGCTTGTTTCAATACTGATGGTGTAATGTCCAAGGCCGGCAGCTTACGGTTCAAAACTGGTGGCGTATGTCACTGTTCATCGTCCTCATCATTCTCCTCTACTTGAAAAAAAACTCATCCTCGTGTTTATGGTTGAATATGGTTATAAGAGTTTCAACATCGGGACAACAAAGATACAGTTAGAATTATAAGTATCCTCCAGATCAAATATGAACCTCCTTTGGAACCACTCTTATACTTTCTCTTAATCAACCCCTTCCTCAACAGCTCCTCTACCTTTTCTTTCAAAATCTCACTTCCTTCGGGTTCTTTCTATAAGGAGATAAATTCGAAAGGCTAGCCCCAGGAATAAAATCAATATGGTGTTGGATGTCTCTCATCGGCAGTGAGGCATTAATTTTTTTAATTCCTGCAATGAAGGGTGAACCAACTTTGATTGCTCCTCCACTTGCGATTCAGCATTATTCATCACAACCTGCTTCACAATCCAAGCATGTACTTGCCTTATCGTCTTAATCTCTACCTCAAAATCCTCTTTATCTTGGCCCTCATTCTTAGGGCATTTTCCTGCACCTCTATCTTCTAGAGGCCGCCTATTATCACTGACCATGGGCTTGCTGTTTTGTAACACCCTTGTCCTCTCTTCTAAACTAACATCATCCTTGTACCCCTCATAATTCTTCCTTTCATGTTCTTGTTGCGTCAACTCAACCTTTAGGTCTAGATTTTTCGCCTCACTCAAAGTTGTAACCTGTACCCCTATTCTGTCTCGCAAGGCTAATTTCAACCCTTCCAAATACTGAGTTACCTGTTGTCCCTCAGATTCTAAAAGGTTATTCCATTCTGCCAACCTCATAAACTCAACAGTAAATTCATGCACTAATTTGTCTCCCTACTGCTGGCACTACTGATATTATTGGAATAAAATTTACTCATAATCTGGTGGTAAAAATTCCAACTTCATGAAGTATTTCATCCGATACCAAGTACGAACAGGACCCTTTCTTTCCGCTCTCTCCTATATTGGATCCGTTTCCAGCATGCTGAAGCCATCCCCTTCAAGCGACAAGCTACCAACTAACTCGTCTTTTAAGGAGGTCCTCGTATAATCAAGAATCTATCAACATCTACAGTCCAATCCAAGAATTCTTCAATCCTCAGGTTTCCATTAAAATACGGGATATCAACTCAGCCAAAAATCTTCGATATCGCTATCATCATATCCATCTCTTCTATGACCACCATATCGTTGATAGTAAAAATTCCCGACATCTCTATCCTCATATTCATGCCTTCTTTGATCACCATACTGTGGTAATAAAAATTTCTGACATCTCTATCATCATAATCATACATTCTCTGACCTCCATACTGTCGAAAATTCCTGTCATCTCTATCCTTATAACTGTGCATTCTCTTACCACCATATGGCATATTACGAGCGAATGAGATGTTCCACATCACTCTTTTCTGAATCCTCTTTGTGAACTGGTTGTCTACGAGCAGGGATAGGTCTATCAATGGGGTCACCACGAGTTACCTCGACCTATGGCCTTCTATTGTCATTCCATCTCCTGTGTGCATTATTACCACAAGCATTCAAACATTCCACAATCTCCTCAAAATGTTTCTTGAAATGTTGGGACATACGATCCATCCGTTACTCCAGACGTCGCTCCAATCGTTGTAATACCTAGTCCTCCTGAGGGCTCCACTCCCCTGAACATCATCACGGAGAGTACTGCTATCGCTATCAATAGCCATCCTGCTTTGATACCACCTGACACAGTGTAAAGCGTAGATAAACAAGATTTGCAATAAAAATGCAAACTTTGTGAGAAAAAGTTCTTAATTAGGGTTTTAATGTATACCAAATGTTCTTATTTAACAAAGATAAGCCTAAAGGCCTATATATACTATTTTAAAAGACAAGATCTAAAAAAGCTAAATAATAAATACAAAAAATACAAATAAATAGTGTAATCGCAATTAATGTCGAAAATAAAAACTAGCGGTCTCTAATTAATATAGGTGGTTTCGAAACCGTCAATAATAAAGACTGGTTTTCAATTCTAGGAGGCAGTTTCATAATTCAAAAGATGAAACCATCAGCAATAAAGGCTGGTTTCAATACCGTAGTGTAGTGTCCAAGGCCAAGAGCTTATGGTTCAAAACTGGTGGTGTACATCATTGCTTATCGTCCGCATCACTTGGTTTCTTCATTTTACTGAATATAACGATATGGATGCATATGCTTGCTGGTGATGGACAACATTAAATATGCCTTGATATTGACATCAATTTTTGCCTTAACTTTTCATGAAAATGGTTCTGCATATGCAGACAAACGCATAAAACCATCATGTGTAAGACAAATGTAATGTTAAAACAAGAATATCAATATATAGAAAATATTTCGAATCATGATTTCCCATTTTTTAAGTATACCATAGAAATAAGAATGAAACAAGAGGCTCCAATCATCTAGGTTTGGTGCATTTGATGGTACTCTACATCTGCATATTACTTATTATGTTATCTAGGATGTATACCCATGACATTTTCATTTTCTCCTACCTTGCAAGAGGCTATATATGAGTATATGAATGAATTGACTTACTGGAAAAGCAGATTTTGCCATCAGTTATTTAGGTCACAAAAGAGACAGAATGTAAACAGATCATTGAGCAATAAGCACAGGAAATAGCAGGAAGATTCATAATATATGACCTTGGAAAGCTTACACTGCACATTTCCCTGAAGGACTTGGTCAGCTAATGGATTGCACAACCTAACGATTTTTCTAGTCATGGTTGATGGACCTAGCAAAAAGAAGGCAAGCCAAGACCCTTTAAGGTTTGAAAATGTTTAAACAAACGTATTATTTTATTCCATGATATTATTTAATCAAATATATAAAATTGCATTATTTTATTGAATTGGTTTTTTTTCAATAGCATTATATTATTAAATTGATTATCTATTGCCCAATTGACTAACATTAATGAAATTCAGATATGCAAATTAATAAATAAAAAAAAAAAAAAAAAAAAACAAAAACACAAGTATAGGGAAGTATAATCTACCTTAAATATCAATAAAGTATTAACTGCTCGTTCACTTCGCTGTAATTGTAATTCCATTATAGCCTTATTCCTTACGAATAGTTATTACGCCGTTTAGGTCACTGAATAGCGATTCCACAATGAATCTGTATTACACAAAATATTGAATAGTCATTCTTTATTCAAACCTATGAATACCAATTCAATGTTGGAACTGTTTTTTTTTCAAATACTACCATTTAAATAAAAAATTAATAAAGAAAAATCCTATTACAACTCTATTCCATTCCTCCATAATAGGAATTTCATTACAGCCTTATTCATTCAGTGAAGTGAACGAGCTGTAAAAGTTTAGTTAATATTAACGGGATTGTCATACATGAAGCATACAAAAGAAAAGAGTAGATACTAGAAGTAGCAAGAAAACAGTTCCAGCCCTATTTAATCGATACATCTGATAAGGGGGCGGAGGGAGCACAAAATGCAGTGATATTTCAAGGCACACATGTGTCAGAGGCAATGGACGACAATGACTTCGCTGCTCGAAGCTCATGTAACTGGGATTGCATACTGTCTATCTTATCAAGGAGAAACTTGATGTAAGAGCCCATATGAGAATAAGTAGTGATATAATCTTGTGTCCGTCCCTGGCAGTGAAGCCAACCATTGTCCATGGAGCACGCAAACCCCCACTATACATATACACACACGCATTAGAAGTGTTATATATATACATATATATGTATGTATAAAGGGAGGAAGTTTATCTGCCATTATAAACTTAAGCAATAGGGGTTGAAAAATGCAGCTAAAAATATGCAGTCTTTCTATCCCGAGAACTAAATAATAAGGATAAATCTTTTTGCAATAAACAGTTAGGCTTTTCTTAGAAATAAGCAAAATAATGTCACAACTCCTGCATAAACTATGCATGGTATGGCAAAAAGTTAGCAGTAGCATTTGTTTCCCATGGTACATTAATCATCTTCAATTCCACTGCTGGCATTTTTTTCCTGCAAGCATAAATAGAATAAATTCATTTGTTCTAGAAATTATTGTTGGTCATAATCATAATTCACAGCAAGGAGTTCCATTCGAGTTTCTACTATGTCAAGTTTAAGTTTCCGCATGCGTGAAAGTCCTTAGCAAAAAACTCATAGTCTTGCCATCATAATGTCCATCTTATTCTTGCCTAGATTCTTGTTCTATCCCCAAAATTCATGTGCTCTACACCTTAATGTGTGAACATAATTTGGATTTTGTTGTTGGCAACTATTCACATATATGTGTGTTTATATATATATATATATATATATATTAATATATATTTGGTTTATGAAAAATACCGTACGGCAAAAGAGAAGAGAACTGTCTAAGGTTGTCCAATGATTTAAAAAAGTCTTTCTTTTCATATACAGTTGAGCTGATTTCAGTCGAGGAGATATATTTGGATAGATTGAGAATCTTTGTTCCTTGGTATTAGTCCACTCCACACCAGTGCAATGTGTGGACAATCTCTTAGTACATGTGAGATATCTTTCCCGTTTCCTTTCATCTTGGACAATCCTCCAAGGATTATATTCCTTCATTTCGTGTCTCGCACGGATCTTGAATGGAAATGTTTTCAATTATTGATTTTGAACATAATCGGATGTCTTGTTTATCAGGTGTAAGACAACAAGAACCGAATTCCTAAAATAAGATTTCAAACTCATTTTCACTATTCTCCCAGTCCCAGGAGATTTCATTAAGCGAGGCATGTCTTATTACTGGTAAATGATCACATTCTCTGACAGAACCATGAATGAAGTGCTCGATGATATCTAATCCAATCTAGTAATCCGACCATAAAACGGTATGTTCTCCATTGTCCATTCCATAGCTCGACATAGCCATCCGTTGTCCACATAGCAAAGAGAATGTCTTTTCTGCATGAGCCAAATAGCTTAATAAAACTCGCAATTAATTTTAGGATAGTAATGATTGTGCATTAAGATATATGTACATATTTTCTAAATGTAATTAACTAGATTGGATTATTGGATTTTTTTCTATATCGTATCCATATCAGATCAACATCTATAACTTATCTATATCAGTTTAATATCAGTTCTATTTAGCCAATTTATAAGTAAAATTATCAGTTTTTCATCGGTATCAATTTATTAAAAAATATCTATTTGAAAAACAACAGAAAATAATACCAAAATGATCTACAAAATGATGAAACAAACAAGCCAATATTAGGGACAAATTAATAATCTATTTTTTATCTCTTCTCAATCCCTCTCCTGAGCATGACCAACATAAGCAGATATCACTTCTAGTAATCTAATTAGCACTTTCAAAACAAAACAATTTTACTATATACATATAACCAAGCAAACTTGTATATATAGAGCAAAGCCAGGCTATTAGCATGAATTAATTTTATCCTCGCATCAACAAGCAGCTTTTCTTAATGGAAATATGATCCAACGCCTTCAAACACAAGAGCAAGCTGGCCATGTTATCGTGAAAATTCAAGATTGCATGTGGTTTTGTGGAGAGAAATCGGCCGACAAACATCAGCACCAGGTTAGGTGCTCCGTCCTAATATATATGCAACGTCATTGGAGAAAAAAATCCCACTTCAAACGGCATAATGAGCTTGAAAGTTAAACCTACACATGATGTGCTAAAATAGAAACCCTGTTCTCCTGTTTGGGCCTCAGGCATGCCACAGAGACATGTCCCCCGCATATTATTGCATGAATATGCAGAAACAGAAACATCCATATAAACCTACCTGCCTACCCAGGCCACACATGTTTGCAGTGTAGTTTTCTACATGTGTATTAGAAAAAAACCCACCCACCCGCCCTGGCCACAATCACATGCTTGTCACTCTGGCCCATATGATGTCTATACTACTATCGAGTCAGTAACTCTTAACAACGTGTACAGAAAATTAAGGCATGTTTGTGAATGAAATAGAAGTCAGGAAGACACTGGAACAATTTTTCAAATTTACATTCATGTCTTCTCAAATTACAAGCATAGCACTGAAAAACATGAGTTAGGCAGATAATACACTTTCCTAGCACTGAATGCATCCCTAGTTACAGCTTGCACTAGAGAGATTGAATCTTCATTCCTTCATAGCTTATTCAAGGATCTGGGTCATCCAAATGAAGATTGAGGGAGGAGGAGAGGCAGGGATAGAGAATACAAATGACAAGATTACAAGAGAGGAGTTAAGCAATGCAGATTTCTCAAGTGTAAGAGAAATATTGAGCTTGCAATTAATCTTTCATCATTCACGAGGCACCAAGCAGTAGAAGTCTGATTGATCCAGAACGAGTTAACTGTTCAAAGCCAACATGCAGCCACGACCCTACCTCCCCCAACCATACAATATATGTTTCCCCGTAGTTTTACTTCTCTTGGCTTTCATTCCCTGGAATTTGTTGAAGATTGTCTCATGCGCAGCAAGAGTGATTCACAAATTAAAGGATGAAACAGTATCACTTGAAAGTTTCCTCCAATTCCAAAAAGATACTATGTGCACCACAAGATCTCCACAGAAATTTGAAGAAATGTCTCCTCTACTCCAAGCCAAATAATGAGGCACCTGTTAGAGCCAATAAAAATGAGAAAAAAACAACTTTAAGAAGAGGAATAAGAGACACAAGCCTTAAAGGCCTGCATTCCTCTAAAGTGAAGAAAAGCAGAGGGTTATGAAAAGTGGCCATCCCTCACCCACAAACAATAGAAGAAGATGAGAGATACTACACCTAGAGAGAAACTATAGACTAAAGGGCCATAAATAACCAACACGGTATGCTGATAATTGGGTGAACCAATTCAGAATTTTCTCCAAGGTATAACTTCTTAAGTAAAAAGAAATGATACTCATAATCTACAAGGATATCCCCACCTGTAAATGCCAGATACAGGAATGTCAACACTGTAAATGATTATCAAGAGAATAGGCACAGATATCAGAAGGGCTTGAGCCAGGCCTGCCAATAGTCATTTAAGATACAAAGACTCAGAAACTCAGAATAAACCAAAATGTGTCTAAACACAACAAAATCTAAATTGCCACCTCTTGTTGATCGTTCCATAGTGGAACTTTAGTCTCCCAACCTTCGCATCCTCAATATACTGAAATTACAGGATAACATCATGAAATGAACAACCAATTGAAGATACAAAGCAGGATAGATACCTCATGCATTTAATAAGTGGCTAACCAATTTCAAGGTGACCAAGATTGATGAGAATGCTAGAGAATCAAAAGGTATATCATCAAGGCAAAAAGCTGACAATCTGATGACTCTGGACCAGGAGAGAAGCTAGGCTTCAGAAGCTTTGCTAAGAAGATTATGTAAGTCTGCCCAAATGGAAGGTTGATTTAGCTTCAAAATAATCAGTTAGCAGCATCTGAATATGTTGTATATCCCTCACCTGGCCAATTAGGGGGATGTCCAATTGAGCAAATGGCGAGACCACCTCGACTTCTGCACCTGCTTCTTCCCAAGTTTCCCTAATTGCCCCTTCAGCAGCTGACTCACCAATCTCCAAGTAACCAGCAGGAAGAGTCCTAGGTCATCAGCATACTGTTACGAATATAGTAGCAGCAACATATCAAAACAACAATAGTTGAAGCAAGGTTATCCCTAATGCTTCTACACCATATCCTCATTTCCCTGCGGCAAATAATGCTAAGGTATGCCCGGATGGGCTTTTTGATGACTTTTTGAAAAAGCCATAACAAGAGAATATGGTGAAATTCATAAGTGCTCCCATTAAAAATTGAGGTACCTGCATTATCCTTATACACTGAGCAGAAAGTTTTATCTTTCCAATGTACAAACTCTCCTTTTTAAGACTATTTATCTTATAGTTCAGTGAATTACACCTTTAATACTTTGATTTATTTCAATTTAACCAATGTAGTACACAAATTAGATGACTTAAACAAATATCCCATTCCAAAAAGAAAAAAATACATATAAGACATGAATCGAAAAAGCCCATCTAAGCCGAACCAAAGATACTTCGTTCATTGGAAGAGCTTATTGGAGAAATCACATACCAGAGCCCAAAAGAAGGTTCAATGTTCCTCTTGCAAAGAAGGACCTTGTTATCATGATGGATCAGGCAGCCCACGACCTACAACAATTTTCCACCCTATAATGAGCCAAGAAGATGCCACTGTAAAGTAAAAGGGGCATTTAACTAAAATCACAGGATGCAGTTGTAAAACCAAAGAAATCCCATACATGAGAACTTTTCCTATAGAGGCCAAAGGTCCTTTTCTACAATAATGAAAAATTACCAGAAGTATCTGTCATCAAACCTCAAAAAGCTTAACATTAAGTGCTTACCGGGACATTTTAAGTCATCTGTCAAGCTTAGACATGTCTTTTTAATCCTAAAGAAAGTCCTCATCCCCCAGACTTAATATACTAAGATTTCCCTGGTTGATATAGGGAAATTCTCAACAGGGGAATAGTCCATGTGCCTGGTTTTAAGCAAGGATTCTAGATTCAACTCAGCCATGATATATGATTGGGAACTGATTAGAGGTATTGGAGAAATTTTACTATCTGACACAGTTACAGATAAGAACATTTGCTAAACCTGTATCATATTCCACAACTGTCAACTCCTTGGAGCTTCTTCTGATAAGTACAACCGAAAATAAGCTATACTTGTACATGGAATGATGCAGTGTTTCAAAGGGGCTATGGCTACATGTGTCTGTAGCATTACCCTAGCATTTTGCAAGCAGTTTTCATGCCTCAAAAATGTGACCTTTATGGTCACCAGGATAGCAACTTCAATGGTTGTGCCAAGGCTCATCTTCAGAAAACCTACTGCTATGCTGAAAAATATTTCTGGACTATCCAGCCCCTACCACATCCACTTCTATTAGAGTTCAATTCACCACTCCAATAAGAAAATGAAATATTCAAATCTGAATCGCCAAAGGAATGGGGAATGATATATTCATTACTGAGCTGAGCTGCAGAAGGGTCCAGAGATGTATGTTGTGACATTTTATTCTTTTAATTTTTTTTTTTTTTTCAAGGTTATGCTGAATATTTAAGATCAATGTGAGTCCTAACCAAAAAATATCAATATCCTCACCCAAAAAAGGATAAACATGCAGTTCTAGTTCCAAGGAGTGACCTGGTTATGAAGAAACCACTTAAAAAAATGGGCTCATTAAAGACTAGGTTCTTCTCTGGGGAGGGAAAATAAAAGAAAAAAAGACTAGGTTCTTCAAAGCAAATTTAAGTTTAATTTCAAGAAAGTCAAAATAGAAAAAGCAGTAAAATCTATGAAAGTTTAATTCTACTGATGGGCCTAAAATATATTTGATGATTGAGTAAACAAGCCCAGTTAGGTTTTTAAGAATTTATGAACTCAAATCATGGGAAAACTCCATCTCACTCCCTTCATTTTGCACTTATAGTTTAAAAGAGCAAATTACAAGAGCAGTTTTTCTGGTAACTGCTATCCTACACATGATGCTACTGGAAATCACATGTCCTTACAAGATACATAGCAACACTACGCATTACATATATACTTAAGGAAAATTCTAGGGCTTCAACAAAGATTTACAATCTCCCATTATTAAGGAGACACTTAAATGTCCGTGACAACATTTTCCTAAACATAGGTAAGAGAATAAGAACATCGCATTCAAAGTGATGCATCCAATTTAGCAACATTTTGAAGCACACTCCTTGAGTCCATTCTTCTCCTAAGGTGCAAGAAGTACATATCTAGAGAGCTACTATGTCAGTCAACATTAGCAAAAATCTATGTTAATGCTTCTCCTTGTAGATATGCTGAAAACATTAGCAACTTTCCTCTGGATGCTAGCAAACAACAATATGAGAAAATCCTTTTCTCCGTGCAAAAGAATATGAAACATAAAGTGGAAGCTAATAGAGTAAATAGAGATGGAAGGTCTCTATTTATTATCATGGTTGTCAATTAATCTACAAAGTAAATGGAACAAAAAGGAAACTTTAGGATGTATTATTAACAGCTATTATGGCCATGGAGAAAATTGGCAACCTTGCTTCCACCACCCACTGCAAACTGATTGTTTGGCAGAATGGTGTATTTTATACGATCTAAAATGATTGGAAATCAGCCACAAACTCCCCATTCATGTTTGTGCCAACAAAAGAACAGCCTATACTAAGTACATACTTCAGGAACTCATATAACAAAATACTAAAGTTTCTTAACTTTTTGTGTTACAATTGCATTGAGCAGTACAATACTATCATCTTTTTAATCAGAACAACAATCAGAATTTGAAGAAATTTACCATTTTGGGATTCTGATAGGCTATTTTTCCACAAAGTGTGCAAATAGCTCTTGTTTTCTCTTCTCCCTCAGGAATTTCATGCTTTGTTCGACCACCACACCACTGACAAAAATTGATCTTCCAAACTATTCCCTGCAATCATGTGTCAGGAAAATCACCTTAAACAGATGCAACGCAATTACATGTTTTAAACTTATTGCTGCTCAGGCTGATCAATGGACGAAAAATAATACTTAGACAATCTAAACAAACATATTAAAGACACAAGCAATTTATATCACTAGACTGTTCAGCTGCAAATTCAACAAAAATTCCATTGTATATCTTTGGTTAGGAATAATTCAAATTAAGAATGGATGCACAGGGATTAATATGCCCTAATATGTCCGGCCTTATCTCATCCTATGCTATCATATGACATGATTGAACTACGTAAACTAATACAATTTTTTCTGTAAATGTCTCTACATTCAGTCAAATGACATTAAAATCTGCCTGTTTTGAATAACAATAGGATCCACTGAAATTCACAGTAGATTCAAATCATTATTTTGGACTAAATAATCCACAATAAGACCACAAAAATCTAAAATCATAAGCCTATTGTCAAAGTAATCCAGAATTGACTTAAACCCTAAACAATTAAAAGGAACGAACTGAAATGAACTAAACTGGACTTACGGTCGACGGAGTTGTGGTCGAAGGCGAAGAAGAAGTATTGGTGTCGGAACTCAACTCGGACCGAGCTGCGCTCATGGAGATTGATCTGAAGCCGATTCTCCGAGTCGAAACGGATGAAGAAGGTGGAGAAGCCCACGGTGTGGAAGACGAGGACGAGGAGAGAGTAAATGAAACTGAGGAGAGAGAAAATATGGAAACGGTGTGAGGTGGTCTTCTCCAACAACCCAGGGTTTGTACTGCCTTAAGCATTGCTGTGATGAACCCAAATTATAGAACACTGATATATAGCGAACCGAGTCAACTCAGCTAAAGTCGATCGGTTATCGTATAGATGTTAAGAGTCTCGAGTGACTCGCTCGCTCGCTTGCTCGCTCGCCAGCCATACGGCGTATCGCCATTTTAGTGATTATTGGTTTGGTTGTTTGCTGTTATCATCTATTAGTATTATCTTCCCATCCAATCGGGAGAAAAATAACAAATAAATAAATAAGTCCTATCGCCTGGGAAGTGGGAATCAGGATGGGACAAGAGAATAGGATGGGACAATGAACGGGTTTTGTACGGATTTAACTCTGTTTTTAAAAATTAATACCAAAATAACTCATTTGGAAAAATTATTCCGGATTTAGCCAACTAAAAATGCATACGGTACATGCGCACAAAATCTAAGCCTATTAGCGCATTATGGTCTCAAACGCATTCACGGCATGCGTTCGAATTTGGGAAATATTTCTGGGATTCAAACGCATGCCGTATATGCGTCCATTGCTTGAAGCAACAAAAAAATTCGAGCAAGTAAGGGCTGGGCGAGGGAGCACTGTGCGAGTGAGTGGGGGCTGAGCGAAGGGAGGCTGGGCCAGAAGGCGCTAGGCAAGCGAGCGGCAGAGGGGGCTGAGCGAGCATGGGAGTATGATATAAGGCGAACAAGCGGTAGAGAGAGATAAGCGGTGTGATATGAGGTTAGCGAACGCATTCCCTACATGCGTTTGAAATAGTTTGTTTAAATGATTTCGACCGCATATTCTATATGCGTTCGAATCCCAGTGCCGCTATTTCAAGCCAACATCCGAACGCACACATCGAATGCGTTTTTGATTGAGTACTTCGGGAATATCTTTTCAAAAGGAGGTATTTGAGGATTTATTTTCAAAAATTAAGGTATATCTGTACAAATCCCACAAATGAACTGGATTTTGGCACTTCGGATGGACAAATATGTGAGATTACAATTTACCTATTCTATTTAGTAAATACTCATATGGCTTTAATAAGTCTACCATGTTAGTATATTTTATAAGGGTAGGATAATGATTTTTTTTTATTTGTACCATTTTATATAACAATTCCATTCTATTGCTTAAAATATTGAATTTTTATTTAAACCCATCACATATATTAATTTCTTCATGTATAATTTTTTTGCTAATAAATACATAAACACTGGTAGGGCTGGGCAAAAAAACCGACCGAATCGTGAACCGAACCGGACCGGACCGAACCGAATCGAAATTTCGGTTATTTTTTTGAAACGGTTCGGTTCGCGGTTCGGTTCATTAAAGATAAACGGTTCGCGGTTCGGTTCGGGACCATGAACCGAACCGTACGGTTCGAACCGAACCGAACCGTTTTATATATTAAAAAAATTAAATATATTATTTTTACTCTTAATTTTTTTTATTAATGGTACATATCTATGTCACAAATTTTAAAAACAATTAATTTTTTAAAATAAATTAATTGTTTTTAAAATTTTTTACTTAGATATGTGTTAGTCATTAGAATAAAATTAGATTTTTCATAATATGTTTCAATTGTTATGTTATCTATATAAGATAGATTTTAGAATTTAAACTCTATTATTTAACTTAAAAAAATTAATTGTTGTAAAATTTTCTTACCTAGATATGTGTTATTCATTAGAATAAATTAGATTTTTTATAATATGTTTTAATTGTTATGTTATCTATAAGTAAGGTAGATTTTAGAATTTAACCTCTAGTATTCTAACTTTTGCATATTTCTTTTCCATTTGTCTTACTAATTAATCTAGTTCTATTATTTAGTTACTTATTGATTTATATAATTGGTAATATGTTAGTTAGAAGCATACAACGAATTACATTTTATGTCTTCTATTGAGATAAAGTCTAGTATATCATTATAGTTCAAGATAATTCAAAAAAATGAGACTAGTCATAGTTATAATTTTATAATGAATGAAATCTTTTTCCTTCCTATAAGTTTTACATGTTTATTTGATAAATGATTAATTTTAAATATTATTGTTTATATTTGCATTAGTGATAAGAAATATGTAATTGAACTTTTTCGATAGAATATATTTTTTATTTTATGAAAAAAACGGTTCGAACCGCAAACCGAACCGTACCGAACCGTTTTTTTTTCGGTTCAAAAAAATTACGAACCGAACCGTATCGTTAGGTTCGAATTTAAAAGAAAAACCGAACCGTCAATTATGGTGCGGTTCGGTTCGGGATCAAACCGAACCGAACCGTACCGTGCACACCCCTAAACACTGGTCTATAAAATATTAATATATATCATTCTAAAATTATTAAATAATATTAACATTTTTATAAGAAACTCGAATCACCTATTTTTTTAAAAAATAACACGGATTATATATTTGCAACTTAATCAAAATATAAATAAGATTTTTATAGTTAACCCTTGTGTTAATTATAAGTTTTTGAAAATCAAAAAAATATAATAAGCTTGTACAAAGTCTAATTAAATTAAAATAGGCTTGTTAAATAATATTTTAAATTGAGCTTAAAATTCTAAACTCAATTAATCTTCAGTTGGAGAGGGATTTTGTGCGTTCCTCTAAAGTTCAAGCTTCAACTCAATGCGTGCCGTCCCTATCCCCCAACATGTCATACTAGTAGGAAGGTGAAAACCAAACCTGATCCGAACACTCGTTTCTCTTAGCAATAAATATTCAAACATCAATAGTTTCTTTATTTTAAACCTAAAACAATTGTTATTAAGAGATATTGCACACGTTTTTCAAATTATTCTGCAAGTAATTTCTAGGATCTGCCATCTGAATAACATGAATGTTATCTCTAATTATTTTCGGGACATTATAAGTTAGGAAATTATATTACAGCCAAAAGGCATGGAAGAACATCTAAACTAGTATTACATTGCTGCCGCTGGCTGATTTCTGCCACTGAGCAACTACCTCAGGCTACAAAGGTTTGGCATTTTCAGTAATGAAAAGGGAATGTGCAAAACTTCTTTCTCAACAAAGATTTAGTAAAGAGATGCAGCCTTCTTCCCGATGTCCATTCAGGGGAGGGAAAATTGCCCCATGGACCAGAATCTTTAAATGACCACACCATATCCCACTAACCCTCAGCAATAGGCCAGCTTATCACATAGAGTCTGATATGCTGCACTACAATGTTTGAACTTCTCCTCGGCCATAACCTGAGAAAGTTCATAATGTAAAATAAACGACTATTTCAATTTCAGTTGACAAAACCCAAAAACAGTCTCAAGTAAAGTATATTGTTGAAAGAGAGGAGAGAAAGATTATCAAATCTACATCTGCAAGTGTTTCCACCATCATATGGATTTTGAAGCATAGTGTAATCTGCAGCAAATTTGACGATGGTTGAATGAAATCATGTAAAAAAAAGTTAGAGAGGTCAAATTACCTTGGAAGAACCCTGATGGCGATCTGGGTGCCATTTGAGAGCACAAGCTCGGTATCTGAAATAATTCCAAGAGCAAGGTTAAAATTATAGATAGGCAATAACATGTTTAAACACAAGCACATGAACAGGAAGCAATTGACAGATCAAATACTAAGAACATGAACATCCAGATGGGAAGAGGAAACTTACGCATTTTTCACATCTTCAAGCTTTAGTGGACCAGAAGCACTCAACCCAAGAGCCAGTCTATGTGAAGTCAACTGTGAGTCTGAATTCTCAGTATCCAATGGACCATCTTCTTCCTCACTATAATAACTCCAGTTACGAAATTTTCTATGCTTGTCAGAGTGACTTGATGAACTTCTCCAATGAGGAAACTCATCATTAACAAAAGACCAATAAAAGTAGCGGTTTCCACCAAAAGTAGACCTAAAAACTGTTTCTATATCTATATCATCTTCACAAAACTGAAAGCCTCCTGGAAAAAAAAAAAAAAAACATAGGACAAGAGCCTCAGGATATGATAAACTAAATTGTCCGATCTGAACTGAAAACTAAGTTGTCCTATCTGAACAATAGCTTGCATTTATAGATTAGAAGTCACAGTAAAATAAATTCTCCTAAGGTTGCATAAAAGCAAGATTAGAATAGCTTCTGAAAGGAACTGCAAAGATATGTTCTCTTCTAATGCAATGCAGATCTATTCTAAATGGGGGATTCACAATGTTACGAATCATAAATCTAATCACACTTATAACCACTATACAAATGCATAAAGCCTAACAGCTGCTGCTGGTGGGTTGCTAGTGAGGAGACCAAATTTCCTCACAGCCAATACAATTTACTTAATTACAAGGTAATGAGTAACCCAATAGAACTAGCTATCCCAATTGAAGGCACCAATAGAGTAGATTGTAAGAAAAAACTTGCATGTGCTTTATCTACCACTACAAGGTTCAGACTTGTGCGTCTCGATTACATTCTGCAAAGTTATGTAAAAAATTTTCCTACTAGTCATATCTGCAAATGAATGTGCCCTCGAAATATCTCTTAATTACAAAGGACAGTTTAGTTTCCCTTAAGACACTATGACATGGACATGTTAAGCTTCTTTTATCACAGAGTTTGAAGCTTCATACTTCTACCCCAATGTTGTTGTCTCTGTTTGCCTGTCCTTTCCCCCCTAGAATTCTTGGTCCAGTATCGTTTAAACCATGAGGGACCCTTTCCAAATGGATCATCATCATCAGGCTCATCTTCCCATCCCTGTAACCATTGCAACGTAAGTATCAGGAGAATAGACTTTTGTACATATGGTCATCAACTGACAAATATAGTACGCTTGCCTTTGCATGAGATGGAGAATGGTAAGGGGTATATATGAGTGTATTTGTATGTGAACAAAAACATATACTACTTTGAACAAATCACATAGATGAAGAGAAGATCTTTCATTTATTCCAGATCCTGGTTCTTTCTTTCGATTTCACTACTCCAGATTCATCAACTAACTTTTGCATATAATTAAAACAAGTTAATATTCTCTAAGGGCTAAGTCCCAACTTGGAACAAGTGTATCAAATTTCTAGTTTCCGTACAACAACCAAAAGAAAGGAAAAAGGAGATCAAACATCTAGGAAGCTAATAAAATCAAGCATTGATATTGGGCCTCTCCTTTCAAATACCTTTGGTTATTGGGATATGAACCATAACAAGAAGAATGTACCACCTAAATTCATCTTGTGCTGTGTATTTTCGTTATTAGGCATTAGCCTTTTGGATTACCTTGGACTATTGGTCTATGAACAACCACCAAAAATAATGTAACATCTAAGTATAACCTTGTGCTATAAAGTCAGCCCATACAATGGCCTTGAATAGGATAACACCAAATCTTACATAACACCAAATCATATATAATTTCCCATAAGAATTTTAAAATCTTTTATGGTATGTTTCATAGACTAAAATGGGAATTCCATACCGAGCTCACTTCAAGTATAAACCCATATATATTATGTTTTATTCAAATTCTAAAGCTTGAAAATGACTAACCATTCCTTGAAAATCTTAACCAAACAAGGAAATCAAGTCCATCCAATTCCTTTAATTCCATCCAAGCAAAAGAACATAATTTTATTCCACTGCATTACATTTCATTTAAGCCATTCCATTTCAGATAATTTTGCACTACCAACATACAATTAGATTACATTGGCTCACCTTGCACTAGAACTTTATGTCGTTATAGAGACATCCCAACTGCTTTTTTCCAGCTGCACTCTTTGTTAGAATACACCCACTTTGTATGAACCTTATCAGAAGTATTGGAATTGCATGTTTATATAACTCTAAATGTGGGTGTTTGGATATTTGGAGAACTTATCAAGAGGTGCACTAACAGATCACAGGGAGTTGTGGTAAAGAGTAAGATTGGAGCTTCTCCACTATAATGGAATTTATCAAGAATGCCAGCATATTATACATATTAATTATTACATAATTACAATCAAATGGAATATATGTTCCATCAACGGTCCAAGAAGATGGGAATCCTCAGCCTGTATGTATGCGCTAATGATGTCATTTTATAGTTATCATCCAGCAAGAGACATCATCAAATACAACCAAAGTTATAAATTTCTCATTATGAATTTCTCATACTGCTAATTAGTAGTTACATTTTAGATAACTGCAACCAAACTAAATATATTTTCTATCGAGTATCTACGAAACCGTGAGGGTCCTCAACCTATAAATATTCACAAAAGATGCTACTTAGAACTGTCCCCTACTGCTAGTTCAACAACCATTTCCTCACAATCTCAATCATGTTAAGTCCTCCTTTATAACTCCCAAACTTACACAACCTAAATGTGTATTCCATTAACTTCATGCCCTTGTATTAGTGCTTCTATCACTCAGTAAATGAAGTTGAAAATTGAAATGACACAACCAACCTGAAAGATGAACTCTGCATAAGCATTGGCATTCCGAAACAGTGATTGTTTTGATTGATACCTTCGAAACCGTTTTGAATTATTCCCCGAAGATCTCTGCATATAACGAATTCAATACCAACCATAACAAATCAATTAAAAAAAATTAAAACTAAATAAAATTAAAATAAGAAAACACTAAAATCATGTATAAAGTCTGAAACATGAAGCTCAATCATAAGAAAGCATCAGCATTTTCAAATCCAATCCTCGATATTCTAACCAATATAGACATGATATTACTTGCAAACGCAGATATGAATAAAACGGATAATCAAAAACGAAAAGAACAGGAAAAACATCATTAAAGCTTGAAACTTTGAGCTTAATTATTCTAAACCTTGAGATAAATGAATTCAATTTCAGATTTTTCATTCAATTCACACGATTTTTACTTCTTTCTTTCTTTCTTTTTCTTTTTTTTTAATATCAATGATAAAATTATCCACACAAACACGTATATGTATACATCAGAGAGAGAGAGAGAGAGAGAGCTAACAGAATCCCACTGCGTGCGCCTACGACGATCCAAGAAAGGAGTGGAGTGAAAGAAAGCGGAACCAAGGCGAGAGGAGGGTGCATTAGGGTTAATAGAGCTGAAGATCTAATTAGCATATTCATTTTCATGAGAAATTGGAATTTAAATCAATTTCACATCGACATTGCCCTTGAAGAAAAACGGAGATGCGGAAGGGAGATACAGGATCCGGCTCGAAGGACCCTAGGTCGTGTCCGGTTAGAGGTAAGACATAACAATAGACAATAGCACCGAGTCTTACAGTGCCCGGTTTGAAACTGAACCGACACGAACTGGTCTTGTCCGCTTGGTTTTTAGCCGGTTTGTACTTTGTGGTTCCATTTTCATTAAAACCCATTACACCATATGTCGACCTAGACTAGGGTTACAACTTGCAAACCCAAAACCCGTGGATTACTTGAATACAGGTGAGCTACTCCATTAATCACTCTTCAACTTTTTATTATTGCGTTATGAAAAAAAAAAAAAGATATTTTGATTAAAAAATTATAAAAAGTACTAGCATGTCTGAAAAATAATCCTAAATATAAATAAGTAGCACTACATTGATCCCTTCAAGAAACAAGTTTAATAAATCGTCTTTCAAAAAATAATTTTAGCTTGTCTGTTGCAATAGATAATAGAATTCATATAATAGAATTCATCTTCATCTTCCAAAATTAATGTGGATAGGATTAGTCTCATTGTGTGAATTAGAGGGACAAATTGATCTGAGGGTAATGGTAGAAAGGAAGGAGGATGAAGAAGGAAATAGAATGAGGGTTGAAGGAGGAAGACGGAGGAAAGAAGGAAGTTAAGAGAAGCTGTCGGAGTGAAGTACAGAGGAAGTGGGAGTATACGGGCATTGCAATGGCCAAATATTAATGGGCTATTTGTGGGCTCTGTGGGCCTTAGCCTTGCAAGGAATTAGCTAAATAAGTATAGTGGGCGGATCTGTTAATAGTAAGCCCAGTAGCAATCAAAATATTTTACTGTTAGTATCTGTTATTTTGTTAAGTTGCTACAACAGACTATGTCAGAATATTCACTCTAGTAGGCACCAGCTAGCATGCAAAAATTGTGGAAGATACAATTATAAGTATCTTGAGAATGTACAAAAAAGACTATCAGAAGAATCATTTTAATACAATATTACATAACGTCTCTAAATTTTATTCCAGCTAGTTGGTTTGCATTCGAACCAATTATTTTAGCTATTTTCAGCATCCAATCCACCGCGTTCCAACTAGTATCAAAGCCTAATAATGGGTGGTAAGGCTCGTGATTACAAGAAATTGGAAGAGGTTGTATGACTGATGGCTGACAAACTTGACAAGAATGATGGTTGGATTCAAATGTTTACTGATACACTCAAATCTTAGCAAGCTTCCATTGACAAACACGGACAAGCATTAGAAGAAATTCGCCAGCAAATGTAGGGAAATCAAGCTAATATTGGATCACCTTCTAGTGTTGGATTCCAAGGAAGAAGACAACCGACTGCTCCAAGGGAACCTGCACAATTAACACAAACAGGGTTAAATGGGGAGTACCAATTACCCATAAGAGGCATCAAGCTTGAGTTTCCAATTTTAATGGAGAAAATATCAGGAATTGGCAAATGAGGGCAGAACAGTTCTTTACTTTAGATGGTACTCCTGAGCATCTGAAGGTAAGCATTGCTTCCATGTATTTAGAGGATAAACCCTATGAATGGTACATTACCCATTCAAAATCTAGGAATGAGGCTCATGCGATGACATGGGAAGAGCTTACTAAGGCTCTTTAAGCCAGATTCAATGGGAAAATATTTGAAGATCCTATGGCCGACCTTAAAGAGTAGCATCAGTCTGGTACTTTACAAGAATACCTAGATGAATTTATGCATTTATCAACTCAAGTTCAGCTACCAGAACCACACCTAGTTAGTTGTTTCCTCAGTGGATTGAAACCCGAAATTCAATTTCCTATTCGCATGTTCCAACCCAACACCCTTAACGAAGCTTTCACCTTAGCCAAATTTCAAGAAGCCACCACCCTATCTTCCAGAAACAACCTTAAGTCTACAAAAAACCAGTCCATTTCATATAACACAAATCCTCCATCTTACCGCTCACCACCAATATCTCACGTATCTATACCCTTCTCAATCAAAAACTCAATTCTACAACATCAATCGATCATCCAATACTGATCAAATCTCTCAAGCTTCAAACACTTACCCTAAACCAAATACCCCGCCAAATTCTAGAACTACCAAAAGAATGACTCTTGAGGAATTGGAAGAGAAAAGAAAAAACAAAGTTTGCATCTGGTGTGATGAACCCTTTGCACCAGGGCATAGGTGTAGAAATAAAAGGCTAAATATGTTGGTCATTGAAGGAGATTGCCAAGTGGGTGACAAGGGTGCAGCAGCAGATGAGGTGGCTGAGTTGGAAGATGATATGACCAAATTAACCTCATGTGCAGTGGGTAACCCTTTAGGGAGTTCGGACAATAGTATGTTGGTCCAGGGATTCTATAAGAAGAAGAAGTTAAACATATTGATTGATACGGGCAGTTCATCCAACTTTGTCAATGAAACCTTGGTTAGGACCACTAATTGTGCTATTGAAGAAACAGCTCCCATAAGGATTACTCTAGCTGATGGAACTCAGTTGAGCAGCTGATACCAAGTTGTGAATTTCCAATGGCAGATGTAGGGAATATCATTTGAGGCAACTTTCTATGTATTACCCCTATCCTCATATGACTTTATTTTAGGAATGCCTTGGCTCACAATGTTGGGACAAGTCAAGTGGATTTCCAAAATATGATCATGGAGTTTATATGGGAAGGAAGGAGTTGCAAGTTGAATAGGAATCAGGAAACTTTGAATCATATTGCTGGAAGCAAACTAACCCAGTTTTTGACTAACAACCACACCATTCCTAAATTCCAACGTTGGGTCATTGAAACTATCGAAGTGAAGGGGAGAGTCAAGTAAATGGACTAACACACCCAATATTGATAGAGTTGCTTGAAGAATATCATGATTTATTTGAAGATCCAAGGTCTCTACCACCTGATAGAGCTCTTAATCACAGGATACACCTTCAAGAAGGAACTACACCAATCAACCTCAGACCCTATCGTTACTCTTCCCTACAGAAGTCGGTCCTAGAAGAAATGGTGAGGGACATGTTGACTAGTGGCATTATTCAACCGAGCCACAGCCCATTTGCTTTACCAGTAGTGCTGGTTAAGAAGAAGGATAACACTTGGAGGATGTGTATGGACTATAGGGAGTTAAACAAGCATACCATTAAGGATAGGTTTCCCATTTGTAATCCCCCTAATTTTACGCAATCTAATTTTAACAAATACTAAAAATGTAATATTTGATTATTTAGAATAATTGGAACAAATAGGAAAAAAGCACTCCAAATTTTTTCGATTTTAAAATGTTAAAGTATAAATGAATTTGATTATAAGTTAGAAAGATTAAAATCACTATTAATAAAATGTTTCGAAATACAAACTATAACAAATGTGATCTCAAATAATTTATAAAATGGAGATAAACCAATCGTTAATATAAATTACTGAATTCTTTAAGCTCAATAATTCGGGAATAAATCATATGCTTGTTAACTAATGAAATAATAGTATTCAAAATCTAATAACAATATTAAGTAGCACTAGACAAAATATGTTGTTATAGATAACTCATATACAATAAGACGTAATATTTGGTAAAATAATCACTAGTTCAACAAGAAATCATAGTTAACCTTGAATTTAAGTCACAAGAACAGACGATTAATTTCAAAATCGATAAATACAATCTATTAACAATACTTTTTGGTATAGTACGATAATCTAAAAATGAATTACTAGGATTATAAATACATAATGGATACCAAAGCCAATCAATAAATATTAATCCCGATCTAAAACAAAAAACATCCAAACCCGTTGTTTTACTTTTTAGGAAATTCTGAATTCGTTAATATTAAGATCCTAAATTGATTTATTGAATATTGAAAAATTTAATCGTGTAAGCTAAAATACTAGAACTAATTAATCGAGTAATATTTAAACTAAAAATATGGATATATAAATAATATAGAGTTTCTGTAGTAACTTAGATAATTTTACCTAGATAAAACGCATACGTAATAGTTATAAATATACGTTTATTAGAATATTTAAGTTAACCAATTAATCAACCATTAAATAAATAAATAAATAAAAATAAAAAGGGAATAGACGATGCAAAACAACAGCATGGACAGAATTTTGTTTTCTTCTTCAATAGAAAATACTGGAAGCTGACGCAAATGATGACAATTGAAGCCAAGACAAGATGTAGAGGAGGCTGCAGTTTGTTCCTCCACGCACAACATGTTGAAATTAGGAAGCAGCAGCAAGAAGTCCTTTGCAGATTTGCTTTATCCACTCACGAAAACAGAGGAATGGGATGCTGAAATTTTTCCACGATGGAAAGTGTACCACAGCTGGAAATGGAAAGCTGGAACAAGAAGTTCATCACGTGCAGGAACGTTGAAACAGAAGACCGCAAATTTCAACTGGAACAAAGTCGCTGTCGGCTGCAATTCCTTTTCCACGAACAGGAAGCTTCCACGTTGAACTGAAGCCGCTGGAAACTGCACTGGAACAGAGGAGTCGACAGCCACAATTGTTCCACGCTCCGAATATTCTCACGCACGCAAGCTGCTCACCGAACGGGGGAGCATGTCTTCATGCGTTGCAGATGGGATGGGAGTCATGGTCAGCAACAGCACTCCTTCACACGCAGCACGCTGGAACGGAAGTCGCCACACACGAAACAGAATTTCCATGCGTAAAACAGCTGGCTCCACGCACACAAGGCTACCAGAATTTTCACGCACACACCTCCACATACACAGCAATGCTCAGTTGGAAACAGAGCCCTCAAAGTTGAAAACAGAGTAGCAGCAGCAGAGCTTGGAATTCATTGCTGCAGCACTCCATTTTCATCCAACTTTGATCAAAGTTGGGCTCTAGTATTCAACATGAAAAAGACATGAAATCCAACAAAAATAAACCACATGTAATCAATATTAAATGCCAAGAATTACAGCTCAAATAATCAACCAAAACAATACCAAATCTGTCTTGAAAATCCCAAACCAATAGCTGCAACAAAGGAAAAATTCAACAAAATACAGCACCAAACTTAGAATTTGACCTCTGATTTCACACGAATTTTTATCCGATTTTCTTGTAGCTTGAGCCCCTATTCTCACACATAAACAACCTTAATTAACTACCAAATAAACACATTTAATGCCCTTGAAATCAGCCACAAATTTCAAACAAATTCATCATAATTCATTCTCAAATTCGCATGAAATTTCTACCCGAAAATTAACATCAGAAAACTTGAATTTAATAAGTCCAAAACACCCTCTTTTGTGTCCTATTCTAACCTAACATTAGTACATATATATAGACTTGAGTTAGTTATATCTTTAGCTCTCAACTCTCACAAATCACTTTAAAAATATAGCTACAAGGAAAATACGACCAGCCCTCTTCACCTTGCATTTCATCCACCTAGACACCTTTGAGGAGTTCTAAAACAAATATAAACTTTACACTACTTCATATATCCTATCCAAAGTATCAACCACATACAAAAACATCAATTCCCTCTTCCAAACAACACCACAAACCAAGTCGAATAGCCTTTGGTACATCATATTTTCAAGTGTCAATATAAAAGGTAAGAATATGTACATACATATACTAGTTTAGTTAGATTAATTTCTGTTAGTTACTTCCTTCTTACTTATTCTCTAGATCACTACTTTTTACCGAGAAGGAGGAACTAAACCACATCTATTGTCTAACAAAGGTAAGAATCATAACAATTTCAAACATTCATTATGTTTGCTCTTTAGAAATTATCAAAATTAAGCTAGTAGTATATTGATGATATTTAGACTATTTAATATATAAATACAACAACTTGAAGATTTTTAAGTATAGAAATTTAAATCCAATAAAGGAAAACCAAAACCACACTTAAACTACAACAAATTAAGTTGAACTTTAGATTACTCATGTATATCCTTAGGAAGATTGAATGAACTGTATTGATGTGTTTGTTATAACCCAAAAATGACCCCATCAATGGAAAGAACACGAAAAATCCTATGAAATCGACTATTTATTTGTTAAAAACGGATAAGAAAAGAATTAGATATTGCAAAAACAAAACTCAGATTTCGGCTGCCATATTCATACGAACAGAACGGGCTGTTCTTGTCTTTTTCGTCCCCTTAATGACTTTTTTTGATAAAAATAAGACCATTAATGGATTGTACTCGGAAATATATAAAACGACTATTTATTCATCAAAAACGGATAGAAATGAGTTAAATATGATCAAACAAGTTTTGATCACAATGTTAGGATTCACTTGAAATCCATGCATATATTTCATAGACTTAAAAAAAATTGTACAAGTCTCTTTTCTTGAAAATAATTTCACTACTATAAAGTACTCTTCGAGTACTACCAAATCGACTATTTATACAACGAAATCGGATTTAAAACGAATAAGAAACTGCAAATGGAAATTTACTCAGTTTTACTCTAAAACCAATATTAATGTTACTGACATTTCTATTAATATAGTTATGATTATTACTATTATTATTACAACTATTATAATATTCCATATTATTAATATTTTCATTAGAGTTATCTATACTATCGTTTTACGTTAAAGTCACTATATTTATACTATCATCAATGCTATTACTGTTTTTGTCACTAATATTATTATTTACTAATAACATGAAGATGATTATTATTATTATATTATACTTGTTTTTAATACTAATATTGATATTGATTTTTCAATATTAATATTACTAATAATATTGTAGTATTAAACTTAGCTTGTTTTACAATAAGAAACTGAAGAATAATAAAAACTTGATATATATCTAAATGTAGATTTATAACTTTTGAAAGGTATAGATACTAGAAAATACCTTTAAATAAATAAAATACCAATTTGAGAGACAGATAAGGTTGACGGGCAAAGAATTATTAAATAAAAAAAAATCTTCTACTAAATACAGTAAGACTCAAGGAAAAGACAAACTCCTTAATTAAAAATATAAATATCAAGAGAAACAAAATACAGATAAATATCCTTTACTATAGGGATTAAAACCTTAATAAAAACTGTATCAATTACTGATAGAGAATAGTTCGTCACCTATAAGGATTCAATTAAAGTATTGAACGATAGACTAATTAAAATAACAGACTTAATTTAATATCCGACGATAGAGATCAACACCTTTAAATTATAGGAAGACTTCTCTTATAGAAATAATCCAATAATAAATCTCTGTTATTTCCTTTCATAGGAAAATAAATCAGTTCCGGACTGCCAGTAGCTTAGCGAGGACCACAGGTGAGGGAATTCTGATGATCTACTATTTGCTTGTGATTGCTATTGTTTGTTGTTATGTTGATTGAATTGTTTGTATGGAATGACTGATTGATGTGAGTGTTATCATCTGCATGATCACCTGCATAAATGGATAAAGATAATTATTCGACTAAACTAATCGGATATACTCGTCGCATGTGCTTGATCCCCTTGTAGGAAATGTCCCAATTTTGAAATCAAAAGTATTTCGAAATGTATTTTAAAGAAATCCAACTTGGAATATTCCAGGTTATTTTTATATCCTTTGAAAATGAAGAATTTATACTAAAAGAGTTTATGAGATAAACATGGGACATTTCCGAGTATTGTTGTGACAGTGGATGTGGCCTGAATTTGGGTCCACTGGTCACTTGGCGATAGATGTTACCTGAATTTGGGTCTATCCGCCGGATTCACCTTTATAGGTGATGGTTCTTTTTGGCAGTAGATGTTACCCGAGTCGGGGTCTACTTGTGCGATTCACCATAGATTGGTGATGGATTGTAAGAATGACCATTAAATTGGCATTATATATATTTAAATATGAACCAGCGTAAATCACGTGAACACGTTGGGGAATATTTGTTGTTACCAATGGCGGTTAAGCATTGGGTGAGTCTGGATGGACGAAACCACCAGGCAGCCTCGTACGGTTAAGGTGAGGTGTCCCATGCGGGTAAGTATGGGAGACAACTGAAGTGTAGACAGGTAAATCTACATCGTCTATGGTTCCGGACCCCCATAGATGTGTTGCTTGCATTCATCACGTATGCATTCATATTGCGTATAGATAGATTTGCATGAGTGTATAATTAATGTGTGATAACTTGCGTGACCGGTAGTAGTGAGGAATGAACTCACTGAGCCTGTGGTTCGCTCACCCCCCTACAGTTTTTATGCAGGATTATTACTAGCTGGGATTGGACTAGGAATGTGTGAAGAGAGCTTCTCCAACAAACTTTATTGAAGATAGAGATATAGGATATGGTGAACTTAGAATATAAATTAGATGAATTTTAAATTTTGTATGTTTGGAAACCCAATTTCACTATTTGGTAGGGGATACCGATTCTCTGCGATCTTGGTGGAAATTGGAAAACCGGATTCCATAGTTGAAATATTGTAATATATTATATCATTTGTATGATAAACATTTATAAATAAATAGAGTCTTGTATACTCTGACATACAAGACGGCTCTCATATTAGGGGTGCACACGTGATATGATGGCTTTAGATAAATCCTGTTAGGCCCCCATTTTAGAGTCGTGACACCATTCCTATCATTGAGAACTTGTTTAATGAGTTATTTGGAGCCAGCTGTTTCAGTAAATTGGATTTGAGGTCATGGTACCACCAAATTCTGATGAAACCCAATGATGTGTACAAAACAGCATTTAAAACTCATGAGGGTCACTATGAGTTCTTAGTTATGCCCTTTGGCTTAACTAACGCACCATCTACCTTTCAAGCATTAATGAACCAGGTATTTAAACCATTTTTAAGGAAGTTTGTGTTGGTTTTTTTTTATGATATATTGGTGTATAGTCCCAGCATGGATATACATGTAGAACATTTGAGGAAGGTGTTTGAAATATTGAGTAGGGAGAAGTTATGCTTAAAAAGAATCAAGTGTGTGTTTGGCGTTTCTCATATTGAGTACTTAGCATATAATTACTCTACTAGGAGTAGCTACTGACCCAAAGAAACTGGATGCCATAGCGAGTTGGCCAACCCCAAGGACTGTGAAGCAACTTAGGGGTTTCCTTTGTCTAGCAGGGTACTATAGAAGGTTGATAAAAAATTTTGGGATCATTGCCAAACCTTTAACACAACTTTTGAAGAAAAATCTGTTTGCCTAGAATGAGGTAGCACAGTTGGCATTCGATCAATTGAAGAATGCATTGGTGAATTCACCAGTACTACAACTACCAGACTACTCCAAGGAGTTTGTGGTGGAAACTGATGCGAGCGAAGATGGAATTGGGGCTATTCTAATGCAAGAAAGACACCCAATTGCCTATTTAAGTAAGCCATTAGCCCCTAAACACAAGGGTTTATCAGTTTATGAAAAGGAACTACTTGCTTTTGTCCATGCCATTGATAAATGGAGGCACTATCTGTTTGGTAGGCATTTTGTTATACGCACTACCATCAAAGTTTAAAATATTTGATGGAACAACGATTGGCTACTCTACTCAACAGAAATGGCTCACTAGACTCATGGGGTTGGATTACCACATTGAGTACAAAAGTGGTTCCTCCAATAGGGCAACTGATGCACTATCTTGTGTCCCACAGCTGAAATCATGCACCTTCACCACTCTACTATTTTACCTTTGTTTTTGCAAGAAATACAAACTAGTTGGACATCACCTGGAGGATACAGCTCACTTATTGACAAGCTAGAAAAGGGAGAATCTGTGGGAAGTTTCACTTGGGAAGAAGGAGTGTTTAGGAGGAAAGGAAGAGTAGTGGTTGGTCCATCCCAAGAACTGCGTAACACCATATTACGGCACTTACATAGGGGACTATTAGGTGAACATTCTGGAGCTCAAGCTACATTTAAGAGGTTGACTTCAGTTTTCTATTGGCCCAAGATGGAGAAGGAAGTACGACAATTTATCCGAAATTGTGAAGTGTGCCAAAAGCACAAGTTCGAGAATGTAGCTACTCCTAGGTTGTTACAACCCCTAGAGGTCCCTAAGGAATGTTGGCAAGAGGTCAGTTTGGACTTCATTGATGGACTGCCTAAATCCAATGGTAAGGAAGTAATTTTAGTGGTGATTGATAGATTGAGCAAATATGCTCACTTTGTGGCTATAAGTCATCCGTACACTGCTGCTATTATAGCCTAAGTTTATTTGGATCATATATACAAATTACATGGGCTACCGGAAACCATCACTAGCGACAGGATTCGATTTTTATCAGTTCTTTTTTGCAGGAATTATTTAAATTACAAGGAGTAGGATTCAACATGTCCACGGCCTACCATCCACAGACAGATGGTCAGACCGAGGTAGTCAATCGATGCTTGGGAAACAATCTACAGTGTATGACCAGTGAGGAACCTAAGAGGTGGTCTCAATTTTTGTCACTAGCTGAATGGTGGTACAATACAAACTATCATACCAATGCTCACACCACCCCATTCCAAACACTATATGGCTACCCTCCTCATTGCATTTACCATATGTTCTTGGAGAATCTAGGAATGAATCTGTGGATAGACTCATAACTACTAGAGAAGATACCCTCAAATTACTCAGATTTCATTTAAAGAGAGCTCAACATCGCATGAAGAAGGTAAAGGATCAGAAAAGGTCAGACAGAACATTCAAGATAAGGGAATGGGTCTTGCTCAAACTTCAGCCTTACAGACAACATTCCCTAAAGAAATCTAAGGTAAACAAGCTTAACCCTAAGTACTTTGGACCGTACAAAATAATAGATAAAATAGGGGGGGTGGCTTGCTGTTTGGAGCTACCACTGAATGCCTAGATCTACCCCATTCCACGTCTCTCAGCTTAGAAGATTCCATGGATCTCCACCATCGAAACCACCTACTCTACCTGCAACACCATCCAAAGATGAATTAGATCCACAAGCCATTTTAGATAAACGAATGATCAAGAAGGGAAGACATGCAGAAGCACAAGTACTTATCTTGTGGAGAAAAAAAAGCACCATCGGAAGCAACCTGGGAGTTTCTTGAAGACATGAAGCTCCGCTTTTCAAGTCACTCCTTGTGGACAAGGATTTCTGAAGGAGAGGAAGCTGATCTGAGGGTAATGGTAGAAAGGAAGGAGGATGAAGAAGGAAACATATGAGGGTTGAAGGAGGAAGACAGAGGAAAGAAGGAAGTTAAGAGAAGCTGTCGGAGTGAAGTACAAAGGAAGTGGGAGTATACAAGTACAGAGGAAGTAGGAGTATACAGGCATTGTAATGGCCAAATATTAATGGGCTATCTGTGGGCCTTAGCCTTGCAAGGCATTAGCTAAATAAGTATAGTGGGTGGATCTATTAATAGTAAGCCCAGTAACAATCAAAATATTTTACTGTTAGTATCTGTTATTTTGTTAAGTTGTTACAACAGAGTACGTCAAAATATTCTCTCTAGAAGGCACCAACTAGCATGCCAAAATTGTGGAAGATACAATTTTAAGTATCTTGAGAATGTACAAAAAAGACTATCAGAAGAATCATTTTAATACAATATTACATTACATCTCTGAATTTAATTCCAGCTAGTTGGTTTGCATTCGAACCAATTATTTTAGCTATTTTCAGCATCCCATCCACCGTGTTCCATAAATAGTATTAAAAAAATAAAAATTTTCAACAGCAACTTAAATCGGCGTAACTTTTGATTTAGAGAAGTTATGAAACTTATTACTCTATTCCAATGGTTTTCGAGCCCTATAGGGTAATCCCAGCTTGATCGATTGTGGCCATTTCAATCTTAAAAAAATGTTATTTAAATCCTGTAAGATACTATTTTATGTTTTTAGAGTTTATAATGTCAGATTTTCTTAGATTTTTATTTCCTCTTTTAGTATGGGGGCTTGGATGTTCATCAATAGAAGTTAGAGAGACAAAGCATGTCTCTATACTTATTACTTACTCATCTATTTTTGGTATCATTTCAATCTCATGACATTCTTATAACTTTTTTTTTCTTTTCTCCTTTTTATGTCACTTTTGTTGAGTTTAAATTTAGCGTCGTATTATTTCATTCCATACAATTAAAACACTAGCTCAACCAAATCCTATTGATATAATTCACTCTTTTTACATCTAATATAGTTCACCATATATTCCAAACTCACATGAATTAAATTCTAAGAATTTGATTTGAGTAAAACAAAACAAACATGTGGAACTATACAACAATGTCCCTTTAAAGAACAATAATGTTACAAATTTTGGAAGAAGTTCTCTTACGAAAAAAATATATTTATTAATTAATTAAAAATTAATCTTTATTTACATATATAGGTCCATAGTCATTTTTTCTGAAATTGAAAAAAGAGTAGGCGGTTGAGGCACCTGATGATAAAAGCTTTAGGCATTTATTGCATATCAATTCCATTCCATTATCCCATTCAGTCTATCCCATTCCATTCCAAATGAATTCTATGAACCAATTGTGAAAAAAGAAAAGTTTAGCACTTCATATAATAATTATAATTTTTAATACGAGAAGAAATACTAGATGTTTAAGTTACCTTTCAAGCTATTTTCAAGCATGCTTGTATTAGCTAATTGGTTGACACTATTTTATACATGTCATACTAAAGGATTCAACTAATCAAAGATTTCCAAGCAACTTGCAAGCTCTTTTATTTTTATATGTTTCAAGAAAAGATAAATTTAATTCAATTGAGCAAAATTATATCAATAAAATAGATTGACATAACAAGATCGATTAACCAAGAGTTAGGTCTCTCCTAATAGACACATAGCATTAAAATGTACTTCAGAGGTAATGCAAATAACCGATAAGGATAACACAATTGCACATAGGAGGTGAGAAACACAAAAGGAAAATAAAAGCAACACATATATTAAAAATCCTCATATTTTGGGAAAAAAAAAACTACTAACATTTCAATATTAGTCAACCACCATAATCTTCAATTTAACTAGATTTATATAAGAATGGATTTCGGTGGTAAAATATTGATGTTGACAGGCAATGATAGTGGGAATGATGGAAAAAAAAAGGTACAAGATAGAAAAATGGTAGATCTATTAATATTGATACTAACAGTAATGAGTTTACAGGGTTATGACAATGGAGGAAATGAAAACATTGAGAGAGAGGGTGATCACAATTAATGTAGTCATCTCCAATGCTAAGGTTTTTTGGAGAAAGAACTTGCAAGCTACTCCATTGTCCATTCTATGTCAATTACACATCAAAGGAAATTTTATAGTCATGTTTTATTCCTCAATTACCATATTTTACATAAGAAAATAAGTAGCATCTCATGGTAAATGAGTGATGATCTTTAAAAGTTTACATCTTAGAGAAATTCCTACTGTTAACCTAAATAAATTGTGAAAAAAAAATTCTTTCTTGAAAGGTTCATAACATATCAATCACCTCATTAAGATAGATATTAGAAAATCAATTATAGAAATAACAATTCTTATTAAGAAATATGCTTAAACACTAATAAATAAATAAAAACAAAAGACAAACTTATAGTCATTACCTAGAACTTCACTAAAAAGGATATTAGAATACTCTTGCACCAACAAGCCCATCATAAATCCCAACAAAATTAATTTTGTTTCTACCTTTCAACTTGGAGGTAATCTTACAAATTAGCATAAACAATGAGATTGCTCGGTCATTGAAGCACTGTGTATTTATCTTAGGATAAAAAGATCAAAGAACATGTAAGGATTATTGAGAATTCAAGAAAGTAATTCAAAAAGTAAGTGATGGAACATAAGAGAATATTTGTGTGACACATAAGTTTGGTATTTATAAGAGTGGTGCTAAACATGGAAGTAAACTTAGTCACTAAGTTAGTTCTATTCAATATTTGAAAAGACTATAGATTGTGTGATGATTACTAAAAGGTGATCTATACCTATATTTTAATAAACATAAAGGCACCTTGTAGTGTCTTTTTCAATATGATTAATCTACTAGAAAGTATTAGTTATTTGTTTTTAAAATTTTACAGAATAGCCTCTAAATGCTTAATGACTCTTAGAGCGAATCACAAATTTGGCAAATAAACTTTACATAAAATTTCAATTTGATATATAAATTTTAAATTGGTCAATTCAATATTGAATTAAACTTTGTAAGACTATTTTCATTACTTCCTTAACATTGCTTCCTTATGTAGACGAGATAACACATCATTGAATTTTACTATTTCTCATAACATCCTATAGCAACAATATGTCGTCTCTTCCGCATAAGAAAATAAAGTAAATGACCTTAATCAGTTTATAAAAATAGTTATGAAAAGTTTAATTAGATATAAAATTGATCACTTTCAAGTTGAAATACGAATTTTTTTTTTTTTTTTTTTTTGCGTTTAGATATCAAATTTGACATCTTCCATGATTCTTAAGATATCATCAACAAATGAAAGTTATAATGGTAAAGGACTATATATATGTTACTTTGCTAGTTCTCTTACTTATATTACTAATGATATTATCTTATGTACTTAGAAAATGTTATCTTATCCGAATTAAACTGATGATAAAAAAATTATATATCTTTTCTGCCAAAATTATAATTTCCAGTTATTATTCTAGCTTTCATAGTTCCTATTTTTTCTTTCTTGAAATAACTTTGATTTCTTTTCATTTTATCCCTTAGACATTCTACCCCTTTCTTTATTTTTCACTTTTTTTTTTTCATGAACTTTTCTTTCTCTTTCTACCATGATACTTGGCATATACTTTTCGTTATGTAAATTTAAAATGCCCATTTGATACTTGGTTCATCTAAAATTTTTCGTAATCGTTGTAATATCTATATTGGGATTTTATCAATCACCATTTTATTTATCTCATTTCATGAAAATTTGAAGGTAATTTAACTGTTATTGACAAAATAAACATATGTTGAGTGAAAAAACAATATTTAATTTGATAATAGAAATTCTTCATGAGGGTTAATGACAAAAATCATATGAACTTTCATAAAATATTTAATTATTTAAAGTTTCATTTTAAACAATTTGGTATTTGAATAACCTTTTTTGTGGTTTTGACAATGTTGATACTGAATAAAGTTTTTGCAGACTTTTTTTATATCTAAAACAAGTTCAATCAAATATAAAAAAAGTCCGTAAAAACTTTGTTCATGTACTAAAATTCTCAAAACCATACAAAAACTTTGTTGAGGTATCAAATTGTTCAAAACCAAACTTCAAATATCTAATTGAATTTTTTACAAAAGCTTATATACCATTTTTGACATCATCTCTTCTTCATGATGGAAAACATATATCAAGATTTAAGAAGTTTTTATACATATATCCATTCTTTTTTGGGTTAATGTCGCAAATGATACCTAAATTTTGATAAAATGTGCAATTAGGTACTTGAACTTTTAAATTGATTATTTGATACCTGAACTTTTAAATTGATCAATTTGGTACCTTAAAAAATTTTTCACACATACTAATTGTACCTCTATTAAGTTCCTTGGGTACTAGATTGATCAATTTTAAAGTTTTTCAAGTGTTAAATTGATTAATTTCAAAGTTTATGTACTAAATTGATCATTTTAAATTTTAGATTCCTAATTGCATTTTTTTGTCAAAGTTTAGATATTATTTGTGACATCAACCTTTTATTTATTTTTTTTATATCTTAAATTAGTGCATGCATATCCAAATGGATTAATGATGAAAATGGTACTTAAACTTTCACAAAAAAAATAATTAGGTATTAGTTTTGAACAATTTAGTTCCTGGACAAAGTTTTTGTTGACATTTTTCATACCTAAAGTTTTGTTTTGACAATTTTGATACTTGAATAAAGTTTTTATTGACTTTTTATTGACTTTTTTCATACTTGAAGTAAAAGAAATGAGGTATGTAAGAATATATCCAACTTTTTGTTTCACATGAAAGAAATTATGTTAAAATTTTTTATTTGAAATCATTGGATTTAATAAACATTTTTAATATGAATTATTATAAATGATGAAATGTGATTGTTGGACTTATTGCTAATTAAATTACTGGTTACGAGGTATGTGCTAAAGGAAAAAAAAAAAAACAAAAAGATAAATTACAAATCCTTTTAAAACTTTTGTGATTTTACATAACTGCAATTTATCTTGACTCAAATTCGGTGATAGGAAGCTTCCTTAGAATCAATCACCAGAAACCCATATCAAAGGCGACCAGGTCTTTACAAGCTAGAAGTAGGTCCATTAGTCTGATTGCTTTAAATTATATTTATAAATTGTGTATCCTAATCATTTCAAAGACTTAGGAATTAGTTTGTTATTATATAATTATAGTGTGCTCAAATAAATTAATAGCATATTTTATGCAAAAAAAAAATGTACCATGGGTTGAAGTAAAAAAAAGTCAACCCTGTTGTGCTTTTGAAACCGTCAACCTAGCTTAAATTTTGCACTGCCATCATGTTGGTATTCACACAATCATCGAACTAGCTCCTAAAATTTAAGCACCATTAAGCTGTTACTCCTAAGATATGCATACTTTTATTTTAATGTAATTCCTTTTATTTATAGAATTATCCTTTTGCTATGTACTAAGGGTTAATTACGAATATAATGGAAATCATTCAATAATATAAAAAAAATCTTTAATGTGAATCAAATAACCACCGCATCCGAATTTCTTAATAATATTAATTTTGAGAAACGATTCAAAATAAATAAGAAATAATAGAAATATTGAAAACAATGTGTGGATATTATGTAATCAATAATTTTACTTAGAGTCATAAGAAAAGTAGAGTTCAAATATTCAACCGATACAAACATTCACAAAATCATTTAATGTGAATCAAATAACCACCACATCCAATTAATTTGTGTGTCACATCATATTAACTAAAGTATAGTATGGATTAACAATGGTGTGTAATGTTTTTAATTAAGATTATACATATTCAAAACCCTAAAATCCAAATTGCAAAGTCTCTTACTGTCTATAAATTAGTAGTTATTCGAATATTATTAACTCAAAGCTAAATTGACACGTCCTAATAATTGTCCTCATAAGTACACCATTTGGTCTATATGAAGATAGGTGTAAAATCAAATCATATTAAATAAAATCATGTAGCTAATCTATGAGAGGCATTCCATTGCAATGATTATGTGTTGTAGTATGCGGTTCAGAGGTGTGGCATGATAATGACATAAAGATGAAATAGGAAGAGAGGGAAGTAAAGTGGAAAAAAATAGCTTAAGGAGCTTAAATGTAGTTACTGTTGAACCACATTGGTTCAAGTCATCTTTTGATGTGAACGAAACTTGTCTTTTTTATCCCTTAAGATGAGTCAATTAAGACATATTAGAACTATAATGAAAGTATGTGCGGTGTCCGGACATAAGAGTTTAATCTTCAGACACCTTCTTGTTGCCAAATCTTTCTTTTTCTGGTAATGAAGTATGGAAACCGAGAACTCCATTTAGCATTTGGACGCTAGCTTTAGAATACTAGCCGTTTGAGTATTTAATGCTTGGCTGAATTTTTTGGGATAAGGTCCTAGAGGCAAAACATTTAAGGACCATATAAGTAGAAGACTTGGAGCATTTGAAGAAAGTTAGTCGAGCCTACTAATTGCTATTAAACACTTGTAATTGTAAATCAAAGTTCTTATCCCTATTTCTTAAATTTGCAATTCCTTAAGAAAGATAATTGAGTAGTTATCTTGTGAGCTTTTAGTTTGCAATTTGTAGAAGAGTACTACTCTAGAGAATGCATTTGTAGTGTGTTGAAAAACTTGTGTGTAGCTTCAAGTGAGGAAAGTTTGAGTGATTAATAAAAGTAGGTGAAGTCATCGATCAGAGGCGTATTGTGTCTATTGAGACTAATGGGTGATCTAAACTCTACGTTACATTCGGGCTTAAATTCTCTTTCTTTATCTCGTTTACATTTCTAGCATATTATTGTTGTTATTATTATTGTCATTAGTGCTAAACTTGCTCATTTGCATTATTATGCATAAAACCTATAAAAAATAGTCAATACACTTAATTCACACCCCCCTCTCAAATATATTCTAGTGCACTTTCAGTATGTAGGTAAAGGAAATAAAGCTATTTTTTTACTTTTTAGAATTGAATCCTTTTTGGGATAAGATTTCAAGTTAGATCAACTGATCTTAAACTTATATCATTTAGTTTAAATCAGATGGTGAACCAAATTAAAAAGTGAAAAATAACATTGAAATTGGAGAAAGACACCAAATTGTATTATGAGCTTGAATAAACTAAATACAAAATTCTTCCTTTTTTTTCATTCTTTTTTTTTTCCTTTGTTCATATTTAGTATTGAAAGTAGGTTTAAAATCTAATAACTCCACTTTAATCTGTATTATATCTTTTGCAACTCGATGTTGGTTATTACATATTTCTACAGCATAAAGAAATCTAGCACCATCCTACAACTATTGGTTGTCATAACAAATGAAATAAATAGCCACTTTGCAGTCTTTAAATTGTGGGAAAACATTGGCCTCAATTAAAGCGAATTGAGTTTAAATCTTTCTCTTCTATTGTTTGTAAAATTAAAAAAAAAAAAAAGAATTACCAACGAAGATTTCAATAGAGAGAACGAGCAAATTTCTCACATCATTAATAAGAGGGGCACAATGCCAACGAGAATAAGTTCATAACTTGCCCTAAAAATATATTACCGAAAAAAATTGCCCTAGAATTAGTCAATTTATTAAGATAATAAAAAAATGATTATATTCGAATGTTTCACGTATGTGCTTTATTTTATCTTATTTTACTTGTGGGTATATGAAATGATCCAGATACCATTCGTAAGAATTAAAAATTATTGAAGTCAATTAAAGCCAATTGAAGTCATATAAGGAATTGGTCAACTTTTTTTTCAAAATTCTAATTTTGCCCCCAAATAGAGAACCTAAATTTTTTTTAAATTAAAAAATATGAAAATAAAATTAAACTAAAATTAAAAAATATTTTTGGATGAAAAATTTACAAGGAAAATAAAAATAATGCAATTTAGGGTCCTATTTTTGTGAAATAACAATTTTCCCCTAACGTAGAACTTACGTAAATTAAAATTCAAAATTTAGTTAAGATAAATAAATTAAATTTAGTTGAATTGTTTAGATCATTTTTAGCTCATAAGAACCCTAGAATAACTAAAGCTAATCGAAATTCTTACAAATGTAAAGAAAAATGGATGTCTAGGATTGTGCCAAGTGTTCTAGCACAAGGTGATCAAGGGTATCACTTTACCCTTCTAAAAACATAGCTACTTGCCATTTCCCCCCATAATTATTCAATTTTTGTCCTCCTTTCTTTTTCTAAAGCTCTTTCTAAAGTTTTACATAAATACCTCTAAACCTTAAAACCTAACAGCCCTTTTAGTGCTAATTAAAATAGATTAATGAGAGATTAGTACTATAGTACATATTCTCCCCTAATATATCTTTTACACAAGGATATGTTGAGATTAAAATGGTATTAGAAGAGGAGGAAAACATTCATGCTAAACTAATCTCCTAATAAGATTCAAAGGGTGTTTTGAGAGCTCTATGGCTTTTTAAGTGTAGAAAATGATTCATGTTTATGCTTTAGACAAGTAGATTCTAACTTCTTGAAGAATTTAGAAACTCTCATTTGGAGTTATAGCTGGAATAAGGAATGTAAGATGTCAAACTTATTAATAGTATTAAAATTTGTGTTAGTTGCCATGGGTTTGCTAAGATTGTTAATGAATGACATCTAGATTGAGGAACTAGTTGTATGAGCTATTGGAAATTTAAGTTTCCTTGATAGAATTGATGTTTGGATGGTCATATGCATGAGTTCTTGAAAGATAGATGGATATCGGATGATATTTGTTAGTTGATGTTTGAAAGTGAAAATTTTATGGAAATGATGTGATATGAGCGTGTGCATGTAATGTGAATCACGCAAGGATGGGAATTGACATTTAAAATCTAGAAATTTTGATTATCAAATAGAAATTGCTCATTTAGGTAATGAATTACAAGGATATTGGTTAGTAGAAATGATAAGTAGAGATGGCTTTCATTGACTAGTGGTATTAAATTGTGGAAATTTTATGAGAAAAACTTGTTTTGAATGGGATGGTTTAAGAGCCAAATTGAAGTGGGTTTTGATAGATTAGATGTAATAAGTTAAGGAAAAATGAATCCTTGTGTAAAGAATGGAGAATTGTCAATTTGAACTATAATTCGTTTAATTAGTGGATCTAGAAGCCTCAATTAGAATAAATCAATTATTGGTCGTTTTGAATAATATAGAATGGTAATTAGATAATTTAATGATGATTCATATGAAGAAGGACTTAAAAAGGGCATATGTCTTGATATGTGGAATTCTAGGACTAATACTAAGTAATTGGTGTTACGTTGAGGAATTTAATTATCCACGATTAATTTTGAGTTAGGGGACATGGAGAATGGATAGATGATTTATGTGTCTCTAGCTAAGGCTTGTGTAGTAACTAAATTTTACTTGGATATATTTTATTTTTAATTTTACTTTTGTTGTATAAAGATGGTATTCATGAGGTGCATATAGGTAACTTAGTCAAAACAAGGTTTAATCTTGTTCTTTTCATGCTTTATAAATTCTTAAGTTTGCCTAAAACTCTTTCTCATTTGAAATTTAAGCCTGAGGATGGTTTATATACATACATACATATATATATATATATATATCTGTAGTCCATGACTTATGCAGGGGCCTGTGTACTTGGTCATGTACTCCTCTTACTTGAAACATCTTCAACTCTAGTAGTGTACAACCTACGCATGAGCCTATGTACTTAGCCGCATATCTCTTTGACCTAAAATGTCTTTAATTTTAATTTGGTAGTATACGACTTAGGCGCGAGCTTGTGTACTTGATCGTGTATGTCTTTGACTCAAAGCATCTTCAACTCTGATAGTGCATAACCTATGGGCAAGCTTAGTACTTGGTCATTTACCTCTATGGCCCAAATTTCTTAAACTTTAGTGAGCTGTATACTTGGTCACATACCTCTCTTACCTAAATTTCTTTATCTCTGGTAATATACTACCGATGCATGAGCACATGTACTTAAGTGCACAACCTATGCACGAGCTCATATACTCAATCAAGCATTTTCAACTTTTCAAACCTTAGCGAATCTTCATCCAAATTATATGTAATTTTTTCCAATTCATCCTGTAAGATCCAATAACCTTTCAAAGACTTAAAATCACAATTTCCATGAATTAAGTGCCTTCTTTAAAGATCATAGCTTAAGTAAACACATCAAGCTCAATTTGTCTTATCTAAATGAAAATTCCTCACACTTATTAGTTTAATAACTAAGATAGATGCTAAGGATTATATTTGATAGGTCGACTATGAGAATATATTTATTTGGAAGGTCAAGATCTGAAACTCACAAAACATAGCCCACCAATAATTGTTTAATCTAAACCTCACAATCATTCTTAACTTACATAACTAATTAGACAAGTTCACAAAATAAAACTGATGAAATGGAAACTTAGAAAATATTACTCATCCATAACTAGGACTTTAAGTATGCAAATGAATTGAGTCTAAATTAAGATCCATAACCATGTGGACACTATCTTCAATAGTTTAATGATGAAAACCAAAGATAATTGGCTAGAATTACTTGGGACTTTATCTTAGTGTTTGTATTTGAACAACGAATGGCATTTGAACTTGGGAAAAGGAGGGAAAAGGTTTTGAAATAGGTAGCAAGCACACAAGAAATGTTTGTGGTAGCTGTTGTTGGCGGCAAACTCTATTAGTGGCAAAAGAGCGTCTTAACTTCCCTTAAATTTCATAACACAAGCACACAATAGATCCTCTAAGGTTTGGATCATCCATTCCGATTTTCCATTGGTTTGAAGGTGATAAGCTGTGCTGAAATGTAGCTTTATCCCCATATACTTTTGTAAACTTGTCCAAAACTTAGATACAAATCTAAGGTCTCGATCTAATACAATCCCGATGGGTACTCCATGTAACCGTAGTATCTCTCTTATGTATAGCTTGGCTAGCTTATCCATCGAGAACGTCATGTTGATTGGTATGAAGTGAGCTGATTTAGTTAAGCGATCTACCACAACCTATATGGCATCACATCTTGCCGATGTTCTTGGTAGTCCACATACGAAATCCATCGAGATTGGTCCCACTTCCACTCGGTATAGGCAGATATTTTAATAATCCTCTCAGTCTTTGATGTTCCACCTTCACCTGTTGACATGTCGGGCATTTCATCACATAGACAGTTGCATCCTGTTTCATCCCATTCCACTAAAAGTGGCTCTTAAGATCCTGATACATCTTAGTCCCTTATGGGTGTACTATGTACCCCAAGTTATGAGCTTCACTTATAATTTCTCTTCTCATTTCCTCATCATCCGGTACACATAACCTTCCTTTGATTCTCACTATATCCTCCTCATCTATGATGAAGTCAGTATACTTCTCCTCTTGTACTTCCTTGTTTGATCTTTTATATCACCTCATCATAACATTGAGCTTCTTTAATTCATTTCACAAGGTTTGGTTCCATCACTAAGTTGGATATTTCTTTCTCCATGTCTTGTCCCACGAACTCGATACTCAACTTTTTGAATTCTCTTATCAATTCTTTTTGATCGGTCAACAAAGCAGCAACTTTCTTATGGTTCTTTCGACTCAAGGCATCGACAACGGCATGACTTTACTCGGACAATAATCGATTCCAAGGTCATATTCTTCTATGAGTTTTCAACCATCTTTGTTGTCACATATTCAACTCCTTCTGAGTGAATAGGTACTAAAGGCTCTTATAGTCTATACATATTTCGCATCTCTGTCCATACAAGTGATGTCTCCATATCTTGAGTGTGAAAACAACAGCAACTAGTTCCAAATCATGTGTTGGGTAATGTTGTTCATGCGGCCTTAGCTGTCGCAAAGCATAAGCAATCACTATTTCTTCTTGCATTAGCACACATCCGAGACCATTTCTTGATACATCGCTATCCACCTTATAAGGCTTCTCAAGGTTTAGCAAAACGAGTATCAATGCGGATACAAGCTTTTGCTTAAGTTCTTGGAAACTCTTTTCTCTTTTGATAGTCTAGATAAACTTCTCATTCTTTTGAGTAAGTTATGTTAACAGCTTGGCTATGGTTGAGAAATTCTTTTCGAACTTTCGATAGTAGCCAGATCAAGAAAGCTTCTTACTTCAGTTACCGTTTTATTACTTCCACTCCATCACTGCTTTAATCCTTTGAGGGTCAACCAATCTGCTTTCTCCTGAAACAACGTATCCTAACAAGGATATCTTATCCAACCAAAAGCCATACTTTGACAACTTAGCATACAACTTATGTTCTCTTAACATCTGAAGTGCCATACGGAGGTATCTCATGTTGCTCGTGTAGCCGAGTAGACCAAGGTGTCGTCGATAAAAACTACAATGTACTTATCCAACAAAGGCTTATAAAATCGATTCACTAGGTCCATGAAAGCGGCAGGTGCATTTGTTAGACCAAAAGACATCACTAAGAACTCGTAATGTCCATAACGAGTTCGAAAAGTAGTCTTTGTACGTCATTTGGCTTTACTCTTAGCTTGGTGGTATCCGTACCTTAAATCAATGTGGAAAAACACACTTGCTCCTTAACTGGTCAAAGAGGTTATCGATTCGTGGCAATGGGTACTTATTCTTGATTGTAACCTTATTCAATTCCCGGTAATCAATACATAACCTTATAGACCCATCTTCTTCTTAACGAACGAAACTAGTGCTCCCCATGGTGATACACTCGAGTGAATAAACCCTTGATTCAGGAGTTCTTGTTGTTGCTTCTTGAGTTCCTTCAACTCTATTGGTGCCACGCAGTATGGAGGTTTTGATATTAGCTCGATATTTGGCACAAAGCTAAATTCAAAATCAATCTCCCTCTTTGGCGACAATCCAGGCAATTCCTTAGGAAAAACATCAAGAAACTTATTGACTATAGGTATATCCTCCACTTTTGGTCCTTCACTTTCTTATTCTATAACGTTGACTTGTTGGTCAATTTCTTCCATGGTTCCTTATCTATTAATAACTCAAGCGTACTTAAACCTTGTTTTCTTATGACAGTAGATTCTTCTTTAAACTCTACATCCTTCCCATCCATATCTTTAAAGTTCACCTTCTTCTCTTGACAATCTACCGTGGCTTTAATGCGGGTCAACTAACTCATGCCAAGAATCACTTTGTATTTACTCATCTCCAACACAATCAAATCACTTGTCATATTTTGTCTTGGATTTCTAAGGGACATTCCTTTAAAATCTCTCGAGTAGTTACGACACTACCTGTAGGTGTCTTTATCTTGAAGCTGGTAGCGGTGGCGAATATAGGTAAACCGATCTTCTTAGCAAGGTTGAGGGAAATAAATGAATGGGTGGCTCCATCTTCCTCCATGGCAACAAACTCAAATCCTTCCTCCTCCTCATCAACTTCTTCGCACATCCACTAACCTTCTAGGTTGTAAATCCTCATCCCTTCCATCGATGTGCCAGAGTTGTTCCATTGCCATTGCCGTTGTTGGTTTTGACAAATGTGGTTCCTCCTGAAGGGTTAGATGGCTTCGTTGGAGCATTTCACTCTTTCGGCATTCATTTGAAAAGTTCCCTAGCTACTTACAGATGTAGCAAACACCGGTGTTCTTCTTGGGACACTCCAAGATTTTATGATCTGGGCTTTTGCAAAAATAGCACTTGTTTTGTGGTTGCGAGCATGACTTTGGATAATGTTTACCTTGGCATTTCCACATGTGATATCTACCTTGGTCACCTCCTTTTGATTGCTTCCTCTTCCTTTGAAACGTCTAAAGGTCTTAAACTTCTTATTCTTGAATCCAGAAATCAATCTTCATAAGCTTCCTCCCAAACATAGAAACTTTTCTCTCTAGAGCTTTTGTCTTCATCTTTTGGCTCCTTCAATTATCCGAGCCCTTTCCACCAGCTCCCTAAAGCTTCTGATGTCAAACTCCACCAAAAGAATCCTCAGCTCCTCATCTAGTCCACTCAAGAAAACTTGTCTTTTTAACCCCTTGCTATACTTATAAGATTCAGGAGCATACTGCAACAGGTGACTGAACTCAGTTTCATACTGCTCGATGGTTCTTCCATTTTGAGAGATATGTAGGAAGTCAGCACTATACTAAACTCTAAGACTTCCTGGAAAATAATTCTCCAAGAACTCTTCTTGAAACATATTCCAAGTAACTAGAGTAGACAATTCTCGCTTCTTCGATTCTCACCATACCTGGGCATTGAATCTTAGCATGCATGTCTGAAAATTGACTCTTAAATGATAGGGCACTTCAAAAGCGTCGAACAATCTCTCGACTTGAGCCAACCAATTCTCAATCTTATTTGGCTTTCCAAAGGCTCCATCAAAGTAGCACCTACTTTTGATGAAGTCGAGAAGTATGTTTCAGTATGGCCTTGCAGTAGCGGTAGTGGTAATGGCATGGTATGTAATTGTGCTTCGGGTGGAGCGGGTGCTTCTACAGTGGCTTTAGGAGCATTCTAGGCAAAGCAGGAGCTGGAATATTTTGGTTTTGTTGCTGAACCAAAATACTTAACAATTGATTTAATTATCTAAGGGTGGCAGCAAATTCATTTTGCTAGTTTGGGGCAGGTGCAGGGTTATTCCCTGGTTGGTTTTGCGGAGGTACTCCTTGTTCAGTTGGTATATTGTTTGAATCTGATTGCTCTCGATTTCTACGTCTTCTTAGATGGTTGTTTAATCGTTTAGATTATGTAAGCTTTAGTTTTCTTTTATACGCTTTATACTAATGTTCTTGGAAATCATGGAAATTTAAATATAAAAGATTAATAATCAAGATTGAAATACAAATCTCATAGAAATAAAATCACATAATAGAAATTTAACAAAAGCATAATAGGAAATCATAAACTTCAAATATACTCTACAAGAATCACAAGATAGGAAATCGAAATTAGGAATTTCATTCACGGAAAAGAGATAATATAAATGTCATAAAACCATAACAGGGAAATCACATTATAAGGAAATCATTAGATCACTTGTTATTTAGACTTAACTATTTCTTATAGTTATTTTTGCCTTAATGACTAACGTGCTACATTTTAGGTAATCGTGACGCTTTTCTTCTAGACATTCTTCTCTTGGTATTGTATTCGGACTTGCACTTGCTTATGCCTTCTTCTTCTTGTAGCTCCTTTACTTCTAATCTCGATCCTTTTGTTGAGTTTAATGGAAATTCGATGTTGGTTTCGTCACATTCATTTTTTATTTATTGGAAGAACATCCTTACTTTCGTTCCTTTTGATAACACCGACAGTCTTGTTTCTGACTTCTTCACTTAGCGGTAAAAGTTGAATCCTCATCCTTTGGCACCTTGATGAAAACATTCTTTGTTTAAAGTTGGTCACAAAATCTTTTATGTAGGCATAATTTTTTTCTAGTTTTTTTTATCAAAAAGCTGGTTAACTTCAATTTCTTATTATTTGCAACTTATAAAGGTTGTGTTTTCTTGAGACTTAAAACGGTTTTGGAAGTTCACCTATTCTTTTAAGGGCATAATCTAGTTCTATATCCATCCAAATGTTTTCGGTGAGGTCATAAAACAGGTAGCCTCCCCATATATCCCCACTTTCTATGATTCTAAAATTTTCCTAAACTGTGTTTAGCCTATTAGACAGGGTGATGTCTACCACTAAGACTCTTAGACTTTCTCTATTCTCTACTAGTGGTTCCTTTATCTTATGGTGAAAACTACCCATCTCTGACCAACACTATCTAGCTATTCATAACCTACAAGAATCTTCCTAACACTCTTATGGTTTTCTCCTAAACTTATCATGTCTTTAAGACTTATACTTCTGAACTTATTGTTTTTCTTCCCTAATCTTGATGCTCTAATACCAACTTAAATTGTCATGCTCCAATAGGTACCCTAAACATGACAGTCTACCGTACATAATATTAAAACTTGAGAATGACTACCTTAGTCACTCGAAAGCTTTCTTATTGATACAAGGCGTATGTTCACAACAAAAGAGATCGATGGAGTTATGCATTTTAAGATAATGGCAGTGGAAAATTCAAGCAATACAATTATGATTCGTCAAAATAAAAGGTCTTACAACTTCTATGGGGCATTTCTCTGATAAATCTCTATAATAATACAGTCTTACTAATACAAATAACCAAAACTAGAAGATTTTAGAGGAAATATAATCCAAGTCTTCAAATAGAATTCCTCCAAAAGATTCCTAAAAGCATAGGTTCTACCCGGACGGTCAAGGTAGTATTGAATACAAAACAAAGATCCTACAACATTAGAAATCTCTTGAGGAGTAAGCATAACTAGCTTAGTGAGATAATCCTTACACAAAAGTACTCATAACAAACATTCAAATAAGTCCATTAAACAAGCATATGAAATGCAAACAACCATAGGATCAAACAATACATACGACTATCCGGTTTCGTATGTAGAATGGATTTACCCCTCCATTGTGGGTTAGGGAATGCTTTGAATGGGTCATAACTGACCTCCTTCAAATATGCGCACGTCTTGGGGTTCCAATAACTGTACTACTAGTCCCCGAACTTTCCTTATCTAAAGTGATATATCCGGCTTGGTTACACTATGAGACTGTATTTCCCAAATGTCTTAATTACTTAAGATGTAACTGGACAGCTTACCTTTCCAGTCCCACATTGAGGGGTAGTAGTAAAAATACGAAGATGATATTCTAATTGATATGCATGAGCAATTTAGTTTTAAGGGATTTTTGATCCGACGTTAGTTCATTTAAGGCGATCAATCAATATTTGCACACACAACAATATACATAGAGACAATTTATATTAATCAATCAGTTGAGCTTCGATATACTTATCGTTTATTGATCACATAAAACAAATCACATACATAGCTCCATGATAACCTGCATGAATGTCAATTTTTATCTTTTCCTAACATCTAGGGCTCTATTCTATGTGAATACATAAAACATGAAGGAAAACTTACCGGCCATGGCGATCTCTATCAATCGAAGTAATCTCGGGAAAGAGAAGATCTTGGTCCTCGTCACCTAAATAAAGGAAATACCCAAACGAGTATTTCATCCAAGTTCTACTTAAATTTTCTAACTTTATCTTATTAAATTAGTCAAAATTCAGTTTTCAGGAAATTCCAACTTAAAATGATCATAACTTGCTCGTTTTAACTTGGAATTTTGTATATAATATGTCGTTTTCTACCTACTCGAAAAGATCTATCTATTTTTAAGGTTATTTTTATCATAAAAGGTTATTTAGTACTCGAAACAGTAGGGTACAGATTCACCATGAATTTCCCAACCTTTGAAAATACAATTTCCTAAACTTTTCTTCCTTAAAAAATCCTTAAACAAATACATAGGTATGTATGTGGTGGAAAAATCTTTTGATACATAAATAGATCCATATTTTATGCATGACTTCATTGGTGTTGTCTCAATAATTATTTTTCATAAAACAATTGTTTTATAGGTTTGCAAAGTTGGACTTTGAAAATTTTCTTCTTAAATGGTTTGAAAGAAACTATAATTCCTTGAGTCATTATAAATAAGTATTTTTCTTTTATATTTTATTTCCTAACTCTTTAAAGATAATTTAAATTTTAAAATTTGGTCTTTTAAGTTTCCTACCAATTTTATTTGAAAAAAAAGAATTTCAAAATTTTCTTAAGTTATTGATAATATCTAATGTTTTGAGTTTATCATCTCTATGTTCTCCTATCTCTTAGAAAATGAGTTTACCATTTAGAAACTTATTTTTTATGTTGGCAAATTTTTATTTCTCTAAGTGGATTTCTAAACTATGAGTTTGATTTCTATTTTATCTTGAAAACTTGTCTAGTTCTTAGTTGTTATCATGAAGTGGGTAAAAACCCTATAAATAAGTTTTTATGAAGAATTTTCATAATAAAGAATTATCAACATTAAAGTTTTAAACCAAAATTTTTGTGTTATTATTTTAAAAAGAGAGTGTGTATCTACTTAGTTATATCTTTGAAGAAATCCTCTTTGTTGATACCTTAAAGTTTCATGAGGAGCTTGTCTAAGTTTTGGAAAAGAATTTATTAAAAATAACATTTAAGTCCTTTGATGAAAAAATCCTTGTTAAGTGACAAAAATTTATTTTAGAAAGAGTTTAGTCTTATTTTATTAAAGAAAAACACCTTCTTCCTGTTTGTTAAGACAAAATCAATATGTTCATGCATGAATGAGAATATGTAGTTATGAGAAAGATGAGAATCTCACATAATAAGATAGAGAGAGATATAAGAAGCAAATAATCATAATAATAAGGTCAAGTATTGGGAATCTTAGCTTCATCAAGGCTTCTTGGGACTAAGAATAGACTAATCCCAAAAGAAAAGAAAAAAAAAAAGAAAAAGCATAATAATAATAGCAATAAAAATAAGATGTTAGGTTAGTGAGCACTTAGGCTCTAAAAATATATATAAATATATGTAATAACATATAGAAGTTAGATTAGAGCAATAATAACAACAACAATAACAATATAACAATAATAAAATAACATAATAACATAAAGAAATTTTGTGCATGAGCAAGAATACAACATGAGCATATTGTTGCTTTCTTAATACTATGGTCTTAGAAAACACATATTATGGTCATGTAATATTGCATGACATGAATAAGAAGATGGCTTAGAAATTTTACCTAAGGTAGGTGATGACGTGTTTAGAAAATTTCTTAAAAAAGAATTGGTGTTTTATGGAGATGGAAAGAAATGAGTATTTGAGAGGAAAATTATAGAGAGAGAAATTCAGAACTGATTTTGGTAGAGTTTTCTTAAGGTAAGAAAGTAGGAAAAAAATGAAGAAGGGAGGGGGTATTTATAGAGTTTTGGAGTAGAAATTAGATGTAATAAAAAATAAAATAAATTAGATATGCATGGGGGAGAGTGGCACTAGTTTTGGATGATGGAGAGAGAGAGATTTGATTGTTTTGTATTTTTTTGTAATTAAAAGTAATAATATGTATGGTATGATGTGAATATAGTTTTATAGGAAAGGTAAATTGTAAGGAATAGGTATGGTAGTGTGTAAGAATAGGTAGTAAGAAAAAGTAGAGATAGTGAAATAGTACTATAAATAGTAGACTAGACAATTAAAATATCGGTAGTAAGGAAAATACGCGTAAACGGCCTATATCTAATTTTTTTTAGTTACCGAAAAATTCTAAAATTGATATATTTGAAAACTTTATATTTTTACGAGTCTAATGGTATTATCGAAAATTTTTTACTATTTTACTTGTCAAGATATAAATTTTAGAAATTGATTCCGTTCAGGTTCAAAACGAACTGAATTTTAGCAAGTCTGATCCTTTTAAGATTTCTTATATAATTCCAAACTATAATTTGAAATTATCTCATTTTTATTGTTTTTAGGTTTCGCGCATGGGAATTGCCAGATCTAGATTCACTAACTAAACATAGAACTATATTGACTTTAGGGTTTCGGTTGAATTTCGGTTGAATTTCAGTTCTTAGGGTTTACTTATAATTACCATAAAATCTAAGGCTTACACGAGCCGACTTTGTATTTCTTAGGGGGAAGATGTACTTGTCAACTACATTGGAGTAAATTAGATTTATTTGGAAAAATTGGCCAACTCAAATTTTTAAATATCGTTGTGGAAAAATTTAAGGTGATGGTACCTGAAGCCAACGTGTGATGGAACTTTCCCAACCCAAATCACGAAGGCGAAAATCCATACTATACTTAGTTTCTGGATGATTGTGTATATTTGTTTGCATTCATGTGGTTTTTTATGCATAGCATATGTTTGAAAATTAATTGTTTGTATACTTACTTGAAGATACAGTATAAGGAAATTGCTCACTAAGCATGTTGTAGCTTACATCCCCATAGTATATTACTTTTGCAAGAAAGTTTATGGGTTAATCTGTATCAGTAGCAACCACAGGTTAGCGTTGGGAGCTTTGGGATGTGTAAGACGAGTGTTGAGAGACTACTGTTCATTTAAATCCCTTTATGTAAAAGACTCCAGTTTTATGTATAGTCTTTATTAGTAACTTATTATATATAATTATTATTATAAAAACCTGTCTTGTTAATCAGTGTTAAATTAAATTAAGTTGTATAGTAAACTAGCAAAACCCAGTAGAGTCCTTAAGCCATGAGTATGCCTCATACACTGTTTGAGAAATCCTGAGTGACAAGGGTGTCATTCCTAGATTTCCGCATGTATGGAGGACTGTTACACATAGGATACCCTTTGGGTTGTGACAATAAATACAGTTATACATAAGATTTCAATAGATTTTGATCTAGATATAGATCGTGGAGTGATTATCTATACTCATAGATGGATATCTCATATTTATGACAACACTCTATTGCTTTAATATACGAAGTATAAGGATGTTGCGATCAGCTATGAAAGCACTTACTCTACCTAATCTTTACACTCCACATGTGACATTGTACAGGGTGCTATTGCGGGTAATTATATTAAAAAAATACAAATTTTAATATTTTTTTTTCCATAAGTGGGAAAATATATTAGATATTTTTTAAGCATTACACATATAACTAGATATGATTTCTTGCATAACTAATTATATTTTGAATAATTAATGATTTTGGCTAACATATCTAGTATTTTGCTATCGCTTGGCTACTAAATGTCAAATTTTTTTGTGATTTTTGGTCAAAATTTTAGTTATAAAAATAATTAGTCACAAGATTATTGTTGCAATTTTTTACTATTAAAAATTCATGTAGTGATATAAAATTAAGTATAATATAATTTTGCATTTTGATGAATTAAATACATTATTATCATAATTGGTTAAAGGGTTTTGAAGGTGGTAAACTTAATTTTATCTTGATATCATTTTTTCACATTAAAATAATAATTTTAAAAATATATAAATATATAGTAACAAATATAAGTTATCACTATTACTAAAATAATATTACTTCTAATAACAAATTTAGTTTGTGCTAGTAAATAGTATATATTATTAAGGTTGTTCATTGAATCGAATCGAACCCAAACCAAACTAAAAATCGAACCAAACCGAACGAACCAAAAAATGTTTTATATTTCGATTCAGTTTGTGGTTCGGTTCAGGAAGAGCCTAAATAGTTACGGTTCGGTTTCAAGGGTTAAACCGAATTGAACCATTTGAAACCGAATTGAAATGCTTCACATTAAAATAAATAAAAACCATTTTACTTATTTATAACTTTTGAGCATTACATATCATAATTTGCATTACTCTAAGATTAATTCAACAAAATGCAAAATTATTATCATGGAATACATTTACAGAAGAAAGTTTTATATTAGGTTGCAACAATTACAACTAATAACACTAAGATAATTTAGAACTTTAAACTAATTAGTACAATAAAATTTAAACACATTATAAAGGAAGAATATTATAAGTAAATGTGGAATTAATACAAAAAAAATAGTTTTCTTAGTTAGTGTTATATATTTATTAAGAATATATATTATTTTAAATTCATTGAAAAATATTTTAAAAATGTGATAATATATGTCTTTGAAATTTTTAAATATATGACTTGATATAATGATAAGTAACTTTAATTTTTGTGCGATATTTCTCAATCTAAATATCTTTTTTTTTCTTACGAACTCAAATGACTATTAATATTATTTATTAGAACTAAATCTTTTAAAAATGGTCTAATAGAACTGAACCAAACCGAACTGCATGTGAAGCTATTTGATTCAAAACTCCGAACCGTTTTGAATGCGGCTCGATTCGGTTCAGTTCGTCTCCTGATCTAAACCAAACTGAACCATGAACATCCCTATATATTATGACAAAATTGCTTATAAAAATATCATATATAATTATATGTAGTGACAAAAGAACATAGTGGTGAAATATTTTTGTTGCAATATGTCTTTTATATTGGGGCTAAAGATATGGTGGAAAAATTTTATGATGAGAGACTATAATAAAATCATTTTTGTCACTAAACTCTCATTATTTTGATACATAGTGACAAATATTTTGAAATTTTTTTTTATCAAAAAATTTCTCTTTTATTAGGTTGAAATGACAAATACTTATTTTGTCACAATTAATTTACAAAATAATAAAATATTGATCACTTTTTAATTGATATAAGTTATAACAAAGTATAAGGCAATACTTGAAATGTCCATTGAAAATTTTATTAAATAAGGAGAGTTAAGCAACATAATGCATGGAGTACTGATTAGACCAAGTTTGGTATATATGATATAGTATTAGACAAATAGTTATTAAAAGATTTTATTTTTATCTAATTTTAATATTTTTATAATATTAAATATTAAGGATAAAATTATGAATTTTATGAAGTGATATGGAGAAAGTTTTATCAATATTCTTAAATATATTTTATAAATCAAACAAGGTATAATGAATTTTCTCCTATTCGATACCATAATATTGCCCATCCTAACCGTACAAAGAAAATGAAATTCCATGGAATTGCTTTCATAATTTATAATGGAGTTATTTGATTTTTTAATCATTATAAAAAAAAGAATTTGAATATGAGACTTTTCACTTGAGAGAATAAAAATGATAATAAACAAATTACAAAAAACAATTATTGGAAATAACGGAGGAGAAAAAAAGTAAAAGGGCGCACGAAGTGGTCATACTCATACATTACACGTGCTACTCTTTTGTGATGGTTTTTCCAAGGCACGTCGTGAGCAGAGAATCAAGAGGAGAATCCACCGTTGGATGTTTGACCGCTGACTTTGACTCGGTTTTGTAGGCTAAAACATCGGTTGAAGCAGACAAGTGTGTGGATGCTGATGTAGAGGAACAAACAGGGCAACATGATCAGAGGGACAGGAGTAACGGGAATGCTGAGTTGGGATTCGCTTGTCTTCGCCTTCTGCCCCTCTTTTGCATCATCCCGAGTCCGATGTATTATGACTGCTCCCACCCAACATGCCTAAAGTCATTTAAAAAAAAAAAAAAAAGCGTAATTGGCACCTTTTTCTTTCTGGATCTTTTCATTGACCATTTTATCCTCCATCATCCAAAAACTTAATAATTACATTTTTCTAAAGTTATGTCTTTTTTTCCCTTTTCTACCTAAATTGACTTTTGGGATATTGTAAAAGAAAGAGTGTAGTCAAGCTTTCTTAATTGAAAATCCGCCATAAAAAGCTTTGATTAAGATGTTTGGAGTATTTGATATAAATGAAAACCTAAAGGAAGGAGGATCGCATTACATGAAAGTAAAATGAATCATATATTTTGTTATAAAATATATGTATTTTGCTATATACTAGCATTGTAGAAACATTTTTATGGTATATTATCAGTGTAAAATTTTATAACATATATCTTCAAAACTCGAATGTGATTGATATTAAGAATGCTTAAAGTAAGATAATAGGAATAAATATATATATGTAGTAATGAATAAATATAACAATAAATAAGCTTGTGATGTACAATAGTAACATATCACACTATTTTATTATAAATATAGATGTTTTGCTATAAAATAGCATAATATAATTACTTTTGAATATATTTATATAAAATTCTTTAATAAATTCAACGTCTCCTATCAAATTGGAGAAAAAAAATAAAGTATATAAAACAGATACACATCATATTTAAAAAATATAAATTTTGGATTAATTTTGATTATTATTTACCATCATTCTCATTAAGAATGATTAACTTTAATTTAGTTGAATTTGTATACTATTAAAAGTACAAAAAGTTAAATTGATAACACAAATCGCTAGTTTAGGAGATAATTGTGTTTATCTATCATAATCATATTCATATTAAATTTAATTTGTATATCATACATATATATATTTTTTATAACAATGTTATTAATCATATTGTGTTTGTAATCTTATTATGGTATCATATCGTGTCAATCGCTATTAGCCTAACTTGCATAGGTGATAATAATACGTGAAAAATAATATAAAATGAAAACCCTAGCAAATCTACATCTATGTGTATACGTTAACTCATGTTGGAGAAATCTATATTAGAACTGATAAAATTCATTAAAAAAATTAACCAGAAAGTAAAAAATTAAAGCAAAGGGCATTTAAGTCCCTACAGAAAAAGCAACCGAAAGTTCGCCAGCTGGTTTTCACCAAGCGAAGGTGGGGTCAAACACAAAGGAAAGAAAAGTACTAAAAACGGACGGTCCAGATTAACGAGACAACGCATTTTCACTTCCTCCTCCCTAACGCCCTTTTTAAAACAAACAGCGCGCGTAACCTCCTTCATTGACTAACCAACCTCCAAACCAAATCCACGCCATTACACACACCCCTCTCACAAAACAATACACAGAGCCTGCTGGAGAGAGACAGAGATAGAGACAAAGAGAGAGAACAAGAAGAAAGACGACGAAGAGCAACAGGAACACTATTACACAAGGTACTTTCAAATGATATTTGTCTATTTTGAAATATCTTCATGCTGTTGTTCTTGCTCTCTCGTCTTTATGTTCGATTCAAAGTGAAGAACATTATATCGTGTTATGATCTCGCGTTTTTTCCATTATTTTCTTCGTTATTGATTTAACTGAGCAATTCTCGTTCTATTCGAAGGTCGAATGTGATATAAATTCCTCTTTACAATCACAACTTGTGTTTTCTTATGATTTTGTTCGCTCTTTTCGAAGATCGAACCTCAATCTCCCTTTGAAATTAAAATCTCGTGTTTTCTTCTCGAGGATTGGATATCATATGATTGCAAACTTGTTGATTATTGATTCGTCAAGATATCTCGAGCTCGTGAATTAATGTCTTCATTTTATGCTCCTTTGAAATTGAATCTCCTGTTTGTATATCGGTTGCCTTTCGCATCTCAAAGATTGGATCCATGGATTTGCATTCCGGATTTATAGTTTTATACTATAATCCCCTTCAGTATTGATTTATTTGTATAACTGTTAATTCACTTTGAAAGGTCAGATCATTGCATCAGTGTCGTAGATTTATTGACGACTTCACGTTGTTAGCTTAGTTAATAATTCTTTGCCTTAACGTGATTGAGATTTAGGCGATACGATTTTTTTATGATCAAAGGTTCTATTCAAGTCGTTTTAAATTTTGCGACAGTCACATTTGTTGATAGCTGCAAATTATCTTTTAAATTGTCTGGTCCCTGCTTTCTTTTATTTGTTGTGAAATTAACAATTCCTCTGGATCATTCTATGACCATGATCTAGCTAGATCAAGTTCGTGGATGCATTCTTCTGATATAAGAATCTTTAGATCAATTCCGTGGTTATCTCCTGAGACATTAGAAGTTATCTGCATTTTCTTCACATTAGGATGGCATTGTCCTTTTGAACTTATCAAGACAGTGGATCCATATTGCCATTATGATCCAGGTTACCAAATCAGCTGATCTTGTTTTGCTGTTTTGCTCAATTCATTTTATGTGCAGCCGGCATATTATTTAAAGATTAATAATCATCTTGTCAAACTGGCATTGTGGATTTTCCTACCATATGTAATCCATAGAGCATCTGTCCCAAAGATCTTATTAGACGGGTGAAGTGGTTTTCCTATTCTCCTGTACATATAGATTGCACATGTACTTATTTTTTATTTTTTATTTTTCCCTTCTTTTTGGTCTTGATTATACATTGCCATGTTTCTTTCCTGTTGACTGTCTTGGATTTTGTGCATAGTACTAGCACTGCGATCTGAGAGAGACTTGGATTATTTGCCAACTCGTGATTTGTTTATCCTTGTTTTCCTTTTGTAGCAAAGGAATTAGACTGATATTCTCATGGTTGTAAGCTGTAAGTTGTAGTATCCTGATATGTTGCGCCATCAATCTCTATCTCTATATAATGGTTTCTTGCTTATTTTTCCGTTGAATTTTTTGACATCATTCCTTGAGCATGTTCCTAGTTATGATTTGCGGCTTGACATTCTGCTGGTTTCTGTGCAGCAAGTCAATAAAGGATGGCAGACACTGAGGATATCCAGCCTCTCGTTTGCGACAATGGGACTGGAATGGTCAAGGTAATTGATCTGAGATACTTCAAAAAAGTTCAACTGAAATCTATGGTGCAATTGATAGCTGATCCATGATAAACTTAAATATAACACAAGCCGTGGTTTCCATTTTCATTTTTGTCCTTGGGCAAAGTTCCTTGCTTTTTGCGGCACTATTTTCTGACTTTTGGGGTTATTATCTTGTTACCCAGATAGATAAGTAATTTGAGATCTCATTACTAAAATATAACACCAACAATTTTACATTTGTTTCAGGCTGGATTTGCTGGGGATGATGCACCAAGAGCTGTATTTCCTAGTATTGTAGGTCGTCCACGCCATACTGGAGTGATGGTTGGTATGGGCCAGAAGGATGCCTATGTTGGTGATGAAGCACAATCAAAAAGAGGTATTTTGACACTGAAATACCCAATAGAGCATGGAATTGTCAGCAACTGGGACGATATGGAGAAAATCTGGCATCATACATTTTACAATGAGCTTCGAGTGGCCCCAGAAGAGCACCCAGTGTTACTAACAGAGGCACCTCTCAACCCTAAGGCTAATCGTGAAAAGATGACCCAGATAATGTTTGAAACCTTCAACACCCCTGCCATGTATGTTGCTATCCAAGCGGTCCTTTCACTATATGCTAGTGGACGAACAACTGGTAATTGACTTCTTATTCCCCTTCTAATGTCCTCATCTTTATTGTATTAACCACGAGCACTTAAAAATGGAAACTGGAAGAACTAAGGAATGAAGAAACGTCATGAACAAGTATGGTTCTTTTTAGAGCAATCAACTTCCTTTCTTCTTTTTTTTTTTAATTTTATTTGGCATAATCAAATTTGTGATAAAGCGTTGTCACAAATCATTCAATGACAGCACAGGCTTTCCTTTACAACTACCTTGGATTGTTAATATCGGAATCATCACTTATCATTGAGCACTTCAAACTAGAAATTAGTGTGTTATGGAGTAGGCGAATTGTTTTATGGATGAGCTTTGGGCATTTTATCTAGTTCTTAATTAATCTGTTTTACTAAAAGAAATGAAAAATTTTACAAGTTTCTCTTCCTGAGATTGCTATGGATTTCAATTATAACACAATACATTGGTACTGGACGATTTCTCGCCTGTTGTTGCGCAGGTATTGTTCTGGATTCCGGAGATGGTGTCAGCCACACAGTCCCTATCTATGAAGGCTATGCTCTTCCACATGCCATCCTGCGTCTTGACTTGGCAGGGCGTGATCTTACAGATGCCCTAATGAAGATTTTGACGGAGCGTGGTTATTCTTTCACTACTACTGCAGAGCGTGAAATTGTGAGGGATATGAAGGAGAAGTTAGCCTATATTGCACTGGACTACGAACAAGAGCTAGAAACTGCAAAGACTAGTTCATCTGTCGAGAAGAGCTATGAGCTTCCTGATGGGCAAGTTATCACCATTGGGGCTGAACGATTCCGTTGTCCAGAAGTGCTCTTCCAGCCATCCATGATAGGGATGGAAGCAGCTGGAATTCATGAAACCACATATAACTCTATCATGAAATGTGATGTCGATATCAGGAAGGACTTATATGGAAACATTGTTCTTAGTGGTGGCTCAACTATGTTCCCTGGTATTGCTGACAGAATGAGTAAAGAGATTACCGCGTTGGCTCCAAGTAGCATGAAAATTAAGGTGGTCGCACCTCCTGAGAGGAAGTACAGTGTTTGGATTGGAGGTTCCATATTGGCTTCCCTCAGCACCTTCCAACAGGTAACAAATTTAGCTTGTACTTTCAATGCATGAGCAGTGGTGAAGGGTAACGATCAGTGGATTTTGCTTCCATAGAGCATTGACAACAACTAAAAGTAGTTAGATATTAATTCTCTATGACATTGAGTCTGATGCAAAAGAGTAATAAATCTGTAGTAACTCACTGTGAGAAGTTGCTTGTTGTGAGATTCTTTCCTTCGTCTTGGCTTAGGGAAGCATACTGGAAATGCTACCTGTGTTTTGTTTTAGACTGATCAATTTGATCGGGGCAGTTAAGAAATATAAAATCTAATGATTCTTATTTTCTTGCAGATGTGGATTGCAAAGGCAGAATATGATGAATCTGGTCCATCAATCGTTCACAGGAAATGCTTCTGATGGCCAGCAATATGTGGATGATTCATATAGCATACTACTTTTTTCATGTTATATAATGTAAGGTTTCAATTTGCGGATTCCCCTCAAGTGTTCCTGGTTCTTTTTTCCATTCCATTTTTTACATGTTTCGACAATGAATATGGACTTGGGCAAATTATGCTCTCAATTCAATTTTCTTGTTTTTCCTCCTTCCTGAGAAAAGCATTTCATTATAAACGGCTTGTTGATGAATAGCAATTTGGTTTGTATTTGTATTCGGGATTCATTCGACTGTAGTAATTATAAAGTTCTATGAATTTATGTAGTTTATAGCTATACAGCTATGGCAGATCTTTTATTTTATTTATTTCTCACTGTGATTGTATTTGCCCTATTTTTTTCTTCCTCTCGGAATGGTAACTTTGGTTACAAAAGAGAGTTGCTATTTGTTCACTGAGCGGTCAGATGGAGCGCGTTACTGCAACATACTAGAGCTCCCATACCAGAACCGATATAACAGCTGCGGCATACTGTTGCTTTTCTCGCTTTTGTCAGATGAGAATAAGTCAACATCAATTTATCTAACATTATGGTTTACGCAGTAAGACAAGGGAGTGTTTTCACTTTTTCACCAGCCAAATTTTTGTCTAGATCAACATGGACCGAAAAAAGAATGTTCCTCCTGCAAATTTTAGAGTGCGTTTGCTTTATAAGTATGGACTATTTGTCAAAAATATATACGGATAAAAATTAGATATTTTTACTCGTAAACAAACCTTATAAATTAATATATATAAGGTATAGATAAGATACAAATATAAATAATATACTAATAAGACAGAGAAAAAAACAGACCATCCAAACAAACCCTTAATTAACAAGCAAGAACAAATTAAGGTGTATCCAAAATATGAAATGATTAGTTAAGCTGACTGACAATTCAATACCTCAAGGTACACACTAAAAAACCAAGAGATTTTTAACACTAAAATTGATATGGAGATTCTTGAAATGTCACTTAACACAGGATAGAAGAATTCTAAGTTCATGGAAATTTTGTCATTTAAAATACATCAATTCCTTGAATATTGTTATGACTACACTGACCATGTCTATTCTAAAACTATATTGACATCATCTCTTAAAGAGACAAGGTCGACATAGAGACAAGTTTGGCATTTTGCACCAAACTAACATTAATAATTTTGTTGCTATTATTGCTTTTTCATTCATTTCCTTGGTACCAAAATTCACTACCAAATTGATTTTACAATCACCTGTCAAATACAAAGAAAAATATCCATACACCCTTTCTTTTCTCCAACTCCATCAAAAAACTCCATCTGAAACCAATAGTTCAACCATAGCATCTCTCAATCCACCATATACAAACAAAGTGAAACATAAAGTAGAGCAACATAAGAAATGAATGCACTAGATTGTTCATATCTCCATACAAAAGAAAAATACAAGCATAGATACAATAAATGGATAATAAGAATAAATGGAAAAACAACTATCGCAGCCTACCTTCCCCTCCTTTGTTGAACGAATGTTTGTAATTTTGCTGTAGGCTGTGGTTATGGCTTACTCCTAAAGATGCTTTATAGGTTGATCCACCTATGTGATCTCGATGCCATCCCAATCACCATCTGGTGGGTTGTGTAATAAAATGGGATGAGGTATGGATCTACTTGAATGAGGCCCTTCACCTATATCGCCAATTGGTGATAATCGCCTCTTTTGTGGAGCTAGGAGGGGGGCGAGGGGTGAATCACTTTAGAAGAGCTCTGAGATATATGTGTTTCCAAAGGATCAACATATGACGATGAGAAAGGACCACGCTCTCCTATTCGAAAATCTGTGGGTGATGACTCATCCCTAATATCTCCAGTTACATCTTGGCCTCACTCTTAGCCATGTCCTTGCCTTTGCCATTGTCTTTAAGGCCTATGTCTACTTGCTTGTACCAATTGAGTCAGCGAGACATCATCACCATTATCATCATGATTGGAATGGGCATGTGCTGGTGGTAGTGGTTTAGATCATGAAGGTTAATGCCCATGAACTCATCTACTACACTAATAACATCCCATACAGTAGATTGAGTATTAGTTGGTGGCATATCAGGACACTTGATAAATGAAGTCGACCTGTAATGGATAACAAATAGATTAGGGCGTAATACATAAAAACTAGAACAATAACTTCATAATTGCACATAGAACTTACCATATAATGTATCATAGCTCCCATACAACCAACTTACCATTTGGTAATCCCTTTATTCCATGGAAAATAGTCTATAAAAGTCTAACAGGCATATCCGATAGCTCTATAATGTGATATTATTGAGTATCCTAGTCAACTATCTAGGTGGCATGCTTCGCCACCCAATTCCACTCTGTAAGCCTTTGTTGGTCTATCTCATGGAGGGCTCTTATATCAAGTGCAAAGGCAGGGATACCTTGAAACCCTCTAGACTGTCTCAGTACCTGATATGGATAGTAGTGCTCTACACCATGGAAGAATGCAAGAGGCAAGCAGGCATGCTATATATTATTGCCCGCTTAGCAGTACACTAGAAGATCATCTATAACATTTGCATATGGCTCGAAATGACTTGTTTATCGAAGCAGTAAGCAAAAAAGTTAAATAGAATAGTGCATGTGGAAATAAAATATGACAAATAGAATTGAGAAAAATCACACTTATCTAAGGATCGATGATCAAAGGCTCCTCTATACTAGAATAAAATGTGTGAGGTCCCCCCTTACATCAAAATCTGCTCCCCACTTACATATAAGAGGGTAGTCCTCTGTCGAGGATGTGATCTCCTATATATAGGGTAATGTATGGGAAGTGCTTCCACCTTAAATTCATCACTGAAGCTCCAGTTTCTGGTACTTATCTCTTACTCATCATCAAATGTAGCATACCTACTACCTACCTTTGCTATGAAAAATGGCATTGGCTTTGAGCTCTCAACTACATCTACATCTATTAAAGCAAGAAAATGATGCTAGTCCATCCTTCTCTGCAATCCATAGGTATTAGGGATGGACTAGAGTAGCTCTACCCCACCTTCATTCCATCTTCACTAAAATCATCACTAGATTCACTAATTGATGAGTCTTACACCACATCAGTATCAATCTCATTACTCCCCCGGGGTACACCCATTTCAAAGTTTCTATCTAAGTTTAACTACTAGCTATTGTCGGGTAGCATTAGTGATCCAAGTTGCACACCCTTAGCTTCCAACATTTCCATGGGAGGCAATGTCTTTACTGGTATTAGCCTCAGGTGCGTGGCAACTCCTTTTCTAGTATTTGCACATATACTGCCACTGAACCCCCATGTACACCACAACTCCTAAGTAGTATCATTAGTCATTAGAACCACATCATATTGTAGGGTCTCATCTTCAAGGGAAACTCTATATAATAGCTTAACTCGATGTGCTATCCTATTTATTTTAAGGTAACTGCATATTGTGGCAAGTACTATTCTTAGGTAGAATTCCTACACACACTAACCATAGAAACCGACCACTTATCATAACCCCGACCATCATTCCCTTGCATGATGTCCCCATAGACATATAGCACAAGCTTTACATTGTCTATTTCCACCCCAACCTTGCCAACTCAAAAAAAAAAAAAAAAAAAAAAAGCTTGAATGCATGTAATGTGACAATGTATTATCCTAGTAATCATGGATCCACTATGTTTAAAAAGTACCATTGTTTATATAATAACTAAATGTAAATTACTCAAGTTTGATCAAAGTTTTATACTAAAACATCACATATGATAATTTGTATTTCCCCATTAGTGACTAGGTTAACGATTACTATTTTCTCAAAATTACAAGCTTAACCCCAATTTATATTCATTTTAATATTATGGTGTACCTATAATTCTAACTTAAATTCTCACTTTTAGAACGAGTAGCCTATGATAAATGAACATTATTTTCACACTTGACAAGACAAGGATTCGATATCATGATATCATGTAATTAAATTAGCTATTATCAATTTCATTAAAGTTATCATACGTGATGTTTTTGAAGATTTTGATTGACACATACTTGAATACAATAATTATCAATGCGGCTTCACAAAATGAATTTAACACACAATGCAGCTAAACGCATGAACATCAACACAACATCAAAAAAAAAAAAAAAAAAATTGTAGGAGAAGTCTGAGCAACTTATGTAGGGAAAATAAGCAAAAGCTACATATTTTGTGAAAAATTAATTGAAATGAGCACCAATCGATGCTTGGCGAGGGTGAATTGAACAAAATACACTTAGAAATTGTGTTAATTTAATCAACGAAGTGGAGAATTTTGATTTGGGATTTAAGGTTTGAGCTTGAAGAGAATTAGGGGGAAGAAGTATGGGTTGTGTATTAGTCTCGTCGACCTCATCTCTTAAAAGACAAAGTTGTAAGTGATCGAACTCAAAACGAGGTTAGTATAGTTCACTAGAACCTTGTTTCTTGAGAAGACGAGGTCAAGGTAGTTATAAACCTCTTCTCTTAAAGAGATGGAGTTTGTCATTTACTACTTTGTTTTTTCAGGAGATAGGTTTAAGTTGTTTAAATCTGGGATTATTTTCATCGAAGTAGTATTTTCATAATTTTTAAGCATATAATAATAGTTATTTCCTTTTCTCGTTACTTTAGCTCTCGAACCACTCAAAATGCCCCACTTGTTGTGAAATAATATTATGAAATAATCTAGAATACTCATATTATAAGCATTTAAAAAAATTATCTCAATTGACTGAAATTACAAGCGTAATATTTTATAAATCTAGATTACACCAAATTTCTTTTGTTTGTAAATAAGTCATTTTAAGTGCAATAACTTACTATTTGAGACCACTATTGACTTAATTTGCTATTTTTTTATTTGTTTTAAATCCAACCTGCACCAAAATTTGATTGTTTATAAAATAATCATTTTAAGTCCAATTAAAGTCTTATTTGAAAAAAAAAAAAGGGTCCGATTTGTTTAGAAAGCTCAATTTAGGCAAATAACATGCGTATACCTTAACTCTTTGGTGGCCTATAGCCTTAAAAATGATTTTGATTAAATCTGCTATTATTATTATTATTATTTCAAAATTTTAGAAATTTTCTCAAATTTCTTATTTTTTATATTTCTTTTTGTACTATATATATATTTTATTTTTTTAAAGAAAATATTAGGATTTCTACCCTTGTTTCCTTGTTTTGCAATCTATTTATTAGGCTGCTTCATTGCTTACTAATACCTCTTTTGTAACTTCTTGGAATGATCAACTCCACTTATAGTTTCATCTTAGAAGGTGGTATAGTCAACATGTCAAGAGGAATCATAGGATTATATTCATATGCAACTTCAAATGGTATTTTATGTTGGAACTATGTACAATCTTATTGTATGCAAATGCGGCAATAGGAATGCACAAATCCAATCCTTAAATTCTTGCCAATAGTAGCTCAGAGTAGGTATCTATTGACAAATTCAATTTATTCATTTGTCTTTGATTGCAAAGCCATGCTTAAAAACTACTTGACTTCAAGTCTTCTCATAGTATCTTCATAAAAAAAAAAAGCTAAAAAATTGGACATTCCGATTTGAGACAATGTTGTGAAGAAAGACCATGGAGCTTTACAATTTTCTACACAAAAGGTTAGCAATAAAAATAGTGTCATAGATGTGAAGTCGTGATACAAAATGTGTCATCTTACTAAACCGATCTACATAACCATAATAGAATCCTTTCCTCTTGCAGTTTTAGGTAATTCCAACATAAAATCCATATAAATATCCACTCACTGGATGCATAGGAATAGGTAAAGGCATGTATCGCCCAAATGGCTTGTTCTTACTTTTAGCGTGTTTGCAAATTTCACACCTCTCCACAATTGCATGAACATGACTCTTCATTCCTAACTAATAAAAATGCTTGTACAAAATAGCATAAATCTTCTTCTTACTAAAATGTCCTAATAATCCACCTGCATGAGCTTCTTTCACAAGCAATTCTGTTATAGAGCATTTAGGAATGCGTAATTGGCCATTCTTAAAGGAATACCCTTTTATGCATATAATACCCATAAACCAATTTACCATCTTTGCACTTATTAAGAATATGTGCAAAATGGGCACCAATGGAATATAGCTCAATAATAATACTAAAGTCTTGCAATAGAGGATGCAACGAAGTGATTAAAGCATACCTACAATAGAGAGCATCATTTACAACATTCATACTTCCCTTCATATATTTAATTACATATCTAAAGCGCTCAATAAAATCCATCTACCAAGCATGGCACCTAGATAAATTATTTTATCTCCTCAAATGCTTAGAGGACACATGATCTGTGTAGATGACAAATTCCTATGGCATAAGATAATGTTGCCATATAATAAGTACCTTAATTAATGAATAAATTTCTTTGTCATAAATAGAATAATTTATTGTGGCTCCTTAAGGTGTTACAATCTAATTTAAATGTGTTATCAAAATCTAGTAACATAAGAATCACAACACTAGTTAATTTCTACTTAATTTTCTCAGAACTCTTCCATTTATGTTTTCCCATTGAAATTCTACCCCTTTTCGAGTAAGTTCCATTTAAGGGCTATAATTGTATCGAAGCTACTAATAAACAACCTATAGCAAGAAGTAAGTCCATGGAAACTACATACCTTGGAAGCATTCTGGGGGATAGGTTATTTAATAATAGCCTTTATTTTCTCAACTTCAACCATCACTCCTTCACAAACACAACTTCAACCATCCCTCCTCCGCAAACACAACAAACCCTAAAAATACAATTTCCACCTTACAAAAGACACATTTAGCTAGAACGTCATATAACTTCTTTCCTTAACACCTTAAGTGCAGTGGCTAAATGTTTAAAAATATGCATCCTAATCAATGTTGTCAATAAAAATCTGATCAAAATATATAACTACAAATTTACCAATGAATTCTCGTAGAACATAGTTCATTAGTCCCATTAAAGCATTGAGGCCATTAGTAAGCCCGAATGTCCTAAAATGCTTAATTCTTTTTTTTTTTGCAATAGATTAAATTAAAATTTAATAGTAGCATATATGACTATAAAGTACTGAAAAACAATATTGAAGAGATAGGGAAAGAAGAAATAAGCCTAGATTTAACATAAAGTTTAGCTTGCTTCCTACTCTTTACGATCCCATAATCGCCTCCAATCAGAGGACTTTACACACTTTATTGATCTTAAAATCAAAGGCTCAAATAGAGCAATAAACAAGTTACAACACTTAGGAAATAAAATATTTCCTTCTCTTTTTGTAGTGCTCTCTTATAAAGTTACAAAATAAGAACAGAGCACTGAAATTGATTTTTTCTCTTTTTTTCAGAATTTGCAAAGTAATGAACGAGAGCACAAATAATAATAAGAGGATTCTTGATTTATTTGTTTGCAAATGAAAGCTTTTTCAAGGTTGTTTGAATGTCCAAAGGAATATGTATTTATAGTCTTTAAAAGTTTAAATGTCCGTTAGAGGTAAAGTCTTAAAATCGTCAAGTATTAAATGCGTGTAACGGCTCTTTCATGCCACATTGGCTCATATTTTAAACTGTGTGCCTTAGACTTGACCATTGATCAAGTCTGTGCTACTTTGAGCTCATTGAGCCTGGGATTTGAACTTGTCATGCCCTAGACTTGCTATGCCTTAAACTTGTAGCTCTTTGATTTAACCCTCGACTAAAGCTGTGCTACTCTGAGCTTATCAAGCCTGTTAATTTGAGCTTATCATACCCTAATGAATGGACTTGTCCAGTCCTCGATGAAAACCGTGATCAAGGCTATGCTCAAAGAATTTATACGTACAATCTCCAGAGAACAACACATATACAAAACACACACACACACATACACACACACACACACACATTCTAGCATTTTGTTTATCCCAGTTGTTTGGCTAATTAAGTGTAATTTAACACAATTAAGTAGTTAATTATGCAACTAATTATATCATCAAAATTCATGTTGAACATATAAATTTAACAATCTCCTCCTTTTTTATGAGGACAATCATGCACAATTAACTCCCTTTCAATTAAGTATACTCCTCCTCAAATAAGCATCTAGGTTTCAAAATAATTTCTTAAACTTGATTCAAATACATGATGCTTAATTCTTAAAAAAGTGCAAGTTATACTTAATGGTCAAACAAGCACAACATATACTATAACATGCATTCAACAAATTTTCTACCCTTTTGGACACATTAAAATACTTATTTATGAATGTCAATTTTTCATTCAGTATTTCTCTCTCCCATTGGACTCATAAAAAACAGGAAGACAAACTTTAAGTATTTCAAATAAGGAGAGATGCACAAACAACATACACGTAAAAAAAAAAAAAAAATTCTCATATCACAAATTAATGCAAGTTGCTATCAAAAAATTGCAGAATGGGTTTTGTGAGAGTACACATATGATCTAAGTCTAAAAAGCATCACTAAGAAATTCAAATATATTGATGTATCAAAAAACATGAATAACCATGTTCAACATTCAAAATCAGGCTTTAGCACAAACTTACCTTAAACATGCCAAAAGAAAATATCAAATTTTAAACTGTCAGGATATCTCACAATCATCACAAAACATATATGTACATCTAATAGCTTCTTTTATCATAAGATTAAGTTTTAGATCAACTTAGCTCCATGATATTTAGCACTCATCATACTTGATCATGTCCAATTCTCTATACAAAGTGTAAAATTATCCCCACTTAAAGGTTTTGTAAAAATATTAGCAATTAGATTATTTGCATCAACAAATTCCAAGCTAATATATCCATTTAGAATATGATCTCTAATGAAATGATGTCTAATTTTGATATGCTTGGTCCTTGATTGTTGGATTGGATTTTTTTATTAAATTTATAGTACTTGTGTTATCTTATCGAATTGAAACATTTTTGTAACTTAGTCTATAATCTAGCAAAGTTTGTTTCATCCATAAAACTTGTGCACAACAGCTATCGATAGCTATATACTCAGCTTCAATAGTCGAAAGTGCACCCAAATTTTGTTTCTTTAAGTACCAAGATATTATGGATTTTCTAAGAAAGTAGCATGTGCCACTTATACTTTTCCAATCAACTTTGCACCGGTAAAGTCAGCATTAGAGTATCCAACTAAATCAAAAGAGGTAAACTTTGGATACCATATGCTAGTTTAAATAGTGCCTGCAAGATACTTGATTTACGTTTTACTGTACTTAAGTGTGATTCTTTTGGGCAAGATTGAAATCGTGCACATACACACACCAAAAACATGATATTAGGTCTTGAATTTGTTAGATATAATAAACTACCAATTATGCCTCTATAAAGCTTTTCGCAAACATTTTTCCTATTTTCATCTTTATCAAGTTTTACACTTGTGCTTTTAGGTGTAGGTCTTGATTTACAATTATCTATTTTAAATCTTTTCAAGAGTTCTTTGGTGTATTTAGAATGATTTATGAAGGTTCCATTTTTAGATTGTTTTACTTGAAGACCTAGAAAGTAATTGAGTTCTCCCATAATTCTTATTTCAAATTAGTTCTTCATGCACTTCAGAAATTCATTTATAAGACTCATGTTAGTAACTCCAATCACGATGTCATCCACATAGATTTACATAATCAATGTGTGTGACTTGTGATTTTTGATAAAAACTATTGTATCGATATTTCCTCTAGAAAATCCTTTGTTTAAAGGGAAGCTACTAAGCCTTTCATACCAAGCTTTATGAGCCTGTTTGAGACCATCAAGAGCTTTATTTAATTTGTAAACATGATCGGGAAATTCATTATTTTCAAAATCTAGTGGTTACTATACATAAACTTCTTTTATAAAACCATTTAAGAAAGTACTTTTGACAACCATTTCAAAAAGAGTAAAGTTTTTTAATGCGAATAGATGGAACTAGAGTCCGCCTCCTTCTCTTGAGGCCGGACGGAACTCACAGCAAAAAGTATACTATTCTTCTCTTTACCTCTAGCTTTTGTTTTTCAGTGGGCTTCTTCAATCAAATATCCCATAAAAGAGGTAGGGGTTATACCTAGTTGTAGCTAGCTAGCGCGCTGGAAAGCATTCTAATTGCTTCTAATATAGCTATGGGGCAAAGTCGCATCAAAATCTATGCCTTCTTCTTCATTATATCCTTTAGCTACTAATCAAACTTTATTTCTACTTATTATTCTAGATTCATCAAGTTTGTTTCTATAAACCTACTTGGTTCCAATAACTAGTCTACTATCAGGTCTAGGAACCAAATTCAAACTTCATTTCTTGTGAATTGATTTAATTCTTCTTGCATAACTTATATCCAAAATTCATCCTTTAAAACTTTTCGTATTTTTAGGCTCGGTTTGGGACAGGAAGACTAGATTACTCAAATTTCTTAGGGAAGATCTACTCTGTACCCTATTTGACAGTTCATTATTATTAAATCCTTTGGGTTTTATCTAGCATATGTCCATTCTTTAGGAAGATCATAGTTAACAGATTTATCCACAACATCTTTTTATGTTCATTTCCTTCATTCATTTCTTTATTATCATTTTTAACAGAAAACTTGTCTAAATCGGCACAAACATTATGCATATCATTACTTAAACATATATGATGCAGAGAATCGTCAAAAGTAACATGAATAGATTCTTCTACAACCAAGGTTCTCTTATTAAACACTTATATGCCTTGCTAGTTAATGAAATAACCCAGAAAAATGCCTTCATCACTTTTAACATCAAATTTTCGTAGTTGTTCTTTTTCATTGTTTAAGATGTAACATTTAGTGCCAAAATGATGAAAATAAGTGATGTTAGGTCTTCTTCCTTCTCGAAGCTCATAGGGGGTTTTCTTAATAATTGGTCTTATGAAGACTCTAATAGATATATAGCATGCAGTGTTAACAACTTCAGTCTAAAAGTATTTAGGTAAATTATTTTTGCACACCATAGCTATGGTCATTTCAATTAAAGTTCTATTTTTCCTTTCACTTAGACCATTTTATTGTGGAGTTTAGGTGCTGAAAAAGTATGTTCAATTCCAGATCTACAACAAAATCATCCATTTTATAATTTTCAAATTCTCTCCCATGCTCACTTTGGATTGTTACAATATTAAGACCTTTTTCATTGTGGACTTTCTTGCAATAACTAAAAAAAGACATTGTTTGTTTAATCTTTAGATGCTAGAAAAAAAGTCCATGTATATCTAGTGAAGTCGTCAACAATAAATAAGGTATATTTTTTTACCTCTCATACTTAAAGTTTGAGTAGGACCAAATAAGTCCATATGCAATAGTTCAAATGGCCTAGAAGTGGAAACAACATCCTTAGACTTAAAGGAAATCTTAGTTTGCTTTCTTGTTAACATGGTTGAAAAATCTTGTCCTTTGAAAATTTATTTTAGGTAAACCTTTGACAAAATTCTTTTTAACAAGTTTTGAAGTAGCATCTATGCTAGTATGTCTTAATTTTCTATGCCATAGCCAACTATTATCACTTTGAGAGTAAAGACAAGTTCCATTTGATGACATGAAATCATTTAGATTGATTTTATGAAAAAATTTCTTTATCTATACCCTTCAAATAATCTTGATTATTGTCAATTCTTTCAATAGAATATTTATTGGCAAGAAATGTTACTCTAAAACCATTATCACACAATTGGCTAACACAAAGCAAATTATGTTTTAAACCATCAATTAAAAGCACATTCTTAATAATTAAATCTTTGTTTACGAGAAAGTTACCTTCACCAAGAATAGTTGACTTTCGATTATCTCCGAATGTGACATTCCCTTGATCTTTCAAGTCTAAAGTTGTGAACTTGGATGCATCTCTGTCGTGTATCTAAAGCAGTCGCTATCCAAGTACTATTTGTTGTTTCCACTTTAAGATTCCTATAAAACAGAGGATTATTTCTTTGGTACCCATTTGAGTTTAATTCCTTTTTGGCTAGACGTAATAAGATTTCTCTTTTAAGAACCCAAACTAGCTTGCTTTTATGATTCAAATGCATGGTTATGTTATTGCACAATTGTGTGTAATGTGATTGGTTTTGCCACAATAGTTGCATGTCCCATGAGTAGCTTTTATAAATCGTTTTATGAGACTTGCAGCTATTTTCTCTATTATAGTCAATTCCATATTTGTTTGAATCACACCTTTAATTTTCAAGAAGTGTGTTCAAGTTCTTTTTCCTTTTGGTGAACTAGGCTATGGTTGCTGTTTAATTATCTAAGCTAGCTTTCAATATAATATTTTCATTTCTTAATTCTTTTAGTTTCTTTAAAATTTCACTATTTCTATACCAGCACACACAACATTATCATCATTATTTAAGATTTTTACTTCAATATCAAGCAAAACATTTTCAATTATTAATTTTCTTATTGATCTTGTTTAATTATCATTTTTTATTTTTAGCTTCTTACATTTATTATTCATCTTTTCATTTTCCAATTCTAAAATACCAATTTCTTGATGCAAGTTTTCATTTTATGTTTTAACCTCTCATACATTTCTAAATTCATCCAGCTCTTCTCCTACTTTTTTCATTACGATCTTAAGCATGCTATTCTATTTCTTACTTTTATCAACCTACTGCATACTTTTTCATACATATCATAAATTTCATCATAAGAAGGAGAAGATGGAGAACTTACTTTATCATCCCATGCCATGAAGTACACCTTCTTATCTGAGTCACTTGAGTCATCATCACTCCAAGTGGCAATAAGAGCTTTTTTTCTAGATCCCTTTGATGTTTTCTTGAGTATTGGACATTATTGTTGAATGTGTCCTGGTTGTGACATTTGTAGTAGGTTATCACATCCTTCTTTTCCTTTTGTATCTTGATGAGCTACGGTCATCATCATTTCTTTTGTTTTATTGTTGAACTTTATAAACTTCTTCAACTTCTTAGCCATTAAGGCAACTCCTTCTTCTCATCATCACTAGAGGCATGACTTGTAACTTCTAAGGCAATAGCCTTCTCGCTTGATTCTTCTCGTTGCTTCTTAATTAGCTCATGTGTTTTGAGTTCTCTAAGGTTCTTCTTTGTTCATAGCACTCAAATCTCGTGCTTCTTCAATAGCAGTTCTCTTGCTTCCCAATCCTTTGGTAGGGACCTGAGTATTTTAGAATTTATTTCCACATTAGTGAAAGTCTTTCCAAGCACACTCAAAGGATTTATGATGTTGATGAATCTATTATGCATCTCATCTATAGATTCATTTGGAAGAATTTTGAAATTTTCAAATTGTCCACATAAAAGACTTATTTTTGTATCTTTTACTCTTGAAATTTTTTCGTATGTCTTTTCTAATCATCCCATGTATCTTTAGCAGATTTACATGTACTGATTCTATTGAAATCACTTTCATTTAGTCCACAATGCAATATGCTCATATCTATTTCATTTAAATCTAGTCTTTTCCTATCTTCTTCATTATAATCTTTTTCTTCTTTTCCTCCAATAGTCAAAGGTCTATTTTCTATTACATTTTATATTAATCTATTTTGAGCTTCTAAAAAGATTTTCATTCTACACTTCTAATATGGATAGTTACCCCCTTAGAAGAGGTGACCTATTAATAGCTTGACATTCTACCTAGTGCATTTGATGCCATGATCTTTACTCTACATGTGATTAGGTACAAGAAAATAAAGACGAGGCTTTGATACCAAATGAAAACGCACTAGAAAATACTCAAGAGAGGGGGTAAATTGAGTATTTGCCCTAAAATGCTCGAACAAAATTTTTTATGCAATATGTCAATTAAACTATAATAGGAACGGATATGGCAATAATAAAGTCTAAAAACAATATTAAAGAGATAGAGAAATAAGAAATAAGCCTAGATTTAATGTGAAGTTCGGCTACTTCCCACTCTCCACGATCTCATAATCGCCTCCAATCAAAGGACTTCACACTTTATTGATTTGAAACTCAAAGGCTTAAATAGAGCAGTACACAAGTTACAACACTTAGGAAATAAAATATTTCCTTCTCTTTTTGTAGTGCTCTTTATAAAGTTACAAAATAAGAACATAGCACTAAAATTGATTTTCTCTATTTTTCTCAACGTTTGCAAAGTAATGAACAAGAGTACAAATAATAATAACAGGACTCTTGATTGTTTGTTTGCAAATGAAAGCTCTTTCAAGGTTTTCTAAATCTCCAAAGGAATATGTATTTATAGTCTTCAAAAGTTTAAATGTTCGTTAGAGATAATTTCTTATAATCATCAAGCATTAAATCTGCATAACGGCTCTTTCATGCCACATCAGCTCGTATTTCAAACTGTCGCGCTTTAAATTGTCATGCCTTAAATTTGACCCTTGATCAAGTCTGTGCAACTTTGAACTCATCAGCTTGAGATTTAAAATTGTTGTGCCTAAGCATTTTGCTCCTTAAAGTTATTATGCCGCAGATTTAACCCTCAACTAAGGTGCGCTATTTTGAACTCATCGATCTTCAGATTTAAACTTGTCGCGCCCTAGGCTTGTCATGCCTTAATCTTGTTACGCCTTGGATTTAACCTTTGACTAAGGCTGTGCTACTTTGAACTCATCGAGATTGGTAATTTGAGCTTTCTATACCCTGATGAATGGACTTCTCTAGTCCTCAATGAATCTACAACCAAAGCTATACTCAAAGAATTTGTACCTACAATTTCCAGAGAACAACACATACATAAAACGCGCGCGCGCGCGCACACACACACATAAATATATTCTAGCACATTGTTCATCCTAATTGGTTGACTAGTTAAGTGTAATTTAACACAATTGAGAGTTAATTGTACAACTAATTATCTCATCAAAATTCACAATGAGCATAAAAGTTCAACAATTCACTTGAGAAAAATTTTGGTACCATGAAGCTCATCAAGCATGTCATCCGACCTAGTTATGGGTAATGATACTTGACAATAAGCTGATTGATAATGTGAATATTAATGCACATGTGCCATTTACCATCCTTCTTTGCACTAATAATGCAGGTTTTATAAGGGCTCATACTCTCGAAAAAATTCCTTCTCTAACAACTCAACCACTTGTCATTTAAGCTCTCCAACCTCTTGTGGATTCATACGGTATGTAATATATTAAGCAATGATGCCCTGGCATGAGATCGATAACATGTTGAATGCCTCTAATGGGGGGTAATCCTTTGGGCAATTTTCAAGAAATAGATTAGAGAATCGATTTAGGAGACACCGAACCATCTCTAAGATAAATGATTACTATTAAAACCGAGAATTTATTAGATTTGTAATAAAAACATAGGTACCCCTAACTCAATAGCCCATTTCACATCTCCCTTCTTCATCACAAAAACTTCTTTCTTAGGAGGATTAAACTTGAAATAAGTAATTTTAACTTTAATAGAGCTCAATGGCATAAGGAATACCTTTTTTCTATTATTTACACAGGCATATGTATTCTTATGCCCATTATGAAGAACATATCAGTCAAATAACTAAGAAAGAGCCACAAGCATAAGGGTCTCGCTTATAGGTATGACGTCACACACTCTTTCATCTTTATACTTCATTGCATTTGAAATTGGAACCTTAGTTTACCTAGTCACCATAACAAATTACCTTCTCACATAATTAATGCAATCTATAAGCCAATGATACAATAGTAAGAAGTTTGAGCTTCTCTACCATGGATGATGCTGCAACATTCATACAACTTCCTTTGATTTGAGTTATTGCATGAGATGTTTGAATATGAATTTATATGACCATTCAAAGCATTAATGCATACCATATCATTAACTATTGCAGTATCTATTCATGTTTCTTTGCATTCTCATGCTTCATCTGTTTTGATATTCAATTAATTGAATTTCTCATATAGGTCTTTTCAAATGAATTACAATACTATAAAGTATAAATGGAATATCAATGAATTGACTAGTATGTTGATTTAAGAGGAAATAAGATTAAAGAACCAAAAGACACATTTTGTTCATTTTACACGTCATCAGATGTTGTATCAAGTTCAAGGAATAGGGCTAAAAAAGGAAAAGGTTTACACAACCTAAATGAATCGTCTAAAGATGCACAAATCACAAAAGGGAAATCAAGTGTCATTTATGTAAAAAAGTTGGACACTTAAGAAAGACTACCTGAAACATAAGGCTTAGTGACGTGCTTTTTCCTAACTAGATCAAGTTTTAAAATTATTTCCTATGATCTTTTCTTATGATCTAGTTTACATAGGCAAGTGCACCTATCAATTGTTGTATAGGAATGGATTATAGGGTTGTATTCCTTGGGGCCATCGGCAAGTACTACTACTCACCCTCTTAATTATTATCTAGCAGATAAATTTAGATCAAGATTTAATATTAATTTACTAAATAATTTTCAACTAAAACTATACTATAACATGCATTAAAAAAATAAATTTAAATTAACTAATAACAATTTAGACTCGCTTGACCAATTAGATAACATGTACTACAAACCATAGTTGTTAATGATTCCTAACTGTGGGATTCCCTTTACTAGTTCAATAACTCTCTCGAGTCTATTGAACCTAATCCTAGTCTTGTCTACTGGAATCTCTTTCTAGTTAATGACTAAAATTGCTTTAGAAATATGATCCCAAAGGTAATTATTTAATTATATGCAAAAATTTCACAACCCTTATCTCTAGGATCATGAGAAATCTTTCTTTATAATGTAGATCTATTCCACGGTAGATTTCAATCGTATCCCGTGAAAATCTCATCTAATTCTAAATCGTGCACTACTTAAAATTAGAATAAATTAATACACTAAATAGATTAAGAATTCATGCAACATTTAAATATATAATTCCTTAAAATACATGTACCCTATGGCTACATGAATCCTAATAATTACTCATACATGATATGATAAGAAAACAGAACAATAGATATAAAATAGAAAGAAAACATAATAATACTCTCTTATTCACGATACAAATGTCTGAACACTTCCACAACCAAATACAAGTATATATGTATGTATGTATATATGTATATATGTCTGTATATAGATCTCTATATAGATTTCTGTAAATCTATGAATAATGTCTGTCTATCTCTATCTATCTTCTGTATCTCCCAATGGATGTTTCTCCTTCTTCTTTAAAATCTCAGATTTTCGTGAAGCAATATAACACTTGGATGAATAGTTGTAGCTTTTATCCAACCAATGTGTCACTAAATGAAAGAAAATCAAAGACGTCGTTTGGCAGAAAAATCAATCACGAGCGACAAAAAGGGCGTGATTGCCTATGATATGCATTTTTCTTCTTCATGGGCGACCAAGGGACCGTGATCCTTGCTGTGGATGATGTTTTGAGTCCATTTTGCTCCAATTTGCTCCAAATTGTGTTGTTATGATTAAAAGTTACCTAAATTGAAAATATTATTGATTTAAGTATTAATTATTAAATAAAAATATAACTTAAGACCCAAATTTTACTTAAATAATAATTAATATCATGGATAATTCATGTCTATCAAATTCCTCACACTTAAGCCTTGCTTATCCTCAAGCAAAAGCTGATAAAAAGGATTGAAAGAATATTTACTTTTAGGAAAATAAATTTCAATGGTGCAACTGTTAAAAATCCATATATCTCTTATTGATTGAGCAAATTCCACTAAGTGAATTCACACATTAAATGCATTGTTGTTCCATTCTACTAATCATGACATGCACTTAAGTTAATTTTGCTAGAATTCCAAGCTAATCCAAATAATGTAGCCTTTACCCTCATCATTTAAATAAGACTTCAAAATTTGAAAAACTATATACAAGATCACCAAGTAAAAGACAGTTAACCAATTCCATCCCCTTAACATGGCATCCCAAGGGCTTAATGACTCGAGTTACAAGACTCATGAACTATGGTTCTTTTGTTAAGTAAGTTTCCTCGATCGGCGATCCCTGCTAGACAACCTTAGGTAACCAGTTTTAAAGGGACCCCATTGAACCTCCACATACTTAACTTTTTTTTTTTTTTTTAAATACAAGGGGATTTAGATTGCTAACTTCATTTCATTTGGATTCTATCATGCAAAGAATGTAGCCTTCAAGAAAATTGAATAAAACCCATACACTTAGTCAAGTTTTAGAAATAATTAACTAACTTTTACTAAGAACCTTGTGCTAATCTCAACATATGAATTCCTAGTTAAATGACAAGTAAAACTACATCACTTAGATTTCATCATGTAATTTAACATATTAACAAAATGCAAAAGAAAGTATGAACATAGGACAACATTCAATAGTAGTCACTTAGTTTGTTAATACGAGAGATATCAGAAAAAATTTCCTCAAAATTTTTGCACCATGAATTTTTTTTCTAAACATGCTTAAATGAGGAAAAATTCAATATAACAACAATACTTCAATTATTCTATATATTCCCTTCCCCATACTTATTGAGACATTGTCCCCAATGTCTCACTTAAATCACAAAAGCAAATAAAATAACAAAAGAAAAGAATTGGACTTCCCTAATTGATTTGATGTGATTCTGTAACATATTTGATCCTTTTACCACTTAATTCCAGCACCGTCCATCCCATGACTCTTCAAATAGAAATGACCTTCCAAGATCCATATCACGATTGAACAGAAGATGTTGTGTGATTCTAATTGCCGAAAAATAAATATATATATACATATATATCTGAGAAAAAAGATCAATGGTCTACAATTAAGTCCATAATGCAAAAATTAAAGTAATAACTTATCATCTACACACATAGAAAAAATAAATATAATTAACATAAATTAATTAAACAAATAGATATAAAGCTAGATTAACAACAATAGGATTTTCTTAATATTGCTAACCGATTCCCGGCAATGGTGCTAAAAACTTCACATGTATTTTCCTAACTAGATCAAGTTTTAATAAATTATTTCCTATGATCTAGTTTACACTAGGCAAGTGCACCTATTAATTGTAGTATAGGAATGGATTATACGGTCGTATTCCTTGGGGCCGTCGGCAAGTACTACTACTCATCCTCTTAATTATTATCTAGCAAAATAAATTTAGATCAAGATTTAATATTAATTTACTTAAAAAATTTTAAACTAAAACTATACTATAACATGCATTAAAAAAATAAATTTAAATTAACTAATAACAATTCAGATTCGCTTCACCAATTAGATAACATGTACTACAAACTCCATAGTTGTTGAATAATTTCTAACTGCGGGATTCCCATTTACTAGTTCAATAACTCTCTCGAGCATATTGAACCCTAATCCTAGTCTTGTCTACTGGAATCTCTTCCTAGTTAATAGCCGACTAAAATTGCTTTAGAAATATGATCCCAAAGGTAATTATTTAATTATATGCAGAAAATTCCACAACCCTATCTCTAGTGTCATAAGAAATCTTTCTATATATAGATCTATTCCATAGGTAGATTTCTCAATCGCATCCTGTGAAAATCTCATCTAATCCTAAATCGTTCACTACTTAAAATTAGAATAAATTAATACACTAAACATATTAAGAATTCATACAACATTTAAATATATAATTCATTGAAATACATGTACCCTATGGCTACACGAATTACTCATACATGATATAATAAGAAAACAAAACAATAGATATAAAATAGAAAGAAAACAAAATAATACTCCTTTATTCACGATACAAATGTCTGAACACTTCAACAACCAAATACAAGTATATATGTATATATGTTTGTATATAGATCTCTATGTATATCTCTATGTATATCTCTATGTAGATCTCTATATAGATCTCTGTAAATCTACGAATAAGGCTGTCTATCTCTATTTATCTTCTATATCTCCCAATGGATGTCTTCTCCTTCGTTTTTATAATCTCAGATTTTCGTGAAGCAATACAACACTTGGATGAATAGTTATAGCTTTTATCCAACCAATGTGTCACTTAAATGAAAGAAAATCAAAGACGTCGTTTGGTAGAAAAATCAATCATGGGCGACCAAAAGGGCGTGATTGCCTATGATATGCATTTTTCTTCTTCAAGGGCGACAAAGGGGCCGTGATCTTTGCTGTGGATGATGTTTGAGTCCATTTTGCTCCAATTTGCTCAAACTGTGTTGTTATGATTAAAAGTTACCTAAATTGAAAATATTATTGATTTAAGTATCAATTATTAAATAAAAATATAAATTAAGACCTGAATTTTACTTAGACAATAATTAATATCATGGATAATTCATGTCTATCACTTGGTTTGAAAAGAATGGTAAGCCATGTATTTTGTTTGTTTTGAATCAAACCTTACATAACTTCCTTAATACTAGGTGGATTGATTCTAGCTCAATAACTCATATTTCCAATACAATGCATGGATTACTTAGGGATAAAGGCACGAAGAGTGTCTGTGCTATCATTTTTTGGCATTTTGATGCCCAATGTTTGATTTTGAGCAAAAAGTACTCATAATTTTAAACTGATGATTTTAATGCCTCCATTATCTCAACATAAAAATCAAACTTTGGGCACAAAATTGCCATCAATTTAAAAGTACAGACACTTTTTTTTTCCTTAAAATCAAACATTGGGCACTAAATAACAAAAAATAATAGTACAGGTAGTGCTCATGCCTTTATCCCAATTCCTTAGAATCCAAACTATGAAGCCAAAAATTTATGGGGAATGGAAACAAAGCTTTAGTTGAAGGAATTGGGATCTACTACTTAATTTTAGATTGCACATCACTTGGATTTTTTAATCCCTTTATGTTCCACATTTTCTCGTAATATTGTTTCTTATCAAAACTTGATGTATTGAGTTTTTCTTTAAAGTTTAGATTTGAATCTTTTAGTTTGTATGAGGACAATAAATTGTATGGTTTAGGAACTATATGATGGTCTTTAAAATTTTAAACTTGATGGTGATTTTGTTGAGACCTTAATGACCACGAATCATAATATTGGAACTAAACGTAATTTAGTTTATGATAAATCCACTTAGTTATGGCATAAACATTTAGTCACATATCTAAAAGATTGCAAGTTTAGTAAAGGACAAAATTCTCCTACTTTGGATTTTATTAACCTTAAAATGTGTGTTGATTGTATTAGAGGAAAAAAAACCAAACATACTAAGAATGAAGCCATAAGAAGCACATAACTTCTTGAAATTATATACATTGATATGAAGACCTTTTGTTACTCCATCTTTTAGTCGAACAATGTATTTTATTACTTAATGATGATTTTTCATGTTATACTTATATATATCTTTTGCATGAAAAATCTCAATCTGTGAATGCCCTTAAGGTATACACTAATGAGGGTGAGAGACAATTAGATAGAAAAGTGGAAATCATTAGGTTTGATAGGGGTGATGAGTAGTATGGAAGTATGATGAATTGGCAATGTCTGGACCTGTTTGTCAAATTTCTGAAAGACATGGCAGATGTGCTCAATACACTAGGCACACCAGAATAAAATGGTGTTGCAAAGAGGTGTGATCGTTAGATATGGTTAGAAGTATGTTAAGTCATTTATCTTTACCTATGTCTATGTGGGTTTATGCATTGAAAACCACTGTATGATTGTTAAATAAGGCTCCTAGTAAGGCAGTTCTAAGATCCCTTTTGAATTATGGATTGGAAAAAAACCTAGTTGAAGACACCTACATGTGTGGAGTTGTCCTATAGAAGTAAGGATCTATAATCCACATGAAAAGAAGTTATACTTTCAAACGATTGGTGGATTCTTTATAAGATATTTAGTGTCCAAAGATAAAAGTTTTGTTGTCCTAATCTTAGTACAAGAATTGTTGAAACTAGAAATGCCAAGTTCATTGAAGATGGAGAAATTAGTGGGAGTAAAGAACAACATGATGTGTGCATAAAAAAAGTTAGGATAAAAGTTCGTATATTTTTACCTTTTGAACCAATTGCTCCTAAAGCAAGAAGAAGAAAACATGTAATGGATCAAACACATCATGGTGTTACAAATGATACCCTTATAGTAAAGGAACCACATGAAATATCATTAAAATGTTTCAAAGAAAGAGAAAATCCACTATTCCCAATGATTATGTGGTTTATCTACAAGAGTCAAAATTTGGCATAGGAATTATAAAGTTGTCTTGCATTTGTTTAGATTTATTATAAAATAATAGTTTATTAGTCATTTATTTTATTTATTATTGTGTTACTTTATTTTATTTGTTGGGACCCAAGTTACTTTCTATCCATACAACATTTAGTATATAAACATAATATAATATATGTTACATATAATAAAATATGTCTAAATATATTATACAAGGATGCATGGCATTATATATTTTATTTTAATTGTAACACATGTTATACACATTACATAAAGTAATATATGTAGTTATGTTTAAACCAGAATAAGTAAATTACATCAAAAGATTCAAAGGGAGTTTATTTAAGATATTAATACTTGAATTAGTTAAAAAGATGAATTAATATTTTATAAAATGAATGAAATTTGGTATTAATATTCCGCAATGTTCATTTAAGAAATTAACATTTGGATTAGTTTTCAATTAATTTTTCTTAATAGTCAATTATGGATGTCTTATTTGACTCATTTTGCATGGCATTGATATCTTAAATGGATTTACCCTAAATATTGATATATTTGATGTAATTTACTCAAACTAGAATATATATATATATATCACACAAAATATATCTACATTATATGATATATAATTTTTTTATTGTAATATATGTCGTTTTATATAATATAATATAATAATATAATATAAAGATATAGTATTTAATATTTATACATTATTGTATATACACATTATACAATATATTACTTTTAATGGTGATATATATATATATATAAACTCATATATATAATGAAATAACATAGAGCTTACAATCAATTTTAAGGTAAGCATATTATGTGTAGTATGAAGACAACAATAAGACATTTATTTTTATGTCATATAAAAAGTATTCTAGTATAGATGTGATATATCTAATATAATATTGCAAGCATATCACATAATATTATTTATCATAGATACTACATCTAGTATATATATATATATATATATATGACATAATATATGCTACATATTAATATATGCCTAAATATATAATATATAGGTGCATCATACAATATATTTTATTTATTTGTAAGGTAAATGTCACGAATAGTACTTGAGTTTTGGTAAAATATGCAATTAAGTACTTAAATTTTGAAATTGATTAATTTAATTTATGAAAGAACTTTTCGTGTATGCTAACTAGTATTACGAAGATACTATTGACGTGTATAAAAAGTATTTTTAGGTACTAAGTTGTTCAATATCAAATTTCAGGTACTAAATTAATCAATTCAAAAGTTTAGGTATCAAATTGTATATTTTACCAAAGTTTAGGTATCATTTGTGACATTAACCTTTATTTGCAAGATATACATACTATATGTACTTTATATAATAATATATGTGTTGTTAGCTATTCTTTGACGTGGCATCTTAGGACCAATCTGACCTCATCTCGACACGGACTGACCCACTTATCTAAAGACTAGTACACAATGAAACGGTTGGGCCCCAAGATGAGGAACTCATTACTTTTCTATATGGAAACATGCTTCTGGAAGGATTCTTAAGTGATCAGGTCATACTTGTTTGAAATTGGTAAGAATATTTTCCTTCATAAATAAAGGGAAGTTTCCTATCTTCAGCCGATCCACTTTCTTAGTAACGGAAAGGTTCCTAACTATATAAGCAGGACTTAGCCAACTATGAACTTGATATTGCACACTCTTGTCCCCTTATTGATTTAAGCAATAGAATGGTCGCAACAAACACATCCTAGCAACCACTAACTAGATTTCACCTTATAAATCCTTGGGTTTGTCACCTTCAAAGGCCCACCAAGCTTGGAATGGGGTAGATTGCCATTTCAAGGGACTCAGAGTATACTAGCCAAAATCCTCTCAAAAAAATGTATGCTATATTTTAGCTTGTATATATATAAATAGATTAAACTAATATATGTAGTATATGATAAATTGATTTTAATATATGTATTCTATCTATTGTATAAAACATGCATATTACATACATATATATTAAGTATGATATACTACATCCATATAATATATAACATATCACAATTATTCATTTTTAATGTCAATTTTATGTAACATACAATATATCATATTCAATGGTAGACATATATACAATTAGTACTATATCTATAACAAATAATGTTTAATAGATGCATTATTTAGAAATTGTTTCGTATAAGTGCTTTCATTAATAAATGCATAAGATATTTTAATTTAAGACATAACATATATAATATATAGTTAAACTAGTATGAGTAAATTATACGAAAACCTCATGAAATCTTCTGAATTTACACGACTCCAAGATCCAAATGTTGGATTTTTAAAAAGTGTGAGGTGTTCTGTAGTTTACTCTAAATAATAAGTTTGTATTTTACCGGTTCAAGTATTGAGTTTTCAAAAAGTAAGGAGTCCATGCAATATGTCCATTTAATATATAGATACAAAATTCTTATATATCATATAGTATATCACTATTTATACTAATTTATCATATTATATGTAGTATAAAGGCATGCATATTATATGTACACACACATTTATATATAATTAAGCATGATACTATAATTGTTATATAACACATTATAATTATACCATAGTATTAGTTTGTAATATGTACATATATATAATATATATTTCATTTGTCAAAGATACTTTTTTTAACAAATATGTTTTCATGGGTTAATGTTTAAATATACTTTTTTAACAAATATGTCAGATTATGTTTGGTATTTGAACTTTCCTCTAATATATAATTAACTACCTAAACTTTAAAATAGTCAACTTAATACTTAATCAAAGTTTTTGTGTTCATTAATATTACCTTAACAACATAGTTAACTCTATTTACCACTCCCAACAAATGGGGAAGTGACACATCTTAGGTAATTAATAAAAAAACTAAAAAATTAGATAATTAGGCAGATGAATTAACATATACATTAAAGTTGTCGAAAGTTAATTTGCTTATTTAATTGTTTTATTAGACAATGATTGTGTTAATCTACTTCTTAATTATTTTATTAAATAATGATTATGTTAATCCACTTCCTTAATTGTCTAATTTTCTATGTTTTTAATTGGTTACCTAACACCTGCTCCAACTCAGGAGGTTGTATTAATAAAATTTTGATTGGGTATTTAATTAACTATTTTAAAATTCAGTTAATTATTTATACATTTGGGAAAAGTTCATGTACTAAATACAATATTGACCTAATTTAATTCTAATGCATATATACCATTATAGTAAGTTCTATGATTATGTAAAATATGACATACAACATACCCAACAAGATATAGTACAAAATATATAACATACATGCAAACTATATTGTAATTATCAATAGCATAAATATAATTAAATGTGTAATTTTCTTTTCAAAAGTTAAAATAGAATAGTTGATATGCCTAAGAGGATAATCACTAGGGTATCTATAATCTCACTATATAATTGATCCCTAAAACTTAAATTGAAAATTAGGGTTATACAAATAATATGATAGATAGAACCAACTTATTAAATATTATGCACTAATAGGTGATTCCTAACATACACATAGACTAATTGATATAATTCACAATAAATCTTATGCACACTCACCATAATCAAAGATGATATGATTGATAAGATCAAAAAGAGTGAAAACACCAAACATGTAATTTCAATAGGATAAAATAGATAAAAGCCATAGTTGTCTTCATTACATGGAAAAGGACTATTTATATAAGTCCCATAAAATAATTCAAATAAATTTTAAAAAATTAAAATAACGTAAAATTTGGTAATAATAAAAAGTCATCCATCGCACTAGAGCAATATATCAACAAGTCAACTTAATAAGTCATGGGTGAGCCAATGTGAATTTATTTATTTTTTTAGCTTATCAAATGTATTGACGAGCTAGTTCAATAAGTCACTAATGAGCCAGTATGTCTAATGTAAACCCCTAATTTTTAGGGTTATTTCAAGCTTAAACCCTAAGCCGGAAAGTCAACCGAAAACCCTAGGTCAACAAATCCTTAAGAAACCCTAGCAGTTTAGATTTGACAATCCCATGTTCTTAAACCGAGAAGTCAAAATATGAGTGGAGAGTGTAGATTGGTTCATCATAATATTATGATGCTTAAACATATCATATTGGTAAAATTTTGGCCCATTTCGAACCCGATCGGATATAGACTTTGAAAAGCGTCCCGGAGCACGAGATACCAAAAATATGTTATTAGTACCGTTAGATTCATAATTTCATAACATTTCCAAATATATCAGTTATATAATTTTTCGATTTATAAAAGTTTCAGTTATAGCCTTTTATCGTATTTTCATTACTACTGGTAATTTAATTGTCTAATCTACTTTTTGATTTCTATCACACTATTCACTAAGTACAACTAGCCATACCTATTCTTACATCCTTACATATTCTCACAATATTACATCATTTTCTTACATTTACTTTTCCAATACATTTTATTACTTCAATACTTTTAAATTTGAATTTTATTACACAAAACAAATATCAAACATCCCTCTCTCTCCTCCTTGCGAAATCGACTCCCCTTCCCCATTGTCCTCTTTCTCATTTTTTTTAAATTTTCTCCTTTTATTTAATCAAAACAAACCTAATTCCACTTCTATAAATACTCTTTATATCTTTCACTTTTCATTTTTCTCTCTTTCTCTAAAACAAACTCTTGCATTTTGGTTTTTCTCTCCCTCTTCCTTGTGACCCTCCCATACACACACACACCATATTTTCTTCAAGTTTCTTGTTCCAAACACTAAATAGGTAATAGATCTAGACCCTAACACAAATAAAACATATAATGGTAGGATCATACATGTGTGGTTCCACCAAAATCCTCATGAGCTTTATGTTAGGGATAAGGAAACATTTAAACATAATATTCTTGTCATCACAATGTTGTAGATCTTGTTATTTAAGTTGTTTTACTATTTTTACTATATTATTGCTTTATGTTGTTCTTATGGATATTTTGTATTTATACTCTTTCATTAAACTCATCTACATAGTGTTTATGTTGCATTTGCATCCATGACTTTCATGACATATTAGATCTAGTTGTTTTGAGTACATAAATGCCATAGATTTTGCCTTATGTAAATAAAAGACTTGTAGTAGCATAAAAATAGTGAGAAAATGTTAGAAAGTCCAAGATCTATCTTTGTTTCAACAAAAATGATTTTTGGAAATTCGGATTTAAAAATAACCCCATTTTAAAAACCTATTTTTCAACTCCAAAATGAGTATTTTACATTAAATATGAAGGGCTTAGGGAATAGGTATCATAAATGAATGGTTTTGATGAGTAAAGCTTAGATCTACTAAGAGATAGTTCAAAATAAGAAAAGTTTACAAAAGTTATGTTAGTATTATGTTTTAACCCCAATAACTAACTTAAAATTTGTACTAAGAAAATGTTGATATGTGAACACCTATTTTTTAACCCTAAAACAAGAGTTTTATTAAAGAAATAGAAGCCTTAAAGAGTAGGTTTAATTAGGACTTAATTTTAGAAAGATCAAATGAGTTTTACATAAGAAACAATCTCAAACATAACTTTCAAAATTCTGATTTAGAAATAACCCCCATTTAAACAGCTATTTCCAAATGCCAAAATGAGGATTTTAATATAAAAATAGAATCCTTAGGGAATAGATGTAATAAAGACTTAATTTTGGCAACGATGAGTGGATTTTATCAATGTATAATCTTAAAACAAGGAAAGGTTTCAAAATATAGATCAAACAATGTTTTCAGTCCTTAAAATTTTGTAAAATTCGTAACTAGGTAAAACCCCTATTTAAACATCTATTTTCCAACTCCAAAATGAAGAATTTTATTAAAATAATGAAGGTGTTAGGCATATAGGTCATTAAGGTTGTATTTTGATAAAAACAAGTGTGATTTTGCAAGAAATAAAACTAGTTTTCTTAAGTCAAGTAATTTCAAAAGTTTTGCAAAGCAAAAGTTTTCTAAACAAATTCTGTTATCAAATATCATTAAAGATATACATATAGATAGCTCATCTTGTGACATTCATGATAATAACTTGTAGATATTGCATGTACATATAATATACTTAGTAGAAACAAAGCTTAAGAAAATAGTATCTTTGAAACCCCATAAAACATTGTCTAAGCACATGAGGAAACAGATTGATAAAAGCCAATGAATTTGTATGATATTGAGTTATATATGTATATAAAAAGGCCTTTCAAGATATAATGATAGCTAAGTATCTATCAAAGCTTGCCAATGATGCTTGATTGAAATTAGAAATTGATTTGTAGGTTGGGAATCTCATATAGCATTCTATACCCTACTATTCATGGACCAAATGACCTTGTTTGATGAAAATAACTTTAGAAATAGATAGCTCTCATCGAATAGGTAGAAATCGGTATATAATATGTGAAATTTCGAGTTAAAATGACCAAGTTATGGCCACTTTAAGTTGAAATTCTCTCCTATGAACTTTGATGAATTTGTTAGAATAGAATTTATAAGTTCATTTAAACTTTATAGAAAAATACTCATTGGAGGTATTTCTTTTGTTAGGAGATTTGGGAGATGGACTAGACCTTCCCAAGGACTATTACGATTAAGAGGAATTTCATGCCATGGCAAAGTGAGTTCACTTTCCCTAAATTCCATGCTTATGATTGTGCTTGTAATGATAGTGGCATTAGAACTAGGGCAAGATAAAATTGGAATGTGCATGTGAATTCTGCTTGGTTGATCGTTGATAAGAATATCGGAATGGGAATTGTTATAAATATATGTATGATTTAGTATAGAATTGAAGTGTCTGAAACTTCTATGATCGCCTAAAATTCAATTAAATAATATGCCATGGCCATATAACTAAATTGCCCTTGTATAACATATGTGAGTCACATTACATTTGTTATTATACCTTTGTGGGAAGAAGGCATAATGGCTAGGCAATGGGTGGGCTTGAAAACTTGGATAGTGGTGCGAGGTCGCCTGAATTAAAATGAAGCGGAGTAGGCACTTGAATAAACTACATAATAAATGAGTGGGTGGGCACCTGAGTCAACCACTATATAAATAATAAAAAAATTGAAATCTATGGTCGTATGGGCCTGAAACACCTAACCTCGAATAAAGGGCGTAAATCCATTCAACATAGGATTCTGGAAAGTCTTATGTATTGTATGCTCACTTACTTGTACATTTCATGTGATTATTTAATATAACTTGTTTGTCCTATTGTTTGCTGGAGTATTTAATTTGGAAGTGAAACTCACTAAGCTTGTAAGCTTATACCCTCACAGTTTCCTATTGCAGTACAATAATTTATGGCTATCTCCAAGAAGCCATTTTCCTCAGGTACAACTTTTGGAATATAAGGAGCTTTTTGAAGAAATCAGGACCTAGATATTAGGCATAGACTTTTAGTTAAATCTCTTTAATTATATATATAAAATGTTGTAAGAGACTTGGTGGACCTTGAAGACTCTTAATATTTTGATAGGGGTATGTCCTTTAGATCTTTGTAATAGATTAATCTTGGTCATCACTGTTATGATTTATATTCTTATTGCTATGTATGTCTTCTTAAGCTATTTCGATTCAAAGTAAGGTTCCCTACATGGTGAATGAGCCTTACACCCGGTGTCTAAACTCATAAAATGACTAAGGTTGTCATACTTGAGTTTAAATATCGAGTGTAGTGGACTGTCGTGTTTAAGATACCCTTTGGGGCGTGACATCTAATCCTTATACATGTATCCCAACATTTTCCTTCTGCATGCAACTCAACCATGATCAGCAAATTATATCAAACACAACTGTGATCGTCATGCAACTCAAATGTTGAAATAAACCTTCCTTTACTGGCTCTAAGCTATCTATGAGTGCTTGTAATGCAAGGTTCTACAATCCCTAGCTCGTGCTCTAGTGATTGGACCCTCAAGTTGATTCCCATCATTTGCTCGGGGTTAATGAAGATCTGTCCTCAAATCTTATGGACATTTATGTGATCTTGATCCTTTGGATATTAGGTGAAATATCTACAATATCGAAAGTAGCTAACACACCATATTCACCTGGAAGCTCAAGATGATTGGCATTGTTGTTGATCTTCTCAATGATGCGAAAAGGACCATCTGCCCTTAGTGACAACTTATGAGACTTCTTGTTGGTAAATCAATCTTTACTAAGATGGATCCAATAAATGGTCTCTTGGATTAAATGACTCTGGCTTCTTGTGCTTGTTACCCTATTGTTTCTACCATTCATAGGTCTTCTTGAGATATTCATAAGTCTTTTCATGCAACTTCTAAATCTCTTTCACTCATTCAACCATGCTAATACTTTCTTCCTTTGTTGTTGATTTGGCTATCAATTTCATAGGAATTGTTAGATTATAGCCATACGCATCCTCAAAGGGAGATTTATTGGTTGAATTGTGTGATGAGCTATTGAACGTGAACTCAACAATAGGATGTAAAAGTTTCAGTTGGTAAGGTTCTTACCATTCGTACCCTAAGTAAAGCATCAAGGTATGATTATCAATCTCTATCTTGCTTCTGTCTAGGGATGGCATGAAGTATTGTACATCAGTTTAGTCATCAGCCTCTTTCATAGAATCTTCTAGAAGAAACTCATGAACTTAATATCTCTGTATGAAACAATATTGTAAGATATGCCATGCAATCTAACAATATCTTGTACAAACAATTTAGCAATATACATGGTGTCATCTATCTTATGATAGGATAGGAGGTGAGTCATTTTACCAAAGCAGTCCATTACCACCATAATGGTGTCCCGGCCTCTTTGAGTCTTAAGTAAACCCACGATCAAATCTATATTAAAATCAATCCAAGGCTATGTAGGTAATAACAATGGCATATATTTTCCTCATAACTCCTTCCCTTTTGCTATGTTACATACAACACATCTTTAAATAATCCTATGAACACTCTTCATCATCCCTTTCAATACTTCTTCTGCAATTCTAATGTTCTTTTCTCCCTCAAGTGGGTAAATAATCTACATCCATGTGCCTCACACACCAATAAGATCCACCTGTAATACACGATTTTCCTCCTTTATATGGGAAACCATCTATAAAGTCATACCCATCAATTGCTACTCCTTCAACAGCTCGTTCCATAGTGGGCCCAAAATGCTCATCATCAACATATTGATTTTTTAGCAATTCAAAACTTAACATCATAACTTGAAGAGAGGTAAAAAGAGTGCACATGTGAGATCGTGCATCTGTAACTACATTAACAATCCCCTTTTTATATTTGATCACGTAAGCAAAGCCTTCCAAGAATTCCACCCGCTTGACCTATCATCTAGAAAGTCCTTATTGGCCCTTTAAGTGCTTCAATGCCTCATGATCCATGTAGATAATAAAATCCTTTGGAAACAAATAATGCTATCACATTATGAGTGCCTGAATCAAGGAATAATACTCCTTGTCATAAACTTAATAGTTCGAAGTAGCACCACTAGCTTCTCACTAAAATAAGTAACGAGGAGCTTTTTTTGCATCAAGACCACACCAATGCTAACCCCGAACGTATTCTACTCTAACTCAAAGGTCTTGTTAAAATCAAGTAGTTCCAACACAGAGGCACTAGTCAACTTAACTTTGATCTCATCAAAGCTCCTTTGTGCCTTATCACTCCACATAGATGTAGTATTTTCTTAGTAAGTTTAGTGAAATGATTTATTGTACAGTCAAAATTTCTGATGAACCACCAATAAAAAGGAGGCAAGCCCATGAAAAATTTGAACATATGCTGCAAACTTAGACACGGGAGATCGACCATAGCCTTAATCTTCTCCCTGTCCACCTAAGATCTAGCTCTTGAAACAATGAACCCTAGGAAAATCACCTCTAACTGACAAAAAAGAGCATTTCTTTAGGTTGTCATAGTATCACTCAAATCGTAACACACTAAAGTCAACTCAAAGGTAGCACAAATGACTATCTAAATCTCTACAATAAATAAAAATATTGTCAAAATATACCACTACAAATCTTCCTAGAAAATCCCTCAACACATGGTTCATGAACCTTATAAAGGTACTAGGTATGTTAGTTAAGCCAAATGGTATCACTAACCACTCATATAGCTCATGTCTAGTCTTAAAGGAGGTCTTCCATTCATCTTGCTCTCATTCGTATCTAATGATAATTGTTTTTGAGGTTTACCTTTGAAAACACCTAAGCCTTACATCCAACATATCTTCTAGGTGTGGAATAAGATATATGTGTTTGATAGTAATTATCAATGCACATTCTCCATGCCCCATCCTTTTTTAGCACTAAGAGGTTTGGTATGGGTAGAACATCACAAACTATCTCATTTTTGTACTTTACCTCATTACTAAAAGGAACATTCGCCTATTAAGTCACATGAAAGCTTCCCTACTCATTTAGCCAATGCAACTTATAAGGCTTAGGATATGACATGGTAGTTAACTTCAATTTATTTACAAGATCAAGAGTAACTACATTTAGTACAACTTCAACCATTAATAATGAGAGCATATTATTTTCCCTAAATCTTACAGGCAATATGGAACGAATTTTCTCTTTGCTCCTCTTTAGTAGTTTATGTGACACTCAAAACTCGCCTTAACACACTGATACTCATATTGTTGACATTTCTCTAAATGAGTTTTGAGTATAACAAAAAGGTTAAGGTTATCTAACATTATTTTTTAATGAGTATAAGTATAGAGTTAATAAAGCATTTATTTTAGCAGTTGTTATTTGAAAAAATTTATTTCAAAACTTATGAAACAGGAAAATATAAGTAGTATGGTTGAACAGAAGTTTTAGTCCATAATAAAAAGTGGTTACAAGGATCATCAAAACAATGACAAAAAGTTTTGGAATAAGTTATATAAGTTAACAAAATTTTCAAAAAGAGTGTCAAAAGTTTATCGGAAGAAAATGAATCAAAACTAGTATACTTATTAGAAATTATTTTAGAAGTTTAGTACTTAAAGACATAAGATGCTAAATAAAGTCATAAGTTAGTTTAGAACTTTCATCCATGGTTGTGACAAATTTTTTCAGAATTACATAAAAGCAAAAATAAGTTGGATTTTTTTTTTTTTTTTATAATTCGAAGACCTAACTCCACTTATCAAATACATTTGGGTAACATATTTGATATGTTCTACAAAAGTTAGATTAAAATATCATGGAAAATATTTTTATGAAGATCAAATATAATATTCATCAAAGTTTGTTAAGTTAAATCTTGAAGATCTTACTTGGTTTAATTTGTGAAAATTATCAAGTTGATTACAAGATATTTTTTATGAACATTTATAAGGAATATGAGCAAATAAGGATGGATTGTTTGATAGATATGGATAAAGATAGTTGTTTCTCAAAATAAGAGATCCTTTAACAAATCATATCTTTTCAAAACTTATCTCTATGCAATATTATGGGAGAATATCTTGTGGATATATATCACAAATTTCAGCATTATCTGTATAGATCTCGAATTCAAAATAACATGGAAGTTATATAAAACCATGAGATAAGTTTTAGAAGATTTTGTGGGACATTTTATTGGAAATATCAAGAGAAAAATATGCACGCTTTTGGAAGAACTTTCTATCTTTTTCATCAGATTTTAATTGAATTTTTCAAAATTTAAATTTCAAGAAAATATCCCACAAATTCAAGAAGCAACCACTAAATGAGTGATTTGCTCAACAATTTTTTTTAATGTTGTAGATGGAAGTTTAAAAAAAAAAAAAAAAAGAAGAAGAGCTTGGTCAAATGACAACACTATTATTAATCTCGAGCTAAACATTGTAAGAAAACATATTCATCAAAGCCATCAATTTTACTTCTTGAATTAATCTTTGAACTTCACTGTAGGAAACCACGTTATCCTCATTTGATTTTTGTTAGATTTTTTTTATTTTTTATCTTGTGAATTTGAGAGTTTCGATCATCACTATAGTTAAGTGATTAGCTAGAGTATTTAGGGAGACTCAGTAATGAGACCTTGCCAAAAGTATTGGCTTGATTATACTCTCAAATTTTTTATTTGATATAGTATATCACAATCAATGAAGACAACTGGATCCCAAGTGTAAAGTTAGAAGAGGGATCTAACTCGCAAGAAGAAACCTTGATATATCACTGGTTTTTTTTTGCATTTACATCATCATTTGTTTAATTTGTTCACATCATCAATTTTGGAAAGTCAAGAGCAATTTTATATAAGTTACTTCGAAAAAGATAAAAATTTTAATAAAATCAATCCAACCACCCCCTACCCCCATACCCCTAACCCCACCCCCTCTTTTCTGTTGATTTTGCATTTGGGACCTACACATATACTGATCTACATCCTACTCCTCGTATATCTTAGCATCCACATCCCCAAAATACTCGCCAAGGACTACAGATAAATCATCGGGCCCATCAGAGCTGCTATCCTTATCTTTGCTAATAAATTCTTCCCCTATCCTTATCACTTTGTAATTAAGATATTGAAAGCCAATGTGCCCAAACCCTTAACACTTAAAACATTTAACTTGGTAGTTTTTCCCACCTGAAGCAGTTGCAATGTCTCGTTTCTTGTCATCAACTAGGTTAGCAGCAACCTCTTTATCAGCAACAACCTCATCACCGTGATCATTGGACTTATTAGAAGTCCCTTTACGAATTTTTTTTATTATTTAAGGTATAAGAGTCTTGAGAGTTATTATACTTAACTGTAGATTACTTATATGGATTGCCACATTGCTATCTCTCCACCTTGAAGTGCTAGTTGCATAGCCTTCTCAAACATGTCATACCTTTATAAATCAATAATATAGGCGATCTCAGACTTCAAGGCCTGACAAATCTCATGATTGTCTACTCAAGAGTTTCAGTAGCTCCACTTTGTATCATCAAGGACCCAAACTCTTATACATCTCATTAACACTCTTGCCTTCTTGCCTCAATGTCTGGAGGCACATAAAGACTTCTTATTCATATTGTTCAAGAACAAATTGCTTCCTCAACAATCATTTCATCTCCTGCCACATTCTAATTTCCTCATCCCCATCTCTTAAATGAGCAGATAACAAATTTTTCACTAGAGAGCTACATATCCCATAAACTTCATTGCTGCAAATTGAACCAATGTTTGTTCTTCAATGTCATAGCACTCAAATAGCCCATATACTTTATATTCTTAATCAAGATAATCATCTGATAAACCGCTTCCTACAAAAGAGGGCTTTTGTAACTTCACATGCTATGGCCTCTAAGTAGCTTAACTTCTCTTCCATGGACATCACCATAACCACAAAAAGTCCCTTGTCACTTCACCTTGTCTGCCATTATTTGATGGTAGAAGCACTACCTTAACATGTACATATGCTAGTTTAAGGTTTTGTGTTAACTACTAAACCATAATGGTAAGATTATTGACCATAATGGTGAAATACTGCACCTGCTATGCCATAATCCGTTCATCATTACCACGAACCCCTTTTATTGCCCTCATCATTCCCATGAGCTCCTCTATTATCATAAATTCCACTATTATACATCATCTCCAAAGTTCCCATGAACACTTTTGTTCAATATATCGATTATGTGTAATGTTCAATCGCAACCAACAACCTTAGATTTGATATCAAACCCTAATATTCAATCACAACCATAATACAATGCCCAACGTAAATCAAACAATAACCTAATATCCAATTCACAACCATGCACCAATCAAAACCTAATCAAGTAACAAAGCACAAACCCTATTTAAACCTATAGTTGTGATAGCAATAAGTATAATACATCTTGGAGAGCAATCACTAGGGTATCTATAGTGTTACTGTATAATTGAGCCTTAAATTTCAAAGTGAAAATTTAGGTTATATGAATAATAGGATAAATAGAACAAATTTACCAGATATTATGCACTAATAAGTGATTTCCAACACATACAAGGACTTATTGAATTGACTCACAATAAATCTTATACACACTTGCTAAAATCAAAGATGATTTGATTGTAAGAGTAAAGGCAATGAAAATACCATAAAGGTAGTTTTAATAAGATAAAATAGATAAAAGCCGTAAGTGTCTTTTTACATGGCAAAGGACTATTGATATAAGTCACATAAACTAATCGAAATAACGAAAACAATTAAAGCAACATAAAATTCGGAAATTATAGAAGTTATCTATTACACTAGAGCAATATACAAGTGAGTTAGCTCAATTAGTCACCAGTAGCGCCGGTGCATATTTATCTTTTTTTTTTTTTTTTCCCATAGCTCATCAAGCATACTGGCGTGCCAGTTCGATAAGTCATCGATGAGCCAGTGTGTCTGATCCTTGTGCAACATTATGATAGGAATCAGCTTCCAACAGGTCCTATTACAAGAGCCTAAGCTGAGGGATTACAAAACTTAGCTTTAAAAATTTTGTTGAATCAACCTCAAGAAGATGAGTGATTTATTACATGGCTATGGAGTGTATCGAATCACTGATTATGAGTCGATTTATAAGAAAATAGGAGAGAAAACTAAAGGAAATCAAGGTAATAGACTAATCATTTCCATGATTTTTGAAGAGGAGAAGACCAAAGGCCACTAAAGGCATGGTTACGACCGTGAATCTTGAAAGGAAGAAGACCCGGGCCTACTAAGAAGAGGATCACGCATGTGATTCTTGATGACATCAATAATCACGCCCATGGTTTGCAAAATATGAAGATCAGCTAGTAAGGAGAGGATCACGCCCGTGATTTATCCTTGCCTTGTTTTGCACGAATTTTCTTTATGAAGTTGTATTTTTTACCTATTTGCCATTATGTGGGGTTTAATATAAATACCCATTTATGTTAGAAAAACCTAATCGAAGACTTCATTATTAAAACTCCCTTTGTATTGTCTTTCATTTTAAGAGTCAAACACTTAGTTCTTATCAATCTATTGTGATTGTGGCGAACAACTACTCAATCTGTCTTGTGTCTCATATCAAGAGTGAGAGAGTGTAGCTTGGGTTACTAACGAAGCTTAATATTACCATTCATATCTTTTATTTCCATTATAAATCGATATTCAAGGTCTACTACACCGAAACTGAGCTAGGAGCGTATCACATCATAGCTTTTTCCTTCTCCATGCAAGTCGGCCAAGATGAACAAAATATATCCAATACAATTGTGATCGTCATGTTACTCAAATGCTAAAACAAAATTTCTCTTCGTCGAGCTTCAAGGTACCCATGAGTACTTGTAGTGCAAGGTTCTACAATCACCTAGCTCATGCTCTAGTGATCAGTACCTCGAGTTGATTCCCATCAATTATGATTTCCTTTCTTAAGTCCAGGAATTAAAATCCTATATAAAGGTGAAAGTATCAATTCAACAAAATTGGGACTCCTCCTTTTAAAGTCATATTCAAACATGGGCATGGGAATGAAGTTTGGAATTGCAATTCTATTCTAATTCATTTGGCCTAAAATGTATTCATTTTCTCTCAAATGTGCTAAGTTCTTTCTTTATTTTTCCTTTTCAAACTTCATTTCAACGAATAGTTTCTAGTTGACTTAATGGTAGAAGAAATATACAATTGACTAATGAGTACCAACAAGGCTTTAAGCCCCGAAAACACATTAATCATTTGAAAAGAGTGACGAAGGGAAAAATAATATTCAGTGTGGTTAAAGTTCGCAGTAATCGCAAGCAATACTAATTCAAGAAGGCTGAAGCTGTATGGTATCTGATGATCACAAATTGATGGCATAAATTCCTACCAAGGACTTAAATTTTATAAATAGATTCTACACATCATTCCCATTGGGAAACGGCTAAAATTAAATCTTAAAACAAAAGGAAATAAGAGGTCTTAATCTATAAATAAAAAATAAAAAATACAACCCAATAACCTACTTTTTTTTTTTTCTATATTTCATCCAATTCAAGACCTATATTATTTATCCCTTGCATTTTATAACCTATATTTCTATGTTATTTCATTTTGAGACCTAATTTTTATTGGTACTCGTAATAAGGAGTAATAAAGATCCTCTTCTTAACTCATATTTAATAACATGGATCCTATAATGAAAAGAGTAAAATAAAAATAAAAACATAACGCTGTAGAGTTGACACTTATATTAAATTTAGGAGTCGGTAGGTAACCTTATTGTATATGGTAACGGTCTAAACCCTACTTGATCGGGTAGAGTCTACATGGGTATTAAAGATCATAAGGTAAGTTATGAATATAGATTTTTCAAAACCTACTCTCATAAGAAAAGGAATGGGCATGAGATATACCCTACTAAGGGTAAGTACGGATCGGTTTGGTTCAGTTTTTCCTAAAATCAAATCAAATCATAATTTACGTTTGGTTTTTTTTTTTTTCCTATCCTAAACCAAACCCTTAAGTAACGATTTGATTCGGATTAGAAATTTTTAAACCGTCAAATAACGGTTTGGTTCCGTTTGGATTATGTATTAAATCAAAATTCTAATTACAAATTTTCTTTATTCTAGTTATTTTATATTTGTGTAGATGCTTAAATACTTATATCACTTTGTGAAGTTTATATTTATGAACCATGACAAAATACTTTATGAATTCATTTTACTTTTAATCTATAATTCTCTAAAAAATTAGTTATCCACCAGTAAAATACATTCACTAACAAATACTTAGTAAGTCATAATTTATAATTTTTAATATAACAATCAAGTCAATCATCTACTAATAAATTTAAGTCAAAATAAAAATTATCAACAAAATTCATCAATGAATAAAATGATCTATTGACAAAAATACATTAAACAATTAATACATAATAAAAGTTTATAACTAAATAAATAAATTTCATACTTTATAAAGTTGAAAATTATTAAAAAAATAATTCATCATCAATATAAATATATATATATATCAGGAGCATAAAAAAGAACAAATTTAAAAGTGAACAAGTTGATTTTGATCAATATTCACCAAATAATAAATATCAAATGAAATCATATGAATATATATGACATTTAATCAATCATCATAAAAAAATCTATAGTTATAACTTGCAAGTAAAATATTATTATATTTTTTCTAAAACAATTTGGTTTAGTTTTATAGATTTATTTGATTTACCTTCCAAACCAAACCATAAATTTATGGATTGGTTCGGATTGGAAATTTTTTAAACCAAACTATTAAAAAAAAATCATATTTTCGATTGAATTTGATTCGGTTGGTTTTTTTGCCAATCCTATACCCACACCCATCATGGACCCTATACTCCAATATATAAGGTATAGGTTTCAAGACATTTTATAACTACTATGTTAAATCTTATAAAATAATATGATTATATAAAAATAAATATTAAAACTCCATCTTTATTATGTGACTAATTTTTTTTTGAAATTATTATTTGTAGACTACTTTAGAAAATTTTAGAAAGACTTCTTATACTTATTTTGGAAGAACTACAATTGTATATGCATACTTGAACTACCTAATTATATAGAAATGGTTATCATCTAAGATCAATTTATATAGAAGTAGCTTAATTTTGGAATTTGTTGCAAGCACTATAATTTTATTTTATATCACAAAAACAAGTTCCAAAGATATTTATTGCAAACTTCAATATAAACAAATCTACATATTGCAAATTTTGTAATATTAGCAAGTTACTTTTTAATTTTTTTTTTTTTTTCACATATTGTTTATTGTGGATACATGAAAATAATATGCATATTTATTGCAAACTTCAGATAGAATGATTAAGACTATGTAAATAGAAAAATAGATGAAAAATTAGATTGCAAATTTTGCAAGTTACTTTTTAATTTTTTTTTTTCACATATTGTTTATAGTGGATATATGAAAATAAGATATCTTGCATATTAGATAAAATCATATGAAAGACTATAAACTTGAAGTTTAAGGAACAAAGAAAAAAAAAATATAAAGATTTCACAAAAAATAAAAATAAAAATCTTTAGATTCTATAGGTTTCATAAGGCACAAGATATAAGATACACATGGTAGGTTTCAAATACAAAATTGAGGTAGCATTTGGTTGTATAATTTTTAATAATATTACACTGAACAAAAATCATTGTACCCTGTTTGGTTTACAAAATGTATTAGGATTGAACAAAATTCTCTTTTAAACTTAACTTTTGTCTCTTATATTTCATGATTAAAAAATAGTGAGGTAGACAAAAATAAAATTTTTTAATAAAAATTTTGTCCAAAATAGTTTAGTTCTTCCATATCAAACATCGTACAAGAGTATTGCAGTATCCAGTACTTCTTATATTGTATGCTATTTTATCTTATTTTGCAACCAAATCATTAATATCATGTACTTTACAAGGATAGGATATAGATATTGCTTGATATCTGACCCACTCTATAATCGCATACCCTTATTTCAAATGCATAATAACATTAGTTTTTCCTAATGCCTTTATTTCAAATCTATGTGTGTGTGTGTATATATTATATATCTTTTTATTTTTCCGACATTAGATCGAAAATAATGTTGCTCCAAAGTCCAAACACCATTATGTTAACAGGAGAAGGTTCATCTCAACACCCAACCCATTCTTTTGAAGCAAATATACACTGAATTCTACAGCCTCAACATGGTAGTAAGTGAGCATTTTCCAAAGACTTCATGACAAAATTTTCTATAATCAAATAATACAACAATGCCCTTTGCAGCAATTTTTCACTTTCTTAGTCTCAGAGTAACATACTGCAGCCATTTCCCTGTGCAAGAATCGATCGATGTAGTGAAATTAGGATTTTTCAATCCACAGCATTGAAGTGGCATCATGGGCTGAACTGGGTCCCAAAACTGAGAGTGTGGCATTCTAGATTCCTGAGATTTAGCTGCAAAATAAGACATACAAAAGATTCAGTGTCTGCTGAAAAAACAAAATAAATAATAATAATTCGACAGATCACAAATCACTATGAACATTTTGATTTTGTTTCCTTCAGAAAGAATCCTAAGAGCCACTACCAAAAGTTTAATTACACAGATCTTCCATATGAAAACTAGACAGAAATTACCAATAAATTATGGCATGTAATGCTGAAAAATGAAATTCCTTTTTATCTTTCAGTTAACCACCACTTCCATTGTGAGGGTCATACCATCACCTCCTACTACTCTCTACAACTAAATGCAACTAGTTGCACACAACCACTTTTTGATTGCTAAAATAATGGTTAACCATTGTTGATAACAGATTACAAAAACAAAACCTTCCATAAGTCAAACCTCTCTAATTTTAATCCTCTTCGTTTGATGCACGTGTGCATACAAGATGATTCTATATTGGTTCAAGAAAAATGAAAGGCAGATATTATTACTTTAATGGCAGAGAATCATAAGACAAGCCTGTAAATTTAAAGATAACCTTTTATGGAGTAAATTAGCTTGGAGATAACTTTGGCCAATACACTGGGAGGAAAAAATAAGAAGCTTGAAAAGAGCATGAAAACGCAATTAAGGATGGCTCTCATTTGAAAACACGTACATCCCAAAGTCGTATATGTTGATCACACTGTTTTAATTATAATTAGAAAGACTAGTGCAAGGAACTCCAGACCATGGATTGCACTTGCTTGCCTACTGTAACAAGATTTGATAAAAAAAAATGACATCGACATCCAGTCAAGGATAACTACCCTGGTTTCCTGAGGAAGTTATAGTAACGCCCCACCATATGAAAAATCATACGATTCACAATCCACTTAGGCAATCTTCAAATAGAACACATCACAATGGTTTCCATATAATGTATAATCTTTTTTTTTTTTTTTTTGGCCATCCATATGATGTACATATAAAGAAAAAGGACAGAAAAGCAACCTACCATGACTGCAACTCCAGTCTCACAGAATTTCGGAATGCATATTAATCTCACCAACTGCCCTTCTGATCCTGCTTGAAAAACCGTTGTCAGATTACCATACAGTCTGAATGTAATAATTATTTGATTGCTTAAAAGGCCAGCCCATTCTTCCACAAAAGCAAAAGATATCTAGTTGGCTGAATAAAAACACACCTTTTAACAGTCGAGTTTCATACTTATCTTGATTTCCAATGAAATAAACATGGGGACAACTCTCTATCAGAAAGGGGTCCCTATCTGTGAAAGGATAGCATCCTGAAAGATGATAGAAACATGAAACGGGTTCATAAAGGAATCTAGCGATGCAAAAATGATTTCACCTAAACACTCCTACCAAACTTTTGACAACATGTAAGGAGCTGACCAAAAATATTGTAGAGAAATGCATTCATAAAGCTTATAAATTTACCTAGAGTATTGGGTGCTGTTGGTGCCAAATGTCTCCACCTTAATGTTCTCTCCATAAATTCAAGTCTATCTTTTGCCTCCGAGTACTTATCAAGATCATCAATGTTCTGACCTGATGTACCAAGAAACCTGGAGGGGGAAAAAAAAGGAGAGAGAGATATTCCAACTATTGAAAGCAATACAGCTTCTTTGTTTTTGTAGAATATTTTTAAGATGGGAGTCTTGCCTGACATTGTCAACCTCAAAACAATGAGGATTTGTACAAGATCTGAAAGTGTTGTACACTGATGAACCAGGAAAAAGGCATCTGTTCAGAGGCTGGACAAAGAGGCAATTCAGTAACAAGAAACTAGGTGAAAAATCAAAGGAATGCCACCACGTTTCTAAGACAAACCTGCTGAGGCAAAGAAAAGTTTGCTGGGTCGCATGGGCCAGGCATGATATCCAGAGGCAAGCCTGCAGCAATCTGCAGTTAGGCAGTACTCTTCAGTACTTTGTTGATGACAAAGGGGACATGGTGTGTAAATATATTAAATATATTGCAAACCTGTGTCAACAATATATCCAGTTCCTTAATTGGTTCTGATAGTCTCGATAGGTCTTTTGAAGCCACATTCTGTTGCGATATTAAATATCATTTTGCATTTTCATTGTTTAACCAGAACCAAGAACAAAATGTAGTATGAGACCAGGTTCATGAGTCATCACACAACTAGTCAATTAGTGTAGAAAAATGGGAAAAACACTTGCTTGTAACCTCAAAAGAAGGCATTTCCATGCATATATTACCTGTCTGTTAAGAATTCCATGTGGAATTTCAACAGAATTTCCCGCTATTACAACATGAACTATTTTTGCGGCAATGTTTTGCTCCTAGAAGGAAGAAATAGAATGGAGTTACAGAGATGACCAGTTTCTCAAAGAGCATTAGAAAAATCACAGGGAGTCTGAAGGATTCTTAAACCTGTTCATATCCAAGATGGCCAGTTATATGATCTACAAGAAGTTGATAGTGTAGAGGATTACAAGAACTGCTTCCAATGCTCAGCCCAGACACCAAAATTACATATTTGTCCTCTCCTGCTTAAAGACAAAAGGATAAGCCTGGAAAAAAAGTTTTAGAAGGAAATGCAGATAGCTAGTAAAACTTCAGAAAATTGCTCATGACACAATGGTATGAAAACATCTTTTCCTTGAGTATAATCAAATTTTGTGGCAGTAGATTTAAGAATGAATCACATGTATATTGCAAAGGCATATATAATCAACTAAAAAGTTAAGAAATGGGTGGAATTTTTTTTATCTTTTCCTTTGAATGGAGGCAGACGATTGGCTGGAAGAAAAGACAAACAAGGCAATGACAATGACAAGAAACTGCTGAACCTTTTGAGAATTTCTCTAGTTTTTCAATCTGAAGAAGAAATAAGCAAAATATTGATCCTTTGAGTTTGCAATTGAAGGTCTCAGTCACTTACTTGAAGGGGACATCATAATACAGAAATTATAAGAAAGTAATTTATGACTGACGCATTTTTTACCATGTGATATATTATAGGAAAGATCTAATTTGGTGTACCTGACTTAAGAGGCAGCTCTAACTGAGGTGGCATGCCTGCTTCTAGCACATCTTCAACTAAGAAGTCACCAGCTCCAGATTCCCGCCCATGCAAAGCAACAATTACACCTTTAAGATACAAGAGTGAAGTGAAAGCAATGAGATTGGAGCAGGTAGTAGGATATCACTCTTTCAATGCCAAAACTATTCTGAGCATATGCATGTTTTCCCTCTAAAGAACTCACACTGCTATTTAACAGGACCCTTGCCCATAAATTTGCAGAAAGAGCCTATTCAACTTTAATTTTAGTTATTCTTCAGTACCTAAGATGCTGTATAATATACTGCTATGTGAATGAATTCATCAAGTCTCACAAGATAGGGGTGACACATGTTATCATGCAGTATTCCTGTTTTATTTCACCAACACTTTATCTGTTGATAAAAAAAAAAAAAAATTCATGAACAAGCAAAATTCTCCTTATTGGCAATATCACAACCAATATTGTCAAAGTGCTACTTAAGATAACGATGAAAGCACTCAAGCCCTAATCCTACAAGGTGGGATTGGCAATGCCAATATATTAATCCCTTCAAGTAATTATTTGGTACTGGCCAACAATTACAATAGATCGATGAAGCGCTAAATTCATTTCTCCTCTTAATGCATAATCATCAGCAAATTGGATGTGTCCAATTGGATGCATAACTTAAAAGCAACCTATGCAGGACTCCCGTTTTCTTGAAAAGAATGTGATTGCAACACTTCAGAGGTTATTAAAGAATCAATTCAGTATCGACTTATGATTTACATATTTTGCAATGCTAGGTAATCCCAGTGGATATATCCTTAAATATACCTGTTACATATGAAGCAGGTGAAAGCAAAGATCCACCAAGCTTAACCCTACCACTCTCATCTTCCAATACCAGGTAATCATCAGGGTGCATAAAATTATGAGGCTTCACAAGTGGGGTTGCCGATCTCTGTACATTGCAACATTTGCATCGAGTGAATTTCTTTTAATTAGACAACTGGGCTTCTCAAGTTAGTTAAACAGAAGAACAAATTACATTAAGAAATCATCAAGAACTTACCTCCTTTGCATACTCATCAAGAATGGAAGGCTTTAGCTTCATGTGCTTATATAAAGTACCAACAATGATGCATTCTTTTCCTTCTTCAAGTCCCAAAACAGTGCAAACTGCAATACCACAAGTATGCTGAATTATATACATAAAATGAAATCCGAGATAAAATGGTGTCATTGGAAAGAGTGAAGATCCTGTTGAAGAAACATAAAATCTATTCAACAAACATCAGAAAACTCATCCAGCAACAATAGAATCAAAGTCAACTTGTCGATTTGGACACTGTTTATCTCTTTTATAAAAAAGTTCAGGAACGTAAAACCAGCCATCATATTTCTATGTTACATAAAACTCAGTACTTAGTCCATCAGTCGCCCTAAGTAATAGCTTCGTGACATGATCCATGGCCCTCAAGGATGTTATGCTCATAACTAGGATATTCTCATGCTCTCACACTAGAAAACATTTTTTTTTTTTTTTGGTACAAAATATTAAGCACTTTTGGGGAACAAATTATCCTTAAAATGCTTCTCTGCAAAAAGGTATAAGCAAAAGCAAATAAAGACTCCATAGGCAATATAGACAGAGAGAAACAAGTACCAGGAACATCGCGTTTCCAACGAGGAACAAGGGAATAAATGAGATTTCTCATCATATGAAGACGGGCAAAATAAATCTGACTATACTGTTGACCTCTATATGTCTCCTTTTGTATCTCAAAAACCTCATCCTGCAATTATAAAACCCAATCATCACAAAATAGAACAGCATCAAACAGAAGTTGAAAAAGTGAAAAAAAAAAAAAAAAAAAAAAATTCCATCTTTCATATTGTTTGGTCCAAGTGCTAAAAAGGGCAGGCCAAAGTTAAAATCTTTGGACGTTATTCAGGTGAATTAGGTTATGGGTCTGCTTGATTAACAATTATTCATATAATAGGAACTTCAACGCCAAATTAAATTAAAGACTTACCTTGCATAAAAGGGTGGGGAAAAAATAAATAAATAAAAAAGATTGGATCCTTCACCTGGTTTGACGCAATAACAGAAACAGATATGTTCTAGATGTGGTTTTAGGAGGTATTCAAGGGGTTTTGGATATACATGATTAATGTTGTTTATATAGGTGCTGCCTAGCTTGAAACATGTAAGGCATTAGCAAAGAATGTAGAACAAAGATGAATATTAAGATATAGATATCTTACCAGGCTGCTGTAAGTGCACTGTTTCCTCTCTAGACTGGGACCTGAGTCCACTTCCATGGCTGCCATGGCGGGAAAAACCGATGACAGCGAAGAATTCACTAAACCAATAACTCTACAATTCGGTTTAATAAAAGAAAATGCATAGAAGTCATTTAAAATTTGATTTATAAACCTTTTACGAAATTCAAGTTAACGTGGGGATGTAGCTCAAACGGTAGAGCGCTCGCTTTGCATGCGAGAGGTACGGGGTTCGATACCCCGCATCTCCATGCCTGTTTCACTTTTACTATAATTTTACTGTCTGGTACTTTACCGAGTTAAAAATGCCCAACTCATATTTAATTAATTTAAGCAAATGCTAATTTATATATTCAACAAATATTAATGTATCTTTTTTATTATTTTATGATTTATACTCCATTAAATGTTATGATTTTATTAAATAAATACAAGTTTATGGAGTGGTTGTATTTTATTAAATACTTAATTGTAACAAATATAATGATCAATTACTACCATCTGTAATTAATTTATATATGATTCAAGCATATATTGAGTTGTAAAATTGTTAATTAATCGTTTATTACAGGTGTGCATGATGCAATTCGATTTGGTTAGCCCCTTAAATTGAACCAAACTGTATATTACGGTTTAGTTTTTCTTTTAAATTTAAATCTAATCATACATTTTCAATTTATAGTTCTTTTGAACGAAAAAAGAAAAAAGGTTCAATACAGTTTGGTTTGCAATTCAAGCCAATTTTATTTTTTAAATAAAAATACATTCTATCAAAAAACTTCAATTGTATATGTCTTATCAATATTGCAAATATAAATAATAATATTGGAAATTAATTATTTACCTAAATAAATAAGTAAAACTTATAATAAGAAAGAGATTTCATTCATTATAAAATTATAATCATACTGAACTATAATGATATACTAAAGTCAGTAAAATAAGAACATGTTATCATAATTTGGATAAGGTAAAAAATGGTATCTAAACTTTCGCAAAATGTCCAATAAGGTATCTAAAGTTTGGTTTTGAACAATTTAGTACATAAAATTTTACAAAAAGTTCAATCAGGTACTTGAAGTTTGATTTTGACATTTTCGGTATCTAAAGGAAGTTTTCACATACATTTTTTATATGTAATTAAACTTGCTTCAGGCATGAAAAATGTATGTGACACCTTGTTTTAGGTATCAAAATTGTCAAAACTTCAAGTAAAAAAAAATGTATACGAAAACTTACTTCAAATATCAAATTATTCAAAACCAAACTTTAGATATATGATTGAACTTTTTGCGAAAGTTCAAGTACCATTTTTAATACTATCCTTGTCCCTATCATAATGTAAGGCACAAAATTTAATTTGTTGTGTACTTTTAATTAACACAGCAGCAATTATATAAATCAATAAGTAACTAAGCAATAGAAATGTTTTAATGTTGACAGCTTCAATACTTCAAGCTTGATTATTATGCATCTCTATCTATCTAATAGCTTTAGAACTTCTTGCTTAACACTCAAGTGTCACGAGCTTAGCTATTCTTGGTCTCTTTCTACTAGGTAACTTCAGCACATCAAGATTAGTTACTCACCAACTCCTTCTACTTAAAGCCTTAACACTTTGAGGCTGGTTATTTAGATCCCTTCTACTTGAAAACTTCAATGCCTAAAATTTGATCAGTCTTTGTCTCCTTTTGCCTTACAGCTTTGATGCTTTAGGTTTCATCACTCTTTGTCTCCTTCTACTAGGTAGTCTAAGTACTCTATGCTTGATTACTGTTTACCTCCTTCTAGCTTGTGGTTTCAGTATTTGGTGCTTTGTTGTTGTTTGTTTCCTTATACTTCGTAGCTTAATTGCTTAGGGGGGACATAACATATATACATGTGTGTGTGTGTAAGTTGTCGTTCATGTATTTTAATGAAGTTTGTTCATAAACAATATCAATGTTTGCTGACCAAAGTTGATGTTCACCATCACAAGCCTCAATTATTTGATATATAATTTTGATATTAGAATGGCTTTCACAAATTAGTGATGCACATGAAATAATATATATTAGACTACTCATTCATTAAATAAAGATACAAAAGATTGGAATTCTACACACACGCACACATAAAGCAAAAATATGGGAGCTTGAAGGAAACACTGGTCGATTTAGCGCTTTTCATTAGAGGTGTTGATCGTGAAATATAACCTACAACCTACTTGGCCTACCACCATCATATATGCGCCCTAAAGCCTAAGAGACCTCCTATCTTCATAGCCCAAGAAGGATTATGCTCGATAACACCTCAGACTTTAACCTAGATAGGGAATCTAGGGTGTTGCTCACATCACCGGCAAAAAGGATCTAGGATGACCTCGCCATGAGATCGTCCCTCATGACAACTCTTTGGCCATACCCACGAGCCACCATCACAAGACCAAGCTCACTAACAAGCAATCTTCATCGACTCGCACGGGCACGTTAGCCACAAATGCCTATGTCGCACCCTCATGTAGCCATGCCTTTTTCAGTTCAGGTGCCCTCATCTGTAAGCCCCGGAAAATTTCGATAAATAATTTCAAGATGAACTTCGAAAATAAACCCTAAAAATCACTCCAAATTAAAACCGAATTTCAACTAGTCCAAAAACACGAACGAATTCGGAAACTTCTCAATCTTGAGAAAATGAAAATCTTTAACAATAAAATAAGAACACAGTGGTCTTCAAATTCAAAACCACGACGTACAAAAATTTCCATATTTAACTCCGATTTATAAAATCGGGTAATATAAAGCTTAAAAACAAATTATTAAAAAGCAAATAACAATTGACTTTCGAAAATATAACTCAATTCAAGAATTCCGAAAACATTAAGAGATATTAAATACTTACAAAAATAAAATTTAAAATAAATTTCTTAAATTAAATATGTTGTATAAACATAAATATCAGTTTCCAAATTGGCAAAGGTCTAAACCGGAAAATCACCCGGAAACCCTAACCGGAATACAATAGCGTAAGTTCGGCAATCTAGCGCCCCTAACCCTAGAGGCCGAGATGTAGTTTAAATATGTAGAATAGCTCATAGTAATATGGGTTTGTTTAAAAATATCAGATTGGTAAATTTTTAACCTATTTCGAACCCGTTTGGACACAGACTTCGAAAAGCGTGTGGGCTCGAGATATCAAAAATATACCAATAGTACCGTTAGACTCGTAATTTCATAATATTTCTAAATATATCAGTTTATAATTTTTCGGATTATAAAAGTTACAGTTATAACCTTTCTATCGTATTTCCATTATTACCGGTAATTGATTGGTCTTTTGCACTATTCATTTTTATTTCATTACAAAATTTTATTATTCTTATAAAGACTTATATTTTTAGATAAATATTTTATATGTTATAGAAAATTTTGTTTTTCTAAAATTTAGTTCGTTTCGGGTCTTTACGGGATCAGATTCTGTTTAAGACCCGTACTAAAAATAAAATAAATTAATTTAATAATTGAAAAATATTTTAAAAATATTGTTATTCCCATAAAATATTTTTCTAGAATTTTTCGGGTTATAAAAATATTATTTATAGCCCATATTCGCGTATTTTGATCGTACCGGTAACGTATTTGTTAAAATACTAAAATAATTCAAATAATTATTTAATTTTTATTATGAAAATTCTGCTACAATTATTTGGAATAAATTTTCCAATTTTATTTTATTTTAATTTATTTTATTAATAAAGTACTTTTACAACCCATACCTTCAAGTACACCTTACACATATCACTTCCTTTTCACTTCAATCTTTCTACACATAATCCCACAATTGATGGCAGATTTTTGACCCTATTTATGGCTGCCATTGTCCTTCATTTACTCCATTTTGACCAAATTAATTATTTTTCCACTCCTTCTTAAGAAAGTTACATTAAACATTTATTACACAATTCAAATTCAAGTCAAATTTCATCAAACCTCTCTCTCCTCCCTCTCTTTTCACGTGGACAGCAGCCCCCTCACATTTGCTGCCTTGTTTTATTTTTTTTTCTCTCTTTCATTCATTTAATACACTCATTTCTCTCTCTCCTTCATTTATTCATTTTCCCTTTTTCATTCTTTAGCTTTCTTCTCTTTTTTTTCTCTCTTTCTTCTTCTTCTTCTCTTGTTCCTCCATGAAAACAAGCTGCCCCCTTCTTCTTCCATGGCTTCCACACCTATTTCTTAAAGATTTCTAAGCAAATCTTCATCCCAAAGCTCCATAGGTGATATAGGTAAAGTATAATGAAGGTTTCATGCATCAAATGAACTTCCATAAGCTTAAAAGCTTAGGATGATGATGCCAAAAATGAAATCTTTCTCTTCTCCATTTTTATTACCTTGTATTATAATTATTTTCTTGTTTAAAGTTATTATATTTTGTAGATCTAACTTTTTATGGCTTTGATTTTTGTTTATGCCATAGATCTTGTATTTAAGTTGTTATTTTTGTTATTCCTTATGATTTATGCATAGATCTAGCATTCACATGTCTATCTTAGTGATTCATGCATGTAAAACTAGTTTAGAAAACTAGATCTAAAGTTTTGAGTTCATAGATGCATTAGATCTTTGTTTATGTTCATGAACAACTTGCTATAGCTTGATGATGGTAGGAAAGTTGTAGGAAACCCAAGATCTATTTTGTTTTCAACAAAAATCAATTTTGAAAATTCGGATGAAAATGGAACCCTATTTAGAATAGTGGTTTTTCAACTTTAAAATGTATATTTTTCATTTAAAATGAAGGGCTTAGGGTATAGATACCATGAATGAAAGATTTTGATGAGGAAAGTTTAGATCCATGATGTTTATAGCTTATTACCATGCATTTGTTTTATGTTTATGATCATATTAATTATAGATCTTAGTTATAAACTCAAACAAAATTGTGGAATTCGTATTTTGGCAAGGCCCCCATTTAAAAACTACTTTCCAAGTGTCAAAATGTAAATTTTACTTAAGAAAATGAAGGCTTAATATATGTATATCATCAAGACTTCTTTTTACAATGATCAAAAGTGATTTCCAAAAGTTATTTTCAAAATAAAAATTCTATTTTCGGATTTTGGCCAAGGCCTATTTTAAAAACATGTTTTCCAACTCAAAAATGAAGTTTTTATTTAAGAAATGAAAGGCTCATAAGATATGATATGTAAGGAATGGATTTTCATGAGCTTAGATAGATTTTATCAAAAGATATAACCAAAAATAAATTTTGTAAATTCGGATCCCAACTAAGACCAATTTTTAGAACCCATGTATCAACTCTAAAACTCATGCTTTATGTGAAAAATGAAGTATATAGGTAATAGATATCATTAAGCAATGATTTTTACAAGTTAAAATGAGCTTAGGCATGAGTAATGTGTAAAACAAGTAATGGAATTAAAATGGAAAAATTTGAGTTAGTAATCAAATTGTCAAATTCGTAATTTAAGATGATGCATATGTAATCACTTAGTATTTGAGCTCAAATTGCAATTTTTATGTGTTAAATGAAGTCCTTAGACAATAGATGTAGTAAAGTCTTAAATTTTAATGCATTAAACAAGTTTTTCCCAAGTGAATCATTCAAAAAGTGGATTTTCTAAAATTCGGATTTTTGAGTAAATCATATTGGAAAATATATTTGCAAAGTGTAAAATGCAAATTTTTGTGTGAGAATGAAGTCCTTAGTGGTTATGTATGATTGAGCCCTAATTTTCTAAATATCAAATGATTTTTACTCAAAGGAATCACTCAAAAGCCAATTTTTACCAAATTCGGATTTTGGAATCAACCCCACTTGAAAACATGCTTACAAAGTGTAAAATGGAAATTTTTATGTAGAAATGAAGGTCATAAGTAATATATATAATGAAGACTCAATTTTGACAAAAATAATTATATTTTCTTAAGTAACAAATCCAAAACAAATGGAAATGATAAAAGTTAGAAAACTAGATTTTTCATAAGTAAGTGGTTATTATGGTCTTGCAAAATAAAAAGTTATAAAATTTCTTTTTAGCAAAAATCATCAAGATCATACATACATTAAGCTCATCTCATGTCATTCATGTTAGAAAATCACTCATATTGCATATATAGTTAAGTTATATAGTAGGAACATTTCAAACATTTACAAAACTATTTTTCGGAAATTGAAATTGTTGCTGACCTAATCTGATCCGACCTTTTCGAAGCTTCAATGTTTTCAAAACTAAAATATAATATTAGAATTAGGTAGATCTCTCGAAGTAGATAGAAATCGATATATAATTTGCGAGATTCCGAGTTAAAATGACCAAGTTATGGCCGTTTTAAGTTGGAATTCCCGCTTAGGACGCGAATTACGAATTTGAAGGTTCGTATAAAATCGTTTGGATTAGTTTGAGTTGAAATACTTATTAGAGTATTTCTTCCTTGTTAGGTGATCCCGAATTCGACGATTCCCTACCACCGGATTATTATTACTAGAAGACCGGTGATCCAATGGCCGAGTGAGTTTTCTCCTTGTTTTGTTACCTTGATTGTGATTGTAGTTAGTTGCATTAGAATTATAGGAACAAGATAAAAATCGATATGAATGGGGATGGGATATATGATGAGACTGTGATGAATGTGTGCCAAAGAATACTAAAGCATATCGAAATCCCGATTTGATTGGATAACTGCACCGTTCATATTATTTCTGTTATATGTATGATATTGAATGGTCACTCCAAAGAATGTATAAATGTTTTTGACCTAAGCAAAAATTAAAATTGGTCATGCATCGCATTGGACATATTGCATTTGGTAGCATGCTACTCCTACGCAGGTCGATCGGTATGGTCCGTGGATGATTCGTTTGGATAACGAGCCCGGTGCCAGAGCTCATTCAGGGGTACTAAGGCGCATGTGGATGCATTCTTGGATGAGCCTAGCCGAGTCGAGTGCTAAGAGCCGAGGGCTTGGGGACTAGATGCGGTCGTGTAGACTCAATACCATTCCTAACCCAAGATACGGAGGGCGTAAATCCGTTCTGTGTGTGGGTTCCGGATACCCATGCATAATTGCTTGCTCACGTGTTTGTTCATGCATAGCATATGACTGATTATAACTTGTTTGTTATGGTACGGAATTAAGGGAATTCTCACTAAGCTAGTGTAGCTTATACCCCTATAGTTGTTTAAATGAACAGGTTATCTCAAGAATGCAAGGTGGGAACCGAATTGGTTGAAGTCGGGAATGACTTTGGGATTTCGGCAAGGAATACGAATGGTTGAAGTTGTTTGCTAGTTTTATGATTTGTCTTGTAATAGTTTGTGTAGGGAAGTCTGTGGATGAATGTAATTGGAGTTGAATGATTTGTATTTTGAAGTATAGTGATTTGTATCTGAAGTATAGTAAATTTGTATTTCCTTTACATTGTTACTCAATTGTATCAACATAAAACGTATCATTCTGATGTGTCTCCTTTATGTGTTAGACGCCTTGTACATAGTATGGAAGCCTTCGCGTGACTGAGGTGGTCATTCTTAGGCTTTAATATTGTGTACGGCGGACTGCCACGTTTAGGGTACCCTTCGGGGCGTGACATCATCACCTTAGTTGCCAGGTCAGTTACTAATTAGAGATTCACCTTAATAGAAAAAGCTCTGGTGGGCCTCATTTAATATGACCATGATATATAAATGACCATTCCCTCTAAAGGAAAAGGAGAGAGACTTTTTGGCTTAAGTGTACACTCTTTTAACAGATTTCTTAGAGAAAAACTCATATACTGACTTAGGCATTGAAGTAGCCGCCCCGAACACCCCATCCCCTCCCCCCTCCCCTTAGTGCCTCTAACTACTTTTCTGTGTTTATAGGGGCTAACCTCTACTGATGGAATCAGCTCATATAACAGGTGGCACCATCTGCAGGAAACAGCCTCTTCGTTCCCCTTTAGATCATCTTTTTAAATTAAACCTCAGCCTTCTTAATAAGATAGAAACTCATATTAAGCAAAAAGCAACTTCAGATATAAACAATGCTAAGACCTCAACGGAGTAAATACTAGCTAAACCTCGTTTTCACTCAACTAGCAACTACTTCAACAGTCGATAGAGCTCATGAGCTACAAGATCTAGAACTTCTTGTTATAAGCAATATTGGTTTTCTAGACTAGAGACGTATCTTGGAGCTTGAGAGCCTATGTAGATAGCTTATCTATAAGAACGTTGAGAGCAAAAGTTACATTGCCCTCTTATGAGCTAGAATTACAGAGTTAGAAGGGTTGAGAAACTTGTACCTCGAGGAGCAAGCTTCCTATGCACAACGGAGTGATTCCCCATCCTGATCGCCCACAAGTTGTGATGAAGCATCTTCCCATAGAAATCACTGGCATAGCACGATACCACCATGGGCTAGTGCTTCTACAAAGCTCGATCTTATAGCTTGAGGCCAAGTCTAAATGTGTATCGTTGACCTACTATGTTTAGGAGCATAGTGAGAGCTCCCTCCTACACTCAGCAAGAGCAACAGATGTCTCAATTCCTAACTCAATTAGCTTTAGGTCACCATGAAAATGGTAGAGAGCATCTAATAATAGATTGCATAGGTCCTGACTTGGTCCAAGCTCACGAGGACTAAATACCCACATACCTTGTAATGGAGGCCCATCCGACTTCTAAGAAGGAACACACCCTAGAGGAGATTAGAAACATGACGAAGAGACTATCAACTATCAAAGAGAGCTTCAAGAAAGGGTCTACTCCCAAGACGATTCTTGGAAAAACACCCTTTGTGGCTAAGTCTAGTTGGAGGCACTCATCATTGGAGCTTGACTTCCAAACTTAGAATCTTACGATGGATCTAACGACCCCGAAGATCATATCGCTCAATTCTAATCCATCATGGCAATAAATAACTTCTCATATGCCATTGGTGCAAGACCTTCCTCACCACATTTTGAGGCGTAACTCGAATATGGTTCAACAACCTCGAACCAAACATGATAAGCTCATTTGACCAGCTCAGTAACCTCTTTGTAGCCCATTTTATGGCCAGCAAACCATCAAAGAAGAATGCCTCCTACCTCTATACTATTCGACAAAGGTAGGGTGAAACCCTAAGGGATTACCTTACAAGGTTCAACCAAGCATGCCTGAAGGTCCCAAATTTAAACCAAGGCATAGCCTTCGAAGCCATCAAACAAGGAGTCTTTATAGACATCCCCTTCTTCGGCTCTATTTCAAAATGTCAACTCATGATGGTGGAGTAGGTAAGAGAGAAGGCACAAAAATACATTCGACAAAAAGATACCAAAAATGCTTGGAAGGAGACTGAGGAATTAATTGAGCCTGCTCGAGCTGAACGAACCTAGCATCGAGATAAGGGGCACCCAAGAGATCGCCACATCTTCAACAACCAAAAAAATGTCCATCCAAACTGTAGGGACAATGACAAGAGAAAACTCTTCCCGATATATGACAAGTTAACCCCTCTAAAGCTATCCGTGCATGACATGTTCCTTGAAGTAAGAAACCAAGGCCTCTTGCCAATGCCTCTTTCCATGGGGCCTAGCTCAAAGCGAAAAGAATCAAGAGAATATTATAAGTATCACCGCGATTGAAGACATGATACAAAGAGCTATTGGCAACTCAAAAGTGCCATTGAAGACACCATATGACGTGGTGACTGAAACAATACATCGACCATGATGTCGTGAAGCCCAAGCCACCCACACAAAAGCATAAGAATGATGAGAAAGAGAAAGAGGCTAACACTCTATACAACCTTGATCGATCGTGACCCACTCGAGAGTATGTCAACATCCTATATTCCACCGCCCCGCGCTCTTTCCTCACCCCCCCCTCCCAAAAAAAAAAAAAACTAAAAATTTAAAAATTCCAAAAAAAGTAGAAGGTACAATAAAAATTAAAAATATTTAAAACATAAAAAAATATTAGTGTAGATAAATTGAAAAAAAGAAAGAATATAAATTAGAAAAATATCAAAAGTTAACAATGTTAAGAATTAGGAAACTATTCTCTTTTAGGTAAATAGGTTTAGATAGTTTTTGTAAGATTTAAAAAAAAAAAAAAAAAAATAGAAATAGGAAACCTCTTGTTTTAAGTAATTAAAGATCAAAGCATTTAAATATGAAAAAAAATATATAAAAGAATAAATAACTATAACCATAATTAAAAATTATTATTAATGTGTATATGTATGATGGTGTATTTAATATGATGTAACATAATTATTTGCTTTAGATGTTTGTAAATTAGGTAATATATATATATATATATATAAAGATAGTAGCTTATGTTTATAAATTAATTGGACCTGGGCTTATATTAAATTAGATTGGGCCATGAATACCTTTTAATTCGACTGTAATTCAACTTAATGCTCAAGACACAAGCTAGCTAAGTTGGCTAAAGCTTGGAGCATGTAGGCATAAGAGCTGGAGTTCTCGCAAGCGGAAACTTTTTCTTGGCACGTCAAAAACATGCATGTGGAACCCACGTGCCTTGTCTTCATAAGTGAATTTGTCTACCATTAAAGCTTGATTCAAGCTCCTAAAATTGAAATGAATACTTTTTTTTTCCTAAAATTTATCATTTAAACCTTAAAATTTCGGACTATAGATGCTTTATTCTCATAAAATTTGATGTTTTAAATCCACTTTAAAATTAAAAAAATGAGGTGTCTTCTTATAATGTTTTGTTACCTATTCAACTTCCAAAAAAACAGTCATTAGAGGCTGATTTCAACTCATACGTCGGAGGCCTCTTTCTTTTTTATCGATCTATTCACCCCTTTCATCTTCTTTAGAATCCCCTCTCTCTAGATTGGCTTCCCCTTCGTCTCCCTCACTCATTCAATTCTCTCTCTAGTGACTCTCTCTCTCCCCCACCCTTTCTCTTTAACTCTAGCCACGTCGTTGCCAACAACACCCAATTTCAACACCAAAAACCACCACAATAATCACCGATCACCTTCAATATGACAACTCTCATCGAACAAACTACCACCTATCAAAACAAAATCTCCAACCTTGATGAAAGCCAAAGCTAAAGCCACATTGATCCATCATCTCCAAATATGACTACCTCTACGCCACAATATTAACCCTTTAACATAATCGCCAGCAAGACAACCATCACTAACCCCTATTCATGAACCCAAACACTAGAAACCCTTCCAAACACAAACGAAAACTTAAATCAAATACACACAAACAATCAATAAAACCTATAACCAACAAACACAAACCTAAAATCGTCCTAACATTATGAAAATGCCACTGGCGATAACTCAATTTTGACAACTCAAACCATGAATGCCACCCCCCAAAATGCCAAAAACAAAACTAAATCATTGACCAACCGCAATTTGAAACTCACACTAAACACTCTTAACTTCAGCCAAACCAAAACTGAAATCACCCATTAACACCGTCACTACCGCCATAAAGACTCCACCATTTCGACCACTGCCGAACACGATAACTCAAACCCACACACAAATTACCACTTCAAACTCAAAATCGAAAGCCCTATAAATGTTCAAATTGACCTTTGATGGAACCGAACACATAACCACCAAACGCTGAAACAAAAACCCAATCCAAATAGAACATTGACTATCGCGAATAAACCCACCACCATTGCTACACTTCCCTAGGCCATTTAGCCATTTAGAGAGTGTAATGGGCTTTTAAAATATAAATATTATTTATATTTATTTGCGCTTGATTCGTGGGCTAAGTGACATCATCTAGCGAGTCTGGTTCCTTTATTAGGATGGCTTAGGGAGATTTGACTTGGTAGGCTCGGAATAAGGATCATTAGACCAGTCTGCCACATCCAACCTTTTTCAAGTAGGCTCATACACACAAGACATGACTGCTGGCCTTGGTCCATGAGGAACTCATTTAGGATAACCATGAATTGAGCTTACTCCATCTCATTCATCAATCACTGAGGTGATCTGACAGTTGTCATCCATGCCAAGTGCTTATAAATATTCAGTCACTCCTCATCATTTCCAACTTTTAAAGAGAGAAGAAAAACAACATTCTACAAAAAGAAGCTCTGTTTTGGAAGATTAAACAAGGCAACTTAAGTGGTTTCTACTCCAACTACTCAAGAACTGTAAGGTCACGCATGAGATCTACTAAAGCTCCCTTACTTATCACTTGTGCATTTGAGACACTGAGACTGTCTGTTCCTCCTCCCTTGTTATTCTCTCCAAGCCATCCGTCATCAAGTGTTATTTTCTCAACAACACTCTGAAATCACATGCCAAGTGTAAGATCCATGAGACGCATGCATGACCACTATCAACAAGAACCATCCATCTACATTTTTTGACTCCACTAGGGATCTGTATGTGTGGTTGGCTCATTGATTCGATACCGTGTTTGACTCTGTGAGTTGATCACGATGGCCTGTGAGGAAGACAAGAAAGGGTCGAACTTGAGATTCTTAGCCAAATTGTGCCACACATAACTAGCTGAAATCCTGGAAAGAAAAGGAATATGAGTTAATAATAATAAAAATAATAATAGGAAAGGGGGGAGAACGAGGAGGTTACACTCTTTTGGGTCAGTTTAAGAAAGTGATGGTCGTTCTTGTTTCATTATGTCGAATGCATGGATATATTTATAAAAGATGAATATACGGGAATTGATATCGTAAGATTTAGATAAAGCTTTCTTTGAGTTGGATTTGATTCCAAAGATTGATGGTATTATGATATACATGGAAAGCTTGGGCAGAAAAATCTACGGAAGAAAATGATTTAATCTAATTTCCTAACCACTAGAGTATATGGAGTAAGTGCAGGATGCAAAATCAATACATACTGATACAAGTGGGCTGATTGCTAAATTTTATGCGGTAAAAAAAAGTGATAATTTTCTATGTAGTATTGAGTTCATGATATATATTTAAATTGTTTTATAATTTCCTTACCTACTCTTGGCTATCCTATTATCATGATGATGACCAATTATAAACTCCCAAAGTTTTACGATCAATTAAGCTTAAACCCTAATTAAAAGGTCAACCGGAAATCTTGAAGTCAACAAAACCCTAGCTAGACACAACCGTTCAAAGTCCGACAATCCTGTGTTCATAACCCTAAGTGAATAAGTGAGAGATTAGTATGTAGAATAGTTTGTAAAAACATGAGAAAGCTTAAAAATATCAGATTAGTTAAACCGCGATTTGTTTTGAGCCCGATCGGATACAGTTTTCAAAAATCATAACCCGGGGCTCGGAATAGTAAAAATATTCTGGATACATCGTTAGACTCGTAAAAAGATAAGGTTTTCAAAAATATTAGTTTTATCGCAATTATACGGTAACTAAAAATATTAGATATCGCAATTATACGCGTATTTTCTTACTAACAGTACTTTATTTGTCATGTCTACTTTACACTACACTATTCAATACTGTTCTACACTATTTACCTATCTCTTCTTTTTCTTACAACCTACTCTTACAATTATATACCTATTTCTTACAATTTTCATTTCCAATATAACTTCACATCTCTTATATCTTACTTTTCATTAACAAAAAAAAAAAAAAAATTTCTCTCTCTCTCCCACTCACAATTTACGCTGGCCACTCCCCCATTCACTCTCAAATTGTTTTATTTTTCATTTATTTAATTAACACAATTTACCTTCCACTTTTTCCTATAAATACCATTTCTTTCTTCCATTTCCTTCACACTTTTTATACACTACAATTACTCCCTCAAAAGCTCTCCAAAAGCTCTCTCAAAGTTCTCTCTAGTTTAGCTTTCATAGGTAATGCTTCTTTAAGTTTTTCTTATGTTCATTTACTTAGTATGAGCATAATGTGTGTTTTCTAAACCCATTGAGGTTAGGAAAGCAACAATATGTTTATACTTTGTTCTTGTTCATGAATCTATTTTCTTTTATGTTGCTCTTATGTTTATATAACTAAATATATCTATATAATTATATATATTTTTAGAGCATATAAGCTCATTGTTATTGCAATTTATTTACCTTCCTTGCAATTTATTTACTTTCAAGTTGTTTTAAGACTAGTCTTTATAGTCTTAGACTTGTCCTCATCAAGTCAAAACAATTTTCTTTTCTTTTGAGACTAGTCTAATCTTAGTCCCGGGAAGCCTTGAAAAAGCTAAGGCTCCCAATACTTGACAATTATTATTATGCTTATTTATTTCTTATGTTCTTTATTACCTTATCTTATGATATTTTTAGCTTTTATAAACTAAATGATCATATTCATGCATGGCTAATAAGTTGTTGTCCAAATAAGAAAATGAATCTTTTGATAAAAGAATAAAATTTGATCAAAATTTTTCCAAAGACTTAGAAAAATATTTTCAAATAAATCTCTTTTAAAGTTTATGTAAAACTCATCATGAAATTTTAAACTATTAATAAATGAAGTTTCTTTAAAGTCTAAAGATATCTCTTTTTCAAATAACAAAGGAAGTCTTGATATAGAAATAATAACTTGGTACTATATTTATCAACTTTCTAAACCAAGAACTAAATAAGTTTTTACAAAAATCAACTTACAAGGAAAATGAAAATAAATTTTCAAAGAATAAACTCATCAAGTACTACTAAAGAAAACTTTTGAAAACTCTATTTTTCAATTCCTAGAAATAAATTTTGTAGATAAACTCAAAAGACCAAAGTTTATTTTCATCACACTTTTGATAAACTAAAGAATCAAAAATAATTTTTGATCATCCAAAAATTTATAAGCTACTTCACCCACATAAAGTAAAGTCTAACAAATCCAAATTTTCCAAAACACTAGAAAATGGTTGTTTTAAGAAAATAAAATTAAATAAGACAACACCTATAGCTTCATGCATAAATTATGAGTCTATTTATATACATAAGGAATTCTTTTCAAAGATATATATTTAAGTTTTACTTTAACAAAGCCTTAGTAAAGGAAGGATTAGAAAATATTGTTTTTCAAGAAAGAAATTTTCGTATTAAATCTGTACCCTTCTAATCCGAGACTCAAATGACCTTTTATAGTAAAAGTAATCTTAGAAACGGATAGATTTTTTCGAGTAGGTAGAAAACGACATATAATATATGAAATTCCGAGTTAAAATGAGCAAGTTATGACCATTTTAAGTTGGAACTTCCCTCAAATCCAATTTTACCGCAAATTAAAGATAGATTTAGAATCTTTAAAATAAAATTCTATGAAAGACTCTTTTTGGGTATTTCATCTTGTTTAGGTGAATAAGGAATTGATATCGCCTTCCCGGAAGATTATTTCAACTAGGAGAGATCATCATGGAGTGAGTTAATCCATTACTAATTACATTTTCTTGATTATGCTTGTAAGTAGTAGCACTAGAGAGTAAGGAAAAGGATAAATGAATAAATGTTGTGTGATTTGGATTCATGATTGAATAATGTGATTGTTCAATAAAAGCTAAGTATATCGAAAGAGGAATTGATGAATAACTTATGTTTTCTTACAATGGTATGATGAATATTGTTTTGGTCACCTTTAACTTAAACTTGACAATAATTGAATAAATCAATATTAAAAATAAATCGTGCATAACATACTGTGAGTCACATTTATTTTTCACTACTATTCTTCGTGTGGGGAAACGAGGAATCGTAGTGGTGGCTAGTAAGAGCCGGAAAATCTACATGGGCTAGTAGGAGCCGGAAAGTCTACAGGGCAAGTAGAAGCCCATAAGCCTGCAACTATTGATGGTCATATGGGCCGATAACCACCCAACCCCTGACTTGGAGGGTGTAAAATCCATGCTACACATGGTTTCCGGTTAATCGTGTGTATTTCGTTTGCTCATGTGATTGATACATTCCTATATGATTGTTTAAAATACTTGTATGTTTTATGGAAATATTTTGAAGATGGGAGCTATCTCATTAGGCTAGTTTTGCTTATACCCCTATAGCTTTTTGTTACAGTTTGATTACTTGTGATTGGCACCAAGGAGCCTCTTTTGTTAAGTATGAGCCAAAGCTACTAGGAGTTTTTGGAAGAAGTTTATATATTTAGTTTGGATGTTGACTTCTAAGAAAAATCTCTATAGTAGACTTATGCTATATTCATGTATGTTTCGAAGATGACTTAGTTTAAGCAAGTCTTTTAGAATGGGAGAATGCCCTTAAGAGGTTGTAAGAAACTTTTATCTTAGTGATTATTACATATTTACCTTTATAAGTTATTGCATGCTTTTATTATCTTCTTAAACGTAATATCCTTTTGAGTTGCCTACTATCTTGGAAGCATGCCTTGCACGTGATATTGAAGCTCACGTATGACTAAGCTTGTCATTCATTTGCTTTAATATTATGTGTGACGGACTGTCACGTTTGGGGTACCCTCCAGAGTGTGACACCAATGATCATGTAAAGAGTTACATATTCACAATATATACGTCAAGTGGTTCCATAGCTTAATACAGATAACTAGTTTCATGGGGGCAAGATTACTCAGAAAATATAATGCGATAGGCACAATTGGAGTGTTGCAGCAAGTTCGCGCATTGTAATACAACTATACGTAATAAAGTGAGTTGAAGCATTGGCAATTGCTTTTTACTCAAGGATTCATTAATAGTAAATGAAGTCTCTCAACTCTCTGAGAGAACATGGCTGCATTAGGCACTGAGTATCGATCAAGCTACATATAAATGCAAGCAATGCCCAAAATACTTGAAATCTGTCCAAAAATTTTGGTTAGAGGGCAAAATATAATGGGGCCTTAAAATATAAATATTATTTATATTTATTTGGGCTTGATTCGTGGGCTGAGTGATAGGGCCTAGCAAGTTTGGTTCCTTTATTGGGATGGCTTGGGGAGATTTGTTTTGGTGGGCTCGGAACAGGGATCATTGGACCGATCCGCCACATCTAACCTTTCTCAGGTAGGCTCATGCACATAGGAGATGACTGTTGGCATTGACCTATGAGGAGCTGATTTAGGATAACCATGAATTGAGCTTACTCCATCTCATCCATCAATTATTGAGGTGATTTGACAATTTTCATCCGTGCCAAGTATCTATAAATATTTAATCACTCCTCATTTTCAACTTTTGAAGAGAGAAGACAAATAACATTCTACAAAAGGTACTCTGTTCAGGAAAATCAAACAAGACAACTCAAGTGGTTTATACTCTAACTACTTAAAAACTGTATGGTTAACGCACGAGGTCTACTCAAGCTTTCTTACCTATCATTTGTGCATTTGAGATACTGAGACTACTTATTCCTCATCCCCTGTCATTCTCTCCAAGTCATTTCGTCATCAAGTGTCATTTCCTCAGTAGTACTCTAAAGTAACCTGTTAGGTATAAAATCTACACGATGCGTACGTGACCACTATCAATAAAAATCCTCCATCTATAAAGAGAGATCCTTCTTTTTGAGTCCAACCCAATCCGATACTTTACCTTATCTGTTCTACTTGTACCATTTTTTCCACTGGCTAAATCACTAAAAAAGCTATTCTTCTTCTTCTTCTTCTTCTTCTTCTTCTATTTGATTTTTTATTTATTTATTCGTTAGTGCAATAGCACTTTGTTGTAAATTATTTAAATCTCCAAGACCGTAAGTATATTTTCTATACTTGTTATATTTTGTTTGTTGTATATATTAAAGTTTTCAAACTTATTAACTTTAGGATATAAAATTATACATGAATATTGGAGTTATTCAATAAAACATGTGAATAAAGACTAGAAATTCAAGATATGGGGTTTATGCATGAATGTTTCAATTTAAAAGTTAATAGTCTTATTGTGAATATATTCTAAATTTTCGTTACATGATGTATACCTTTCTATGTGATTAATAGTTTTGGAAAAAAATAATTTTTATATATATTTTGTTCGATATTATGTGAATTATTACATTGCCCGTTGTATTATGTCATGATTTTTTAGTGTACATATCTTTATGGACATGTTATTGTGTAACATCATAATTTAGACTTGGATGTTATTCATTGAAACGATTTTGATATAAATATGCTTTTGATGCTATAAATAAGTATAGTATTTTATTTATTCTATTTTGATATTGATATTAGTTATGCAAATATAATGAGAAGTTTGTGAAGACACAATTTTTCTTATGTGTGATTGGAGCAATATAACTAGGTTTAACATGAGTAATAACACTTGTGGATAATAAGTTCTCTTCAAAAATTAATATATTTGAGTTTGTTAATATTGTTTGTTTACAGAATATTGCTTGGTCTTTTAGGTCCATTGTAAATATAAACTTATCTTATCAGAAACCAAAAATGAAATAAAAGGAACAAAACTGTTTTTATCCTTTTTGCCTTTTCCCTATATGGGATACTTACAAATAATAAAAACCATTTTGTCAGCTATATAGTTATTAACACTTAGTTTACTATTGAATTACCAAAAATAAAATAAATGGGGGTTTTCTAAACTTTGGAGTTTTGTTAGACTTTTCCAAACAACATGAAATAAAATCAAACTCTTTAGGGATTTTCAAGAAAACAAAATTAAAAATTGGCTAAATAACTTAAACTTGGTGGCTTTTTAAAATTAAAATAGACAAACACACTAAAGTTTTACAAAAATGAAAATAAACTATGGGGACTTGATTTTGGTTAGTGGATATGTAAGCACTTAATAGGCGGTCACCACAATAAAAATTCTTAAGTATTTCTCAAAACAAAAAAAAATTATATATGTATAAACTCTTTTTCATAAAATAAAAAAGACTAAAAATTTAAAAATTGAAAATATAAATTAAACTTTTTAAATGAATTTTTAGCCCATATGATTCAAGATTTCTAAAGCCCATAAAAATCTAGATAACCATTTACTATTTAAAATAGCAACCTTCCATATCCATTAATTTATGATTTTTCACACAGACCAGTAGCTAAAGTGAAAACCAAACCACCTATTTGGTTTTTGATTCACTTCTTTTCCGGCTTTAGTCGATAGTGACTCCAAATCAAACAATTTTGAAAAAAAATCAGGCTTTAACAGAACCCTATAGGTTCCTTGTTGTGTGTTCTGTGTCAAATGGTCGAGTTTGATACAAATCGGGACCTTTAGAAGAATATGAGCAAAATTCGTACTTGATAGAGTGCCATGGTGAAATCAATACCACCATAAGAGGACATTTAATCTTAACATGGGCAAGGCTATAGTCAGTCCTGAACGGATCACGACAAGTAATGAACCTTAAACCTAAAAGAACTAAGGTTGACACCTCCATCTCATTTAACAACAAAGACTTTAAAGCAACTAGACCCCCCACTAAGACACCCTAGTCATCTCAACTCGCATATCAAGCTGGAGAGTTAAGAGAGTGCTAATTGGCATCGGAAGTAGCACCAACATCCTTTTCAACTAAGTTCACAAACAGATGAAGCATGAGTTCCAGCTGAAGCTAAGGCCATACGATCACAAGCTGTATGGTTTCGAAAACTAACCCATTCGACCTTGAAGAATCGTCATCTTGCCCCTTGAGCTCAGTGACGGGGAATGTTTTACTACACACCAGATCAATTTCCTTGTGGCCAACCGTTAGCCCTTATATAATGCCATACTAGAGAGGGCTACGTAGTCAATATTCGGTATGATTGTCTCACAACCCTATCTTAAAGCCAAGTTTCTCACCACTGTAGGGATAGGGGTATGCTAAGGAGACCAAGAACAATTCAAAAAATTATATATTAAGGCACTAAAAGAGGATCATGTATGCGTAGTAGATGCTGAACCAGAAGATCATTTGGACACCGTAGTGAACCTACCTAACTCACGAAGGAAGTCCCCATGGATGATAACCTCGAATGCACTACAAAAGTGGGGATATCGATTCCCGGACATAAGGGAAAGTTTAATTATGTTCTTATAGGTAAATAAAGATGTCTTCGCATGGTTGCCCTCCAACATGCCATTCATTAGTTTGAACATAATCACCCATCAACTAAATGTCAACATAACTCAAAAGCTAATCTGCTAGAAGATCAAGTACTTTACCCTAGAATGAAGGCTGCCATAGAAGAAGAGGGCCAAAAACTCCTATGAGCTAGATTTATTAGGGGTATTGGTCAAAAAATCCAACAGAAAGTGTCAAATGTGTGTAAACTACACCAACTTGAACAAAGCATACCTGAAGGATTATTTCTCACTACCTCAGATCGACCAACTTGTAGATAGCACCTCAAATTACGAGCTGTTGATCTTTATGGACACCTTCTCGGCTTACAACTAAATCAAGATGGATGAGGTCAACAAAGTTCACACCTCTTTTATTACTTTCCTTGGCACATATTATTACAAAAGTAATGCCTTGTAGGCTGAGAAATGCTTGAAAGTAATGTTGGTTAGGCTAAAAAATGCCGGAGCTACCTTTCAGAATTAAGAGGTTAGTTACTGAAGTGTTCAAGCCTTAGATTGGTGGGAATATGCAAGTTTATGTTAAGGACAAGATTGTAAAGAGAAAACAAGCAAAAGACCATCTTTATGACCTCTGGGAAACTTTCGACCAACTCTGCTTCTACAATATGAAGCTCAACTCACAAAAAAGTGCCTTCAAAACGACCTTAGGAAAGTTCTTAGGTTATATTATGTCACAAAAAGGGATTAAGGCCAACCTTGATAAGATCCAATCTATCTTAGAGTTGAAACCACCCTCTTCAATAAAAGAAGTACAACATCTTGTGGGAATGTAAGGACCCGCTATCACTACTATAATAAAAACAGGTGATAACAACTCTCTAACCACATATAACCTACAGAATTATATATAAGGTTGTCCTAGAAGAAGTGTTTAAAGTATTATTTGCCTAAACCCTCAATACTCAACTAAAAATGTGAAAACTATTGATTTTTTGTAAAACTTGTAATAAAAACACAACATCACATTTATCATATATTAAAAGGGAAATAAGTTCAAGATATACATATAGCTAGGTTTAGATATTACAAACAAAGGTTTCTTACAAGCCTTATACAAAAGCTACAAAAGGTAATTCAACCTATAACATCAAATATAAACATCAAAAGATTCCATAACTAGTATATTACAAAATAGGAATTCTATCCTAGTCCATAGTCATATCTAATCCTCCAGGTCATCTAGGAAATCCTCAAAGTCGGTACCATAACCCATATTCATGTAAAACTCATCTTGATCATCACCTGAAATAGTTAAAATATGAGCTAAAGGCCTAGTACACAAGTAACGAATACAAATGCGGAGTGATCCACACATATTAAAACTAAATGCAAATACAATAGTCATTAGATTATTAGTTAATCTTTAGTTAGCCGAACAACACTGGAGTATTCAAACTCCGAGCAATAGGGATTTCTAGGGGAACTTGAGTAACGATCACGACGCTCAAGGGGTTGATATAAGTAGCTCGGATATTCATATCTCTTAGATAACTTTATCCAAAATGAAAAAGTTATCTCATTTAGGGTTCTCAGCTATTTCTTGACTTTACTTAACTCAATCCATAATATCACCTAATTCAAGTGTTCCCATAAACATTGAATTAAATCATATTACATCCTTTCAAGAATGAGCAAGTGCTATACTAATACCGAATACCCTATCAATTACTCACTGAACCACTTATGAAAGTCATTTCAAAATGACAAGGGTGGTCTAAGCGCCTAAAAGTATCATGCCCTAATCTGAGTAGGTGCCGCTCTTCGAACAAGATTTAATGGTATAAAAGACACTCATGCAAGCAATTATTAAATTTTCTTAATTTAAAGTAATTTTAAAGGATGTCTATCATAAACAAAGAATCAATCAAGTTATTGCATACTTGAAATAGCTCGGGAACTAATAGGGTTAGCCAAGTGAGGATCTATCACTGTACAAAGAAAATATTAAATTTCTTACTTAGTTCAAGCACAACTCAACTAGTTTCATACATAACCAATCAAAGAAATTCAAATAAATTATTACAAAGTCATAACATAGCATTTAAACATCATATAATATCATACAACACTCAACAAATATTCAATTGGTCATATATCAAGCTTTGGAAAATATTGGAGGAAGTTTTTGAAAATGGAAACTGTAGGGGACACGTCGGCCTTCAATGCCGATGGCGTTGGTCCGGTGCACTCTGCACTAAAAACTCAATGCTTGCCATCGCTGGCAGTGTTCAACAATATGCCGACTGTGTTGTAGTCTACGTCGGCGGCTTTGAGCCGGTGTAGACTGCAACTCTAATTTTCCAAAATTTTTTAGAGTTCCATGGGGTTAGTCTATGCCCATGGATACCCCTAACACCGGTAGTGTTGCCGTGTACGCTGGAAGTGTAGACCCCTACACTGGCGGTGTTGGGACGGCGTACACTGCAGCATAGATTTTTCAAAAAATTGCAAACCTCCCTGTTTCAAAACATAAAATTTGTACCACGTTTCTCACTTCTAAACTTCCTCCAAACCTATTTCCAACTTCAATCTTCTACCCATATGTATTCTATATTCTTTTAATACTTATAATCTTCATTTTAAACTCTTCAAACATCTACATTTACCATTTAAAACAAAATTCCTCGTTCAACCCTTCACATTGCAAAATTAACTACTCAACCATTTGTCATCCTAACACAACCATTTCAACACTTCCAAATTCATATAAAACACATACTACAACTCCTCTAGCAATATAACACTACTCAAACTACCATCAAAATATAAAAATCATCTTACCACCATTTAATATATAAACCCTATTCTAATACAAACATAACTTAAGTACACATAAAGCAAGAGGAACACACTTACCATAAGGACTTTGTGCCTTGGTTGAGGAGTCTTGTTGCAAGCCTTTAAGAGTTTAATTTGTGGAAGATGAAGGGTTTAATTATATATAGCCATGGGAGAGTTTTTGGGAGAGGAAAAATGGGGTTTTGAAGCCTTTTGTTATGTGTTATGTTGGTTTGAAAATTTTGGACGAATTTATTACTTTTGGAAGTTGATATTTATCCATTAGTTGACTTTAGTGGCTGCCAAATTAAGGTCTTTAATTAGCTTGGTGGTTATTTAATGAGCTTGCTTTTTGGCTAATTAAAGGTGGTCTTGGGCTTTATTTGTAACTAAAATTTTTGCTAAATGTAGGATTAAATACATGCATAATTCAACTTGTTCTAATCATATTTCATACATTCTAATTCACTTAAAATTTATGAACCTAATATTTAAACATTCTATGGTATTTAATTATTTTTAACACAACAACACATCTCATATTTCATGCATCAACTTGAATCACATTTATCACATTTCAAAATCATATATAATTTCAATAACACATTTACAAAATACAAATTGAGAAATTCATGACTATTTCATTCTCCCCTCCTTCAAAAAGTTTCGTCCACGAAACTTATCTTACCCAATCATTGCTCGAATATCTCTGGATACTTATGTCTCATCTCATTCTCGGGCTCTCATGTTACCTTTCTCTCGATTTGTCCAGTCCATAAGACTTTCACAAAAGGAATTACTTTCTTCCTTAGCACTTCGTCAATTCTACCCAAGATCTTGATCGGCTTTTCAATCGTGCTTAAATCTGGCTGGTCTTTTGGTTGATGAGAAGAAATGATGGCATTGGGATTTGATATACATTTCCTGAGCTGAGACACATGGAAAATGTCATGCACTTCCGACAAATTTAGGGGTAAAGCTAATCGATAAGCTAATGGTCCAACTTTCTCCAAAATCTCATAGGGACCAATATATCTCGTATTTAATTTGCCCTTAACGCCAAATCTAGTAACACCTTTTGTTGGAGAAATCTTGAGAAACACATGATCACCCACGTCAAATTCTAATGGTCTTCTCCTTATGTCAGCATAGCTCTTGTATCTATCCTGAGCTATTTTCATCCTTTGTTTTACCATTTGTATCTTATTTACTATTTGTTGAACCAATTCTGGACCCAAAATAGCTCTTTCACCAACTTCATCCTAGTATAATGGAGATCAACATTTCCTACCATACAAAGCTTCATAAAGCACCATCTGAATCGTCGCTTGGAAACTGTTATTATAGGCAAATTCAATAAGTGGTAGGTAAGTGTCCCATCTATTGCCAAAATCTAAAACACATGCCCGAAGCATGTCTTCCAATATCTAAATAGTCCTCTCTGATTGCCCATCAGTTTGTGGATGAAACATAGTGCTGAACTGAAGCTGGGTGCCTAAAGCTGTATGTAGACTTTTCTAAAACTTGCTGACAAAACGAGTATCTCGATCAGAAGTAATCGTTTTCGAAATACCATGAAGTCTTATTGTCTCCTTAATGTAGATATATGCCATCTTTTCCAAAGAATCTCCAACTCTCAAGGGTATAAAATGAGTTAACTTTGTTAATCTATCAACAATCACCCAAATAACTTCATACTTGGCAATAGTTCTTGGTAGTGGCGATACAAAATCCATAGTGACATCTTCCCATTTTCACTCGAGAATGGATAGAGGCTGAAGTTCTCTTCCTGGTCTTTGATGCTCAATCTTTATTTGTTGACAAATCATACACTTGGATACACAATGAGCAACATCCTTTGTTGGCCCCAAAAGATAACCAAGAGGGGGGGAGGTGAATTGGTTTTCTAAAATGAAAATTTAATCTTTAAAAAAAAAAAACTTCACCAATTTCACAAACTTAGATTATCTATTAAATGGCTTGTTAAACTCACTTGAAAAACAATAAACTTATTAAATGGAAACTTTGATTTTAATTTGGATGAAACCTAGTTAAAAAAGTATCACAAGTAGCTAAACAAAAACAATAATAAATTTCTAGAGTTTAGTCTCTGATTTAGTTTCTGATTTGTAAATACACTTATTGTTACTCTCTGATTTAGTTTTTGCTTTTTGAATTGTAGCTCAAACAAACAATTAATTATGCACGAAATGTAAAGAGAGATAAGTTAGAGAAGAGTGCAAAGCGATTTATAGAGGTTCTACCGTGAGTGTCAATCATCTCTTCAAGCACCAAGCTGGGGATTCGGTTTTCCACACTGGTATGTTCCACTATCCAATCAATCAGCAAGTTATAAGTTGTCTATGCCAAAGCAATTGGCTACAAAAGCTCTCAGCTTGATCCTCTTAGCTTCCTTCAAGCTATAATCAATCTACTGAGCCGACTTGTAACTCACAATCTCACTCAAATATGTAAATCTAAATCAGAGAAAATAAAATGAGTATCCTCAAAATTTCGAACATGTAAGAACAATTAGAGATTGACAGTGATTTGCACAAAGGATGAAGGAATTCGTGACTCTCTGTTTGCTGTTGTTTTTCTCATAAAACGTTGTCTTTGATCTGTCTTGGGCGTGTATTTTTATTCTTGTTTTCTCCAATGGCCAGAAGATGAAATGGATAAGCTTGTTCCAGATTTCTTGCAAGTGATATCAGCTCATGTTTATCTTCAATATCTGCAAAATTTGAATCTTGATATCCGATTGTGGTTATCTCGAAATTTTTCCTTCAATGGATAAGTTTGTATACCCAACAGCTGGTATGATAATCTTGAACTTGAAATTTGAATTTGATTTAACCTGTAGTTGACATATTCCAATATCTGGTACTGTTTACGCAAAAGTAGGATGATTTTTAAACTCCTTGAATAGACAAACATTCTTTAGACAATTTCCATGTAAATCTGGTTTGTGTTGTTCGTGTCTCAGTTTTATAAGTACTTCATATTATGCATACTAACTTTCTCTCAAATATAATTTGTTGTGTGATTTCAAACGGAATGCCAACCTCATTAGCTCTCTTATAAGCATTACTTGTAATAACACTTTGTTATGAAAAATCATATCCTTCTTAATAATTAGTGTCTGATTTTTTTGAATCAAATAACTCTCTTGCAACTCTAAATCATGAATCAACATTTCGGATTATGTTGTCAGAGGTTTCCCAAAAATTGATCTTTTAATCTAACAAAATTTGAATCCCCATGGATATTGAGCCAACTTTGCGGAACATAATTGAATGTATTACCCAAATACATTCACTTTGGTGCTGGGTCTTCAAATTAACCAAACATATAAAGAGAATTCGATATCTAAAAATCTGTTCGTAATTTGCAAATTTTTTTTCACATTGCAGGTCACCTTCTGATTTGCCTTCTGAGCAATGTTGTCTTTTTTCTTCACATTGTAGGTCACCTTCTGATTTGCCTTATGAGCAATGTTGTCTTGTTGACAAGCAGCAGCTTTACCTTTTAAGTTACTTTCAGATCATCTTAAGTTTCTTTAAAAAGTACCGATTCACTTTCTGAATTACTTTCTGACTACTCATTTGTTCTTGAGAAAATTCTTTAATATTTTTTTAAATATTCCGAAATACCTTCTGAGCTGTATCCTTTTGTAAAGCATTGTCATAAAACTTTTGACTATCTTTAATTGAATACTGCACACTTAATGACGCTTAATGAATTTTTCAATAACCACTTGACTTTTTTGTTATCATCAAAATCCATATTGAGTGAAACCAACATCCTTCTTTAGTCCTTCTCACCAATAATATTTCTTTAAATCCTTGTACATCTTAGTGCTTCCGGGTTGAATAGAATATGTGGAGGAATGAGCTTCTTTCATTATCTCTTCTCTCAAACCTTGTGGGACAAAAATCCGATTCCTATGTCTAACAACACCTTCCATATCAACTATCAACTCTTTTCTTTTTCCATCATTTATAGAAAACTTCATTCTTTTTGTTTCATCATCTTCTTTTTTAGCTTGTTTAATCCTCTCCAAGATTGTTGGTTGTAAAGATAATTGAGCTAACATCACATAAACTTTTTCCATTGTAATTTCAAGCTCTAACTTTTTGAATTCCATGTGAATCTCCTTCCGACTTGTGAGTAAAGTTGCAATATTTACTTGCTTCTTTCTACGAAGAGCGTCTGCTACCACATTCACTTTACCAGGGTGGTATATAATTTCCACATCATAATTCTTGATTAATTCAAACCACCTTCATTGTCTCATATTGAGCTCTCTTTGTGTAAATATATATTTCAAACTCTTGTGATCAGTGTATATCTTACACTTCTCCCCAAAAAGATAGTGTCTCCAAAGTTTCAAGGCAAGTATCACTGCTGCCAACTCTAAATCGTGCACTAGATAATTTTTCTTATGGGGCTTTAGCTGTCTTGAAGCATAAGCTATGACTCTTCCATCTTGCATAAGAACCCATATAAACTTAACATTCTTTTGTGTCAATCTTGTTAATGGAGATGCAATTTTCGAAAATCCTTCCACGAATCTTCGATAATATCCAGCTAATCGAAGAAAACTTTTGATTTCACTCACATTTGTGGGTCTTGACCATTCCAAAATAGCTTCAATCTTCACTGGATCAATTGATACAGCCTCTTTTGATATAATATGCCCTAGAAAGGATATTTCTTTAAGCCAGAATTGGCATTTATTGAATTTAGCATAAAGTTTCTTCTCCCTAAGCTTTTGTAACACAAGCTTTGAATGCTCTTCATGCCTCTCTCTACTTCAGGAATAAATCAAAATATCATCGATAAAAATTACAACAAATGAATCCAAATAATCTTTGAAATCCTGTTCATTAAATCCATAAACGCGGCTGGAGCATTTGTTAACTCGAAAGGCATCACCAAAAACTCAAAGTGCCCATACCTAGTCCGGAAAGCCGTCTTCTAAATATCTTGAGATTTGATCTTGAGTTGATAATAACCCGATCTCAATTCAATCTTGGAAAACACCATGGCTTCTCACAATTGATCGAATAAATCATCAATCCGGAGCAAAGGATACTTATTTTTAATAGTAACCTGATTTAATTCCCTGTAATCAATATACATTCAAAAAGTCCCATCTTTCTTCTTTATAAACAACACAAAAGCACCCTAAGTGATATACTCGGCCTAATAAAACCCATTTCTTGCAACTCTTGTAACTGCTGTTTCAATTCCTTCAATTTTGTAGGTGCCATCCTGTATGGAGCTTTAAAGATGGGTACAGTTCTAGGTAACACTTCAATTCCAAATTCTATCTCTCTATTGGGTGGCAATCCAGGTAACTTCTCAGGAAATACATCAACAAACCCATTCACGACAGGCACCACTTTAATATCTATCTCTCAATACTCATAGCTTCCCACAACTCCATTGATTTCATGCTTTTAGGCCTTAACCTTTCCAATAAATATGTAAATCTCCCTTCACTCAAATCAAAACTCAATTATGCCTTACTACAATCAATTGTGACCTTATAATGATTTAGCCAGTTCATTCCCAAGATCACATCAAAGTCAGACAAAGGCAAGAGTATCATATCAATAGGCATACTCACATTAGAAATCATAACATTCACATTTCTACACACACATGGTTGCCTATTCTCAATCACTAAAGGAGTAGTCACACACATAACGCGATCAATTAATGTTTCAGAAACAAGTTCACACTCATTCATAAAATTTTCAGATATGCATGCATGAGTGGCTCCAATATCAATCAACACATAAGCATCTCGGTTATATATACTCAGAATACCTACCAAAGTGTCTACTGAAGGTGTCTCTTCAATTTGCCGTAATGTAAAGACCCTAGCATTTGTTTTTCCCTTCTCCAATTCAACTCCACTCTTATTATTAGGTTGATCCCTATAATTAGTAATGTGGTGACCTCTTTGCTTATAATAAGCATAGAAAATAGGTGGTAATCTTGGATTGTTGCACTTAAAAGATTTATGCCGATTTATCCACAAGAGAAACATGCACCAGGAGTCCACTTACAATCTGATAGCTCATGAGAACCAAAGCATTTGAAACATTTCTTCTCAAATATGGGGGTTGAAGCTTTAAATGTCAACTTTTGATCTCCTTGCTTTCCCATAAAAGGCCTCTTTCCATTGCCTTGATAATTGAAATATCCATGAATTTCCTAATTTATATTTTATAAATGTGTTATTGAAATTACATACGATTTTGAAATTTAATGTATGTGAATTATGTTGATACATGAACAATATTATTAGTGCATGTATTGAATACATGTCATTTTGCATGTGTGTAATGCAATGAAATTAATATTATTGTATTATGTATAGTAATGTGTGTATAGTATAATGAATGTGTGTCTCTTTTGTAAATTAATGTGTGTGTTATGCTTAGAATTTGTCAAAACAACTTTTGAATTATCTAAGAAAATTGCTGATAGAATTTTACAAAGTTTAAGCCTAATTTTTAAGCCCAAATTAAACTCAAATACATTCCAAATTAAGCCAAACTAACCTTAAGTCAAACATACCCTTAAAGTCAAACTTTGGATTAGTATTGACCTCAAATTTGATTAATTAGGGACTCTTTTTGGCAGCCCAATTTTCCATATGAATTTTCTTTCTTTTCTTTTCTTTCTATCTCAAAATCATAAGCCCTAAACCAAAATCAATAACAAGCCTCTGGATTAAAAAATCACTCCAAGCCAAAGCCTATTCATGTAAGTTAATGCAAGCCTAATCTCTTTGTTTTATTTTCTTTCTTGTATTTAGATGTAAAACTTATGGTAGGATGAGTAAATGCCAATTGAGTTGATTGATTTATGTATTGATATATGTTAGATTTTGCTTTGTTATTGTGTGGGCTTAGTTAAGTATTAGGGAAGTTGTAAGGAGTGTTGATGAGTAGTGGAACTAAGTTGAGTAGTTGAAGTGTGGAATTGAAGTGTAATTGGTATTTGAATATTGCAGTTGGGTGTTTGATGATTAGAAGTAGAGTTTGTGTTGTTTGGATGGTGTTTAGAACATATAACAAGTTTTGGGAAGCTTAGAATAAGTTTGAAGAATTTTTGAAAAGAGTTGAAGTTGTAAAGAAAACAGGGGAAGCAAAACTTTTTGTATAGGTTTATTTTTTAGCGTACGCTGGCATCTGGTACTTCAACACCACCGGTGTAGAGGCAGTGTTGAAGTGATCAGAACCTATTTTCTTAAAGTCGCTTGAAACGCTGCCAGCTTTCGCAAGAAAAGTTTGCCAGTGTTTATTTTTCAAAACGTACGTCGGCTATTAGGGTTCCAATGCTGCCGGCTTAGTGGCGATGTGGAATGAGAACATAATCATAATTTTTAACACTGGGCTGCTGGCATAGGATCCAAGGTTGTCGGTGTACATGGATACGCTGCCGGTGTTGGGGATATCTACGGGCGTGGACCAATCCCGTGGAACTCTCGGAAAATTTTGGAAATTGAAGTTATAGTCTACACCGACTGAAGGCTGCCGGTGTATCCTTAAACGCTGCCAGTGTTAACAAGTGTTGAGTTTTAATGCATTATGCACCGATTCAATGCCGCCGGCGTTTCCCTGCATTTTTTATTTTCAAAAACTTTCTTCAAAATTTCCCAAAGCTTGATATATGATTAATTGAATGATTTTTAAGTAATATGATGTTTAAATGCTTTGTTATGACTTTGTAATAATTTAATTGAATTTATTTGATTAGTTATATTTGAAACTAGTTAATTAGTGCTTAAACTAAGTGGGAAATTCAATATTATCTTGAACAGTGGTAGATTCTCGCTCAGCCAACCCCATTAGTTCCTAAACTATTTCAGGTACTTGGTGACTTGCTTGTTTCTTTGCTAGGATAAGCATTACTTCAAGTTACTCTAAATTAAAAAAATTTTAATAATTGATGAGTGTTGATTGTCTTTTACATCGTTGAATCTGGTTTGGAGAGCGACACCTTACTCAGATTGGGGGCATGGTATTTTTTCGTTATTGGATAGATTTATCTAGGAGATATAAGTATTCGAGCTACTTATATCAACCCCCTAAGCATTGTGATGGGTTACTCAGGATCCCCTAGTATTACGGGCTACGCCGGAAGGTGGGGCTGCCTAGTTTGTATGAACAGTAAGGACCACTTTGGGAGGCGGACATGATACTAAATCCTTGATGTCTAGAGTTTGAATACTCCCATGATGTACGACTAACTAAAGATTGAATAATAAATTATTGGTTGTTGCTTTTTGCATTTAGCTTAAACATGTGTGAATCACTTTGCGTTTGTATTCGTTACTTATGTACTGGGCCTTTGGCTCATTTTTTAACCATTTCAAGTGATGAATCCGACGAGTTTTACACGAGTATGGGGTATAGAACTGATTTCGAGGATTTTCTTGATGATTTGGAGGACTAAAGATGACCTTAGACTTGATGAATCCAAATTTTGTAATAGACTAGTTATGTTAGTCTTATGGTTGTATTTAAGGTTTTAGTTGGATTTCTAGTAGGGATTCGAAATCTAGATATCTTTACTTATTCTCATGCGTGAGTCCACTAAGCTTAATCGATATGCTCAAGCTCAATGTAATTAGTGTCATGGTCCGAGTGTTGGGGTTAAGTGGGAGTATTCAACTTGGCATATAATGTTGTGAGTGATATTAATAAGGTAGTCTATCTCAAAGTGAATTTACTTTGAAGATGGGTTTGGTCTAACATGAGAAAACTGGTTGGAAGTTAATGCACTCTTCTAATGAGGTTTTAGCAGATATAACCAATTAAATAGTTAAGCCTCCTAAACATGTGGAGGAATGTAACATTACCAATATGACACTATATGAGAGAAAGATAGGTTTGGAATAGACTTGGGTAAAGAGAGAGAGTGAAGGCTGGCTTACCATCCATAATTCAAATAAATGACAATGTAAAGGATGGTCAAGCCCAAAATGGGCACTGAGAGGGGAGAACCTTTTGTCGTGACTAGTGGTACTAGAGCCAGGTTTTAGCCCTAGTGGTTCACCTCAATGCTACCTAATGTATACAATGTACGGGTAGTTATTATCATCAAGATGGCTCATACGGATGAAGCTTAAGGCGAGGAGCAAGCATTAGAGGAAGATATTGTTGTTAGAGGGACAACTATGTCAGTCGAGGTTAAAACAAGAATCCACCCAAATATGTGTGAATGTACTTTAATGGGGAAACCCTTTCATTGGGCAACTTAACAAGAGGTGATCTCGGAGGATGGAGGAATGTGTAATGGCTAGAAGAAGCTTGTGTAAGCTTAAAGACCTGTCGGGTTAATCTTAGGTGGAGCTCGTGATTATTAAATAGGTTTAGTGATTTTGCAGGCAGTGGTAGTGGATTTGCCTCATGAAAAATGCATCATGATTTAGGCTAGGGAGAATGTTAAAGTTTGAGTGTTAAGGGTCAAGTCGGAGTGTTCAATTTAAGCATGTAATGTTGCGAGTGACATTAGCAAGATAGTTTGTTTAGGGAGTGGGTTTACTCTGAAGGTGGGTTTGGCTTCTTGTGAGCTAACTGGCCTGGAGCTAATGCTACCTTCTGACGAGGCTATGATAAGCTAAAACTAGTTGGAACAGTTGAGCCTCTTAAACATGTAGAGGGTAGTGGCGTGCAAGATGGTGTCCTTGAGAGGAGTATAGACTTGCAATTAGACCTGAGTGAACGTGATGAGTGAAGGTTAACTCGCCATTCAGAATTCAAGTAAATGATAATGTGAGAGATGTTTGAGCACCACATGGTTAGTTTAGGAGAGGGGGAATTCCCTAACATGATAATTGGTTTTAATTCATTTACACTTATATTGGAAAACTCCAAGAATTATTTATATGTTTTCTTACTTCTAGTTTGTTTATTATTATCCAAAAAGAAAAAAAAATGGAAAAAAAATTTTCCCTTGTACGATTAAAAATATATTATACTATGAGATCCTCCTTCGTATGGATTATTTTCTTCTTCATCATCATTATGTTAATTATTTATATATAATCAACCCTCTTACCTATGCCATGACAATCCTACACGATAGGGCTTAGTTTTGTGTTATTTTGTGTGTTGCTTCACTTCATACATGATTGTTCAATGATGTTGTTGCTTGATACAATGTTGCAATCTTAAAAGCTACTTGACCCATGTTCATGCTATCTTGATTGTGAGCTTCGTTAAGGCTTAAAGATTGATTCTATGGCTTAAATATGATAATTGATAATTAACATGCTAAATGTTAGAATTGATATGTTTTATAAAGAATTGTACTAGTGTATATTGAGTTTGTGAAAGGAAACGGCTATGAGATTTAATCCCTTATAAATGCTGCCTCATAGGAGTAGATTTAGGGGTTTATTTTTATTATGTTACATGTTAATTAGTATAATACATATTTGTAGTGTTGATTTATTGGTGATTGATAGTTTATGAGTTGAGTTTTATAAGCTTGACATAAAAGCTAAATATGTTAAGTCTAAGCTCACTTTCCTTTTCTATAAAATTCCCTATCCTAAAATGACAACATAAAGAGCTAATATAAAAACTCTCTTTTTGTACTTCTCTCTCATCAAATGCCACTAGAAGCAAAGTTTACCATACCCTCTTTCTCTGTGTGTTCGAATTGGAATTAGGGTTTCAACTTTACTAACTCTAAGTTGTGATTTTGTTGATAATTCTTAGTTCATTTGTTCGAGAAGGCTACTCTGCACTATAACTTAAGGGTGTAATCTCTTTACCCTTTTCTTCTTCTTCTTCTTTTTTTCTTTTCATATTTATAATATAGAGATACAATTTGTTGTAGTGTAGTTGTTACAATTTGTTAGATCTCAACTATCCTCTACTTAATTTAACCATTCTCAACTATGTTTTGCTATTTGCATCTACATGTACTATGATGTCTACTGCAATCTCATATATTTTGTACATTTAATAATCTTTGTATCTTGCTAGCTTAGATCAACTCATGCAACATTTCCCCCCCTTCGTTAAGAAAAAAATTGTCCTTAAGGTTAAATTAGGATATTACTATTGAAATGTAGATAAATCTTCCCATGATGCATCTTCAATGGGTAAATGGCTTACTGTACCTAGAGATGGTTAATGAGACACCCATTTCTTTGAATTCGTTTAACCTCCAAAATATACATAAGTGTAATGAGTGGATGATTATTCGTAGAATCATCTAGTAATTCGAGTGAAACTCTAACATGACAATAAATCTTCTTTAGAAGTGAAACATGAAAAACATTGTGAATTTTATAGTAAAATATAGTTCCCATTCATACGTTAAGACACCAATTTTCTTGAGAACCTTAAAGGGCCCATAGTACCTCTTTGATAATTTGGAATAGAGGTTTGAACATTGAAGGTTGCTTATATGGTTGAACCTTAATTAATACCCTATCATTTGATTGAAATTGCATGTTTAACCTATGATGATCAACATAGTACTTCATATGATCCTTTGCCTTTTGTAGAGTGTCTTCAACTATTAATAACTTTCTCTAACATGCAACTCTTAATCTACTACATCTATCTTTGAGATCCCCTTAATATAAGTAAAAATAGATGGCAATCATGTGCCACATACAATTTGAATAGAGTTATTTTCACTCCACTATTATGTGAACTATTGTATGCAAATTCGTCCAATGGTCAATATTTAACTTGTGTCAATTTGAATAATGTCCTTATGGGTTATCATACTAGGAAGGGCTAAAATGCAACTCAAATGCATTCTTGAATGCATGCTAGGTGTTAAAATGATAATTCAAATGCATCCATTGGTACTATTCATTTGCCTCTCCTTCCAATGCAAATGAATATATGAGAATGTGTTGGGATTCATCAACTTTACAAAAATTGAAAAATTGCTCTACTTTAAATGAGCAAGCTTTAAATCCTTATCCCTAGAATTTAGAAAGCTCTAATTTGATTGCTTTTACAACTTTTTAATAGGAATTGAAGATGATGACTTAGTTTTATTAAGTTGATGTGTAGAAACTTAAGTCTAATTCACATGAACTCGAAGATTTTCTATCTTTTTGACAAATTTAATTAATTAGTTAGGACTATTGTTTAAATTTGTACTTTGTTGGTTAAGAGCAGGAAACATGTTCTTGATATTTCCCATGTTTGATGCATTTATGGAAGAATGAGTGTCTGGTGCCATATCTTAAGAATGAGAGCACCAATGTTAGGCCTAAGCCTACTTTTTTCAATAGAATTCGTAATCTCAACACAAAAATATAAAGAGCTACGATGGAAGCTCTCTTACTTTTGCTTCTCTCTTTTTAGATGCCTCTAGAAGTAAGTTTATTGTACCCTCTTTCTCTTTTGTTTAAATTGCAATCAAGGTTTCAATGTTACTGATACTAAGTTATGATTTTAGGTAATTCTTAGTTTGCTTGTTCGAAGGCTACTTCCACACTATTATTTCTGGGAAGTAATCTCTCTTCCCTTTTTCTTTTCTTTTTTCTTTTTTGCTGTATTTATAGTGCATGGATACAATTTGTTATGGTGTAGTTAGTTACAAAATGCCATATCTCTATTATCTTCTACCAAATCTAACTATTCACAATTATATTTTGCTATATGCAACTACTATGTACTATGATGTCTATTGCGATCTCATATATAAATAATCTCTATACCTTGCTAACTTGAATCTGTTTCTTTGTGTAACATAGTATGAGCCTAGGATTGTTAATTAGATAAATAAGTTGGATAAATGGGTTAGTTGATAATTAATTTCAAATTAAATTTGTCATGAGGCATGTTAAGATTGGTAATTGATGAATTTTATGATGTATGTAATTTGGAAGGAGGGCGGCGGCGGGGCGGGTGCGTGGAGAGGGGGTGGGGGGTTGGAGTTTGGTTAAATTGAAAACTTTCTTTTTTCCAAAATTAGTTTTGAAATAGTGTTTAAAAACATTTATTCAAAAACTCTTTGTAGAATTTCTCTTGATATCTTAACTTAGGATACAGTCTAGTTTGATAAACTTAGATCTCTTTCTCAGCTATTTGTTAATCCAAAATTAACTAAGTTGATTATATTAGATTCTACATCAAAGTTGATTGCAAAAATAACAAGGTAAATAAAAGAGAGAAAGAGAAAATATTGTTGGTCGATGTATAGTGGTTCTGCTTTGTATGTTAATATATTCTTTTAGCTCCATGCTAGAGTCTAATAGTCTTTGCCAATTTGTTATACCATATTCAATCAAATCAATGAAGAAGTACAAAGTAGTCTTGCATCCATTGTAGTTTAACGCCCGCAGGGCCTATCTTATCTTCTACTTGGGCTAACTCATGGTCTTATAGTTGTTCCTTGTCACTTCTCTTACTAACACAGTAAATACAAAAGAAAGTATCTCAAAACTAGAGGAATATAATAATAAATATCCTTGCTTTTTAGTAAAAATAGCAATAAAATATTTTTGCAGTTTCTAAAAGCAAATTTGAGTGTGATTGAAGGCTTATTTGAATGTTACAATAGCTCAAGTCAGTGCTTGGTATTTCTCACAAAAATTGTAGAATTTTACAAGATTTTTCTTAGTAAAGCTTCATGTCTTGTTCCTCATTGGAGCCTTCAATTTATAATTCTTCAAGTAATGACATCTTTCATGTCATTTTAGGTAAGAAATATTTCTTTGCTGCTCCCTTCCTTTTCTTTGTGAATCTTTAGCTTATTTTATTTCAAATTCTTTCTTCAATTGGTATAAAAATATATTGAATATTCGTTCTAGAATAATCTTGGCAGTGCTTCAAAGAATCTGACTTGTTACTTGATATATTGAGCAAATAAAGAGTGATTTGAATTCAAAATCATTCTTTGTCTTGAAGATATCTTTCCATATTTGTAAGATTGCTTAAGTAAGCACTATCTTCCTCTTCTTTCTTATATTTCTAGTCATGATTCTTCTTCATAAAGCTTCTACACCACATTTCTTAAAAACAAGCTATGTTGTCGATCTAAATTATCATCCTAAAACCTTTATATATAGCATACATATTTATTCAATGCTAAAAATACTTTATAATATATTTATGAAAATTGTTTAATATCCCCATTGGATTATAAACCAACTTTTTAGTGGAGTGATTAAACATAATTTCTTATTATCTCAATCTGTGGAGCTAGGTCTTTAATTAAGTTCGCTACTAACCACGCCTCATGCGCCCCCCTTCCCCGATAGAAAAAAAAAGGAAGTTTACCTTCTGTTTTGGCTTTCAAAATTTATCCATGCTCTTGAAATTATCATTGACTTACATGCATCATTATATAACTATATATAAGCATGTGATTATTCCTTAAGACTTTTGTTATCATCACAACGCTATAAAACATTATATGAACTTAGAGAGATTCTATCACCAACATGCTTAATTTATTTTTTTTTTTGTATTTTCCTTATTTATGTAATTTTAGGTGCCGCCTCCTCAAGAGATTTAATGCCTCATCCTACAAAGCTAGAAATGCATGTAAAGCTCTTTGTGGCGGGTGTGAGTACTTTTATAGATACAAACTCATGCTTACCACTTGGTTGTACATGACCAGGATTCTTATTGTACATAATTTTTATATTTTCCTTATTTATGTAATTTTAGGTGCCGCCTCCAAGAGATTTAATGCCTCATCCTACAAAGCTAGAAATGCATGTAAAGCTCTTTGTGGCGGGTGTGAGTACTTTTATAGATACAAACTCATGCTTACCACTTGGTTGTACATGACCAGGATTCTTATTGTACATAATTTTTATACACCTATTATTATTGATTAATAAATAGGTGCCCATTTCCTTTCAAAATGTGCTTGTGTATTAATCTATTTATTATTTATCATATCCTATTGTGTTTATCTTGCTATAGCATTTCATGTCCTTAGGGAGGCCCCATCTGAGTGAGTTTAGACTTACAATTGTAGGGTAGGACATTAAGCATCACATGGTCTAAAGTGTGCTAGCGAGTGCCCTGTATTGTGATAGGTGGTATTGGATCCTAGGTTATTCCAATGGGAATAATTATGACACAATACAAGGAGTTTACTTGAAGATGGACAACATAAAGGAGTGTATGATAGACATCATGAAGCATCTTGACACCTTAGTAGCACTTAATCAGAGAGTGTTAGATCTTGAGACAAGAAGCCAAGAAACTAATATGAAAGCTAGTAAGTTGGCTGATGATTTCCTGGTCACAATTCATACACGTAGAGAGGAGGTGTGGGTGTCAAATATATGTGTGAAAAATAAGATGGATAATTATGCACCTCTTCAAACAGTGAAAGAGCTAAGATAACAGGGTATGGACTAGAGCAATCACAAATTCTACCTCATAAGCTATTACACTTGCTATCCATCCAAAGTTGCAAAGCTAAAAGCACTTAGTGGCATTAGGATTAAACATATTATGCGAATTTGAGATCATTGATACTATCTTTAGGGTTTTAAGTCATAGAAAATTTAATTAATCAACTTAGAATTATAGTTCAATAATCTTGAAAAAGATATTAAATTACATTTGAAATTCCTACCATTTAAGAATATCAACAATAAAAACTTGATTTATCTTTAGCGAACCACATAAATTCCATGTGGGATTTGAAATTTAAATGTCTTTACAATTTGGTCAATCTTTATTATAGATCTTGACTTGTGTTTAGTTAGTATAGTTATTGCATATATGTCTTGATTTATCTAACTTTGTAGGCTAAATAATAGGAGAAAATGATTATTAGTATTCATTGATCCCTATGAGATGATACTTGCACTTAATCCTTACACTTCAATATTGACAGGTGCACATGGTTGATGCGATTGTGGTTTTGGAATTAAGTTGAGATTATTATTACTTGTTGTATACGATCAGGATACATTAAGTGTCCATTATATTCACATTTTTATATTTCAAGTTGGACCATATGGTGCAATGGTTCCCATAAATTTATGGGATTAGACTGTACAAAATGATAGTCATTTGTTTGTTTGTATTTTTTTTTTTGGCTTGGGGCTAGACAAGGAGCCTTACAGTAATGAACAACTTTTAAAAGAATTTGTACCATATTGATAATGGTACAAGACCTTGATTCACTAGGCAACCAAACATATTTTTCAAAATCCCTTGTCTGTCATCTTTAAACTAGTCACTCTTCCCGTTGTCTTTTCTCTTTAGAGCTCCAATGACTTCATTTCCTAAACTCCTGCATTTGAACTTAACTTGGTGAATACTTAAACCTTAACTCAAGAAATGCTTGAACCCCAACTTGGTGTCTCTCTCTCTCCCTCTCTCTTGTTTTTCATGTGAATGAATATGGTTGATTTTGAGATTATCTTTGTTATTCCCATAACTGATCATACTAGAGTTTTTTTTTTCTTTTTTGAAATATGAAAAAACTAGGGTTTTTGTATTCTTAAGTGTTTGTGGTACTTTTTTGATCCCTTTATTTGTGTAACCTCATTTCAACTTCCTTCCCTTTCATTATTACCCTCTTGGTTAATATATGTTGGTTTGTTATTTTCTTTGTTTTAGATATCTAGGCTAGTTTAATTTGATGATTCTAGTGTCATTGTGTTAAAAAGTCGGATTTTTTTTTTTCAACCATAGACACATTTTCCCCCTTTTTTGTGATTCAGTAACAAATATTGATTCTTTGCTTAAAGGATTTGATTAAGCATGTGCAAGATGAAATGTTATGAATCATTACTAAATTGTTTAGATAGTTATCCCATTACAATCATGGATATATCTCTTTCTTAATGAAATTTGTTTAATTGGATAAGGAATTATAGTGCTAACTTGTGTCAATGAAAGACATGTTTTTGCCCCATGTTCATGATATCTAGACATTGTCTTGAGTAATTTTTAAATTAGGGTCTTAACATAAGATTGAAAATTCTAAACGGTTCCATCTTGTTAAGCCCCGAACTTGATGGTGTGGTCCATGCATTTTTCCTTGTTCATTCTTTTTATGTTATATGGGGTCCTAAATTAATTCCCATTTTTAAATGATTTTGTATATCTGAGAGAGAAATTATCAAAGCCAATTCTTAAAAAGATGACCTGCATAGAGCAATGGAGTGATCCCACTTCAAATGAGATGTCGAATATGCAAATGCTCTTTTTTAACAACTCCCACTTGGTATGTTACGTTTAGCTTATTATGTTCTTTTTGAATTATGTTTCAATTAGAATATTATGTTGTTATGTTCGTACACTTCATGGTTCTATTAGCTTATTTCTATGTTAGGATAGTTAAACTAATATTGCTAAATCTGGCCATGTTTACATGCATTAAAAAGTTCTTTATATTTTATCCCATTTTGCATTTGGTATGAATCTTTCATTAAACCACATTCAAGTGATCATGAACTTTTACATTGAGTAATTTTGCTAAACTAAATTTTACTAGTGAGTAGGATCATTATTTAAAGGACTAATATTAGAAGCATTGTAGGTCTTGTTAATTATTGCATCTCAATTTGACAAACACATCAAGATTGGAGAATTTTGAGGGAATTTAGTAAGAAGGTATGGTGGTTCTCCTTTGCATACTTGTTGTATTGAAAGAGTTACATTATACATATCTTATAGAATAATTATAATGTTCTCTACTACTTGTTTGAAGGCCAAGTTGTTCATGTAGTGAACTCATAAGAAACTTTTACTCTTTAAAAAATAAATATAATTATTTCATTCTAATAGAACATCTTCATATTAATGAAAACTTGTGCAATAGACTAATTTATTATCTATTTTTGAAATTTGGCTAGTTATCATTTTAAAGAAAGTCTATACAAAATTTCTTATTTTTCAGGAAGCAACTTAAAGCTCTTAAATAATGATAATTACATTGGCAATTTGTTTTATGTAAAACAAAACAATGAGAATTCCTTTATGTGGTGTAAAATTCATTTTACTCAATTTTAGCCAACTTGTTATCTACACTTTTATGCAGTGGATTTAAACCCAAGATCTCTTCCTATATTATGTATTCCTTTCCTAGAACAATAGTTTTGTTTTTTATTCAACAAGTTTGTTGGTTTCCATTGAATGGTCTTATCAAGAATTTGCAAGGTCATGATCTTTTTTTATAACCCAGTTCTAGAAAAGTTAAGGTCCTTATGACTCACACCCCTCACAATACCCTAAAATTTTCACAAGGTTGAGTAACAAAATTTTGGTCGAGTTATAAGATATTGTGTTCACATAAGAAAAGAATATCTTTTGTCATACTATTAGAATTAATTTTTAGGAGGAATGGACATGTATCAAGTATGTGGATCAATATTTGTTTGAATGTGTATCTTTAAGTAGATGGGGCAACATCTTCCAGGTAGTATGGGCCAAGGCAGTGAAATACTAGTAAATGTTAGTTGATGGCTTTCATTATCAACTTGTTAGATGTTGTGGCAATATCTAGGCAACTTATATGCTTGAAAAATGATAAACTTTGACACAAATAATTCGTATTTGGCTTTGCATATTTGGTAAATGCTAGTTGATGGCTTGAGGGATTGAAGCATTTCTTGTGCTTTTCTTACTTTTATATATGCATTGAAAACATCAGTTCAAGCCATATGTGTTTTATTGATTAATTTTTATCGTAGTAATTATTATGAATTTTTAATTTGTGACCTTATAGTATGGACATTAAGGATAAAAAATGTAGCGCAATTGAAGTGAGATCAAAGAGGAAACATTGCTCTTAGTGTTAGAGGAGTTGGTAGCTGGGGGTTATAATGGAGAGAATGGGACTTTTAAATGCGGGATTCATGGAGGAATATTGAAAAAAGGATGAAACACTATATTCCATAAATAAATCTTAACATCAAGCAAATTATCAATAGTATGAAAAGATGATTGGTTAAATTGTTAAAGGTGGTCAATATGATGAATATTAGTGGATTTCGATGAGATGACAAAGAAAATGCATTGCAATAGATAGCAACCAAGTTCTAATAGAGTATATTGAGGTATGCTTTTTGTTCTTGTTTTTGATAAACGAACTTTACTTGTGGCTTTTAATCCTAATTTTATAAAAAAGGTCAATAATATTTTATGCTGATATGATTTTTGTACTAGTGGTGACAATTGTAATAATATAAAACCCTAGCCTAAGAAGTTATAACTTTCACTATAAGAAAATTTACTTTTAGAGATAAAAATTCTCCAACTAAAAACTAGTGAGACAAATTATACTTTTATAGATTGAATTAATGGTAATGATTTTTGCTATAGAAATTTATGTTTAGAGAAATAAATTTTGTCTCTAAATGTCAGTTTTCTTGTTGTGTTTTAGTGATCACATGTTAGTTTATTGAACTTGCTTAGACGTTATAAAACCCCAAGGTTTTACGATTGGTTAAGCTTAAACCTTAATAAGAAGGTCAAATGGAAACTTTAAAATCAACAAAACCCTAGTTAGACATAACAGTTTAAGTCCGATAATCCCGAGTTCGTAACCCTAAGAGAGTAAGTATGAGATTAGTAGGTAGAATAGTTCGTAATAACATAAGAGAGCTTAAAAATATCAGATTAGTCAAATTGCAATTCATTTCAAACCCGATCAGATACAATTTATAAAAAACATGTCTCGAGACTTGGAATAGTAAAAATATTTCGAATATACCGTTAACCTCGTAAAAGCATAAGGTTTTAAAAAATATCAGTTTTATAATTTTTCGGTAACTAAAAACATCATATATCGCATTTATACACGTATTTTCTTACTATAGGTATTTTTTTAGTCATATCTACTTTACATTACACTATTCATCTTTCTCTACTCTTTTTTACCACCTACTCTTACACTCTACATACTTATTTTTCTTACTTTTTATCTTTCTCATGGACTTTATATCACATTTATCTTACATATTATTACACTTAATTAACAAAAAATACAAAAAAAAAAGAAAACTTCTCTCTCAATTTCTCAAGAAGGCCAGCGCCCCTCCCTCTTCTTTTAGTCATATATTTTTCTTTTTTTCATTTATTTTAATCACACAATTTTCACTTCTCATTCCCTATAAATACCCCCCTCCTCTTTCATTTCTTTCACACTTCATCCACTCACAAATTTACTACCAAAACTCTCTAAAATTTTCCTCTCCAAACTCTGTCTCAAATTTCCTCACTATATACTCCTAAAAATCCTCTCAAGTTCTTACCAACACTACCATTTTTCTTCACTATCATTTTTCTTTTAGGTAATAAACCTTCTTCATATTACTTCTACTATGTCATGTAACTTTACATTACCATGGTGTGAGTTTCCTAAACTTATTATTATGGAAGCTACACTATGTTCATGTATTGTTCTTGCTCATGAACATCTATTGCTATATTTTTATGTTGTTATTATACTCTGCTCATATTATTGTTGTCTAACTAAATATATTTATGTATCTATATATATTTTTTAGAGCATATAAGTTCACTTGCTATTTATTTATTTTCATGCTTTCTAATTTATTTACTTATTTCATGCTACTTTAAGACTAGTCTTTTTAGTCTTAAACTTGTTCTCTTCAAGTCAAAACAATTTTCTTTTCTTTTCGGGACTAGTCCATTTCTTAGTCCGAAAGCCTTGATTCAAAGCTAAGATTCTCAATACTTGACTTATATTATCTTACTTATTATTTTGTTGCCATAATTTTGTTTGTTATTATTCCCATATTCATGCAAAATAAAGGTTATTGTCTAAACCGCAAAGTTTAAACTATACTTTTTGCAAAAGAAGTTTTTGTTACCAAAGAAGAGTTCTAAATGAAATTTAGAGTCTTTAAATTAATAAAAGGAATCCATTTTTTCTCAAAGCCTTAGGAAGAGCTCACTATAATTTTAGAAATACCACTATTTTGAAAGGCTTTTTCTAAAACCATTATTATAGTAGTAATAGAGTTGTTTTCTAAAATTGAGGAAGATGATGTTTTGTTACAAAAATTTTTTCCTTAAAAACATAATATAAAGGAAACCCTATAAAAAGAAAATGTAAGTTTTCAAACCGCAATTTAAAAAGATCAAAATAAGAGTAAAAGAAAAAAAAAAAAAAAAGAAATACATAGGAAACTAATAGAAAAAGTGACACTAGTGTTAGAAGTTTCAAAAGGAAAAATAGAGAAATTCATTTTTATGGAAAAGTCACCAAGAAAATAGTAAGATAAACATAAATACTCTTTGAAAACAAAAGAATCAAAATATTCATTTTTAAAGAATTTACAAAAGGATTTCTTGTAAATTATGATTTTTCCAAACTTCTAACTAACATTGTTTTTACTAAGAATTTTGTTTGGACAACAAATACTTGAACATGTGAAATATGAGCTATAAATCTATAAAAAGGAATTTTTCAACTATATAGATAACTAAGTAATTTTTGGATGATTTCATGTTTGAAACAAATGCCTTTGGGATGAGAAATTTCGTGGTGAATCTAATCGCCATTGTTTTGGGGCTCAAATGACCTATTTGATGAAAATAGTTTTAGAAATGGATAAAACTATTGAGTAAGTAGAAATCAGTATATTATATACGCAGTTCTGAGTTAAATTAACCAAGTTATGGCCATTTTAAGTTGGAATTGTCTTCTATACGAATTTTGACGTCTTGTGACATAGTTTTATCAAATTACTAGAGGGTTATCAAGAAATACTCCTTATGGGTATTTTTCTTGACTAGGTATTCTGAGGAAGAGTATCCATATCCGGAGGACTATTTTGACTAAGTGGATTGTTTGATTGACTATTCCATTTAGAAGAAGTATTGCCATGGCAATGTGAGTTTATTTCCTTAAATTGTGTACTTGATTGTGTTGTAGTATAGATGAATTAGAATTAAGGAAAGACAAAATGTTATGTATGTAAAGTTGTATGAAAAACACTAAGAATATTGAGGCGGGAATTGATTGTAAAGGATTGTTTGTCTTAGTACAGAACTTGATATGTTTGAAATTCTATGATCACTTTAAATTAACAATAATGATGCTATGATATCTTAAATAAATTGATTCATGCATACCACGTAGTGAGTCACATTGCATGGGGTTATTATCGTTGGGTGAAAGGATAGTAACACGATCGAAAGCAATGCTTAGTGACAATGATCGAAAGAAAATGCTTGGTGACAAGGAATTAAAACAATGCTTGGTATAAATCGAAAGCATGGCTCGACACGAGTAGACTTAATATGCTTGGCTGTAATAATTGAAAGTATGAAATAACTAAGATGACTCGATCTGAGATTACTTTTTATCCTCACCAAACTCCGAATGAAGGGCGTAAATCCATTCAACATATGATTCCCGGAAAACTACATGCCTTGCTTACTCACGTGTATGTTACATTTGACTTGAATGCTTAAATAACTTGTTTGAATTTTGCTACTTAAGTATTTACTTATGGAAATAATTCTCACTAAGCCTGTTAGCTTATACCCCTATAGATATCTCTTGCAATTTGACTTTTTATGGTTGAAGCCATCAGGACCTTGCACATAGGTATTTCCCTTTTTGGTTAAGGAATTTTAGATGAAGTTTAACATTAGCTTAGATGTAGACTTAATAGAAAATTTTCTTGTAATGGACTCTAGCATAGTTTGATAGGGGAATGCCCCTAAGGCTTGTAAGACATTATTTATGAATGAATGAATATTATGATTTCCATTTCTTAATTTGTTATTGTATCTTCTTAAGCTTCATATTTCAAGTGTGGTCCTCAAAAATTGTGAGAGCACGCCTTATACCTAATATCGAAGCTTTTTGGAATGACTAAGATTGTCATACTTAAGCTTTAATATTGAGTATGGCGAATTGTTACGTTTAGGGTACCGTTTGGAGCGTGACAAACGTAGTCTATTAAAATAACATATATCTATCTGTTTAATATGCAATCCATCTTTGGAGGTCTTCGGTTTAGTATCATCTCAAGGGTTCTTCAAGAGTTTGACCATACATGTGTTGCTTGCATACTATGTAATTCCATACTTGTTTTAGAAGTTGATTTGACACATTTATAATACACTGTAAACAAACTATTTCAATATGTAAATAAAGCTTTTAGTCTTGCTTTGTTTCAATATACTTCTTTTTTTGTAGATTTTGTGATACATTTTTTGCTGGTGTGTAGAAGCAATTAAAATTTGTAATCATGCCAATAGAGAATTTAAGGAGTATGAAAGATTGTAGGTGATTTTCTTGAAAGATAGAGCTACTAGTAAGGCAGTTGAGACATTAGCAGATGCGTTGAAACAAATGCAAACTAATGGATTGGATAATAGAGAAGAAGATATAGAATCTGCATAATCATCCGAGATTAGAAGTGATTTAGGTACATTGCAAAGAAAGTAGCAAATCTTGAAAGGGATAACATAGTTAAAGAATTGAAAACTCTTGGATTGATGGGAAAGGAAGGCTTGGATGTACTTATGCAAATGGCTTTAAACACACATTATGAAAAATATTTGAATAAAGGCTTGCGTTTATTAGAAGATTAATTAGATGGTTCAAAAAAGTATGCTTAATTGGCATCTTACTTCTAAAGATTTCTCTTTCTTGATATGTCGAGTTAAGTAGTTAATAGATTATGACATATTTTGTATGCAACAGGTCTAATCTTATTGTAAGTTTTGATAAAAAGCTTGAAATTAGGTTAAGGATAGTCCAATTTTCAAAATATAAATGGTTTATCGATGCCCAATGTTGGTTCTTATATATGATTTGACTTGTGATCAAATAGGCTCTTTTTGGCAATTGGCAATTGAATCGTACATTTTGGCATAACTTGTATAGGTTGATTGGAAGTTTAATTTGCTAAATGATAGTGGACTAGAAAAATTTCAATAATAATGGAATATTTATTCACATATAATTAAAATAAAGTTAGATTGTTATCAAATGATTTACTATTAATAATTAATATTGTTCAATATTGATATTATATTAATATGATAATTAATTAATATTGATCTAGATATATTGTTATGTACTTAACTAGCTTAATATCCATAGCGTTGATTTAATTTATATTATATGTATTAAATAATAGACTAATTAATTTAAAATATGAATTTTAAATATTTCAATTTTGCAAAAAAAAAAAATACATAACTAAATTGTGGCTTTTTTTAATATTTTATGTATATATAAGTTAGTCTCTGTAAATTGTAAATACTAAATAATATGAAAAATAAATTAAATAATATATTACAATTACAAGGGTATAATCGCCAAAATGCAATATTTTGTTTTATACTTGTGTATACAAACACTAGATAGTATAAATCTTTGTTTAATACGATAGATCCCAAATGTGGTATAAGATAATTGTACTGTTCAGTATTTCTTATACTGCATTGTCTAATTCCCTTTATTTTATTTAATTCTTGTAACTAAATGCTTTCTATGTCTATATATGAGTGCCAGTTATTTTGTTCCATCATATACGGGTGTTAGTTCACGTATGTAATATTTATTTATTTGCTAATTTTTATATTGTATACTATATTAATTATTTTCGATTACCAATTTTCATTTAATGTTTGATAACATTTATATGCATTATTAAAATCTCATTTAAAATATTTTAATAAATAAAGATTTTTTGGCCGTAATAAAGAATTAATTAATGGTTTTTAATTAGTTGTCAAGGGAAAAAAAAAAAACCAGGCGAAAATTGAATTTCCGATATATTGGACCTTGCAAAGCAGCGAAATAAAAGTCCCACGCTTGCAATTTTTAGTGAATAAAAATCGTTTTTATGTGGCTCATGGCGAAGCTCACCGTTGGCATTTTCTTCACAAGCAGAAAAGGTCTACTCCAACATTTTTATTTTAATTGTCACCTCTCGTATTGTATTTTTTTTTTAATTTTTATAATTATATATTTGAAGTTTAAAAATACCTTTTTAATACTTAAACTTTACCCATTTTTACCATTAAGTAGTTGAGTCTTGCCAAAGCTCAAAACTAGCATTCTAAATTTTATTTATTTTATAATTAACTACTTAACCATATCAGTATAATATAAATAGCTCCAAAAAATTTGTAAATTATAAATTGCCATGTTTAAATTTCACGTATTTAATTCAAAAAGAGTTAAAGTTTAGCTACTAAATATGATATTTACAAATTTTTTTCCCTTTTTCTTTTATGGAAGAAAAAATTATTTTTATTTGTGGATCTCTAGTGGAATTTTAGTTTGAGGGATAGTAACACCAACAATTAAAATTCTTCAACTTTGTATATAATTTGATAAAGCGTTAATGTTGCGAATAATACTTGAATTTTAGTAAAATATGCAATTAAATACCTAAACTTTAAAATTGATCAGTTTAATACATAAATTTTGAAATCGATTGATTTAGAATATGAAAGAACTTTTCTTATATACTAATAATACCTCCGTGATATTGGTTAGTATCCACGAAAAGTTCGTTCAGCTACTAAATTAAACAATTTTGAAGTTCAAGTACCCAATTACACATTTTACGAAAGTTTAGGTATCATTCACGATATTTACCCTTTAAATTTAAAAGTTCAAAAATGAAATTATAGAATTTAACTAAGTTTAGGTTAGACATGTGATGTTTCCACTTATATTTAATATTGTGCTCAAATTATTTATGTATCATTGGACTATTGTGTGGATCCATTCTTATATGTTTACGCATCATGTAAGACAGACAACTTTTACATTGTATATATAGGTGCATGGTTGTCGGTAGATGTGATTTTTTATGGCCAAATGTTGCAAATGATATCTAAACTTGGACAAAATATACAATTAGATACCTAAACTTTAAAATCGATCAATCTAATTCTTAAATTACTTTTCATGTATACTAACCAATATGATGTAGGTATTGTTGGCATGTACAAAAAGTTCTATTAGATACTAAATTAATCAATTTAGTATCAATTTCAAATTTCAGATACTGAATCAATCAATTTCAAAATTTAGGTATCTAATACATATTTTATTAAAATTTAGGTACTATTCTTGACATGGACCCATTTTTCTTTCTCATGAAATCGATGGATTTCAAATTTCAAAATGTTCCTATTATGCTGAGAGATATCCATAGGTGAAGAAAGCTATGCTATCATATAAAGAATGTATGGATAGATAATTTAATTATAAGTATAATAAGGGAAAGAGGGTAAGAATCCAGGTAGGACTAAAAGAAAGGCAAGATCACAAGGAAAGAAAATATAATGGAACTAACAGAACATAATTATCAGAGACAAAGTAACTAGTTTCATTCCTTTTCGCTAAGTCCCCAATAAAAATAAGATGAAAATAAAAAGAGCTAAGAAGAAAACTTACAATGAAATCATAAGCTTTATTAATCCACAATTGGTAGATACAAAGTAGGCAGAGAAATGGTAAAACAAAATATTACAAGTATGGTTTTATAAAGGTTTGTTCTGTCTAGTCTAAAGCAAAATATTACAAGGTACTAGTTGCTAGAGAAAACAAAGGATGTTGCATGCTAGAGAGTGTTTAAGAGTATCTGCTCTAAAATGATTGGTAATGCTTGGTGTTTCCTCCCATCAGTAAAGTCATCTATTTATATAGTTCTTGAAACTTATTGTTGTTACCTGCCCTTGATTGTTTTGGATGAAGTTTATCAGTAACCCTTTAATATCTTTATCCATTGTCTTTGCTTGTTTTGATTGTCTTTAGCTGCATCGTTACCTATGTATTTATTGTCTCCAATTGTTTTATATTGTTTGCTTTGCTTGTCCTTAGCTACCTCTTTATCTGTCTATTAATCTATCCTTATCTCTTCTTCATTCATGGCTTCTTCTACAATTTCATCTTCTTTGAAGGTTTCCACCAGTTTGGACTATTTTGTATCAATTGTTGGCCATATTATCATGTAACTTGAAGAAAATATATTATATATCTTGTTTTGAAAAATTAAGAAACAATCTTGTGGCTGTTTAGTTGAATGCGCTATTTCATAGGCAATCCATCTTTCAATTTGGACATCCATTAAAATATTGCATTCTTCTTTCATCTATTTAGGATATTTAAGATTATATTCAGCTTCCATGATAATTTTATGAATAGCTAGCCTTATATCATATATAAACCATTCTTGAAAATTGATATGATGGTCATGGTGACCATTAAGCTGTATCCCCTATGAGATGAGTCACTTATAGAAACAAGATTACTTATGACTTCTTTTATTGCAATCCCAAGCTTTGTTTTTCTGTATTGTTTGGGTGTTCCAACAACATATTTTATCAATCCATAGTCCAATAAGGATTCAAAATGTTCAAGATTGATATTAAGTTTATAAACGCAGAATTCTATTTCTCCTTTTCTGTTTCTGTAGAAATCTGTAGTAATACTATAGTTGTTGTCTATGTTATTCTTTGCATATTCTTGTATTATGAGAAAAGGTTTTCAAAAATTTTTCTATGACAAGAAAATGTATCAATTGTCTAGCTTTGAAGGGCATTTTCTCAATATTTTTGCTTATGTTAAAGAATATATATATAACCAAAGTTCCCCCTGTTCTTTGAATATGAATTGTCATCTTTCATTTTCGCCCCAAATAATTAGGGAATGAACTAATTTTCAATTATCCCCAAGTAAATCTTTTACCAAATAATGCGGATTCAACAATTAATTATTAAGATTTATTATAAAATTAAGCCGTAGAGCATGTTTGCCAAGAGTTTTTGTCTTGGTTGAATATTCACCGAGGTTTGTTATTAGCTTTTCGTCAAACATAAAGTTGAAGTGGGCTCAGTCTCATCTCGTGCATGTGCCTAATTAGGCTTCAAGAAAAATGTTAAAGTGACGTAGGGCTTTTGCTATACTTGGGTTACGTTTGATGTATTTACATTTTTATTATTATATGGTCATTTTCATTTGCTGAGGTTTCGTTGTTGTGAAATGAAAACACCATAGTGAAGAAGTTACCTCACGCGAGTTAACTAACATCCATGCCGTCCACGTAGTGGTTATGTGATAGCTATGGCGTTCACACTTCATAGCTAAAGTATATCTGTATTATCATTGCCTACTTTATTCATATTATTACTTTTATTTTCCCTTTTTTATGGGTTATGTGAAGAAGATGCCAAAGAAGAAATTTATCATCGTTTGCCGAATTCTATTGAGTTTTCATGTTGCGATTGCCAGCACTTCATCTTCATTTGCCTTGAAGTCTTTTCTTCTTCACAATTTCATACATTTTCATCACATTCATTTTCCAGGAAGAAAATAATAATAATAATAATAATAATAATATTATTATTATTATTATTATTATTATTATTATTATTATTATTCTTTTCCTAATCAAATCTCTCAACCCTTCTCATTGACCTTTTTCATTTGAAGCAGGATTGTTCATTGATTTTAGTTGAGCTGTATTGCAAATCAAACCAAACCAAGCTAGATCCATTTAATAAAAAAATTAGTTTGGATAAGGATCCAAATAACACACAATTCAATTGTGGGACTCAATCAAACCAAAATATAAAATACAATCCTAGTTTCGTACTTAAAAAAAAATTGAAACCGTCATATTACTATTTTTTTTTTTTTATATGCCAAACCTTAAATCCCTAATTATGACTACTTGTTCACTATAGTGCATGGAATAAGACTATAATATAATAGTAATTATTAAGGAAGGGAGATAAAGTTGTAATAAAATTATCATATATTTATCTTCTAATTTAAGAGGGCATTTTGAAGGAAAAAAATGACATTGAATTATTATTTATAGTTCTAAGGAATATATGACCATCTATATATGTTTTTTTAATAGGAGTGGCGTGGCACGGAAAGCGAGATAATTGATCCAAACACAACGGATGAATCAAGATTCAAAGAAAGCAACAAAATGTAATCTTTACAAGAGAAATCTCTCTCAAAATATCAAATATCGTAAAAAAATATCAAAAATATATCCCTTTTACAAAGCCTTAAAAGCTATTTATTCTGTTACATGAGAAACCAAAAAGACAAATAATAAATATAGTCAAACCTGTCAATAAAGACCATTGACTATGGGAAACCTAAAACCTAAAAATAAAAGCTAATAAAGATAGCAATTAAATACAAAAATAAAAGCTATTAAATAAAAATAAAAGCTTCCTCTCTCTATTGAATGCGCCTGCATAATTGTTCTTGCTCTTGGGACGTTTTCAAGGCAGACCAACGCCGCCTCCTATGCCGGCGGCGTAAACCTCCATTTGGCCGGCGTAGGTCCAATCTTCAAGGCTACGCCGGCGGCTTCTTCGCCCTAGTCTTCTGATGCTTCTTGAAGGAGTCCAGATTCTTCAAAAATAGTTCTGCCATTTTGTTTGCATCAAGGAGTTATTCCATAAAGATTAACATTGTATAGAATTATTATTTCAAGGAAGTAAAGGATAATTGGTATGAATTCTTACGTCTTACTTTCTTGACGCTTCCAACTCCTAATTCTTGAAAAAAAAAGGGAAAAAGAAATAGATAAATAAAAACAAAGGAAACTTATATTAATTGCTCAATACATTCCAAATGCTAATTTTAGACTCATATAATGATGGCTGCTGAGTGATAACTGGTAACATATAAAATGTCACGTCACGATCCTGTCGTAAATCTACTTCATTGTGCATTTCAACGCGATTTTAGCAAAATTTGATTAAATGATAAAATGAACAGTTGAAGATTAAACGCATGAAAGTTAGAAAAAGAATCAAAATTAGGAGTTAAATGAATTCGTTTTTGTGCATTTAGAATTGCAAGAAGCAACCGCCAATTGACTGGCTCATTGAGTCACCAGGGTTAAGGCATTTTGATGCTTCCTGGAGCTAAAAGTGGTCATAAAAATTGTTTTCGTCATCTAGATTGGCCTATAACCTCGACATCTAGATGGCTTCTACATTTCAGTTCCACAAGAGGAAGAACAAAATTAAAAATTTTTCTTAATGTATTTTTATTGAATTATTCCACCGTGCATTGTTAGCTAGAGGATGCAGAATATATAACAATGCTCATATGTGTAATAGATACAAATATACCTAAATTAGTTCCTTAAAATTAGCAATCATTGAAAAATATTCAAACGTGCTGAATGTTTGAAGTTTCCTTTATCAAATAAACTACTATTTATGTAGGAAGTTGTTATTCTTAGGAGTCCTTGACACCAGCCATATTCCTTAGATAGATATTTAGGAGTCCTTGATATCAACCATATTCCTTGAATAGATATTCGAATGAGTATAATCTCCCTTATTCTCCATAAAATGTGGGATACACCTTATAACTCCTAAAGCTCATCCGTTTGATTATAACTCGTAAAGCTTAATTGTTTGGACTAGGTTTGCCAATACCCTCCTGCAAACTGAGCTGAGGATGAAGGCATAGTTTGTTACGACAGTAAGCTAATGTAGCTTTTGAAATAGATTTTGTAAATAGACCAATAACCTATTTAGTCAAAGGAATATGTTTAGTGATAAGTATCCCAAGAGCAATGCATTCACATACAACATGGTAGTCTAATTCGATAGGTTTACTTCGAGCATGGAAAACTGGATTAACCGTCATGTATAGAGCATTGATATTATCACAATAAAAAGTTGGTGAAAATGAAAGTGAAGTGCAAAGATCTTTGAGAATATAAGTTAGCCAGGTAAGCTCAGCAGTAGTATTAGCCATAGCATGGTACTCTGCTTCGGTACTAGAGCGAGAGATAGTGTGCTGCTTCTTAGCACACCATGAAATGATGTTGGAACCAAGAAATGTACAGTAACCAGTAATTGATCACCTAGGTGTAGGATAACCTACCCAATCAGCATAAAAAAGACAGATAATGTAAATGTAGTATTGGAAGTAAGATGAAGACCGATAGAGCGTGTACCTTTGAGGTACTGAAGGATGCAATTAATCAAGATTTCACAAAACCCTTATCACTTAGTTTTCAAAACCTCCCAAGGAAAATCCCGAATTAGATTCCAAATTAACCGGTTAATGTGAGCTTATCCATTCGGTTATGCACTCTTTGAATATGAATCCATTTTCTGAAAGATCCTAGCTTTACCGTAAGGTTCACAAGCGGTTGAATATTTATTCCATAAGCGCTTATTCGATCCAATCGTACCACATGATCCTTTAAAGGGAGTTCACCACAAACTATAGCGGCACCATTCGCCAAAATTTGTCCTTTTTTAATGGATTTACCCCTTTGAACCTGGGGTTTTTTATGCATACAAGTATTTTTGTTGGAATGCATAAATTGTGAATCATAGTTGACATGGTAGGACAAATCTGGATGCATCAAAGTGATGCACTGAAGAGCTCCAACAATCCCATGATAAAAACTTGGATCCATAAGAGGAGTTGCAAGTTTAGGAGAACTGAGCTTGACATCCAATGGAGTAGACATAGGTTTGTAATCGAGCATTTTTTATCACTCAAGAATGTTAAGAGTATAGTGTGATTGAGAAAGATGCAGTCCTTCAAGTGTGGAAGAGATCTCAATTCCAAGAAAATGATGAATTGGTCTGAGATACTTCATGGAGAATTCTTGGCTTAAGGTTTGAACAAAGGAATTAACAATCGTAATGGAAGACCCTGTAAGGAGCATATCATCAACGTATAAAAGCAAAGCAAGAATATCCTAATCAGAGTGACAAACAAAAAGAGAAGGATCAGCAAGATTGCAAAGAAAACCACAAGAAATAAGAAAATCATCAAGTCTATCAAACCAAGCATAGGGTGCCTATTTAAGCCTATATAGAGCATGTTGAAGCTTACAAACATGATTTGAAATTGAGAGTCAACCATAGTTGGGGGTTGTTCCATGTATATATCTTCAACAGCATAACCATACAAGAATGCATTTTTGACGTCCAATTGTTAAATGGGCCAATGCTTTACAAGTGCAATAGTTAAAATTAGACAAATTGCACCTAGATGTATGATAGGAGAAAATGCCTCTGTATAACCAAGTCCATTGATTTGTATTCCATAAATAAATCTCAACATCAAGCAAATTATCGACAATATGAAAAGATGATTGGTTAAATTGTTAGAGGAGGTCAATATGATGAATACTAGTGGGTTTTGATGAGATGACATAAAAAATGCATTATAGTAGATAGCAACTAAGACCTTAGCTTAGGAAGTTATAACTTTCACTACAAGAAAATTGACTTTTAGAGATAAAAATTTTGTAACGAAAAACTAGTAAGACAAATTATATTTCTATAGATAGAATTAATGATGATGATTTTTGCAATAGAAATTTACGTTTAGAGAAATAAACTTTGTCTCTAAATCTCAACTTTCTTGTAGTGTTTTAATGATCACATGTTGGTTTATTGAAATTGCTTAGACGTAGTCTATTAAAATAACATACATCCATCCATTCAATACTTAATCCATCTTTGGAGGTCTTCAATTTAGTATCATCTCAAGGGTTCTTCAAGAGTTTGACCATATACGATATCTTTGTTAAACATTTTATAGAAATAGGTTAGAAGGTAGTTGATACATGTGTTGCTTGTATATTGTATAATTCCATACTTGTTTTAGAAGTTTATTTGACACATTCATAATAAAATGTAAATGAACCATTTCAATATGTAAATAAAGCTTTTAGTCTTGCTTTGTTTCATATATACTTCTTTATCTACAGATTTTGCGATACATATATTTTTGTTGGTATGTAGAAACAACCAAAATTGTAATCATGCCAATAGAGAATTTAAGGAATCTAAAAGATTGTGGGTGATTTTCTTGAAAGATAGAGCTACTAATAAGGCAGTTGGGATACTAGAAGATGCGGTGAAACAAATGCAAACTAGGAGTGATTTAGGTACACTTGCAAAAGAAAATCGCATATCTTGAAAGGGAAAACATAGTTAAAGAATTGAAAACTCTTGAATTGATTGGAAAGGAATGCTTAGATGTACTTATGCAAATGACTTCAAACACATAATATGAACAATTTTCGAATAGAGGCTCGCGTTTCTTAGGAGATTAATTGGACAATTTGAAAAGTATGATTAATTGGCATCTTACTTCTGAAGTTTTCTCTTTTTTGATGTGTTGAGCTAAGTAGCTAATAGATTATGACATATTTTGTATGCAACAGGTCCAATCTTATTGTAAATTTTGATTAAGAAGCTTGAAGTTAGGTTAAGGATAGTTGAATTTTCAAAATAAAAATGGTTTGCTGATGCCCATTGTTGGTTCTCATATATAATTTGACTTGTGATCAAGTATGCTCTTTATGGCAATTGGCAATTTGAATCCTACATTTTGGCATAACTTGTATAGGTGAACTGAAAGTTTGCTAAATGACAATGAACTAAAAGAACTTCAATAACAATGGAATATAGATCTATATATAATTAAAATAAAGTTAGATTGTTATCAAATGATTTACTATTAATTTAGTAATTAATATTTTTCAATATTGATATTTATATTAATATGATAATTAATATTGATCTAGATATATTGTTATGTACTTAATTAGCTTAATATCCATAGTATTGATTTAATTTATATTATATTTATTAAATAATAGACTAATTAATTTAAAATATGAATTTTAAATATTTCAATTTTGCAAAAAAAATTACATAACAAAATTGTGGCTTTTTATTTAATATTTTATGTAATTTATTTAATTGTATATATAAGTTAGTTGCTTTAAATTGTAGATATTAAATAATATGAAAAATAAATTAAATAATACAAGCAGACGATGCACCCGTGATGCGCGTGCAAATAAAACAATAACTTTTAAAATATTGACTAATTTGATTTTGAACCTATATAAAGAGTAGTAAATAGTTAGTGATCATTCCGATGCAATACATGTATATCCAGCAATGTTCTCAATATGTAAAACTCTAACATAACATATTGGTAATAAAAGTACCTTTAAGACAACAATACATTTTTATATGCAACATTCCTCGTGTATGTCCTCAACACCTTAGGTAGATTTTCTTTCTTAACAAAAACTTTTGTTGATGCCATTGATACTCTTCGTGATAGTGTTACATAGAGTTGATTTCTTGCAATGATTGTCCTTCAAGAAATTCACCTTGAATTTCAAGCCATCATATATTTGGGAACATTATTAATTTTTTAAGATAAAATATGGTGGAACATCATTAAATATGGTATCAAAGCTTTAGATCGGTGTATAAAATACATGTTAGGCTAAAAAAGAAAAAGACTGTCTATTTAACTCTTGTTTAATTCTATTTAAACCCTATTTAATTTCATGCTTTCATGGATGCCAAAAAGATGTTATGCTTATATGCTAAAAAATAAAAAGACTATGTTTATTCAACCCATATTTAATTCTATTCAAACCTATTTAATTTTATGATTTCAGGAATACCAAAAATATTTTATGCCCATATGCTAAAAATATTATATTAAAAATATTTACATTGGTATATAAAGATACATGCTTAAGCTAAAAAAAGAAAAGACTATGTCTATTCATCCCATATTTAATTCTATTCAAACTTTATTTAATTTAATGATTTAGGGATACCAAAAAATATTTTACGCCCATATGTTAAAAAAGGAAAAGATTATATCTATTCAATCCCTATTTAATTCTATTCGAACCTTATTTAATTTCATGATTTCAGGGATACCAAAAATATTTTATACCCATATGCTAAAAACATTATATTAAAAACATTTATACTAAAATTATTTACACTAATACATCAAAAGGGATTGTTTTGTTTTAATAGTATAGATATTACAATTATAAGATTATGATTGTGAAAATGTAATATTTTGTTCTATACTTGTGTATACCAAATACTAAATAGTATAAAATCTTTGTTTAATATGATGGATACCAAATGTGGTACAAGATAATTGTGTTGTTCGGTATTTCTTATATTGTATTCTCTAGTTCCCGTTATTTTGTTTAGTTCTTGTAACTAAATGCTATCTATGTCTATATATGAGTGCCAATTATTTTGTTCCATCATATATGCATGTTAGGTCATGTATGTAATATTTATTTATTTGCTAATTTTTATATTGTATACTATATTAATTATTTTCGATTACCAATATTCATTTTAATGTTTGATAACATTTATATGCACTATTAAAATCTCCTTTACATTATTTTAATAAATAAAGAATTTTGTCCCTAATGAAGAATTAATTAGTGATTTTTAATTAATTGTCAAGGGGAGAAAAAAAAACAGGCGAAAATAGAATGTCCGATATGTTGGAACTTGCAATGCAACAAAATAATTCACACGCTTGTAATTTTTGGGGAATAAAATTCGTTTGTATGTGGGTCATGGCAAAGCTCAGCGTTGGCATTTTCTGCACAAAGCAAAAAAGGTCTACGCCGACTTTTTTTATTTTAATTGTCACCTTTCGTATCTGTATTTTTTTATTTTTAAAATTAATTATTTAAAATTTAAAAATACCTTTTTCATACTTAAATTTTATCCATTTTTGCAATTAAGTAGTTGAGTCTTGCCAAAGCTTAAAACTAGCTTTCTAAACTTTATTTATTTTTGTAGTTAACTACTTAACTACATTACTATACTACAAATAGCTTCAAAATGTTTGTAAATTATAAATTGCCATGTTTAAATTTCACGTAGTTAATTGCAAAAGAGTTAAAATTTAGGTAGCAAATATGATATTTTCTCCTTTTTTTTTTCCTTTTACTTTTATGGAATAAAAATTCATTTTTATTTGTGAACCTCTAGTGGAATTTTAGTTTCAAGGACGGTAACACTAGCAATCAAAATTCTTCAACTTTGTACATAATTTGATAAAGGGTCAATATTACCACCTATCTACTACGCCTCACTATAAAAGCCTCTCAAAGAAGCCCTAGTCCTTTTGCTCTTTCTCTCGCGCGGCTTCTTACCAAACAGATAAGAACAGAAACCCTAACTCTCTTTTATCTCTCTGTTTCTGATCTAACAAACAGAATATAGAATGGATACTAACACTTGATCTTTGTTAGCTATGCAGGTGGATTATGTATTGTGGCTATTCGAGGAAGCCACCGACTCCTACTCTGAAATTTCTCTGTAAGATTTTGGGAATGCCCCTATTCCATTCATCTGTTTGATTTTTATACATGTACAAGAGATTGAACTAATTTCTGTTATGACAACTGTATACAACTCTTATTGTTGTGATGTACATGCAAAATCATTAAGCCACTTAGGTTTTTGTCTAGATCTATGAGCTGTCCTTATTCTGTTAGTTACGGATGTAACAACTTTCTCTCCTTCTGGAAAAATGACCTTCTCCTCAAGGTCAAAAGTGGGGTAGATCCGTTGAAAATGAGATAGATCCTCCCATGTAGCATCTTCCAGCGGTAACCCTTCCCACTGAACCAAAACCTGAGCCACCTGAGACCCTTGTTTCAAAATTTTTCTTGAATCAACAATACACAGAGGTTGAATGAGTGGATGCTCTTAAAGAAAAAACCGATGGTAGAGCTAACGGAGTATCCTTAGGTCCGTTGGCTGATTTGAAACAGGATACATGAAAAACATCATGTATTCGAGAACCCTGTGGAAGTTCCAGCCTATAAGCTATGGTACCAATCCGTTCAGTAATGCGGAATGGACCATAAAACCTCTGGAAAGTTTGTGAAAAGTATTTCCAGAAACTGAGGTTTGTTTGTAGGGTCTTAATTTGACATACACCCAAGCCCCTACATCAAAAGTGACTTCAGTGCGATTCTTATCTGCAAATTTCTTCATTCTGTCCTGAGCTGCTTGAAGATTCGTCTTTAAAGAGATAGAATCTTATCCCGAGTAGTTAATTCCATATCAATTGCCTCCAAAGTCGAAATGCCTCTAACATACATTGGAATTGTAGGGGGTTTTCTGCCATAAACAACTTCAAAAGGGGTTAATTGAGCTCCCTCATGTTGAGATGTATTGTAAGAAAACTCAGCCCAAGGTAAAAATTTATACCAGTGGGTTGGAACATCCATAACAAAACATCGTAAATATTGTTGTATAGTCCACTCAAAACTTCAGTCTGCCCATCAGATTGAGGATGATAGGCTGTGCTATAAGCCAGTTTAGAGCCACTCAAATGAAACAAATCTTTCCAAAAACTACTCATGAATACTGGATCCCTATCCGAAACAATGGATCTTGGGAAACCATGTAGTTTAACTACCATTTGAACAAACAATTGAGCCATCTTAGTAGCTGAAAAATGAGAATCCAAAGCTCCCAAGTGACAATACTTCGATAAACGGTCCACCACGACCAAAATAACAGAAAAGCCATTGGATTTTGGAAGACAAGTAATAAAATCCATTGAAATATCCTCCCAAATCTATTCGGGTATTGGCAAAGGTTGCAATAACCCAGCAGGCTTTTGGTAGAGTATTTGGTTTGCTGACAAACCATACAATCTCAATAAACATTTCCACATCATTCTTCATGCCTGGCCAATAAAATTGTGTGGCAGTCCTCTTATAGTTTTGAGAATACCAAAGTGTCCTGATAAAGGAGTGGAATGACACTCCTGTAATATAGAGGAATCAATTTGGAAGTAGCTACCAAAAAGAGTCGGCCTCTGCTATAAAGCAAACCCTGATGCCATTTCAGTGGCCATTTCAACTGCTGTCCTTGTTCCAACTTTTGTATCAACTCGATAAAAGCTGGAAGTTGAATGTTTTCTTGCTTAAGTGAGTCAACTATATGCAATGAAGGCATAGAAGTGACCATTTGCATTATCAAACCATCATGCTGACGAGACAAAGCATTAGCCACCACATTCTCTTGACCAGATTTGTATTGTATGGAATAATCATATCCCAAAAGCTTTGTCAAATACCTATGTTGTTCAGGAGTGGAAATAACTTGAGTGAGGAGTTCCTTAAGACTTCTATGATCTGTCCTTATAGTAAAATGGGATCCCAACAAGTATTGTCTCCATTTTTAACAGCTTCCACCACCCCAAAAAGTTCTCGAACATAAGCAGATGCTTTCACCATTCTTACTAAAATAAGAAATTGGACGTTCATCTTGTAACAAAATTGCTCCTATTCCTGTCCCAGAAGTGTCTGTTTCCAACACAAAAGGTTTCTGAAAATCTGGTAACACTAATATAGGAGCTATTACCAAAGCTTGTTTCAGAAAATCAAAAGCACTCTGAGCAACCTCTGACCACTGAAAAGCATCCTTCTTTAACAAGTCAGTCAAAGGACTTGCAATTGAAGCATAAGATTTAATAAATCGTCGATAGTATCCAGAAAGTCCCAAAAAGGCTCGTAACTGCTTCAAAGTAGTAGGTGTTGGCCAAGATTGAACCGCAGCAACCTTATGTGGATCAGGTTGTACCCCTTTGACAGAAACAATATGACCAAGATAATCAATTGTAGCTTGGCCAAAAGCACATTTTGATTTCTTAAGATAGAGAGTGTTAGCTTGCAAAGTAGTTAACACTTGCTCTAAATGTGCTAGATGATCCTCCAAAGTTCTGCTGTAAACAAGAATATCATAAAAAAAAAAAACAATTACAAATTTGCTTAAAAAGGGTTTAAAAATGGTATTCATCATTGCTTGAAAAGTGGCCGGAGCATTATTAAGGCCAAAAGGCATCACAAGGAACTCATAGTGTCCTTCGTGAGTGCGAAAAGCAGTTTTTGGAACATCCTCTATAGCCATCTTGATCTGATGGTAACCAGATCGTAAATCCAATTTCGAAAAAATCACAGCTCCACACAATTCATCAAGGAGCTCATCAATCGTAGGAATAGGAAATTCATCCTTAATGGTAGCCTGATTCAAGGCTCTGTAGTCCACGCAAAACCTCCAAGTACCATCTTTCTTCTTAACTAATAAGACTGGAGATGAGAAGGGACTATTGCTACATTGAATAATACCCTGATCAAGCATTTCATGCACCTGCTCTCAATTTCTGTCTTCTGGAAATGAGGGTAACGATAGGGTTTGACATTAACAGCATCCACTCCATTAACTAAATGGATATGATGTTGAATAGACCGTAGTGGGGGCAATGATATGGTGGCTCAAAAATTGATGAAAATCTGCCCAATAGTTCTTCAATCGAACTATTGTAGGTGGTATTCCCTGAAAAGGAATCCATCTGAGCCATAAGAGTATAGCAAGAAGCTACTGCTTGAACCTTAAAGAGCGCCTTAACTGATTATGAGAAATCAGTTGTGCCGAACAGATTGATCACCAATCAAAGTAATTTGAGAACCTTATGAGCAAATGTCATAACCAAACCACTGTAATCAATTGTCACTGAACCCAACCCTTGGAGCCATTGAACACCCAAAACTATATCTGCTCCTTGGATATCCAAAATATAAAAAGTATCATGAAATTGATACCCTTGAATATTCATGTGAACCAATTCACATTGACCTTGACACTCTAGTTTATGACCATTACCCAACATGACATTAAATTGTTCAGCAGGGAAAATAGGAAGTCCCAAATGTTTAGCAACCCTACTATGCATGAAGTTATGAGTGCTACTCGAATCAACTAACACAGAAAATTGTGGGAATTAATAAGCCCTTGAAACCGAAGTGTTCTAGGAAATAATTCTCCATTAAGAGCATGGTAACTAATAGTACAATGCATATCATCCATATCACATATATCGGACTCATCCTGCATTCCACTATCATCAACATGATCATCAGAAAGAAGCAACAAAAATCTGGCTTTGCATTTGTGATTTCGACTAAATTTTTCATCACAATTAAAACAAAGCCCTTTTTCACGACGTACGCATTTCCTCCGGAGTTAATCGTTTAATAGGTAAAGAAGAGGGTTTAAAAGTGTTATATGAAGAAGAAGGTTTAGTAGTAATTGGTATAAGTGGTTTAGAAAATTATCGGGGGGTAGAAGTGTGTGTGGTTGAGAGAGGTTTAGAAGTGGTTGAAGTGTTTGAGAAAAAGGGTTTAGAAGTCTGAAAATTATGTGATTGCTCCTTAACTTTATCCTCATGCATTCGGGCTAACCATATGGCATCCATCAAATCTTTGGGTCTAGCAATCTGTACTTCACGTCTCAATGTAGGTACCAATCTAGAAATGAAGCAACTGAGCAAAAAGGACTCAGGTAAGCCCACAATTCGATTAGATAACTCCTTAAACTGAGATTGATAATGTGATACAGATGAAGTTTGAGTTAATTTGGCAAGCATACCCTGTACATCCTCATATCCTGATGGTCCAAACCTTTTTTGAAGGGCCTCAGTGAACTTAGTCCAAGAACTAAGTTGTTTATTCAAATACATCCATTTGTACCAATTCAATGCTTCACCCTCCAAAGCAAAAGATGCAATAGTGATGCGCTGTTCATCAAACATTATGAAATACAAAAAATTGATCCAATTTGAAAAGCCACCCCAAAACCTCCTCTCCCGAAAATTTGGGAATTTCTAATTTGATACCTTTCAAAAGATTCCCATACTGAGTATGATGACTCGAAAATGATGAATCTTGTTCATGAATAACAGAATGATTGGAAGCGGCAAGATTCTGATTCACCTCCAACTTTTCGATTTTGTCATTCATTGTACTCAAACTTTTTGAATAGCAAGAAGAGTTTTTTTTCAAAATATCAACTTCCTCCCCAAAATCAGCAGATCTAGTGACAGGCGCCATCATCCACAATCAAAAAATAAGGACGAGAGCACCAAATATTACCACCTGTCTACTACGCCTCACTATAAAAGCCTCTCAAAGAAGCCCTAGTCCTTTTGCTCTTACCAAACAGATAAGAACAGAAACCCTAACTCTCTTTTATCTCTCTGTTTCTGATCTAACGAACATAATATAGAATGGATACTAACACTTGATCTTTGTTAGCTATGTAGGTGGATGATGTATTGTGGCTATTCGAGGAAGCCACCAACTCCTACTCTGAAATTTCTCTGTAAGATTTTGGGAATGCCCCTATTCCATTCATCTATTTGATTTTTATACATGTACAAGAGATTTAACTAATTTTTGTTATGACAACTGTATACAACTCTTATTGTTGTGATGTACATGCAAAATCATTAAGCCACTTGGGCTTTTGCCTAGATTTATGAGCTATCCTTGTTCTGTTAGTTACGGATGTAACAGCCAATATCACGAATAATACTTGAACTTTAGTAAAATATGCAATTAAATATTTAAAATTTAAATTTGATTAATTTAATATATATAAATTTTGAAATAGACCAATGTACTTTATGCACGTTAACAGTACCTCCGTAATATTAGTTGGCATACAAAAAAAGTTTGTTCTGGTATTAAATCGATCAATTTTAAAATTTATGTACTAAATTAATAGATTTTAAAGTTCATATATCCAATTGCTTATTTTACGAAAGTTTAGGTACCATTTAGATATTCACCCTTTAATAAATTGAAAAATTCGAAAACAAAATTATAGAATTTAACAAAGTTTAGGTAGGAAACGTGAGATTTACCACCTATGTTGAATATATTGTGCTCAGATTATTTATGTATCGTTGGACTATTGTGTGGATCCATTCTTATATGTTTACGCATCATGTAAGAAAGACAACTTTTACATTGTATATAAAGGTGCATAGCTCTTGGTAGATGTGGTTTTTCTTGGGTAAATGTTGTAAATAGTACCTAAACTTTGATAAAATATATAATTTAGTATCTAAATTTTGAAATTGATCAATTTTGAAATTGATTAATTTAATACTTCAATCACTTTTTATATATACTAACCAATATCACGTGGGTATTGTTGGCTTGTATGAAAAATTCTATAAGGTATTAAATTAATCAATTTTGTATCAATTTTAAATTTCAAATACTAAATCGATTAATTTCAAAATTTGAATATCTAATTATATATTTTATTAAAATTTAGATATCATCCATAGCATGAATCCATTTTTCTTTCTCCTGAAATTGATTGATTTCAAATTTCAAAACGTTCCTATTGTGCTGAGAGATATATATCCATAGGTGGAGAGAGCTCTATCTGAAAGCTCTGCTGTCATATAAAGGATGTGTTAGGATGTGATCTAACAAATAACACAAATAATGGCAGAACAAAACAGCAAAAAAATAAAGCACACACATAGATTTACGTGAAAAATCCAAAAGGGGAAAAACGATGGGCAAAAGAGAGAGAATTCACTATATATTTAAAAAGGAGTACAATAGTTCTTGAGAGAACCACATATGGCTGCTCTAAATTTCAAACAACCCTAAATCCATATTTATATAAAAAAAGGTTAATGCCCTACTTGGTACCTAAACTTTGACCAAAAGTTTAATTAGATACCTGAACTTTTAATTTGTTCAATTTCATACCTCAAATGAATTTTTTGTGCCCTAATCACTAGCTCATCCAATCACTATTTGACACGTGTCATTTAAGAGACAATAAAAGAGCGAGATAGTATTTAGGGCACAAAAAGTTAATTTTGTGTATGAAATTGAAATTGAACAAATTAAAAGTTCAAGTACCTAATTGAACTTTTGGTCAAAGTTCAAGTATCAAATAGGGCATTTACCCTAAAAAAAATTGATGTAGGATATTAATGGCAAAAATAAATTATCATTAATATCAGTAATACATGATTTGACCCAGTAACTAATATCATGTATTAATATCATTTAAAGGCCAAAATTATGACCGTTAAATGTATAATGGATGTATAATAAATGTATGGTTAAATATTCATTCATTAACATTTAATTACGAGAATCAATTACAGAAATTAGGTGACAGACTCCAATAATCTCCACCTTGACATGAATTCTAGAGTAAAAAACATATACTCGACATAAAAACAAAACATTATTCACCTTTTCCACAAAACCCTAAGGGCATAAATTAGCAGCGAACTCCAATCTTTGACACAAAACATTCTCCACCTCTTCCAAGAAAATGTGGTGTTATAATCCAATAAAAGAATATCATACTTCACTGTTGCCATTGTAGAAGAGAAACAAAACCAAACATTTGGCTCTTATACCACTTTTTAGGATGTGCTCTAACTAATAACACAAACAATGACATAACAAAATAGCAAAAAAATAAAGCACATACACACATTTACGTAGAAAACCCAGATCGGAAAAAATCACGGGTAGAGGAGAGACAATTCACTATATGCTAAAGAAGGAGTACAATAATTCTTGAGAGAACCACAAATGACTACTCTAAATTTCAAACAATCCTAAATACATATTTATATAAAAAATGATGCAGGATATTAATGGTGAAAATTAATTGCCATTAATATCATTAATACATGATTTGACACAGTAACTAATATCATGTATTAATATCATTTAAAGGTCTAAATTATAACTATTAAATGTATAATGAATAAGTAATAAATATATAATCAAATATTCATTTATTAACATTTAACTATGAGAATTAGTTACAGAAACGAGTCGTGGTCTTGAAAATTTATCATGTCGTGGTGATGGTGGATAAATCTGAAACCCATCTACATGTTTCTTACACTGAAAATAGAATAGATATATGCGCACGCATTTAATTAATTTAAAGCATGATTGTAAAGTTCCACCTCTTTTTGTTGAATATGAAATGTCATCTTTCATTTTTCGCCCCAAATAACCAGGGAAGGAACTAATTTTCAATTATTCCCAAATAAATATTTCACCAAATAATGCGGATTCAGCAATTAGTTAATAAGATTTATTATTAAATCAAGCCATAGAGCATGTTTTCCAATAATTTTTGACTGGGTTTAATATTGACCGAGGTTTGTTATTAGCTTCTCGTCTACCGTAAAGTTGAAGTGGTCTCAGTCTCATCTCGTGCTTGTGCCTAAAGCGACGTAGGGTTTTTGCTATGCTTGGGTTACGTTTGATGTATTTACATTTTTATTATTATATGGTCTTTTCCATTTGCCAAGGTTTTGTTGTTGTGAAATGAAAACGCCATTGAAGAAGTTACCTCACGTGAGTTGACTAAAAGCCATACCGTGCACGTAGTGGTTATGTGATAGCTACGGTGTTCACACTTCAGAGCTATAGTTATATCTGTATTATTATTGCCCACTTTGTTCATATTATTACTTTTATAACTTTTTTTTTATTTGAAAATTTAATTTATTTTCCTTTTTTTATGGGATATGTGAAGAAGATGCCAAAAAAGAAATTTATCATCATTTGCCAATTCTATTGAGTTTTCATGTTGCGATTGGCGGCACTTCATTGCAAATTAAACCAAACTGAGCTAGATCCATTTAGTTTGAAAGGATCCAAATAATACACAATTTGATAGTGGAACCCAATCAAAACAGAATGGAAAATAAATACCTTGCTTCCTACTTAAAAAAAATTTTGAAACCGGCATATTACTATTTTTTTTATGCCTAATCTTAGTTCCCTAATTGTTATTGCTTGTTCACTGTAATGAATGAAATTAGACTATAATATAATAGTAATTATTAAGGGATGAAGACAAAGTTGTAATAAAATTATCATATATTTATCTTTTATTTTAAGAGGGCGTTTTGAGGGGAAAAAATGACATTGAATTATTATTTATAGTTCTAAGGAATATATGACCATCTATATATGTTTTTTCAATAGGAGTTATTCCATAAAGAATAAGATTGTATAGAATTATTATTTCAAGGAAGTAAAGGGTAATTAGTATCAATTCTTATATTTTACTTTATTTGATGCTTCCAACTCATAATTCCTTATTAAAAAAAAAAGAAAAAGAAGTAGATAAATAAAAACAAAGGAAACTTATATTAATTACTCAATATAATAGAAATGCTAATTTTAGACTCAAATAATGATGGCTGTGGAGTGATAACTGATAAGATATAAAATGGTACGTCACACTCCCCATCTTAAAACTACATTATTGTGCATTTCAATGTGATTTTAGTGAACATTGATTAAAAGTGATAAAATGCACACTTGAAGATTAAATGCATAAAAGTTAGAAAAAGAATCAAAATTAGGAGTTAAATGAATTAGTTTTTTGTGCATTTAGAATTGCAGGAAGCAACCTCCAATTGAATGGCTCATTGAGTCACCAGGGTTGAGGCATTTTGATGCTTCCAGGAGCTAAAAGTGGTCATAAAAATTGTTTTCGTCATCCAGATTGGCCTATACCCTCGGCATCTGGATGGCTCCTGCATCCCAGTTCCACCCACATGAAATGATTGATGAATGTAGATTCATCAAATATTGAGAGACGAGTTGCATATTTACGTTTACCCATTTTCTGTCTTTATCTGCTCCCTTAAAAATGCTATAGTTTAAGGTTTTAGTAACTTGTACATAGTCTAGCTTAGTTTTATTTATTTATTTATTTTACACTTTGTAACAGGACAGGGTTGCAAGAACTCCAGATTAAGTTTTTTTCGCTCGTCTTTATTTCTTTATAGATTATTGTTATATACCCTTTAATTCTTTGTTTGCTTAATTAAAATCATAAATTAGACGCTATTTGATATATTAGGTGGTTGATAGGGATGTTGATTCATTAATGGCACGTTTGGTTTACTTAACGGAATAAGATTGAAAAGGAAATTTAATTCTTTATTTTATCATTCGGGTTATTTTTGAAACAAATTATACTTTTTAGTCAAAAATAACCATTTATTTATAAAGAAAATGAATGAGGATTTCTTATCTATTCCACATTAAATGGAAAAAAAATTCTTTTAATAGAATTTTTTTGCAAATCAAACAAAGGAATAAATATTCCATAGTAATAAAAGAGGAATAACAATTCCATTTTAGTAAACCAAATAAACGTGTAGTATGTATATTAAATATTCATCCCAATTTATATATTAAGAATTCATCACTTGAATTTTTATTATCAAATTTGTATTTTGAGTTGGTGAAATGTATGTTAGCAATCCGAGAGAATATAATCTAGTCAATCCTATAAAAAGTCAACTCAGATTGTGGAATGACATAGAGATATGCATTACAATATGGGTAACCATAAGGAAATTTATTGATCTTCCCACCTTATTTAGAACTAGAAAGGTTGAATTTGTCAATTCGAGTAATTCTAGTTTTGAGAGAAGGAGATTAGTGTTGTTTATCATTATAACCTAACCAAGAAATCATTCTAATCTAATGCAACATCATTTAATAGCATGGTCGTTAATTCCAATTCCAATATTCTAACTCATTCGTTCTTAATTTATTTATTCTAGCTAAGTTCTAGATATCTTGATTCTTTATATTAATTTCGCAGACACGTTCCACTTTTTCCCAATTAATTGTCGTGTAAAACAAATTAAATAGGAATGAGGGGCAAGGAGATATCAAATCAAAAGCAAAAGAAAGAAAAAAGGAGAAAGAAAGAAAATTGTTAAACTATATCAAATAAAATAGAAAAAAGGATTTTTCAAGGACATCTTTTGAGCCCCCTGATGGCATGTGCTTTCTGGATAGATTTAAAATTTTCTTATGCCAGTCACCTCGCTTCGATGTCTTGTTAATTTGGACATAAGTTATTTACTCTATTAAAACATAAGAAAATCATTGACCGACTGTAAATTGAAGCCAATTTTTTTTTTTTTTTGAGGAGTTTCATGTTAAATAATTATTCTTGTAAAACATAAATGGGCTAGTCACCTAGAATCAGATGGTTCAAAACATGGGCAAAAATTAGTGTAATTATGTATAAAAGTATGAGAATCTTTGAAGTTTCAGTTGTAACAGCTACATGTATGAAGTATGAGTCTCATGCCTCGTATAAACATTGACATGTTAAGATGACTTGCGTGGAGGGAAATAGAACACTCAAATATATGAGTGACAAGTAGATGAACTATATTATATAAATCCTATTATTGTTAAGAAGGAATTGGTTATTCCTCATTTTGGGGTATACTTGGTCTTTGGAAGTAGCAATTTAAATGTTGTTTTTTGGACTTGTCAAATGAAGAGGATCTTTTAAGTATTTCTTGATGTTGATTGTCAATAACATCCCTCTAACGTATGGGTAGTTAAAGTTCATATGGGTCTTACTTTTGATGGTCCTCTCATGGACTTCTCTTAGATGCAGGTCTGTGGAGTGTTTCTTCAATGCATGAGTCATCCAAAGAAAGTTTAAAAGAGGATGAGATTATTTATTTGTTGCTCACCTATAATGTCAAATTTTCCTTGAATTATTCCAAATTTATGGAATTGAATTTTTAGATCCTATCACTATCCCAAAGAGTTAATATCAAGTAATTAATTGTTTCTATACCCAAAGTCCATTTTAGGCCTCCATAATAGTTAATAAAGCAACATTTTTAATTAAGCATCATTAGGCTTTGTAAATGGGCTTAAAATATAAATATTATTATTTCATTTATTTAGGCTTAACTCATGGGCTAGATAACAGGGCTTGATGAGTCTGGTTTATGGGATGGCTTGGGAAGATTTGGCTTGATGGGTTTGAAACAGAGATCATTAGATCGATCTGCTATATCCAACCTTTCTCAGGTAGGCTCATGTATACAGGAGATGACTATTGACCTTGGCCCATGAGAAGCTCATTCAGGATAACTATGAATCGAGCTTACTCCATCTCATCTATCAATCACTGAGGTGATCTGATAGTCGTCATTCATGCTAAGTGCCTATAAATACTCAGTTACTCCTCCTCATATCAAAACTTTTGAAGAGAGAAGGCAAACAATAACCTATAGTAGAGGCTCTATTCAGAAAGATTAAACAAGGCAACTGAAGCGATTTTTATCTTAGCTGCTCAAGAATTGTAAGGTTGATGCACGAGATCTACTCAAGCTACCTTACATATCATTTATGCATTCGAGACACTGAGCCTATCTGTTCCTCCTCTCCTATCATTCTCTTTAAGCCATCCTATCACCAAGTATCATCTCTTCAGTAACACTTCGAAGTCACGTGCTAGGCGTGAGATCCGTGCAACAGTGTGTGACCACTAGCAGCAAGAACCATGCTTTTACATTTTGGTTACTCCACTAGGGACTAAGGATTTGGACACGGCTGTGATGGCACCCCCAAGAAGAAAGCAAACTAACACTAATGAAAACGCGAACCAAGATGTTGGCAACCCTAAGCTCAACATGATTGATCCAGATATGCCAACATTGGAAGACGTCAATCCTAACATCAATGCCAATCCTATTGTTGATGTGCAAGACGTTGTTTATGACAATGCACAAATAACGCGTGCCATATAGGAAAGCAATGAATAAATGACACGAACCATATAAGAAAACATCCGGGCTCTAAACTAATTTTTGACTGTACTTACTCGTCTCATACTAGGAACAGCCGCTAATGCTACTGCACTTTAAGGTGCAGCCTTGCCAGGCCCTACCTCAACTGTGCAGCAAGGTGCCCCCTCTTTATCTTAGCCCTCTATTTCTCTTTTCATTCAAGAAAACATGATTCAAGGGACAAGTGTGCATACTATGTCACCACAGGTTGCAGTTGAGTAACAACCATCCTCTAAAGCAGATAAGACAAGATTTCAGCTTCGCGGGTCATCATCTTCACTTGTGCGCTCTAGCACCTACCTGAGTGAGATCGCTCCCTTCCTAATATTGATTTTGCTCATGCACTAGTTTCTCTAGTTGCACTAACTTCACCTATTGCACCAACTACACCTACTACACCAGCTATAAATTAGTGTCAACACCAAGGGAATCCTTTATAATAAAGGAAGACTTTGACATTTATTTAAAGGAGATTCAAGCTAAGTCTTCTATGGGAGTGTTGAACTTGAAGCTTCCATACCACCACAGAATTGTTGCGAAACCTTACCTAAAGGACTATGTTAGTCCTAAATTCATGTTGTTCGATGGCAAGAAGGGAAGTGCTAAAGAACATCGGCTAAAATTCATTGAAATATTGGAAGCCTACGAGTTTGATGATGACTTGAAGCTGAAAGAATTTTCTAAGTCTTTAACTAAAAAGAGATACACTTGGTATGTCAATCTCCCCCCAAGATTAGTTGATTCATGGGGAACCATGTGCAAGCGATTCTTGGAGAAGTTCTTGTCTACTTAAGAGCAAGTCACTCTGATCGACAAGGGATGCATTCTACAGAAGCCTAAAGAGGACTTGATGGACTATATTGAGCGCTTTAGAGAACACTCCCTTGACATCCAAGATGTTTGTGATGAGGAGATCGTTAAGATCTGCATCCAAGGGATGTTTACTAACTATTTTGCCTATCTTGAAAATCTTAATCTATGTTCATGTGCTACTTTTGTCAAGAATCCACAAAGGATTAACAACTCTGTATCCATACAGTGTAGAGAAGGTTGAAGGTTTGGAAAGAGAGCTACAAATGTTAACTCAGTTCAGGGAGAAGGTTATAGAGAAAGTAAGAAGCCAAGCAATGATAAGCCGAGGAGCACTGCACCAGCACCTCATCTCCTTGTCCCAAGGGAAAGGTTCATGCTATACTTAACCAATGGTTGAGAGATGGAAGCATCAAACTCCCAAGAGTTGAACGTCCTCCCATTGTAATTGAGAAGAACCATCCTAAATTCTATAGGTATCACAGGATTGTGGGTAATCTTAATAAAGAATGTTAGACACTCAAGAGGATATTCAATGAGTGAGTCAACAATGGAGAACGCATCATTGAAGGTAATGACATATGCAATAATCCATTCCCTGTACACAATACTTAGTGGGGTATAGCAAGTGTTGTTATCACGATCTAAGGACTGAAGAAGAAGACATGCCACAAATCGAGGCACAAGAAGAGAAAGAAATGCTGGTTGATGATGACTAAGGCACAAGCTCAACAGTAGCTGCTCCTTAATGAAAACTGCTAACTTTAGAAAGTTCTATGGCTTACTAGGGTTCAATGAAGAGGCATGGCTTGTAGTAGCAATCGCACTCACCCAGATCTCTGAAAGACAATATGAGGAGTGTAGTACAGTGCAACTCGTACAAAGAATTGCACATGCACATGAGAAGGTGATGCTATTAATGAAGGTAGAAATATGCGTGAGAAATCCCAACCACAATTGTCCACTATATGTTGAAAGCACAATCGATGGAAATCACATTAAGAGGACGTTCATATACAATGGCGCCTCCGTAAACATAATGCCAATGTCTACACTCAAGGCTATGAATATAAACATGAGATGGCTTGTGAAGCAACCTATTCTGGTTAATAGTTTCACTGATTCAACTACACATATGTTGGGATATGTTAATGTTGACTTCAAGGTCGAGCCAATTTAAGGCTCCACAAGATTCCATGTGATCGATGCGCTCGTATTCTACCACTTGCTTATTAGAAGGAAGTGGTTGCATGATCATAACCTTATACCTTCAACGCTGCATTAGTGTATGAAGGGTCATTGGAAAAAGAAAGATGTATTCATTCTTGCTACAAAGAATCCCTTTAAACACAATGAGTCATACCTCATTGAAGCTAACTTCTTTGATGAGTACATTGAGGAAAGAGAGACAATTATCACGGAACCTTCCGACATACCACTACCTACTTGGATCATAACCTTATACCTTCAATGCTGCATTAGTGCATGAAGGGTCATTGGAAAGAGAAAGATGTATTCATTCCTGCTGCAAAGAATACCTTTGAACACAATGAGTCATACCTCATCGAAGCCAACTTCTTTGATGAGTACACTGAGGAAGGAGAGACAATTATTACGGAACCTTCCGACATACCACTACCTACTTGGGAGGAGACTGAAGAGAAGAAACATAAAAGGAGGAAACGTGGCTCCTATAGGGGTAAGAAGAAGAAGAAGAAAGTTAACAAAGTGGAAAGTTATGTTAAACCTGACAGGAAAGGGGTATATTATTTAGGATAGGTCTATGAGATATGAAGAAGCCTTCATGTCATCTTCAATATATTATGAAACTTCATATGCGATTGCAATTGATATATTTTCATCATGCTTTGAATAAAATTATGGCTTGCATTCTCAAAGCCTTTTCAATACAATTTCTCTCTTTTTCTTGTTCTTGTTACATTATTAATTTCTTTTGTTGTTGTAAAGTTACAGATTCATCTTCTTAGCATACAAAGATATCTCATACGAAGAAAAGAAAAAAAAGTGTTCGCTATATACGTTGCTGCTACTTAGTAAGAGCATAGTCTCCTATGTGTGCAATGACATGATTGCAACATGCTGACTGGTAGAAGCATCGTCTCCAGGTGTATGATAATACGATGTAACATCTAACATAGTGCAAATGTTTTAGAAACATACAACGAGTAGTTAAATATTGGGAAATACCCTTTTAACCAACTAAACTCAATTATTAGGGTAGCAAGCCTATAAGGCATGTAATACTATCGTTTCTCAAAGGGCGATTAATCTATTACTCTAGTAATAATAATATTGTTGCTAACAAGTGAGAGCATTGCTCTGATGTGCGACATAAGAGTCATACATTTTCACCTCATGAATCGCTGTTGATAAGTGAAAGCATTGCTTCCTAAGGGCAAGTACATACTACTAATAGCCTAAGTGGCATTTTGATATACATGGATGTGAGCAATCAAGCAAGTAAATGGTAACATAGAGAAAAGAATTCAAAAAATCAAGAAAAGTAGTCTATTAATCTCAAAAATAAGATATGCCAACATATTGTTCAACGAAAAATGGAAACAAGATAGTAATATCAAGTCTGAACTAAAGTTGACAATCTAAGCCCACGATGCAATCCAGGTCTTCATCTCCTAATGTAGTCTTCATCTTAGCCTCTGCTACTGTAATCTCCTTTTGGAATTCCTATAACTTCACCATCAACTTGTCATGACGTCCCCTGGCATCCTAGTAACTCAGCAACCTTTTGGCCTTGCCAGCAACAGTCCATAAGCTATCAACTTTGAATTGCAACATACAAGCCCTCTCAACACATTTCATAAGTTGCTTTAGCTCTACCATTGATAAAGAACTCCAACGTCTATCCTTCAGTAGCATGGCGTCACCAATCATCTTCACCATTGCAGTGGCTATCTATGTCCCCAACATAGGAGAGCTGGCCTAAAATTCCTATCCATAGCATTAAGACTCTCTAAGGGTGCTATTAAATGAGATGGCACAGTAAAGCCATGTAACGAAGTCATCTCCTCTAATGTAGTATAGTCCTCTAAAGTTGCTATCATGTCTTCGCAAGATACGCTAGCATTGACAACAGGTGCGCTCTTAATTCCTTCATTAGGAGTATGCTCATCATCTTCATAAATGAGCTCTTCAGTGTTGCCAGCATTACTTTCATCGTCACCACAAGGTTTCGGAGATGGTTCGTAATCAATCTTATCGAGGCCATAATCCTCATCATCTGATACTATCATGGGCATAACAGCACCACTTGAGTAATGTGAACTTAGAAGAGAATTTGTGTCAACCTAAAAAAAGGTATATAAAGAAAGCGTTAGATAATATATAAAAAAAAGAGTAACAACAACAAGTTATACACAAGAAGGTTTATTACCTCCTCAATAAGTGCACACTTTGTCGGCCTAGAATCCACTTGCTAAGGTGGTGGATGATTTCTCTTTAATTTTGAAGGAGGTGCATCGCCAAAACTCATGGTGATATATGAGTAGGGCTTGCAGCGTATCATCTACAAATGCAAAGGCATAGTCACGGAAGATGGCTATACAATTAAACCACTGCGTCAACTAGCCAGTAGAGGCAACTCCACAACGCTATATAGAAGGAAAGAATAATTGTCGCATTGTGGAATGAATATACTTGAAGTCACTTGGTGAGATTGACTAGTAGTAAGGATCAAAGATCTGCACAATGTTGAGAAGACGCGCCACTCTTTGATTAAAGCCAAATTGGTGTACCACTTTGTGTTGAGAATATGCTATGAGCTCTTGCTTTAGGAAGCACCCATTCAAATCTTCATTGTCAAGCAAAGATGGTAAACTCCTTGGGATGCACCAAAGCATGAACCTGGCTTGACTTTCATCCAGCCTTTCAGGGTTGTTGACTGAGATAACCTCACCTTCGGAACCTAGAGGATAAAGACCATCACTACCTTAACAACCTTCAAGAGGTTATACAAAAGGGCAATGTTGATGAGCTGAAGAAGTGACTAATTAACCCTTACTCCAATCCATGCTCACGCCCGAGGAGGGGCAAGATTTGAATCCCTATTGATGGTTAGTGGTGCAAGATGGTTTTGAAATCTCTCACAAAAGAAAATCTACAAGAAAAGTAAGTCTACATGTGACATGTTCATATATTGACCCTTAAAAAGGACAAAAGCTTGGTGGTATAGGTTGAGGCATCGATATAGAGACCCCGGGTAGAAGAGAGCTAATGCAAAGCATTGACCATTCACGATGCATATAGTTAGACCAAAAAGTTGAGGACTTATACCTTCTTCTGGCCCACTAAGGGACATAAATAATGACAACCAAAATACAATGAAAGCTACATGTTCATATTTGTACATCAAAGAGCCAAAGATAAATGTGTTAGTTAGAAAAGTTAAATATAGGGTAACAGCATAAACATATGTGAAAAAACTTACTCTTTTCCATAGGCTGGTCCCACTACTTGAGACATGTTTGTTCTTCGCTCCTCAAAGAAATGTGTCATCTAGGCAGAGAACCATGGTTTCTTCTTATCATCATAAGCAATCCTTAGTGCTGCTAATAAAGATACTTCGAGGTCGTGCTTTTCATATGAAGTCATAGCTGTAGCAGTATTAGTCAGCTCAAAACAGTATTGGTTTAAAAGCATGATCACGTCTTTAAGAGTTATTGATATCTGCCCTAACGCAGTGATAAATGTATGAGTCTGGGTGCTCCAGTGAGAGATAATGACATGTCATACTTCCATCTTGCTTGTGCTAACAAACCACAAACGGGCGGAAGTGATGATGGCATTATAAATGTTAGCTTGCTTCAGAAGGCTCACATACTTTGGCTGGTCAATGACATGGTCTACTCAATCACTTTATCTAGGTGGTAGCTCCTTAAGGAACACAAAGTGTGTATTAGAAAGAGGCAGTTCCCTCTGCTCGTTCCTAAAACGTAGCACTAAGTCCTCTCCTGATGGTGCTCCTAGAATCGGCATGCGGCTTAGGCTCAATTATTTAGAAGTCGCCATCAATGAGGGGAGTTGCACATAACATGGCACGAGAGGCTTTGTCCCTAAAGGTATCTTCAGATATAGTATCATCTATCCATTGGCGTCGTGGAAGCTGAATTTGTGGCATATTACCATCTTGGCGCACTAGCAAGTCCCTTTGCTTGATGACTTCAACAATTTATGTTTGCTTGCCTTTGGTCTCATTCCATTTGATCACTTTAGCACTTCATGCTTGACTGTTCTTCATCTCTATCTGCCTAGTGTTCATGTTTTTCTTTGATTTGAGGGCATTGGTATCTAGACTTTAGCTATCTCACATCTCTTTCTCCATTAATGTGTCTGCAAAGGAAATAATACACAATTTTTTTTTTTTTTGGTAATGAATTGATCACTATAGATATGAAACAATAAATAAATAAAAAACTATCTATCTATAATGGCATCATATGTGTACTTATGCCAAACAACACTTTCATGTATATACATATATTTGAGGAGTAATAGGATAGCCAATTAAGAAACACCAGAGATGCATTAATCCAGCAAAAGAAATTGAGCATTCGTCAGTGTATAACTTGTTATGAAGGACATAACAAAAGGAATCAAAGAGATCATACACATTCTCATTCTTCAAATATGTTCCTTTGAAAAAGAAATTGTACTTGCTATCAACATTATACCTGTGGCAACACCAGACAATCAATATAACACGCAATACCAAACCATTGAAAGTTCATAAAAAAATTTAAAAAAAAAGGAAAAGAAAAGAACACATGCATGCCGATGGATCATCAGAATCGCAGCTATGAGTCGGCAGTATTTAGGCTGAACATGATGCTACAATGTGAACGTGGTGTACTAAAGTGAGAATTCGATTCGTGGGTCACAATAATTTGCATTGGAATTTATAGTATCAGCTTGCTTGTTTGCACTCATCGTGTCCAGGGACAGTTTCGGAATATGCGGTTGTCAAGTTAGGGGTGACCATAATGAAAGGAAGATTCTTGAAGCGTGGATTATCCCTAAACAAAAAAGGAAAAAAAAAAAAAAACAAATCGACACAACGACGGAGTTATTCGTATATACTCAAACGGCTGCTGAGGAAATAACGCTATATATATGTATATATGAAGCAGTATGGAACTCATTGGTTCGGTTCAAGAAATCTTGCTGTTTGCATGTAAGGATAGGATCTAGCTTTGTGTTGCAAGAGATGATGTGGCCTTGGGTCTCTTGTTCATTGCCTCATAGTATGTTGTCGCTGGCTTGCGTTACTAATGGAAAGGAAAGATGATGGCACTCGCGTTACTATTTTGTGTTACTGATCACCTCGACGAAATTAAAGGAGAAGGCTGACAACTGTCGAAGTATAAATATGTATATACACACGCATAGAGAGAGGATATAAGGAGATCATAAGGGTAGAGATGAATGATTCGAATTTAAGATTTGGTGAATTTTGCACAATTTTGGTGAGGAATCATATGAAATGCATCTACATTTAAGATGAGATTATGATCCATCAAGAAATATTATACGTATATCCACTTTGATGCGGTTCATTCGTAAGAAGATTCAGTAGGCAATTTTCAAGATGAAGAAAAGAGTATAATAAAAAAAATAATTAAAAGAGCTATTAGATATTGCCTCAAAAGTCCAATATCGAAGCTTTCATTCCGTGGATTTTTGGAATAGATAAAGAAATATTTTGCATGCACTTAGCATAAAAGAAGAAACAAAAAAAAAGGAAAGAACACAGTGGAAATGAATTCATGCAGTTAGAACTAAAGTTGAAAAGCTGATGCATTTTAAAAGAATTTTTCCACGGCTGCCAGAACCAAATGAATGAGGTTAGAAGGGCAAAGATTTGGAGATACATAGTCTCAAACGTGGATATCACAAGTATATTAAGCGTAGTTGTAATGAAGAATTTAATATATTTAATCATTCAAGATATACGACCTTTCTATAGTGATTTCAAAGAGTATCACATGAAGATTTATGCTGATACATGGGAAAAGATTTGGTGATTACGTGAAGATTTATATGGCTGCTATAGTCGAGTAAAAAGATAATGATTTAAAAGATTCAAGTTTTGTATTTTGGTGATTTATCGACAAAATTAAGATATACTCTTTAGCATGCAGATAAAGATCACGTTCGTAGGAATTCTTTTTTAGTTGGCAAGAGTGAAATAATAAATAACAATATAAAGTACATGGTGTTGACATCCCCACTATGAAGCAAATGCTGAATACAAATCAATACATGTATTTACCTTTAGACCGTTTGCCAAATTTATGGGGGTCAAGCATGATCATTTTTTATGGAGTATCGGGTCCATGACATATACCAATTATTGAGAAATATTGGTTTGCTACTTTTTTTGGCTATCTACTATTATGATGAGGTTTAATGAGCTTGCGAAGAGTTATGTATTCATAGTATGATGTCAATTCCTTTTACCATTATAAATATCAGATAGTTTCATGGGCAAGATCGTTCATATAAACACAGGAACCACACACAACTAGAGTGGTGCAGCTAGTTTGCAACTACAATACAACTACATGAATAAAGTGAGTTGCACATTGATGCTTGACTTTTACACAATGATTCATCAACGACAAATAAAGTCTTCAACTTATAAGAATACTTAGCAGCATCACACGCCGAATATTGACAAAGTAATGCCTAAAATACTTGAACTCCATTCAAAGAATTTTGGCAAGGACAAAATGTAAATGGGCTTAAAATATAAATATTATTATTTTATTTATTTGGGCTTGACTCGTAGCTAGGTGTCAGGGCCAAATGAGTCTAGTTCTTTCATTAGGATAGCTTGAGAAGATTTGGCTTGGTGGGCTCGAACAATGATCGTTGGACGGTCCGCCATATCCAATCTTTCTTGGGCACATCATGTATATAGGAATGACTATTGGCCTTGGTTCATGAAGCTCATTTAGGATAACTATGAATTGAGCTTACTCCATCTTATTCGTCAATTTCAATCATAAGTGATCTAATGGTTGTCATTTATGCCAAGTACTTATAAATACTTAGTCACTCCTCCTCATTTCAAAACTTTTGGAGAGAAGACAAACAATAACCTATAAAGGAGGCTTTGTTCAGAAAGATTAAACAAGGTAGCTCAAGAGATTTTTGCCTCAACTACTCAAGAACTATAAGGTTGATGCGCGACGTCTATTCAAGCTCCCTTACTTGTCACTTGCGCATTCGAGACACCAAGACTGCTTGTTCCTCATCTCCTGTCATTCTCTCAAGCCATCCCATCATCAAGTGCCATCTTCTCAACCTCACTCAGAAGTCATGTGCCAGGGGCGAGATCCACGTGATGTGTGTGTGATTACTATCAACAGAATCCTGCTTGTAAGATCACCCTAGTGAATGACGGATGAGATAGAGTAAGCTCAATTCATAATTATCTTGAATGAGCTCCTCATGGCTAATGCAATAGTTATCTCCTGTGTGCATAAGCTTACTTAAAAGGTTAGATGCAGCAGATCGATGCAATGATCCATATTCCGAGTCCACTAAGCTAAATCTCCTCAAGCCATTCCAATGAAGGAACCAGACTCGTTAGGCTCTGTCATCTAACCCATAAGTCAACCTCAAAAAAATAAAATAATAATATTTATATTTTAAGTCCATTTACAGGGTTTCTCTAATTTATTTTCTATATGTGTATCATTGCACTTAAGAAAAAATTAATATCAATAAATTAAATGATTTTGAGTCAAAGTGGACTCGATTTAAACCTCAAATCTTTGTCATCTTTAGTCTTGATTTGATTTGATAAAATTGGTATTTAGCGATAGGAATTCCTAATAAGGTGACTATTCCTTGTTTAGAATACAAGTAAACACAGTAGCGGTCCTTCAAAAAGGAAAAAGTGCATCTAGATTACCCATTCCATTCAAATGACCCTAGCAAACAACATATTGGCATGATTGGTATTCAGACTATAGTTTTTTATTTAAGTTTTTAAATGCACCTATGGGCATAAATATGCTTCCATGAATTGAAGTTGTCTTAATAGTTTAGAAAGAGAGAAAACAATGATTTAGCCACCTTCTTGTAGAATCAATATCATTTTGATTGTTATGTACTTTCTTTAAAGCTACATACCTAGTAATATAATTTTTTTATTTTATTATTTGTACTTTTTTATATGTATTAAAAGATGTGTACACAAAAATGCTTCATTTAAAAAAATATAGAGGATTTTGTTTTCCCTGTGTTTTTCTTCTTTCCCCCCCTCTTTTTCTTTATGCTAATAATGAAACGACTTTAGGATATATGCATCAAATTAAACAACACTTTGAGACAATTAAAAAATAATCCGAACATATCGTATCCTAAGTTGTAGTTTCTTGCAAATAAAGGACATGGCAAAACATGTCGTCAATAGCAAGTCCTTACGCAAAGGTGCGTACGACTGATGAAGAAATGCCAATCCCACGCCGCCATTGTTCAATTTGTGAATCCTAATCCTTTCTCTTCTTCTTCTTCTTTTTTTTTTTTAGTAATGGAATATCTTAATCATGATATATGTCCACACTGGCACCAACATTGCAACATGACAATAATGAAGTTTACGAGAACAGGTTGACTTAGAAGATTATTGTAAAAAATTAATGTTAACTCTAGGCTCTAGCCGTCGACTTGGATTTTCAATTGGAGGACAAGAAATATATATGCTATCATTCCTCGAACCAATTTAAAACACCATCTATTTTTATGGTAACAACACCTATAATTAGCTTAAGATAAATTGTCATCGTGCTTGTCCCCTCGACAGTCAAATCAAAACAACGGTTCTCCAACCTTAAAAGCTAACGTCCATTCCAACGATCGAACGTTGCACATGGCCATTGTTTTCTTGGGTAAATCTGACTTTTATTACAATAAGACACACAGTTTGTTAGGTTTATTTTTAATAAATCAAATATGTGGGTTTATACGTATAAATTAAATTAATTATGTAAAAGGGTTTTTATAATATATAAAATCCAAATAAAGTGATCTAATAAAGTTATGGACTTTAAATGCATCATATTTGTTAAGTATGGAATATTATGTGTAGAGACTAGATATATTATTTCCTATTTTATGATGGACAGAATAAGAAATAAGAAATAATAAATAAGGACATATATGTAAATATATGGTCATGGTCTCCAAATCAGATACAGTACATTACTCTTCTGACATCCTATTATCAAAGAGAATATAGAGAAAGCCTGAGGAAATGTCCTAAATATTGCATATTGACTTGGAAAGACAAGCCATCCAAATTTAAAGGATTCCGTGCATCTTCCATATCATGTATTCATATACGCTTCTGCTATTATTTCTATACGTTTGTGTTCTAATCTTACATATGTTATTCTATTTATGGTTTAGTAATTAATTCTAACAAGTGGTATCAGAGCAGTCATTTACAGAATTAGAGACATGAAGTTAATATTTTTGTTGATTAATTTGTTTATGGATCTTTCCTAATCTTTTAAAGATTAGGGTTTTCAATATTGATGTTTTTTAAGGTTTTTTTCCCAATTTTTAAGGGTCGGGTTTCAAAGGAATAAATATAAAAGGTTGATTTTATATTTATTGGAATTTATTGCTATTGGGATCGGATATGAAATCACGTGCATGTCTATTGAAATTTTGTCTCTCTTAATTTAAATCCTTATAATTCCTATCTGTTGTGAAATCTCATGTCCATCCTTTGTCGAATTTCGCTTGTGAAATCTCACATCATGAATCTCTGTGTGCGGTTGTGCCTCTAATGAGTTGAATGAAATAATAGTGGCAATTTAATATTATATGCGAATTCTGATAAGGTAATGTAGACAAAGATGGGGCTTATATTACTTTTAGATCACGGTATCGATTTCTTTTATCCGTCGACGGTGATGGTTAAAACATATTTTGGAATTAGATGTCAAAAGCCATCGAACATTAAGAGGTCGGGCAGATTAGTACAGATCAAAGCTTTCATAACAAGATACATATATACATATATATATTATGTAAAGGAAATCACGCTTGCTGTTAATTTTATTAATGTGCTCTAACTTCATGCATAAGATTTTGGATTAATTTCATATGACAAATCTATTGATTTTCCAACAAGTTGATGATTTAGATTCAATCATATTTATTTGTTTATTACAACAAGAAAACTAAAGGCATGTTGATGTTGGATTTTTTTCGTATATGGTGAATGATGGATTTGGTAATTATCTTATTAGCTCTTGTAACTATATGAATAATTTTGGTAACCCAACTAATTATTCTAGATGGTTTCCTATAGGGTTTCTTGATATAGATCCAATTATATAAAATTGGAATTTTTGACTTTCCTATAATAGATTATGGAACTAATATAGAAGGATATTTGTGTTAATATTACCAGTTATAAAATGGATACAAATGAAACATTCCTAAAATGGATTATGTTAAGTATGTACTGATCTTAAAGATTAGATTAAAGATTTGAGATCAGAGCAAACTTTTGTTTACTTATTCAATTTATTTTAGCAAGTCTTGTCTAAATATCTTAAAGTAAATTAGAATAATATGTTGCCAAAGTAACCTCCATTGTTTTTTTATTTGTTTCAAGATGTTCAGATTTCAGGATAAAGATTTGCATGAAACGTTTATATTTATGCAGATGATAATTGGTCCAAAGAAAGGTTATTATTTGGCTAAATGATAGACATGTGATGATAATATGTGATATTTTTTGTTTCATGCATGCTATTTGTCGTCCAAAGGAAGGCACATCATTGGCATAATTATTTATCAGTATTTATTATTGTTTTAGAGGACATCATTTATGGCTGGTATTTTTGTCCAAAGATTAGATATCGGTGTTGTACTAGGTGTCTAAAATAAAAAAAAAAAATTGGGAATTCAAATTATGACAAATTTATATCTACTATTTAAGACAAATGGTTAAATTAGCATGCTACCAAAGTAGCCTCTCCTATGGAAATCACTTGCTTTGAATAGGAAGAAAAGTTTGTGTAAATGAAAGTCATGTGAATATCCACCAGCCTAGAGGAAGGTTAATGTTTGATCTACTTATATGTATACCTATGGTGATAAATATGTGATCATTATTCAAATTTTCATGTGAATGATTAGTCGGTCCAAAGAAAGGCTTAATTATTTAACAAAAATTTTACTATCAATGTTTGATCATTGTACCAAAATTACCACTAACAAGTTTTCATCTTTGTCTAAATACAGGTTGTAAATGTTGTGCTGGGTATCTTATGATGGGTTATGTCATTATTTGAATTATAAAGTATAGTTTTCAATATGAATGCGATCATAATTTAGTTTCTTCTTGTTTTGTTCTCTATTCAATTATTAGTGTTACCTCAAATATTTCTGCCAATATTACTCGAATTGATAAAATTGGGATAAATAAGAAATACCTTTAAGATATTGAGACAAGGGTTACTAAGAAAGAAAAGATCGTATCTGATGGATTCTTAGCAAAGTATATCTTAATAAGGTTTAAAAATAAGAATGTTGCAATAAAGACACCGCAAAAGAAACAATATAAGGAACCAAATCATGATGCTTGTTTCTTTTGTGGTATAAGGGTTTATAAGGAGAAACATTGAAAGTCACATCAAATTTACTCAATAGAGTACTAATTAAGGCAACTAACATGACCTCATATGCACTTTGGATGGGCAAAAAGCCTAGTTTAAAACATTTGCACAATTAAGGATGTCCAATAAAATTAGGCCTTATAGGCCAAATGAAAAGAAACTGAACTTAAGGACCGTTAGTTGTTACTTTGTAGGGTACTCTAAAAGATCTACAGTCACAAGTTTATGATCCCACTACTAAGGCAATATTTGAGACATTTAATGTTAGGTTCCTTGAAGATATTTAGTTTACCAGGGGAAATAAAGTGAAGGAACTTGTCCTTGAGGAGGAACATGTTGATGTCCCTCTAGTTACTATTGATAGTGTTCAGGATCAGGTTATAGCACCTGACACTGCTCAGAAGCATATTTCGAACAATGTAATATAAATGACTCTCCTATTCAAATTTAAGAAACTCCAGTACTACAAACTTCAAATCCTCGAGAACTAGTATCATTGATTGGATCCACTCAAGAAAGGAGATGTGCAATTCCAAATGATTATATTGTATTTCTCTAAGAACATGAAGATGTCATTGGAATGATGGAAGATGATCCAATTAAATTTCATCAAGTCACGGAAAGTTTTGATTCTCAAAAGTGGATAGATGACATGAAGGAAGAGATGAAGTCCATGAAGGATAATGATATTTTTGGATCTTGTATCATTGCCTAAAGGTGTCAAAACCCATTGGTTGCAAGTGGATATTTTAAACCAAAAGGGATTCGAAAGGCAATATAGAGAGGCACAAGGCACATTTTGTAGCTAAGGGCTTCACTAAAAGGAAAGACATTGATTGTAAAGAGACTTTCTCTCTTGTTTATTTAAAAGAATCTTTATGAATTATGATGGCACTTATAGCAAATTTCGATCTTGAGTTACATTAGATGGATGTAAAGACAACGTTTCTCAATGGTGAAATTGATGAAACAATTTATGTGGCGCACCAGAAAACTTTGAAATACGAGATTCAAAGAAAATGGTTTGCAAATTAAAGAAATCCATTCATGGGCTTAAGCAAGTGTCTTGAAAATAGTATTACAAATTTTATCAGATCATTGTCTCATAAGGTTTTGAGATGAATGTTGTTGATGATTGTGTATATCACAAGCTCATGGGAGCAAGTTTATTTTTTATACATGGATGACATACTACTTACCACAAATAATATGAGCTTATTAAGTGAAACCAAGAGATTTCTATCACATGATTTTGAAATGAAAGATCTTGATGAAACTTCTTTTGCATTAGGAATTCAGATACATCGCATCGTTCATGAGGTATTCTTGGATTATCACAAAAATGCTATATTAAGAGAATGCTTAAAAGGTTTGGCATGTAGGATGTAAACCAAGAGATACCCCTATTGCTAAAGGTCACAAATTTTGTTTAAGTCGATGTCCCTAGAATGACCTTGAAAATAAAGATATATATATATATATATATCTATAATATTTCCTTATGCTTCAACTATAGGAAGCCTTATGTATGATCAAGTATGTACACATCCGGATATTACATATAATGATGGAATGTTGGGCAGATTTGAGTAATCTTATGGTGAATCATTAGAAAGCAGCCTAGAGAGTTATGCAATATTTACGGAGGATAAAAAACTATATGCTCACATATAAGAGATTAGATTAGTTGGAGATCATTAGGTATTTTGATTCTAATTTCGCTGGATGCTAAGATAGTAGAAAATCCACATCATGATATATTTACCTACTTGCTGGAGGAGCTATTTCTTGGAATGGTGCTTATACATTTCCACTACCTCAGCAAAATTTGTATCCTATTATGAGGCATCCAATCATGGAATATGGCTGTAAAATTTTGTCACTAGACTGCGCATTATAAGTAATATTGAAAGATCACTAAAGATATTCTGTGACAATACGTCAATAGTATTATATTCCATCAACAATAGGAGCTTAACAATGTCAAAACATATTGACATTAAGTTCCTAGTTATGAAAGAAAGAGTTCAGAATGGACAAATGTCTATGGAGCACACATGAACAAACTCCATGATTGATCTGCTAATTAAAGGTTTACCACCTAAGGTCTTTTGTAAGCATATCGCTCATATGGGTGTTATGTATTTTCAAGATGTTTACTTTCAATGGGAGTTTGTGTTATGAACCATTGCTCATTATTATATACATGTATTGTCTACAAACTATGATATAGTTATGGCTAAAGTTTTAGTTATAAAGTAATAAAGTTAATTCCAGTTATAAAGTTCCATGTTCAAATTTGATATATGAACTCAAACAGTATAAAGTATAAGGTTGGAGTAGTTGGAAATAGAGATGTTAGATTGCATCACATGTAATTTCCATGCTACACATCCATACTTGATCCATGTCATTTAATTATACTGATATATGTGATCATTGAAGAGTTAGTTATGACATATGTGACAAAGCCTGCTTTGGTCTTATATTGATATTATAGATGTACCACATTACTCTTCTAACATCCCATCATCAAAGATAATAGAGAGAGAGCTCGAGGAAATCTCGTAAATGTTGCATATTGACTTGGAAGACCAAGTCATCCAAATTTAAAGAATTTTGTGCATCTTCCTTATTATGTACTTAGGTATGCCTCTGCTATTATATCTATACATTTGTGCCCTATTCTTGTACATGTGTTATTCGGTTTATGGATTAATAATTAATCCCAACACAGTTTCCTTTTAGCCCCTTTTTTTTTTTTTCCTTTTTGTGTATGTATCCACTTTGCTTTTTTTTCCTTTATCATCATCATCATTATCATCGTTCTTTTCATTTTATTTTATTTTATCAATTGAAATATACTTATTATAGGATCCAATTTCAACAAATTGAGATATACGTACAGTTAAAAAAAAAAAGTTTACTATTTTTTGTCATACATTACTTTTTTCTTTTTTCCTTTTTCCCCATGTATTTTTGTGGAGTATGTCTAAGGAGAACCAAACAAAAGAAAAAAAAAGCATGAATGGGGAATAATATATATCGAAAAAGCTCCACATTCTATATGTGATTAGACTGCTAAAATTTTTGTGTAATACGTAAAAATTTATTTCTAGCAACTAGTGAGATGTATTCTCTTCACAATTGTTGTTCATGCGGTTTTCATCGAGACAACTTACTAAAAGGATTCATCAACGTTTCATGCGCTAATATTTCATGAAAATAATTTTGTTTTTGTTATGCTGGAGTAGAGGAAGCATCAAGTAGGCAAATAAATATATTCCCAGCTCTAAGGGGAAAATTTCTGAACACTCGTTAACAATGAGAAATTTTCAGACTGCAGACAATGGCAAATCTCCTTCATTGAAAGGGTTTGTGTCCATAATTCTAAGCTCTAATAATATGATCAATATAATGAATTGGTTAGATGGTTGAAACTTATGTTAAGATGTGAATTTTTTACTTTTTTTTGGGCCATTACAATGGGAAGATGGAATCTAATACCCCTCAATTGAGAGACTAGGAAGATGTTACTAAGCTATAAGGTTAGTGGAAAAAAGTTGTGATTAATAAAATATTCTATAATTGCTCTTAAAAAATCATATTGTTATTGATTTTATTTTTCACGATATGTCTAAATTGTTAAAACTATACTAACCATTTAGTGCCTTAATCTAAAATCTTGTTATAAGCTAATTGTGATAATTTTTGTAACTTCTTGTATCATGGGTATGATGTATAACATATATAACTAACCATACATATAGTATGTTATAGAGTAGATCTCACTTAAGCCGTTTAAACATCACGGTATTCATGCCTGAGTGACATTTAAAGCATCAAATTTTGTTTCGTTTTCTAATGTGCAACAAATTTTGGCATATCCCTAGAGAAGGGGAAGAACATCTATTGGTTGCAAACCAATATTTCGGCTTGGAATGGATTTACGAGTCTTAGCATCAGTTTAAAAAATTTTAAATTCAAACTCAGAACGAACTAAATGGAACCTTAATCCCAAGTCCATGCAACTTTCCCCATTGCTACTTTGTGAATTTGGCTACAATTTCTCTCAACCAAACACAAATGGAAGGCATTAAATATCGTATTTCATTACTAAAATATCCGAAAGATTCAAATTAATGACAAATGAAATTGATTCTAGGTCAACATTTATAAAAACCATCTTGATTAGATCAATTATTTTGGAACAAATCATTATCCTTCACTTTACATGCTAACCTTCTATTATGATCTAACCTTCCTTTACGATGTTTATTTACTAGAGTTTCTCCCACAAATTGGTGGTGTGTATCCACTTAACTTGGCATTAAAATGCCCTTTGAATCTCTTTATATAATTGTAGATTTACAATGTTATTTAAAAATATTATCACATAAAGTTAATATTGGTATAACTATTTCTAATGCTATCTTTATGACTGAGGCAAGAGCAATGAATAAATAAAAAGAAACAATGAAGAGGAAAATCGAATTCTCCTAATGTTTGGATGGTAAGCAAAAGTGAAGGTATTAAAAAAAGTTTGCAGGGAAGTGTGTGTGTGTATTGATATAACACAGAAGATGAGACAAAGAAATCCCTCTACATGGATGAAAGATTATTACGTTGGACATTAGAATCTAGATGTAACTAAAGTTAGTTGCTGTAAACTACAATAGTTAAAATCTGTTATAGACCAACAAAAAAGTGAACTACAAACAACAAAGCAATATAAATACACAGAAAATAAAAGGAAAGTATCATTAAACACCCTTCTTGGAAATTCACAATGTGATTTTAGGAGCACATAACTATCTCAAAGGCTAACCTATCTTCAAAATCATCCTATTGATTTTCTACTCGAGATTTACCTAGCACAATACACAAATAAAATACATAGCGAACATTCGCAAGATCAAATCAGAAACATTGAAGTAAGATTAGGATTTCATATGTACCTTTGAGAGAGAGAGGTAGAAAAGAGGTGATGAACGTTACAATTGTCTTTAGATACTAAGATTAACTGGCGTATTGGACTAGGCTAGAAAGCAGTCTTAACAGACACACAAATATATATATATATATATATATATGTACTAGCACTAACTTCTAAAATCAATGTATTTTCTTTAATATTCCTCCATTATCAAGTCATTGATATTGGAGTGAATTTTCTATTCATAATCTATCTTCTTTAAAAATATCTTGTCAACTATACCATATGAAGATGCACATTTCGTTCACGATCTTTCCTCATTCTTTTATTAATTGAATGCTTCCTTCACAAAAATAAAACCCATTATGAAAAAAGTTACTATCCTTAAGTAACATACAACAAGTAATTTATATAAATGCTGTGAGAAAAATTATATAAAGAATAGGGCTAATGTCACCAATATTATCTAAACTTTACCTATATATTCAATTAACTATATGAACTTTCAATTAGCCAATTATCCACCTAATTCAACTTTTCATATTCATAAATACAATATATAGGCCATATATAATTCATAGCTTGTCCACTTCACCGCTCTTAACTTTTTTAGTCTTATTTATTCTACCTACAACTTACATCTTGGTCTATTAACTGTGAAATAGACCATGTGGGACAATTGGTTTTCTCTCAAAGTGCCTAAAGCCATAAGAATTTACAGGAACTTCAGTTCAAGTTGATGAACATTTGAGTTGTAAGTAGCTTTAGGCACTGAAGAAGTTTTTTTTTTTTCTTTTCTTCTCTTCTTTCATCCTTTAGGTCCTCAAGGGTGACCATTTCACATTCCACAATTGCAACCCCATGTACCACAAATTGAATTACACATTGGTACCTCCCTACGGATATGTATTAGTCAGCATAATCCATATGAACCAACACACACGTTTCCAGCTACCGTTTTCCTATAAAAAATGGATAACAAACATACAAAATTGAAGGCAAGCATTATATCAAATGAAAATGACAATGTTCTTTATTTTAGAATTGAGAAACAGAGGATTCCACCTTTTATTTTTTTCCTGCTAAAACCACACATTATGTAATAGTCCACTTTACAAACTAAGCATTTAACTAATACTCATCATCAAAACCACAAAAAACTCCGCTGCTAAAGCAATCCTCATTTGTAAAACCCCCATGCACATCCTCGCCGCTACTGCAGCCACAACCACCACCTCATGATGATGATGACTAATGACCTCTCTCTCATCCTCTAATAATAATCTCCTCCACCAACTTCATCTTCGAGCCACTACCTTCTCCTGATGAAACATCCATTACATAACTTGAAGAAGAAGCAGCCGTTGCCGGTTTATTCACAACCTTTTGCCTTCTAATCTTGTTGCACCCACCACTACTCCTATTTGTGATCGCTTCTATCATTAGGAAACAATTAAAAGACAAGATATCGAACAATGACAATCTATAGTCCCACATCGTTACCCTTCATGTCTTAGTCGTATAAATTATGAAAATGAGAAGACTTTAAGTGAAATGGTTCAAACTCCTCGATGTAAATACGTTAAAGGTGTGGGCTAGTGATGCAGTTCTAAATATGAGCCTACGCCTTTTTAAATTCTTAAAGAAATAATAAGTAAAAATTATCGTGATAATAATTGTCATTATAGTAACAGCGAAAATCTTATACAAAAATAAACTAATAACAAAAACCCTAAAAAATAAAATAATAATAATTCAAAAAAGATATGACACATATCACTATATCATACGTGCCATACGTAATTGAAATTTTAGATAGTTAATTGAGTAATTGTCCAAATATCCCATATAATTTAGCTTAATAGTATCTCAAAAGTTTCAACTTTGGCCACTATGTGTCTTTGTAATTAATCCTAAAACACATTTAGCCATCATTCAAGTATTAGATTCATCTAATGTATGCATGTGGCTTGAAACATTAAACCACCGTATCACTTTATGAGCACCTAAACTAGGAGAGACCACTTAACCCATATTGCCCAAGTTCAGATTGTAATCATTAGTGCATAAGTGACCTAAGTCACTTGGATTGCATAAGCTTAGATCAGTTTGAGCATTATTAACTGATATGGTTAGATAACAATTATATAGTTAGGTAATTCAATGTATAAAATAGCATGCGTGCTTAGCATGGTCAAGTAGATATAGGCACGGTATGGTTTCGAATTGAAATCGAATAGGAATTGTCATCGGCAAATCGAAAACTAGAACTGGACTAGTTCGTCAATTCTAGGACAGTTATGGAACAGCGGTTTCATAAGCCTAAGCGACTCTTTAACCTTAGAACAGGTGCAATGGCATTCGATCTAGTTCCATTAAAAAAATAAAAAATTAATATTAAATTATGATTATTAATATTTAAATTATTTCATATAAATAGTAAAATTTATTACTTATTCACAATATTTAATATTATTATCAATAATACAAATAAATATAGCTTAAATCATATATAATTAGTTTAAATAAACTTCTCCTAAAAGAAAAATTTATTTCTTTAATAATGTGAGACTATTTTTTGCATTATAATTTTCTTTTTACCCTGTAGATTATTTTGCAATTTCATGTTACTAACTACGATTGATATTGGATGTGTTTGTATACAAATAAATATGTCTTCTAAATAAATTTATAAAAATTTGGTTAAATAATTTAAAACTCTTAGAACTAATAATTATTTTGAGTTTAAAATTTATTTTTATTAAAAACTGAAATTTATTTATTTTTATTTGAAAAATAATGATAATTTCAAAACGGGAACTGAGAACTGGTGGTTCATTAATTTCAAGACCTAGAATCGATTGTTCCAGTTCTGTTTCGGTTCAGTTTCGAAACCGTACTTAGGTTTAGTCAAGGTGAGGTTTGATGGGGTGAGTGTTGATAAGCTGGGGATATAAGTCCTGTCACAAACATCATGGTGGTTCTGTTGATCGAGTTGATCAAGTAGTTCCACAAGCGCGATTGGCTCCATGACTTCGTTGGTGGCTAGATTCAGACAGGCTACTGATTTCATGGGTAGATATATACAAAGGAGTAGTTACTTTTTGGAACCAAGCGAAAAATTCGTCATTCCTTGCTATAAGTGGAAATTGGACTCGATTTACATTATTGGTTGTTCATTTTTTAACTGTCACAAAATATAAATAATTAATATCAAGTTATAAGTTTAAGCTTTTAATTGTACAACTGAATTTAATATGGTGTTAAAAAAGGGAATAACTTTCTTTGGATGATGACCACGTACGCGTTAATAAGCAGCCAGTACTTCAACAACTACTGGAATTTTTAATTTCGATTTTTTGTCAGATATATTGAATTTTCCTTGAAGTACTGTACACACAGTGCGGACAGAGAACATTGCCCGTAGGAGACGCTAATGAACATGTCCAAGTTTCCTAGCGTTTGGCAGCCAGATTATATATAGTACCGGTAAATATATAAGCGATAGAATATCTTGATCTTTTGTTAATGATAATTATAAAATCATATTATTTAATTTACTTGTACGCCCTATGCTTATTTGCTTTACTGCATGAATAATACTGTAATGAAATTACTATTACTAATGAATATAATAGAGCTGTAATAGAATTTTCATTTGTAAATTTTTTATGTATTTTAAAAAAAAAATATTTTCAATATTAAATTGTCATTCATAGGTCCGAGTAAATCATGACTATTCTTTTTGTAATATAGATTCTTTATGAAATCATTATTATAATCAACTAAACATTTATAATTTTTTATAGAAAATAAGATTATAATAAAACTCCTATGGTAAAGTGAACAAGTAGCTATCTACATATGATGTATAAATCTTATTAATAATTGGATATAATATAGATATATATATAGTGTGTGTGTGTATTATGGATGATAATAATTATCAAAACTGCTATTTCTTTCAGCATATGTATTAAAATTTATTAATATTTACATGCTACGTATACATCATATTTTATACACATAATGTATAACATCCATTTAATCGTTTATTTGTTACAAAACATAATATCTTCATATAAAATTGGTCAACCTTGTGATAAATACCACCATGACTTTGAGCAAACATGTCTATCTAACCAACAACTCTTCTCATACGCTAGCCCAACTATCACCATCTTTTAACTTAACACCATATATGGCAACCTTATCTAGAACCTGAAGTAGAATTAAAGTTATGAAAGGAAAAAAAAAAAAGGAAATAAGAAGAAATAGAATTTAAATTTTATTTTTGGATATATAGAAAGAAATAGAATGAAACGAGAAAAAATTTCACTTCCATTTATGATTCATAATGGATAACGGAAAAAAAGATTGTTAATAGATAATTTTACCCTTTTTCTCACTTGTTAAATTTAGATGTTGATATATGTCATTCTAAACTTATTATGTATGTATTATACACACACACCATATATATATAATATATATATATATTGCATGTGGTATGTATTACCTACTACCTACTGTAACATCCTCATGAAGCCTTGGCTCTCAATATGCTCCTTTGGCACAATAAATTAGAATCCTGCAAAACCTATCATTTTTATCAGGATGCTCACAAACAACAGGAATAAATACACATATAAGAGTATCCATATCCTATAAAACCTTTGCAAGGTTCTTAAGGTGTCATGTAAGTATCTTAAAGGTATCTTTTTTTTTTTTTTTAAATTTAAGGATCTTTTTTTTCATTTTAAAGAAACCTCACCACTTTATCTCTAAGGTTTTGGACATAAAGTTCTTCACAATTTTTTTTTTAAGAAAATATTGTGAATCCCATATGCTTTAAAAAATATACTTAATAAAATTAAATATAATATATATATATATATAATGACTATCAAAAGATGTGAAGGGTCTTACTTTGAGAGTACTTGGTAGAAGATCCAAAAAAGTTGTAAGATCTTTGCCATTACTAAATATCTAACAAATTGAGGTCCTTAGCATAAACACATGTGCAAAGCACCTTTCAATGGGATGCTCTAACAGAAATTTTAAATGTCCAAATGCACTAATCACCAGTAAATGAGATAGGAATAACCCTATTCTCAGAACCTGTTTGTATATGTCGGAATAAAAAAATTAAAGAGATGGATGGAAAATCCCATCGCTGCAAATGATAATAATATCCTGGATTTATGTTTTAGGATACCGGTCATAATGTTGCTTTGCTTGCAGGTGCCATTTTCGGGTTCTCTCTCCCTCTAATTCTTCCAAGTTCATCACATCATGCAAAACATGATGGCTATGGGGATGTTAGGGGAGGAAGATTAGAGCAGGGTTAGATATCTGTACATATCTGGAAATTAAATTACATAAAAACGAAAATAAAACATTACTCCACAGCTGCAGATCACTTTATTATGTACAACTATGGCCAGACAAAAATCCAAATTAATTAAGAAAGATTACAAGGAGAAGAAAGATAGGGTCATATTGATGTACATACAAACGAATACAAAGTAAAGAGAGAAAAAGAAACCAAAATCATTAAAAAGCCAACCAGAAAATACAAGTACAACCTTAAACAAAGTAGAAGAGTAGATCTATTTGGAACATATATATCTTATTTCTTCTTAAGAACCAAAATGTCGGCTGTTATAGTCGTAGCTGCTGCAGCTCCTCTCTGCAACAAAAGAAGAGATATCAAACATGAGTTGTTGATCCTCCATGTCCAGGCTAAAAGCATATTTGAGCTTTGATCATATGGGTCAGAAGAAGGGGTCCAGTCACAAAAAATTAACCACAACAAATTCTTTTATCAACTAACGACTGCATCTTACTCCAAATTAGAAAACAAAAAGCTCGAACAAACATGTTATATAACACGATATTGAAAATGGATATCAAGACATATAATCAACAGCTGAATCCCTCTAAATCCCTTAGATTGTCAAACCCAACTTTTCTTTTCAAACAGACTTTCGCATCCAAAATCACCTGCTATACCCTGCTAATTGCTTCAGAAAGAAAGCATGCGGTGATGAGGCGAAGAGTGAGAATCCAAAGGCAACAAGGGCAACCCACCAAGCTCCTGAATGAAGCCATCCAAATCTGCAAATTCATTCAAATACCCTCCAGAAATTTTCTCACCAATACCAAAACTATTATTGCTGTTATTTTCATCACTATTATTGATCCTCATCATCATGAGCATACCTTGTTCTTGGTTTACTTCTTTTTGATCTGTGGACTCCATTTTCTTACCCATCATTGACTTTTCATGATGTTGCAATATTCTTATTTTTTCCTTCCTTGGAACCCCAAGTTTCACTTCCTTCAGACACGCTTTCTGGCTGTTGAGATCAGAAGGTTTTCCCGTGAGCCTTTGCACCAGCTCTCGGAAGTTTTTAATGTCAGTCTTGATGATCTCCGGTGCAAATATGTGAATTATTCTTATCGTTGGTTTCACTCTGGTTACAAGTCTTGAGTTTTTATGAAGTGATAGTATTGGCGAATTTGGATTCTTGAAAGTGGGTTTTTTCCCCATGATCCTGTCTTCCATGGAAATGGTGGTTCGTGTAGTTTAGAGATACAAAGAAAGAGAGAGATGATTGCGATGGGAGAGAGAGTGCTAGTATTGTTTATGAAGAAGGCGGCAAGATAATGTGCCCTTTTATATAATGAGTGAAACATGGGGAGATTTTAATAAAGATTATTTTATTGTTGAATTTGAAGTATTATTTAAATGTCAAGATGATATATGATATTAGAGCCGATTAGACTTTTGAGGTCTTATATAACTATATTTATATAAATTGAATAAATCGAGGGCAAAGCAAAAAAAAAAAACATGATAAGTTTGAGTGGGTAAACAAGATTTTTTTTAATATAATCATATAAAACATAAATTCAAGGAAAAAAGAAAAAACAGATTGAAGGCTGATAGGCTCAACAACAATTTTTAGTCATTAAAATTAGGTTTAAATCCCTTTTCTCGTGGTAATCAATAAAAGAAAAGAAAAGATTGTAATTACTTTTTTATATACTAAGCCTCGTATATAAATTAATGAAATAATTGCAATATGCATATTTCGGTTTTCAATACGAGAAGCAGAGTGTCAACCCTTAGAAATGACCTGGAACTGCCTCTTGGTAATCGGTCTAATTTTACACTGTTTGCTGAGATTGGCGTTCACACAGCATATGGAGAAGACCAATTTATCGAGCGGCTTGAGTGCAGATATATATACCAACGTGGTGCGGGTTCAAAAGTTGTTTCAAGATTAGTCTTTAAATGATGTTATGGTCTGTCCACTTTGTTGAATAAAATAATTGGATAATGAAATTTTAATTTAAAGAAAATATAATAGAGTTATAATAATTATTACAATATTCAGTAAAATAAGTAATTATTAGGTTTGTAATGCTCGATGTATTTATTACATGAAGAGAATAATTGTGTAAGTGTTATTTTTAAGAAGGAAATATTTATGATAAAGTTGAAAAATAGACCATTGAACGTTAGTTTATGAGTTGGAGACATGAATTGCTATTTATGATTTTACGTAATAATAATTCATTATGAATTACTATTCCTTTCAAGTAAACACTGTAATATCAGCTTTACGTTGAATAATGAAGGTGTGAAAAGCTAATCATGCTAAGTGAATAGGCTATTAATGTGTCTACAAGTTGGCTAGGAAAGTACACTTTCATATATGGAATGTAACATTCGCATAAGATATTTATATATGTATAAATATGTGTGTGTTTTTAGATTTAATAGGAATGAAAGCATTAAAAATAATAATCAATTGAGATGTCACTATACAAGATTTGATAGAGAAAAACTTAAAAATATATAAAAAGAAAGACATAAAATTAACAAGAAGTAATTTTCTATTTTTGTTTATCTTATTAACTCTAACATCTACTAAAACACGACATATAAATTTCCAACTAGGAAGTTGTAGAGGTTCATTTTGGTAATTGGGCTTTTGGCCTAATTTAGTGCCATGGGCCGATCTTCTATGCTAGTGACAGGGCTTAGAAGACCAAGTCCAATAATAGATGTCGTTGGGAGATTTAGTTTGGCAGGCTTAGAACATAAATCATCAGAGTTCATTCTGCTCCTTGGCCTAATTTGGTTTCTCATGCATGAAAAGTAGACTGAAAAAATATCTTCTCGAGTTAATTTAGCTTTGTTTGAATAAAATAAGGCTTATGTCAACTAAGATAAAGCTTCATCCTTTTTTATATTAAAAATGACTTTTTTTTTTTTTATAATCAAGCCAAAAATTTTCAGCCCAACCCCACTATAACTGCCCGTTTACTTCAACTTTGGAAACAGGCAAGGAATAGAAAAGTTATTCCTTGGAATGATATTACCGGTAATAGAGTATGAATGTTTATTTCTATGTTTACTTTGTCTAAAGTTTTTTACGGGGAATACATATTCTATTGTTTACTTCAACTTATTATTCTAGCATTAAACTGCTAATAAAGCTAAAAATACCATTATGCCCTTATTGTGGTATTAATTCTAGCATTTAATTAAGGATAATTTGGATAGGGTATTTAATTTTTTATGCTTCTAGAGTGGGAATAGAAAGGAATAAAAAGTTCCACCTGTTAGATGGAACTTTTTATTCCCTCTATAGAAGGAATAAAAAGTGCATGGAAATATTTATTACTGCTCATTTAATGCAAGTAAACAAAGTAATAGAGGTATTCCAACAATAGAAATTCTATTCCTCCTCTATTACCTCCAAGTAAACGGGCCGTAAGAAAATGAGGCTTTAATATCAATTCGTCGGATCATTATAAAATGATCTAATTGTTACTAGCACACGCCTAATCTTGACCACTCGTTCGAGTGTTATCTAATGGTTGGCATCAATCTCCACCATCTATAAATAAGAGGGTTCTCCCCTCATTTTGGGTAGATTTTACGTATTGTTAAGTTTGAGACCAATGCGGAAATTTTGTTAGAATATCATGAAGAACAAGTCAAGGACGATCGAATCTATTTGATTAGATATTCTATCACACTCGTGAACTCAAGAAACCAAGTTTGCCTGCTCCTCCTTCTATGCCTCTCTCTACGATATTTGTACACGTATCATTAGTTCAGGACTTCTCTTCGGTCAACACCATCCTTATTACATGTGATCGGGTAGCTATAGTAAGCCTACCACAAAAAAAGTAATCAAGACATTATTTGATGGAGAATATGGTTGGATCTGTTATATATTCTCATAGTACAAACACATAGATGGAGAAACATCAAAATGCATAGTAGATGCATAAACCATGTTTTGCAAGAGAAAAAACTTATTATTTGGTTTAGCCTAAATTGGAAAATACATTATATATGTTGTTAAAATGAATTATTTTAAATGTGGTTTTGATGAAAGAAAAATTTATGAAAAGATATTTGATAATATCATAAAGAAATAAGAATATAGAAATATACCTTGTTTGTGTATGTGTGTGATGTGTTTATGCTTGCAAGCATAACACCAGTGAGCCGGTCTAGTGAATTCAAGAATAGAGGTAGTCGAGTCCAAGATTTAAGTTATGGAAAAGGTGCGAAGAAGAAGAATTTGAAGCGTGACATGTGAGAACCTTGGACCGGCGAATTGGTAGGACTAGGGACCAACAAATAAATGGGACTAGGGATCGACAGGCCGGTAGCTAATTAATTCGATTGTTGTACACATTAATTATCATTGTCTAATAGATGTTATCTCCAACAGACATTTAAGTTTTTGAAAACTATAAATACCCTTTGCTTTGGAGATTCAATTAATGAATTGACAACTTTTGAGAGTTTTCATTTGCAAATAAACAAATCAAGTTTTTTTATTTAATTTATGTTCTCTTGTTCATAATTTGTAAATTCTAAGTAAAAGAGAGAAAAACATTCTAGTGCTCAGTTCTTGCACTTGTAAATTTATAAAAGAGCATCTAGAGAGTGAAGGAAATATTTTATTTCCAAAAGTAGTGTGACCAGTGTACTGCTCAGCTTGAGCGTATTTTGTGGTGATCAATAAAGTGATTGTGAAGTCGTCGATTAGAGGCATTTGTAGATCATGGAGAGTAGGATATGAGACGAACTCCACATTAAATCTTGGCTCATTTTTTCTATCTCTATCTCTTTTATATTCCATATCATAATTTTTTTTGTTATATCCGCTACTGTCAAAGCTTAAACTGATCCTTTGCATGAAAATAATTTTTGTGATTTTTAAGTCAAATACTCAATTTATCAACCCTTCACCCACACAACCCACCCACCCCCCACCCCCCGGGATTATACACTGTATTTCCATTTGGTATCAGAGCAGTCTCTATCCTTTTTTATGCTTAATTGCATAATGGAGTAAAGATTATGACATCTAATGCACAGGGTTTCTAGAGGGGCAAGCTATAAATAGACACCGCTTCTAAATAAAGGTAACTACCCATATTGGAAGTGCAGAGATGGAATTTTTTCTAAAAGTTTAAAATAGATTAATTTGAAATGTTATAAAAAATGAGCCCTAAAAATAGAAGAAAAGAAGAAAAAGTAATAGTGAAGAAGACTGGAAAAAATTTGATTAAATGAAATTGTTATGAATATTTTGTATTATGATTTAAATGAAGTGATTTCAATAGAATATGTGCATGTAACTCTGCTAAAGAAATATGAATGACCTGAAAAAATTATAAAGGAACTTCTAGAGTTTGAGATACAAAAATAAGTATTTTATGTGGATAATTTGAAAATTTCAAAATACTTCCTAATGAATCTATAGATGAAATGAACAACAGATTTGTTAATATCATAAATCCTTAAGTGTACTTGGGAAGAATTTCTCTAAGTTGAAAATAAATTCTAAACTTCTCAAGTCACTACCCAAGGATTGGAAGTGAAAAGAACTGTCATAGAAGAAGCATGAGATTTAAGTGCTATGAGCAAGAAAAAACTCCTTAGAGCGCTCAAAATGCATGCTCATCAAAAAGTAAGGAGAGGTATCTAACAAGAAGGCCATTGCCTTAAAAGCCATAAGTCAAACTTTTAGCGATGATGATGAAGATGAAAATGAGAACTAGTCTTAATGGTTAGGAAGCTAAAAAGTACATGAGGCCCAACAACATGTCAAAGAGAGTGGAAGATGACAGTTGCTCATTTACACACAAAAAATAGGATGTGATAACTTGCTTTCGATGTCACAAACAAAGGCACATCTAACAGTATTGTCTATTGGTCAAGAAGGCTTCAAGGGAATCTAGAAAAGAAGCATTCATAGTTACTTGGAGCAATGGTGACTCAAGTGATTCAAATGAGAATGTATACTTCATGGTACTAGCGATGAGGTAAATTCCCTTCTTCTCCTTCCCAGTTGAGTTATATGCCATGTATAATAAAGTACATTGTAAGTTAGAAAAAAGTAGAGAAAAAAAGCATGCTTAAATCTTTAATGATGAAAGTAGGAATAAGAACTAAAGAATTTCAAATCAAGAATGAAGAAGCTAAATCAGAAAAAAAAAGCTACATGAAGACATAATGTTTAAAATTGGAAAATGATAAATAAATAATAACACAAGAAGCTAAAAGGTAAAAATGATGAGTTAAGCAAGATAACGAAAAATAATAGTTGAAAATGATTTGCTAGATCTTGAAATTAAAATATAAATAATAATAATGTTGATGTGCAGCAATAGTAATGAAATCAAAAGAGCTAAGAGAATTTAAAAAAATGAAAATATTTTGTTAAAATCTTGCTTAGATGATTCAAAAACAATTATAGTCGAGTTCACAAATGGTAAAAAAAAAAATATGAACTCACTTCTTGGAAATCAAACATGTGAGTAAAATAAATATAATATTGGCTATAATAGAAAAGGTAGTTGCAAGTTCAATAAAACTTGTTTTGTAAAAGCCATCAATGGGACATACAATTACCATGGCAAATTTGTTTGTACTGCACATAATTCTGCAATAAGAAAAACCATGCATTTGAATCATAGAAGCAAGATAGTTTGGATTCCAAAGAGAGAGATTCTGTTCCATCTAAAAAAAGGACCCAAACTCAAATGAGTACCAAGAAATAATACTTACTTTGTAGGGATTTTCAAAGTGGAATAACAAATGGTACTTAGATAGCGACTGCTCTAGACAAATGATTAGATATATCCAAGTTCACATCTCTAGACTTGAAAGATTAAGGTTATGTTACCTTTGGAGACTGAAAATCAACCGTTCTTGGTGAATGTAACATTCTCATAAATAAGGATTTAATTATTAAAAATGTGTTGCTAGTAGATGACTAAACATAACTTGCTTAGTGTAAGTCAATTTGCGTGATAATAGTTTTAAGAGTAACGTTTCTTATCAATAAATGTTTTATTGAAAGAATTGATAACAACAAGCTTATTTTGAAGGGTATAAACAAAGAAATATTTACAAAATAAATTTACAATGATTTCAAATCATCATCAAATGAAACTTATCTATACTCTCAAAATAACAATAGCTAGCTATGGCATAGACAATTGGGTCTTGCTAGCATGGATGTAATTTCAAAACTTGTTAAAAAGGATCTTGTCAAAGGTTTATCGAAATAAATTCAAAAAGATAAGATTTATTAAGCATATCAACAAGAAAAGCAAACTAAGACTTCCTTTAGGTCTAAGGACGTTGTTTCCACTTATAGGCCATTAGAACTGTTGCATATAGATTTATTTGGTCCTACTCAAACTCTAAGTTTGGAAGGCAAGAAGTACACTTTGGTTATTGTTGATGTTTTTACTAGATACATGGACTTTCTTCCTTACATCTAAAGACAAAACAAATCATGTTTTTTAGATATTACAAGAAAGTCCAAAATGAAAAAGGTCTTAATATTATATCCATTCAAAGTGATCATGTGGGAGAATTTGAATATTATGAAATAGATAATTTTTGTTGTAAATATGGCATTGAATATACTCTTTGAAACATCTAAAACTCTACAACAAATGGTGTAGCCGAAAGGAAAAACAGAACTTTAATTAAAATTGATAGAATCATATTGTGTGAAAACAATTTACCAAAATATTTTTGGGCTAAAGCTATAAATAATACTTCTTATATATCAAATTAAACTTTTTATAAGACCAATTCTAAAAAAAAAAAAAAACCATTATGAGCTTTGAAAAGGAAAGAGACCTATCATATTTTATTTCCATCATTTTGGCACTAAATGTTATATATTAAACAATGGAAAAGAACAGCTAGCTAAATTTGATGCTAAAAGTACAACTGGCTAAATTTGATGCTAAAAGTAATGAAGGAATCTTTCTATGTTATTATTTGACAAGTGAGGTATATAGAGTGTTTAATAAAAGAACATTAGTTGTAGAAGAATCCATATATGTTGCTTTTGATGATTCTTTAGCTTATTTATGCTCAAATGATGATGTGGATGTTGTTTGTTCTTATTCAAATAATATTTCTCTTAAAAATAATAATGAAGAAGAAAATGAATTTAAAATGGATGTTGTGCATGAATCTACTAATCATAACCTTCTCAAAGAATGGAAATATTCAAGATCACATCCAAAAGATCTAATTATTGGTGGACCTTTTAATAAAGTACAAACAAGATCATCTTTAAGGAACATGAGAAATCTTATTTTTCTATCTCAAAACCGAGCCTAAAAATATTGAAGAAGCTTTACAAGATGAATTTTGGATTCATGCAATGCAAGATGAATTAAACCTATTCACAAGGAATGATGTTTGGAATTTGGATCATAGACCTGATAGTACACCTGTTATTGGAATCAAATGGGTCTATAGAAATAAGCTTGATGAATCTTGTATATAATAAGAAATAAAGCTAGATTAGTTGCTAAAGGATATAATCAAGAAGAAAGCATAGATTTTGATGAGATCTTTGCCCCGGTTGTTTGACTAGAATCTATAAGAATGCTTCAAGCATTTGCGACTTTCAAAGATTTTACTTTTTTTTTTTCAAATGAATGTCAAAAGTGATTTCTTAAATGGTTCAATAAAAGAAGAACTCTATCTAGAGCAACCATCGAGTTTTGAAAATAATGAATTCCTCAAACATGTTTTTAAATTAAACAATGCTCTTTATGGTCTTAAGCAAGCTCCTAGTGCTTGGTATGGAAGACTTAGTATCTTCCTTTTAAAGAATAGATTTTTTAGAGGAAAAATCGATACAACTCTATTTATCAAATATCACAAGTCAGATACACTGATTGTGCAAATCGATGTAGATGACATTATGTTTGGAGCTACTAATATGAGTCTTACAATTTAATTTGTTGAATCCATAAAGAAAGAATATGAAATGTGCAAGATGGAAGAACTCAATTATTTTCTAGGTCTTCAAATAAATCAATATGAAAATGGAACATTTATCTATAAATCAAAAATATACAAGAGATATGTTGAAAAGGTTTAAAATGGATAATTGTACAACAAGACTTAACCTATGAGTACAAGTATAAAACTTGATAAATATGAAAATGGGAAAAATGTTTGTGAAAAGCTTTATAGATGCATGATAGGTAGTTTGCTTCTAGATCTGATATCATGTTCTCGGTATGTGTATACGTAGGATTTCAATCTTACCCAAAGAATCACACTTTAGTACAGTAAAATGAATTTTTAAATATCTTGTAGGCATTGAAATTGATTTGTGGTATCCAAAGTTTACCTCTTTTGATCTAATTGGATACTTCGATGTTAACTTTGCTTGATGTAAAGTAGATCAGAAAAGAACAAGCAGCACACACACTTTCTTAGAAATTAACTAATATCTTGACACTCAAAGAAGCAAAATCTATTGCACTTTCAACTGCTGAAGCTGAGTATGTAGCTATTAGTAATTGTTGTGCACACATTTTATGGATGAACAAACTTTGCTTGATTATGGTTTAAGATATGAAAATGTTCGAATTCGTTATGATAACACAAATACTATGAATTTGACAAAAAATTCGATCCAACTCTCAAGAACTAAGCATATCAAAATCAGACATCATTTCATTAGAGATCATGTTTTAAATAGAGATATCACCTAGGAATTTGTTGATACAAATAATCAGATTGCTGATATTCTTACCAAACCTTTGAATGAAGATCGTTTTTGCACTTTGCATAGAGAATTAGGCATAATCAAGTAAGATGAATGCTAAATATCTTTTAGCTAAGTTGATCTAGAACTTGTTTTAGGGCTAAACAAGATGTAAAAATATAATACATGCATATAAAACTAATTTGCTTTTGAAATGTTCTGTTTTTGGATGCTGCATATTTGTCACAAACCGACTCACTGGTCTCCCTTTCATCGGCTTGTCGATGTTCATCTCAAGGCTAGACATGTGGCAACTTGGACAACTTATAACAATGTTTGTCCCGCATATCACTAGGAAGATCGGGATCTTTACAAAAGGCTTTATAAAACTTTCTTCTCAATTCATATTTAGCCGCGAGCAATCTACGTTTGTGATCTCGGACAAATCTTTCACTCATTGAGAAGTGAAAACCTATAACTAGATCGTCCTGAAGACGGATGCTTGATTGCCTCTGTTTTGCCCGAAACAACGCACCGACAAGCCGGTCTATGGACAAAGGGTCCATCGAGGGTTCGATTTGACACTCCATCAACTTTATGGATTTTTCTATTAATATCGGCTCATCAATATGTAATTTTTGCATGCATATATATATGCTCTTCTCTCTCTCCTTTGTCATTTTCTCTCATTTCCTTCTTTCTATTCTTTCTCTATCACATACTCTTCCTCTCTAAACAACTATAAAATTCTCTTCTTCTCCCTCTCTCCTTCTTTTTACCCTGAACCACCATCACACTCTCCACCACTACCCTACCATCTCTCACCTTTTTTCTTTCTCTCTCTTCCCCTCTCTCTCTTTACATCGCTTCTCTCTCTCTCTATTCTCTATGCCTCCAAGAATAGCCCAGGGACGTGCACCACCTACTCACTAGAATTGATGGGTTTTGATTCCCCTCTAGGAAGCATTTAGATAGTATGCCTTGTTCAAAGATCTTCCTATTGATGTGGATAGAGATTATAATGCTGTGTCTTACAATACTTTATAATTCTTGAAATGACTAGAGTTGTCTTGAATAATATATTAGATATAATGAGATTTCCTGCTGAAGTAAATGAGGAAGCTACTAGATTCTTTTACTGTAATTTAATTAATTGTCAGGAGGATGGTGGAAGTTTAGGCATTGGGATGCAGTTTGGTTTTAATAGATCAAATTTTATGAGACTCATGTTATTTCATATCCATATGGTAGAAAACTTGAAATCTCACACATGATATTTGTAGTTTGATTAGGGTGGATCATGGTGGAGTTAGGATGTCTAGTACATTTAATGGGGCTTAGTATTATGATGAGTTGTTCACTATGTCTAATATGGGTCCAAATTGGTGCGAATAGTGCAATTTATATTCTTCTTGGTTGTCTCTTCAACTTTAGGTTTTGCATCAATTTTTGGCAAATAATTATATCCCACACAAGTGGACTATAGTGACCCAGTAGGACTTATGGCTTATGGGTCATATTCTAAGAGAACATCATATTCACTTCTTTGATTTAATGTTTAAAATCTTCAAGAATGCGACCAATAAGCCTGCTTAGGCTATCTTAAGAGGAAGCATGTTAATTACTCAATTGCTAAGGAGCAAAGGTGTGGAGTTTCACTCTGAACACATCCTATTAAAGTTCCTTCCTTCTCCTTCAATACCATCAACTGAGGGACTTGGAAGAGGCAAGATGGGAGATAGGTAAGAAAGAAGCCTTTGGTTGGTGGTGGTGCTCTGCTTCCTAGTTCTGAGATGGATATAGATTCTGATGATGATGATCAGCCTCCAGCTCCTCCTTCTGGTACTTCAGTACCTAATTCCTATTTTTCATCTTTTTAAGATCTTAGAGATTATATGGACTTCAGATTTGACACTTTTGAGCACCAGATTTCTCATCTTTGCTCAAATTTCTAAACTTTCAGTTCTGATATGGAGGCTTCATGGATCATTTCTACTCCATTCATCCTCATCCACCTCCTCCTCCCTAATCTTTATTTCTATTTTATGCTAGTTTTATGTATATATCTCTATTTTTTTTTTATCTCTATTTGACTTTTCTTATGTTGCCCTGATCTAATACTAAATGTCTTACATGGCTACTTCGCTTAACTATTTCTACTTATTCTTTTTGCTCTCTTTCTTATATAAATCTTTTTGATGAGGTGAAATGGAGAGAAATAATAATGTATGCTTACGAGGGAGAAATAGAATCAAATGTGCAAAAAATGATTAGGGGAAATAATTGTATGCTTAACAAATTTTTCTTAAATTCTATAATTTATTGTTGTTATTACAAAAATATATGGGGCGATTTTCATTGAGGGAATAAAGTAAAAAAATTGCTACTACATAACTGTTTGCCCTCATCAAAATGCGGGATATTGTTAAAATAAATTAATTTAAATATGATTTTGATGAAAGAAAAAGTTATGAAAAGATATTTGACAATATTATAAAGAAATACGAATATAGAAATTTTCAGAGTGTATATATGTGTGTGCTGCATTTATGCTTGCAGGCATAACACTAGTGAATCGGTCTAGTGAATTCAAGAACAGAGGTAGTTGAGTCCAAGATTTAAGGCATGTGCGAAGAGAAGAATTTGAGGCAGGACAAGTGAGAACCTTAGCCCGACAAGCAAGTGGGACTAGGGATCGACGAACTGGTGACTAATTAATTCGACTGTTGCGTACATTAATTATTGCCTTTTGACAAATGTTATCTCCAATGGGCATTTAAGTTTTTGAAGAATATAAATACTCTTTGCTTTAGAGATTCAATTAATTAATTGACAACTTTTAAGAACTTTCATTTGCAAACAAACAAATCAAGTTTTCTTATTTAATTTATGTTATGTTGTTCATAATTTGTAAATTCTAAGTAAGAGAGAGAAAATCAATCTAGTGTTCGGTTCTTACACTTGTAAATTTATAAAAGAGAATCTAGAGAGTGAAGGAAATATTTTATTTTTGAAGTGCTATGACCCATGTATTGCTTAGCTTGAGTGTGCATTTGTGGTGATTAATAAGGTGATTGTGAAGTCATCGATTGAAGGCGTTTATAGATCACGGAGAGTAGGAAGTGAGTTGAACTCCACATTAAATATCGGCTAAATTTTTTATCCCTATCTCTTTTATATTCATATCATAATTTTTTTTGGTTATATCTACTACTGTCAAAGCTTAAACTGATCCATTGCATGAAAAGTAATTTCTTGTGATTTTTAAGTCAAATACTCAATTTACCCCTTCTTGAATATTATATAGTGCATTTTCATATATGATGGAATTGTGTGATTACTAGCTTGCAAAAATAAAACCTATGTATATGCAAATTACAAAAAATAAATGATCAAAATAACTATGCAAAATGGCATCTAGTAGGCATGATTTTGCTACTTGCATATAACTACATATGTAAGTGCGATTCTAGTGTTAATGTATGAATCCCATTAGCTGTATGCGATTCATGTTTGTACATGAATCCCCCTTCCTACATGCAACCCTAGTGTTTATACTTGCAATATTTATTGAAATTGGTATAATTAGTTTAGAAAATACAATGCCCATGTAATTTATTGTAAAATATGACATTTCAAATAAACACTTCACAAATACATCATCACTGAGTTTAAATCCAATCAACTACTTCACAGATCTTCAATCATCATCAACTTCCTACTATATTTCCCAAACCCATGAAATTGTAAAACTCCTTCAATTAAATTTTTATACCATATCATTTGTTTCTTTAAGAAATTGCTACAATAAATGTAAATAGAAAATGAAGATGATATATAGAAAGATATGTAAAGATGTGGTGTTTTACTTTTTTTTTTTTTTTTTATCATATATAAGCCAACTGTCTATTCATTTATACTAATATAGCTCCTCTTTCTCTTCCTCTTGTAAATCACATCCTTACTTGTATTTCTTGATCTTGTGTTTCGGCTTTCCATCTATAAAGTATTATTTAATTTGATTAATAATTCATAAATTATCTAAGCTATAATTATATTATCAAACAAATATACTACTAATTAAAAAAAAAGAACCTATGTGACACCCTTTCCCATATTTGATGGTATTGGACAACCAGGATTGATGGGAGCAAGTGGAGTATTAGTATCCAACTAGGATGGAAGTGTGTCTGATGCGGAGTATATCACCAAATCAAATGTTGGAGCATCCATGGAAAATGTACACTCACATTTACTATGATCTACTACATTAAAATCTACTATAGGAGGATCAGTAGGAAGATATATATGAGGATCTGCTATTGTATCTGTAAGAACATCTATAAGAGGATATGCATAAGTTGCTAGAGAATCTACATGAGCTACAAGAGGATCCTCAGGAGTATCTATAGGAAAATCTAGATCGAGACCGAGAGATCTATCTAACTATGAATGGTCATCTTAAGCTTGGCCTCTATGTCTACCATGGCATCATCTTTGTTCTCGTCCCCTCCCTTGTCTCCATCCTTTACCTCGAGTTGGAAACACCTTATGATGCTATTGATGCTGATCTAAATCAATCAATGTAATACCCCTATATCCATTTAAGCTTTGGCTTCCTAAATCAACTAGAGTGTATGTCTATTGTATATTTGTAATCACCTGCACCTGTACAAATGTGACTGATTGCATAATTATATAAAAGTAAATGAGTTATCACTAAAATAATGTGTATTTCAATATGTATTTTATGATTTAGTATAGAAGACTTACCATTCTAGCCAAAAGGGCTTTTAAGTGACCGAATAGTCAGGAGAGATCATGTTTGGTAAAATGTCATCATGCTCAATCTGAACAAGATTCTGCCACATGTCCCCACACTATGTAATAAATCTCATATTCTTTCTTGTCTAGCCCGTATTTGACTTTCTCTTTAGGTTTATCTAATGTATGTTATTTGGATCTATGTCAAAGTTCTATCGGTTGGAACCACCAATTTTTCCTTGAGTGACTACCTAGGAATAAAAAAATCGATGGTTTCTTAACTAGTTCTAAAACTTGTCAACGGGTTTGTTTTTGGTTCTGAAGCTACTGGTGGCAGTTCTGATTCACTGTGTCCGTATCTAGTTGCATGTAAAACGAAATTTCTTTGTGGTTTGAATTTGGAAGTCTAGTTTCAATTTCTTTTATTAAAATTTTCAAAACAAAAACTTTTTGTCTGATTTGAAAATTTTCTTAAATTGAACCAAATGAAGTCATGCTCCTATTCATTTGAATCAGCCACACTATACTTAAGTGGAAAGTAGTTTTCTTAATTTTTTAAAAATATTAGAAAGTTTCATATCATTGATAAGTAAATTTAATCCCTCTACAATATTTATAAAAATATAGCAGTTACACCAGTTATTTTTGGGGTAAATCATTTGAAAAATACTCATTTGTATAACTTTATTAAGTTCATCATCATGATATTTAAACACTTTTTAGTTCACCTCATATAGTTGTACATTTATTACACTGTTACTTGATAATATATCATATAAGATTAATATTGGTGAATAGGTCCTCATTAATGATTAGATTGAGCGATGGGAAAAAGAAGGGACAAAAGATGTATCAAAAGAAGAAGTGGAGAAGAAAATTGAGTTCTTGTATATCGTTTGGAAAGTAAGCAAAAATGAATGTATTTATTATTGATTGTAAAATCGAGTTCTATAAAGGAAAAAACAATGACAATAATAATAAAGAAAAGTGAAATCAAAGAAAACCATCGTCCTTGGTGATCTAAATGTTGTCAATTAATGTAGTATTAGCTCCAAGTATCTCCTTTCAAATAACAGAGAGATGTTGGTGCTCCATGTCCAAACCAAAAGCCTGTTGCAACTTTTATCTCAAATAATAATATTGGTATTTACTTATTATTCATTTATATAATTAGTAGTACTATTAATTTTTTTTTTCAAAGAATCTGTTCACAAAATTCATTAAAATACTCTTTATAAGTCAAACATCTACATATGGAAAAAGGTTTCAATGGTAATATATACTACGAATAGTATGCACATAATGTGTAAGTACAAACTATTTTTTAACACGTAATTGTAATCATAAATTATAAATGATAGTTATTATAAAAACTATCCATTATCTCTTCCACATATTAAAGCATAACTAGAAGTTACACCCATGTTTTATCTATTGAATATTTTTCCCCCACATCTAAATGCATTTATCCAATATTGAGCTATATGAGGACTTCTTCAAGCATAGCTTAAAATACCTATTAGTCTATCACACGCCATCATTGTTTAATTTGTCCATCTTACTCCCTTTTAATTTTTCACTTAGGAGAATCTTCATCATCAATATTATCTCCAAAGTAGCATTAACACTTAATATTACAACTTGACAATTAAGTTTACCCAAAAAAGGTTGACCTAGAGGCTTAAGGTGAAAAATTAATGTTAACTTTAGGTGTCCACATTGGGTCATTAGTTTAAGTATATTCTTCGCATCTTCCTATGGATGAAGCATTATTCATGGTAACAACACCTATGATTACCTTAAGATAAATTATCTCATCCTATCATGTGTCCTCGTTGAATTAAAACAATGTTTCTCCAAATTTAATGCTCTAGCTTCTAAACCAATAGACATAGCACATGTACATTGTCTTTTTGGGAAATTCTTGTGGACTATTCCCTAAAATTATCTGATAATCTGATTTCTATTGCAAGGAAAAAAAAAAAAAAAACACAGTTTCCTTTTAGCTCTCTCTCTCATTTTATGTTTTTGTTCTCTGCCCTTTTCATTTACTTTATACTGTTTTGTTTTCCCTATTCTATTCATTCATTTATTTTTTAGTTTTACCATGTTAAATATAAATGGTAAAGAAGGAAAAAAAGTGGAAAAATATTTGTTATAGGCCTCAATTTTAACAAATCGATATACATGTGGTACTATAAAAATTTTTAGAAATAATTCATGTGACTTACCATATTTCTTTTTTCCATATACTAAGCTACATATATAGATTAAGGTATGTCCAATGAAAATAAGATTAAAAAAGTAGTTAAATTCCATAAGACATCCACATCCTTTGAAGAGAGTAGATTTTTCATGTAAGAAATAATTTTACTTTAAAATTTACTTGCTGCTGTTAGTGAGAAACTCTATGTAGACAACAGCTACAAATACAGATTCCATCAAGAGAAATTACAAAAAAAAAAAAAAAGATTCCTAGTATTGAATGATCGTGCTTGAGTCTCATTGATGAAGTAAAAGAAGAGGCAAGCACATACCTGAGAAAGTGGGGTGAAGACTAGTCAGTGGTAGTTCTATAAATACAGATCTCTATCTCGAAAGAAACGAGCAAACATGAAGAAGTTATACCCTTTAGGGGTGAGCTACATCGCTTTTAGGGCAAATTCTTTCATTTAGGCCTTCAAACTGGCAGTTTTTATATTTATGGAAAGTTTGAGTTTTATAATAACTTATTATAGACACTTTAGTTTTATATGCCACGTGTGGTATTTTATTGGTGTTTTTATGTATTTTAGGTCCTTTAATTTTTGGAATTTTTTTCAAGTCCTATTTTGAGGAGCTTTCTATGTTGCTTATATATGTATGCTTTAAGGAAAATGAGACATTCACTTATCATATTTTCAGTAAAATTTTAGAGTCGCCATTACTCTTTTCCTAAATTTCTCATTTATCATAGAATTTTGATTTTTTATGCTATTAGCCTAGGCATTCCTAGAACAATATGATTTTGAAGATCATACTCTAGCATTCTACATGAATCAATGATTTATGATAAACCCTAACTTTATCCCACTGCCTTAGTTGGTATCAGAGCCATGTTTGCTTTGGTAACAATGGCACTATGTAGACAAGCTAATCAACATCATGCTGCAATAGGTGAGATCTATGATCGTGATGATCTAGATCAAAGGATCCAACAAATTATTGATGAACGGTTAGATGCAGTGTTAGAGCATCGTTTGGATGTAGCGGTTGATCGCTTGGCAGAGAAGATGGGTGCATTGATGGGGCACCAAAGGCATGAAAACCTTAGATGGGGATGAAACCCTAATCCGATGCCAAATGTAGATAGGGCAAAGGATGACTCCTTTTCTATTGAGGTGGACAAGAACCATGATGAATTACCACGTAGGAGCGGTAAGCTTCAAGTAGAGGAACACCAAAGGCATTGGGAGTTAGGTATGATGATGAAGATACCAAAATTCCAAGGTAGCTTCCAACTAGAGGAATTTTTAGATTTGCTGGCCATGGTGGAGGAAATCCTGGAATTTAAGGGTGTTCCTGAGGACAAACAGGTGAAATTAGTGGCAACTCGACTCCATGATAGGGCCATAACATGGTGGCAACAAACAAAATTAACCCGCTGCAGATTAGGGAAATATAAAATCACTTCATAGGAAAAGATAAAGAAGCACCTACTAGCAGAGTTCTTGCCTTGCAATTTTTAGCACATCATGTATCAAACGCTATAGAATTTGAAGCAATAAAACATATCAGTTGAAGAGTACACTTTTGGATTTATCAATTATTAGCTAGAAATGAGATTCAGGAGATGGAAGATCAATTAGTTGTGAGATACATCAGAGGATTGAAGTTGCAGATTATGCATACTGCAAATTTATTTGATCCTATAGTGTATCCATTGCATACCAGGAAGCACTGATTGTAGAGAAACAACAAAGACGATTAGGAAGTAGTTTCACTAATAGTGGTGTATTCAGTAGCAAGGGTGGTAATAGTAGTCTCAAAGTGGTTTGTATCAGGAGTAAGGGAACAGATAATAATACCCTTGGTTGTTTTGTTAAACCTAACGCTAGTGGTGCTAGGATTAGTGGGATCAAATGTCTCAAGTGTGGTGAGAGTGGCCATTGACAGTTGGAGTGCAAAAAAACAGAAAAGGCACTTTACTCTTATGGAAACCTTGTTTTTTTTTTTTTTTTTTTTTATAACAATGAAGAGGGGGATGAGGCTATTATTGAGGCCATTGGTGTTAGAGGCTCAGTTTTTTATACAAAATTTGTCAAAGAAGAGATTTCGACCAGGGTTGGAAAGGAGACTTTAGTGGTGAGTAGATCATGTATGACTCTTAAAGGTATTGAGGAAGATTGATTGAGAACAAACATCTTTCGATCTACGACACAATTCAGGGTAAGGTATGTAGGTTTATAGTAGATTCGAGCATCTATAAGAACATCGTATCAATAGAGGCAGTATAAAGTTAGGCATTGAACCCAAGCCACATCTTAAGTCGTATAAGCTGGCATGGTTAAAGAAGGGAAGTGGTGTAATTGTTTCTAAATGGGTATTGGTTTCATTTTCTATAAGTTTTGTATATAAAGATTTTGTATGGTATGATGTAGTTGCAATGGATACTTATCACTTACTATTAAGGAAGCCATGGCAGTATGATAGGAATGAGACACATGATGGTAGAGCTAATACTAATAAAGTTGTGTATAAGGGAGTAAAAGTTATGTTGATTCCTAACAAAAAGACTACTGAGTCTAAAACTGTGAAACAAGTGGTAGCAGTAGTATGTTGTCTATGGCTAGGTTTTAAGAAGAGCTACAACATGCAGAAGTTGTTTCTGACATGATAGGAAAAGAAGTAGCTAAAGAGAGTACTGATAGCAAATGAAATGATGAGGAATTTATTGTAGGAGATTTTGTATAGGTTGTAATGACAGAGGATTAGTTTCCTACAGGAGGATACACTAAACTTTCAACTAGGAAGATTTGGCTAGTGAAGGTCACTAAGAAGATCATCCCTATTGCATACAAATTGAAACTATCCAGCCACATTGATATATTTAATGTGAAACATCTCTTATGTTACACTGGAGATAGTTCAGACGATGAAAATTCGAGGGCAAATTCTATCAACCCTGGGGAGGATAAGGAAGCGAAAGAAGTAATAAGTAGATAATTAAGACAGTAGGTTAAAAACTAGCCAGTGGTAGTTCTATAAATATAGGTCCTTATCTCGAAGGAAATGAGCCAATAGGAAGAAGTTATTCCCTTTGGGGATGAGCTACGTCGCTTTCAAGGCAAATTTCTTCATTTGAGCTTTCAAACGGGCAGTTTTTATATTTACGGAAAGTTTTAGTTTCGTAATAACTTATTATAAGCACTTCATTTTTATATGTCATCTATGCACTACAAGAATTTTGATATTAGGTGACGTTTGTAAAAATTACAAACGTCGCCCATCTTTTATAAGTTTACACTCATCTTCTAAATCATAGTATTAGTTACGTTTCCAAAACATTATATGGAGCTTTTCATTTAATAATTTCCCCACCAAAAAAAAAATGAAAAAATGAAATTCATTAAAGTCATCCCGCGTATTAGTCACGTTTCAAAAACATTATACGGAGCTTTTCATTTAATAATTTCCCCAAAAAAAAATGAAAAAAATGAAATTCATTAAAGTCATCCCGCCATTTCGAAAGCTTCGGGCATAAGGAAAAACAGAACACGCTACATTGACATGACCCTCCATCTTTTCTCTGTCCTGCATGCAACACCCTCATCTTACAAACTTCGACTGATTTCCATCATTCGTACCACCACCATCTCCGGTTGATCTCTCCGTTCCATCTCCGGCTAATCCTTCTGTTCCATCTCCGGCTAATCCTTCGGTTCCATCTCCGGCTACTAGGTGCCTCCATCGTATCGATTTCATCTCTGACAGTTGTGTCGAGAAGCATCGTACGAATCTTCGACTCCACAGTCCTTAACGATCTTTCATCAATGGAGACAGAACATCTAGGTTCATTCTTACATATTTTGACTTTTATTTAGCTTGACATACACATTTTTGTGCTCGTGTTCCAGAAATACTTATACTCTGATCAGGGCTTGCGTTTAAGGGTTGTGGGTATTTTCTTTTTGTTGCTCATGTTTCTAAAATTTGTGCACTCTTTGATTGTTAGGATGTGAGTTTATAAATACTTTGTTAGTTCTTATGATGTCTTCATTCGAATGTTCTGCTACATTGTACAAATAACATGTTATTTTACATAGATCACTTACTCAAGAAGATATACACTGGTACATTAGGTTTAGACTTAGTTTTATAAAGAACCTGTTCTTCTTGTGCGATTTATTGTCAACTGTAATGACAATATGACTAGGTTCATTGATGTAAAATAAGTTCCTAATACTATCTCCACATTTGTTATTAGGTTTTTGAAGTAATACGTTATAGGAGTAGTCATCTTCTAGGATGAACTCTTCATTGTACATCACATCCCATCCCACTACTGTTAAATACCATGGTACAGTCCCGAACAGGTTGATCACCTGACGATTGAATATTGTATATATATGACTAGTAATAAACCATATGCAATGTTGGATATTTGACGAATGCTTTTAACGAGGTTACAAAGAATTCTTAGAGTTGAGTAGGGAAGGATGAAGAATTTGAGGCTAGTGTTGGCATTGCATTGGGGTTAAAATGCTAAAGTTGTTTTTCAAATAAAATGGGCTTGAGTTAAAATCTTGCTTAAAGTGCCCTGCTTTTCTCTCTACCATTTTGCTTTGAAGCATGGACTGTGTAATTCTTTTCATCATAGATTTCCTACCAAACTTATCTTATATGGCTAGAGGCTGAACTGACTTGATTCATTTTCACCCCCACTCCCAACATTGATTAAATACAAATTATGAATATTCCTATTGGATAATTAAAATTGTATTCAAAGTTGTGATGATTGAGTGTAATACAATGTTGATGAACTACTTGAACAGAACACATAGCATAAGATGATGATGTGATGCCTTTAAAAATAATGGACAAGCCATCTATTCAAAGTGAAAATGTAGCAATAGCGATCTGTTAAAAGGCAAGAACGCTCACTATTGATTTAGAACATATTAATAAAAGCGAAAAAAAAAAGAATTTTGTGGATGTTTTCCCTCATTACATTATGTCAATGGCTGAAACATGCACTGGTTGAAGCATTAGTGCCCTGACCATAATGCTTTGTGATCCTGACATGGGGAGATTGAAGACTTTATGACCATAATGCTTTGTGATCCCGACTGTTAACTGAGCTTTTTTGGATGCTTTAGATCCTAGCTAGGCTGTAATGTTCATTGACAGTCCCTTCCTATTTATGCTTAAGGATTTTCTTTATTGTCATGAGCTGTTCAATTATAGACAATGACATCAACATGCAGTTTGGTTTAGGCTTCGGAGTGGCATGTATGGCTGCTTGCTCTTAGTCACTTTATGTTGTGGTTGTAATGTGAAAGATATCTAACATGATTTATCATTTTTCTCTTTTTAGTGATCAATTTGGATTAAAAAAAAACCATGAATCTAGTTTAGAATACTTGTATTAGTGTTCCAAGGAGGATTAGAGAGAGGCATTACAGTAGATAGGATAGAAACATTCTTCCTAAATCCATGATCAAGAAAACTAAATAAACATAGCTCAACAAAGTAAAGGAAGTAAATAAATATAGGGAGTTCGAAAGCTAACAAAAACACTTTCCAACACCTTTCCTTAAGTTAAGGTAATGATATTAGCCATTCCTAACTCTCACAACATTGATTCAAATGTCGCTTTTTGCAAAGTCTTTATAAGAACATCGACTTCTTGAAATCTTAAAGAAGATAAGTGATAGAGCAAGGACCCCTATTCAACTAATATGCTTCTTAGTGTAATCATAAAGAAAAATGTGGGTAACGGTAGGAGCTGTCCTAGATTTTGTAATAGGTTTTTGCCTATGATTCCATTATGTCCGAGGCGGGAACCAAGTCTAAGCTATTCTTAAAAATTCAATGTTGTCCCTTTCTGGAGTGATTTTCATTTGTCATGCTTACAAATCGATTTGAAGTTTTATTGGAGTAAATTTATATCAATGGATTATTTCAACAAGGGGAAGTTATTGAACTTGTCATATAGGAGAACCAGTGCTGATTTTGTAGAATTATTTTATGCAACTTCCTGTGTCTGTGTATAAGTTTTGGCTCCATTAATGAGTTTAAGCCCAAAATTCATTTAAAGGAAGTTATAACTTTAAAGAAGTTCTACTATCTTGATAGTGTTATTTTTATTTCGCAAATGAGAAGTAATATGCTACATTTACTAGAAAAAAAAGGATGATTTTTTGAAAAAAAAGAAAGACAGAACAGCTGAAATCCTAGTTTCCATTGATATTTGTAATTTGCTAAGTTAGTTATCAAGTGGTTTGACACCATCAATGCACCAATTTTAACTTCTGATGCAATAAATGGTTCAAAAAGGATGAAAAACAAGCTACATAATTTCTCCGACAGACCCAAAAATACAATTTTGCAACTGAAGCTGATGCAGATCAGTTGTTGGCTATCACTGTCACTGTCCCCCATTGTTATTCTTAGAGTATAAAGGGCCTATGTAGATAGATGCATTAAGCTCAGCCAAAAAGGAAATAGAAATTTGTCATACAAAACTTACTAGTAATACTTTATACATTGCATATAAAGCATATTTTACATAATTCTTTGTGCCAAATGTTTCTCTTATCCAAATTGGAAACACATCAGCCAACTTGAGGTTTGGTTGTATTACTTGTTCTTTATAACTGTCATGTTAAAACTTTATTAACTTTACATATTGTTCCACTATACTAAGATTGTGTCTATCATACTTTCATGTAATTGCATATGATCTATGCCTTTCCTTTTCTGGGGATTTATCTACCAACTATTGAACTGCATACCTTATATTTTTTCCTCCCCAGCTGTAGCCACATTGTTTGATATAGCAGCAGGTTGTCCTAGTTCGTTTGTCTGATTAGTTAGCCACATTGGTTGATATAGCAGCAGGTTGTCCTAGTTGGGTTGTCTGATTAGTTTTCTGCAATGTAAATACCAATTTAAGTATGACTTGGTTAATAGTTTTTTACTTGTGTTAATCAACCAAAAAAATTTTCTAGCCATTTTCATGTCTTTATCTGTACTCAAAATTTGTTCAGTTAGCTTAGTGACTAAACTCTCTCTTATAGTACTATTTCTAGAAATTTCAATAGGCTATTTCTGGAATAGTCAGCAGGGCAGTAGATCGGGGGTAATGGGGAAGAGAGAGAGAGAGGTTTATAGGCAGTGGCTAAGCTAATGGTAATGTTGGGGTAGAGGTTGTTATGGCAAGGTGGGGCTGATGAATGTCTACTCTTTTTTGTTCCTTGGCCCCCTTTTCTTTTTATCTTCATTATAATTTTCTTTTATACTTTACAGAACATAACACATCAAAATTAACACATACACATTTGTAGAAAGTGCATGCAGCTTTTCTAAAAAATGCATTTCAAATTACTTAGAATTGCTACTGTGTAGACATAACACCTTGTGGTTCATTTGTTAATTAAAGTTTGTAAATTATGCAGTGGTTTATTTGGCTCTCTGAGTTGAAACCTCTTTATGTCTTGAGTAATTTCTCACTTTCTATAGATACTGAAGGAATCTGAGGATATAAATAAACTAACAGTCAGTAAATTTATGTTAGGCTTAGATGTGGATTATGGGATCCAAATTTGCAACGATATAGTTCCTTCTTTTCTGTTTTTTTTCAGCCTAAATAAATTTAGTTCAAGTTATAGTTATATTAGTCATACTTTTAACAAGTATTAGTTGCAGACAAGGAAAAAGAGCTGGTTTCCTTCACCAAACAAATTGGTTGTATATTTTTGTTATGATAAGTGCTATTCTTATAAATTCTGTGATGGGATGTTAGATGGATGCAATTTATAACATTTTTTAACTAATTATTTTATGTTCTAGGGACCTATATGATGTGTATTTTATTTGCTAGAAACTGTGATAGTGGATTTATAGTCCGGACTCTTTACATTGTGTTTCTGTCTCATCTGTGCAGGAAATTAAGGCTACCTTGTCTAGAGATTCATGTTCTATTCGAAGAGATGCTTCCTCTCAGAACTCAAGGGCAACCACAGTAGGCATTTTAAAGGATTACAACTGACTTCAAGTCTTGATTTTCGTCTTTATGTTTTCAGTGATTTCATCATTTTTGTTTGAATATTCCCACAAAGCAATTTTTGAGCTTCTTTGCTGATTTTCTTTTCGATTGATGGAGGTCTTGGATTGCTTCGAGCTGCAGTCAGATGCTAACATATTTCTAGAACTGGTCCCGGTTTCCCAAAGGTAAGAAATTATTATATTTTTGAAGAGGTGATAATCATTTTTATTTTGATTGAAATGTGAACTAATACACAATATCTTTTCTTTCTCCCAATTTTTTCATTGTTTTGCAGTCACATGCTTCACAGATCTTTGCGTTTAAGTTTCAATTTATCGGAGGGCAGAAGTAAATGGTCCACTGCCACTTAGGCTCTACAAGCTAACCGCATTACTACTGAAGAAGTTTTTATTCATCTTGTTAGTGTGTGAGTTTTCTTCATTGACTTTTTTTTGGTTATTAGTACATGATTTCTTTCGTAATTAAACCTCATCATTTCTCTTCGTGATGCAACGAGAATGCTTGTATTATATAACGAAATACTAGGAATTTTCGCATGCCCTCCGTGTTATTCTTGCTTCATCTTCCGTGTATTTTCAGATAAGTGGAAAAAATCAGGAAAAATTACAATCTGAATTTGCACACAACTTCGCGATAATTCCACTATCTTAATGAAGACGATATGACATGGTATTATTAATTGTATTGATTTCTTCTAAGATGAAGCGAAACAACTTATCACATATTGTACATTGCATGTACATATTTTTAGGTCTTATCAAGGGATTTGAAATAAATAATAATTTATATAACATCAATTGTCGGCATAGTCTAGGGTATGTTTGGATAGTGATGCGGATCAAGAAATAACAAGGAAGATATGACAGATTTTATTTTATTGGGGTAAATTTGATTTAGTTATTTTTTTAGATTTAATTTTAATAGAATTTGATATGATTGATATCTTATTTTAAATATCAAATCTTTTAATTTAGATATTATTTTATCCTATATATGGATTTTTATTTCTATTCCAAGTAAGATGTTTAGATGCATTTTTTAAAAGTTAGAATCGCCTTTATGAAGAATCAATTATTCAGCCTTTAAGGGAGAATTCAATTGCACCATTAAGTAAGTGGAATTGTGATTCCATTCTATACTCTTTAATAATTACTATTACAATTAAGTTTTTATTTTCTTACACATTTATTGTTCATAGTAATTACTGAGATTTTTTTACAAACATCATATGGACAAAACGGGAGACAACTAACGTTCTTCCGTTACTTATATATATATTAACAATTTTTCCTTTCATATATTAGACATTTGGCAAGTTAAAAGAAGTTATCGTCTTTAATATATGGTTCTATCTTAAGACAAACTATGCATTTGATATGACACACATGTATTGTACTATCCATTGGTGACTAAATAAACCAATAATATTTGGATATACAATAATTCATTAAAAAAAAAATCCTCTTTATCTTTTCTCAAATACCGTATGCATTCCTTACCTTAAAAATGCCTGCCATCATGTTGCTCGCCAAAGTAATATATATACAAGAACTAATGACTCAACCACATTCAATACTGATATATAAGTACGTTTTCTTTATTCATTGTTTCGGTGAAGTTATATATAAATATGTATGATTTAAAATAAATTGTTTTTATCATTCTAACACTATCAAATTTCTCAAAAGATCCAACACATTAAATATGGATATGATTCTATATCTGTAATGCACGTTTTAATAATCAATTTATTTGATACATGACGTAACATGATATCTCAAGCTAGCTCATTTGTTTGAAATATGGAAGGCTAAATTAGATGGCATTGATTGAACACGGCATTCTCTTACACTAAATATGAAGTAGGGCAATGTGAGAAATAGCTCTGTACTAAATTTGATATAGGATAGCAGAGATTTGATTTAGTTGTTATATCTTTTAATTATTAGATCTTTTTTATTAGAATTTGATAGGATTGATATGATTGATATCTTATTGATGTAGGACAATGTAAGGAATAGCTCTTAGACTAAATATGATGTAGGGCAATGTGCTATATATATATATTTACTTACTTCTATAGGTAAAAGATTCATCAAAGTGCATGACAAGGAGCATCAATGTTTAACTACTCCACATAATTATCTCTCTTTCCACTCATTTAAAAGGCATGTGGACGATAATATAAACTAAACTAATGAAAACCTAGGAATACCTTATGCAATCATTGTCATGTTCATCATAGGAGAAAGAGTAGAAAGTGTGCTAATATTTAGCTCAAAGGAAATTTCTTTCTTTCTTAATTTTGATCTCACTTGTATGAATTCATCCAAATAAATTTCTCACCTAACTTTGGAACTGCATATTGAAGTTGCTACACAATCCTTGCAACTACACTATCTGATGCATGTTTAAGATAAGTGTACTAGATTGTTAATTATTGATTACAATGACTTTATTCATTTTATTAAACAATATTTTCAATCTTATAATTCTATTTTTCTATAGGTTCTCTTACAATATATGGATAAAAATTGGATGAGTTGTGACATCGGAAGTGAAGAGTACCAACGAGGTGTAGAATTTTTTGTTGCATACATGCGATTGAAATATGGAGTAAACACGGAGTTAAATTGTCCATGTAGGAGATGTTTAAATCACAATTTGTACAATGTGAATGTGATTAGAGCACACTTGCTTGTAGATGGTATAGACATAAATTACAATTGTTGGATATATCATGGTGAGAAGCCGACTGTTGAATTGCCTAATGGATGTCGTGGTAGAATTCGTCATGTGGAGAGTGAAACGAGACCCATTGTGGAGGAGTACGATGTGGCAAATGATGATGAAATTGATGGATTTGATGAGATGCTTGATGATTTAGGGGCATTTGTTGCCAATCAAGAGGAAGATTCATGCGCTGGGGATGGCTTCAATATTCCGATGGATTTTTTAGATGGATTAAGAGCTGATTCACATCAAGAGCTCTATCCCGGGTGTAAGTTTTCAAAGTTCTCCTTTATTGTGAAGCTTCTCCACTTGAAAGTATATAATAAGTGGACGAATAAGTCATTTGATATGCTGCTACAACTTTTGCATGATGTGATACCTAATGGAGAATCTCTTCCCAAGTCATACTATCATGCAAACAAGTACTTAATGGGGTTAGGTATGGGTTATCAATGTATTCATGCATGTAAATATGATTGTTGTTTATTCTGGGGTAGCAACAAGCATCTTACCAATTGCCCTACTTGTGGTACTTCTAGATATAAGATATCCACGGGGTCTAAGAAGCCCATTCCTCATAAGGTTCTACGTTACTTTCCAGTAAAACCAAGGTTGCAACGTCTTTTCATAAATCCAAAGATTGCTCAAAAAATGCGTTGGCATAAAGATGAACATAAGAGACAAGAAAACATGATGGGTCATCCAGCAGATGGGTTGTCTTGGATTAATTTTGACATTGAATATCCAGAGTTTGCAAAGGATAGTCGTAATGTGCGGCTAGGGTTAGCCAGTGATGGTTTTAATCCATTTGGTACCATGAGCCAGTCATATAGCATGTGGCCTGTGGTGCTCCTTACATATAACTTACCACCATGGATGTGCATGAAGAAAGAGTATTTCATGATGCCGTTGTTAATCCCAGGGCCCAAAGCCCCGGGGAAGGAAATCGACGTCTACATGCAACCTTTAATCGATGAGTTGAATGATCTTTGGGTCAATGGACTATGGACATACGATGCGTACTCAAAGTCATCTTTTAAAATGCATGCTGCATTGATGTGGACCATCAATGACTTTCCAGCATATGGGAATTTGTCTGGGTGGAGCACAAAAGGATACAGTGCTTGTCCCGTATGCGAAGACCAAACACCATCAATAAGACTTAATAGCAAGATTGGCTATGTTGGTCATAGGATGTGGTTGCCAATGGAACATAGGTGGAGACGTAGCTTAAAATTTGATGGAATGCGTGATAACCGTGAAGCTCCTGAACTATATTCTGGTGAAGACATTCTTCACCAATTACACACGATGACAGATGTGGGTATGGGAAAGCATCCAGGGAATGCTAAAAGAGTCCGTCGTGTTCACGGATTCAACTGGAATAAAAAGTCCATATTCTTTCAATTGCCATATTGGTCAAAATTAAAGCTTAGACATAATCTTGATGTCATGCACATTGAGAAGAATATTTGTGAGAATATAGTTCACACAATGCTTAGGGTTGAAGGGAAAACAAAAGACACTTATAAAGCTAGGCTTGATCTAGAGGAGCTTGGTATTCGGAAGGAGCTACATCTACTAAAGCATGCTGATGGAAAGTATTCAATGCCTTGTGCAAGTTATGCATTGAGTAATTCTGAAAGGAAATTATTTTGTCAATTTCTGAGGAATGTTAGATTACCTGACGGTTATGCATCACACATTGGTAAGTGTGTGGACAATTCATGCTCAAAGCTTTCGGGTATGAAGAGCCATGATTGCCATGTGTTGCTTCAAAGGCTATTACCTATAGGTATTCGTGGCTTATTGCCTAAAGATGTCACCACAACCATATCCGAGCTTGGAACCTTTTTTGAGAGATTGTCGACGCACGTTGAATGTTGAAGAGTTACAAAAGATGCAAAGCGACATTGTCACAATATTGTGCAAGCTAGAGCTAATCTTTCCACCTGCCTTTTTTGATGTTATGGTGCATCTAGCTATCCACTTACCTCAAGAGGCCCTAATGGCTGGACCTGTTGCTTACCGTTGGATGTATCCTATTGAAAGGTACAATGTGGAGACAATATATTTATCTTTATGTTACTGTTTGATTTTTTTTCTATCTTAATGGAGATTTTACATTGTAGGTACTTAGGCTCCCTAAAGCAATTTGTTCGAAATAGAGCTTATCCAGAAGGTTCAATCGCTGAAGCTTATGTTGTACATGAGTGTTTGACCTGGTGCTCACTTCACTTAGAGGATATGGAGACAATATTTAATCGTCCAGATAGGAACCACGATTCTTTAGAAGATGGTGGTTTGGATATCTTTACAAATAGAGTTGGATTTATTTCTCCACCTACATATGTGGTATTAACAGATGAAGAGATTGAAATTGCTAAATGGTACATTATGAACAATTGTCAAGAGATGCAACCTTATCTAGTGTATGTGTTAGTCAGCAAACCATTTTTTATTACGTTAGTAATCTATTAAGATATGTGTGTATTCCTTAAGCAAAGCGCAATTTGTGTTGCAGTGAACATAAAGATATTTTGCGCTCACAATATGGTGATGACATAGATGAGCGCCACAAAAGAGAATTTGGTCTATGGTTTATGAATAAGGTAAATATAATAAACGAACTCCACGTGTACTTACATACACTATAATTAAAGGAGGTATAACAAAATATAATTGATGTTCTATTTTTATTGTCATTACTGCAGATGAGTATGTTCTATGATAGTGATGACATGGTCATCAGTGCATTATATGCATTATCACTAGGACCCGATTCATGTTTCAAGAGATACAACAAGTTGATATATAATGGCGTGCGATTTCATACATCAGAATTTGATGATAGGAAGAAGACTCAGAATAGTGGAGTGCTTGTAGAGGGAAATCAAGGAGACATGGAAGTTGAATTTTATGGCGTATTGTCAGATATATACGAGTTTACTTACGTTAGAAACAAAAGAGTGATCTTATTTAAATGCAAGTGGTGGGACACTAACATGCGAAATGTTCGAGTTGATGACAACTTTAAATGCATTAAGATTACTCGTACTTGGTATGAAAATGACCCATATGTGCTGGCATCACAAGCTAAGCAAATATTTTATGTTGAGGACATGAAGCTAGGATCTGAATGGCGTGTAGTGCAACAGTTTGAGCATCGCCACATATATAATATAGAATCGCTAGAAGGTGATGCAAATTTATTAACTGATGTGGAAGCTCGTTTAGCAGATGAGATCTTAGATGGACATTCCATAATAAATGGTGATGGAGGAAATGAGCAACATCTGGTAATTGATTGTGATGTTGATGTGCTATTGAGGGTTGATGTAGGTCATGAGATTGTTGATGGGGATGTTATTGAAAGAACAGTTCAAGCATCTGAACAAGTAGGGCATGATGCTGTTATTGAATGTAGTGAAGATGAGGATGAAAATGAGGAAATGGATGACACACTGGTGGATTATGATAGCAGCGATGAAAATTGTAAGGATATAGGTTTTTTTTTTTCTCTCTTTTCCTTTTTAAAAACTTTGCCCACTTGCATTTACACAGTCAATTTTTTTTTTCTTTTGAGTCTATGCTAATTTCATCAGCTTTTACATGTTGAATGACGAGTTGCAAAGTTGTTATGTTGTCTATTTTTCTATTACTAACTTATACTGTTATGTTGTCTATTTTTCTATTACTAACTTATACCTCTTTTCTTTGACTGTAGGATTGCAATGGCTGGTGGTCGAAGGAATGTTCAAAGGAGGGGAGGGAAAGCCAAACGGGATGCCCGTCTACCCATTCGCGATGAGTCGGACTCTCATCGTTCTGAGGATGATATGCGCCAATCACCACCAAACAACCATCCATCTAATTGATAAACTCCTCAGGTATTCCATCTAAGTATATCATTAAAGTAGAATAAGTTTGTTTAAATTGTAATACAAATTGCTCCTTTTTTATACTATAGCCAATGAAACTCCACGTGGTCAAGGTATTAACAGTACACAAGCATATGCATCCATGGGGGGCAACAATTCAGCTAATCGTACCCACACCTTAGGTAAGTTTTCAATCCAACTGCATTAGATTGATAATCAACTAGCTTGGGCAGTAGCTAATTCTTTAGCTATGAAACCACTTGTCATTGTCTATTGCACTCTTTTAATTATTTTGTTTTCATTTGGATTAATGAAAAATATTAAAAACCAACCAACAAAAACTTCCATGTGAACTTTGAAAACCCCTATAACATAAGGGTTCTTTTTTTATATGAGTCATTTTAGTCAATTCTAGCTTCCGTTGTTATTTTACCTAAAAGAGTAATAATTTTTTTTTCTCTCAATAAACTTAGTTTGAAAGGAGAATGATTGTTATGAACTTGGGATAGAGCTATGGAATTTCAAGTCTCTACTCCGTAAATTCTATATGGTATTATTTTGAGTTCACTTGTTTATTAAAATACAGCAAATGACACTCCATGCGGTCAACATGTCAACAATAGTCAAGCATATGCATCCTCGGTGGGCAATAATTCAGCTAATCATATCCACGCTCCATGTAAGTTTTCCATGCAAATGTATTACACCAATAATGAAATACCATGAGCATTAGCTAATTATGTAAATATGAGCTTTAGTTGCATATACTAAATCAAAGTAACATGCAACAATGATTATAAAAGCTTGAATCAGGTGCAAGAACTTCTCTTTAGCGGAAATCTAAGAAATAATCATAAATTTTATTATAATCTTGATTTGGGGTTTTTTATTTGATTGCCTGAAACATGGTGATTTTATAGGAATCGATTGCAAAAGTCAATTATATTTGTAGTGGTCTATCATAACGTGGTTTTTGTTCCAATATGGTACTTTTAAAGTATTAACTATACTTTTTTTAGTTCCAACTTTGTCAAATATGGTATTTTTGTCTTAATATAGTATAATATCATTGTAATGCGGTACTTCTTTTGAGTATCTACTTCATTAAGATGTTGTATTTTTATCGTAATATGGTATTACATCGTTCTACTATGGTATTTTAAGATGGTAGTCAGTAAAAGCGATCAATTGTAATGCCAACCCTTAAGCTATACTACTGCAATACAAAGCTATTGAAATTATTATTACTTGGAAGTGATTGAAATTTTTAGTTTGATTTCCATTTTGTAATGATTTCGTTAAATCTGTTTATTGCCTGGGTAAGTTGACAAGGAAAGAGGAAGTGAAAACTCATTTCTTCTCATATAAGACCGGACATGTGCCTCACCCAAAGCGTGTTTCCTCATACGAACACAATTATTTCATTTTAAAATCGTCATTGAAGTCTTTGCACTAAATTTCTTCTATTACTCCTCGTTGTTTTCTAATTTAAGTTGTTATACGCTTGCGTGCCTTGTTGTTCTAAGATGGGTTCAATAACGAAAACATCAACTGCTGAAGCATCAGATATTGATTCATCAAACCAATGAAAAAAACCCCAAATCAAGATTCCATTTATGGAATACTGCAAATAATCCACCATTTATGTGAAGAAAAGATTAATAGAACATTATATGTCATGTTTGATATACATATAGCAAATCATATGATATTGAAAGTGTATGTGTTAAAATTTTACAAATACTTCACATGCAACATGTAAATACCGAAAAAATAAAAAAAAAAAAACCAAATAGACAATACGGAACAGAATGTATGTGGGTGTGTGTGTGTAATGGATGTCCTTCCAAAAGCACTTATTTTCATTGCTATATAAATTCTCATAATATGCATATATTTGATCTACCCCGGTGGTATATAGTGCTATTTATTTGGATTTTCCTTTGTGCTCTCAAGCTTCATAAGTCTGCCTTCCATTTCAATAGTGAACTCAACATGGTAAGATGAGTAACATATGTCATACAAATAGTATTGTCTAACATGTCATATAATTCTCACACGGGAATAATATTGTGTGACATATCATAAACTGCAGCAAATGACACTCCACGTGGTCCAGATGTCAATAATTGTCAAGCATATGCATCCTCACAGGACAACAATCTAGCTAACCATACTCAATCTGTAGGTACGTTTTTAAACACTCATTTTTAATAATACAAAGCTTCAAGCATAAGTAACATAATATAATGTACTTGTGCCTTAATATATATGTACACATGCATTCCCCATTGTTGCCTTTTTTTCATCTTATATTTATTTCCTTCTTTTGTATTTTTATTTCCTTACAATTTATTGAAAGTGCAAGTGAAAACTCATTTCTTCTCATATATTTATAGCAACTGAGAGCTCAACAAAATCTACTACTAAACGAGGTGCATATCGTGGTCAAGCACTTGAGCGGGAGAATATGAAGCGAAAGGGAAAAATGTTGATTGAGTTTACTGCTTCTGGAGGACGTCCAATAACACCAGACCAATCCTCAAAATTAGCATCTGAGATAGGAAAGGCTTGTAGAGACTTGTTACCTCTTTATGGTGAAGATTGGAGAAAGTTATCTAGGGTAGACAAACAACGAGCTTGGGAGAGAGTTAAGGTAAATACGGTTTAAACTTTATTTTCATATTACTTACTTTTTATGTAAAGTGACTAACTATTTTGTCATCTTGGCTGATATGGTTGATGTAGAGTCGGTTGAATGTTGATGATGTAGTGAAAAATGAGGACAAATTTGCTTCAGCTAACACATGGATGGGGAGTCTCCTTAGAAATCATCGAAGTAAAACTAAGAAGAGATGGTTAAAGATTGGTAATGCAGCAAGACCTAAAGGATCGAATGATGATGATTGGAAGAAGATGACAGAACAATGGACTAAAGAGATTGAAGAAGAGAGGGTAATTTCACAATCCAACCAACCATCCAACAAGGTAAATTCGACCTACAAATGTTTCTTAGGATTTTAGTTATTAACTTCATAAATATGTAATCATTTTGGGGTGAGTAGAGGACGAATATGATGATGAGAGTAGAAGGAATGAGCATGTATGTAATACTCAATTACTTTCTAACATGTAATGGTAATATCAATCAAGTGTTTAACATTTTCCATCATATTTATGTACATAGATTAATCAAAATCGTAACCACCCAATGCTATCGAGTTCTTTAAGCTAACTCGCTATTGTGAACCGAGGCCTGGTGGTACTGGTGGTTGGGTTTCGCAACAAGCTGCTGAGATTATGTAAGTGTTTAGCTTAACTTTTATTTTAACATGTTATGAAATAAGCAACATGATGTGAATGTTGTGTTTGGGTTGTTCATAATGTAGGAGAAGATGGTGAAATATATGAGGAATCCCAGTCTTCTAACAAGCCACAGACTCCGGAGGAGATTGTTGATAGATTTATGAATGCAAGTAATAGATCCGACTACCATCCTGGAAGAGGATATGGACCACCATCTATTGGGAAATCATCACGGAGACAGAGTGAAATAGATGAATTGAAGGCTGCATTGCAAGAGGAAAGAAGCTTACGTCAGCAACAAACGCAACAGGTAATCAAACTTTATGGTCCATTTAATGTTGATTTTATGAAATTAAGATTGTCTAACTATTTAATTTCTACTTTTTTTTAATATTTTTTTTTCATTTCAACATTTGATTTGTGTGTAAGTGAAATCATAATTTGCTGTTTATTAGATTCAAAGAATTAAAGAACAACATAAGAAGTTAAGTGAACCCCTCTTCATGTTGTTTCTTCATGCATTCTTATATAAATTTATGCTTTTTTAACCCAAAATGAATTATGATTCATTTGGTTAACTCTATAATGTAATCCTAGAAGTTCGCTGGTAGGATATAAGCTAGAAGTGGAAAATTTTGCTTTGTCCTTTGACTATTGCTATTTTATTATTGTGTTCTTAATGTATAATAGTGGATGTTGGAAGTTTTTTTTTTTTTTTTTTTTTTTTTTTGCAAAGTACAAAATTCAAATATTGTAGAATTTGGTGTAGTGTGGGTTTCTGTGGTGGAGTAAGGCGAATGAGCTCTGTTGTGTATTGTTTGAGCTCTATTTAAGTTGTATAAGTGTAATTGTTTTTGCATCTGGGGGTTTGAAAAGGAAAAGGATATGGCAGAGTTAAGAAACACGAGTCTAACTCATGACTTGGTATATTGTGCCTGAACATGAAATTGTGAACCCAACTCACCATTATTATTAAGATACACAAGAAATCATGAGATAGACACACAATTCTTTCTCCTATTTCCAATTTTGGTATTTCTGAAGTTATTTTCCGTAAGCGCAGATTTTTGGAATTCTCTTTCTTTTTTTCCCTTCTCATTTCTTGTAATCTCATCAATCTAATAACTGAATATATTGATGATGATGGAAGGGTATTTAGTTTACTCTATAATAGATTGCCTAACTTGATTCAATGGAAAAGAAAAGAGAGTTCATGCTCAAGTATCCACATTTCATGTCAATTCTCATGTCTACTTACCTATATTTATTTGTATAAAGGTGTCTCAAGATGTTCATATGTCAAGTCTTACTTCCAATGGGAGGCTTGTTCTTTATTATTATGTTTGGTTCTTTTCATGACAACATTTGTATCACACCTAAGGTTATTAAATTTATAAAGGTTGCAAGCTTTAGAGTTGTGTTGATGGTGGAACCAATTTTCATCTCTCAGAATGATTTCTTTTATTTACATGTATCTTTGAAAAATTTTGCAAAATTGTGGTAGTCAACACATATATGGAGAATACTAATCACATGGATTGGAAGTGTAATTGTTGTTTTTTTTTTTTTTTTTTCTTGAATTGAATTTGCTATTCAATGGTGTTTCCAGCTTGATAAATTAACTCAACTTGTACAACAACTTGTCTCAATTTTCCTAGTAGTTCAGGTTAGGTGTCATTAATCTTTTCTTATAATCTCGTTTATGTGTTTTTTTTTTTTAATTCAGTAATATATTTTTTATGTTGTGTGACAGCAATTCCAAATCAAGGAGATCCTTCATCAAGTGCACGAGAGCCTTCGCCAAATCCATCAAACAGTGTGACAGTGAGGAAGGAAATTGAAGACTCTGTTTTGTCTTTTTGTTTTTTTGTTGATTGAACCATTTGAAATGAAATGGTCAAATGTGGCGAAGTGTACACATGCTCATTTTTGTATATTTTGGAGCTTTGTTGTTTTTGTTTTTTTGTCGATTGAACCATTTGAAATGAAATGGTCAAATGTGGCGAAGTGTACACATGCTCATTTTTGTATATTTTGGAGCTTTGTTGTTTTTGTTTTTTTGTCGATTGAACCATTTGAAATGAAATGGTCAAATGTGGCGAAGTGTACACATGCTCATTTTTGTTATTTTGGAGCTTCTTGTTTTTTTTTTTTTGTCTATTGAACCATTTCAAATGAAATGGTCAAATGTGGCGAAGTGTACACATGCTCATTTTTGTATATTTTGGAGCTTCTTGTTTTTGTTTTTTTGTCGATTGAACCATTTGAAATGAAATGGTCAAATGTGGCGAAGTGTACACATGCTCATTTTGTTGTTCATATGTTTTGGAGCTTGTTGTTCATATGTTCCTTTCAAGGACACTAAACAAATTTGTTGTCTTCTTTCTTTATTATGATTAAGGAAGATCTTGGTGATCTTTAAGGTTTATCTATGTTATTGGAACTTATTATATATCCAGGGCATTGTCATAAATAAATTACATGTCTAGAAGCTATAATACAGGTATGAATTATATTATTATTGAACAGGTTTTATATGAATTGTGCATATAATGCGCGATAAGCAGGTATATTTTGGCAAATCAAATTGAGCTAAATCGGAATGCTCATCCCTTCTCAAATGGAATAGCCATGTGTAAATAATGCCGATTTAAATAAATAGCATGTTTAAAAATTACATTCTTGAATGAATATTTGTGTAGACGTCGCTTATATTTGATTAGCCACGTTTAAACCAAGGGAAATAGGAGAATTGCCACGTTAACACATCGCGACTTTATTTAATAACTTTATGTAAAGGTTATTCAACCTATATACGGCCACGTTTAAACGTTGTCAATTCAGTAATTTATCAACGTATAAACATCGCTAATAAAAATATTTAGTCATGTGTAAACGTCGCTGATCCTACATTTTACTACCTATTTTTTTTGGGCAGGATATCAATTACTTACATTTAACCACGTATAAGTGTGGCCAATACGTGACAATAGGCCATGTGTAAACGTTGCCTAAAGAAGGCCTTTTGGCGCCTAAATTTATACTGGGACGTTTCAATTTTGACGTAACCTGTTTTCTGCGACGCACCTATTGCGACGTCTATAGGCCACGTGTATTAAACGTAACTATAACTTTTTAGTCACGTTTAATTCATGTTTAGCCACGTTTTTTAAACGTGATTAAATGCTCATTTTTTTGTAGTGATGGCATTTTATTCGTGCTTTTATGTACTTTGTGTCTTTAAGTTTTATGACTTTTCTATTTTTGGAAGTTTTTTCAAGTTCTATTTTGGCCAGCTTTCTGGCCTGCTTATATATGTATGCCTTAAGGCAAATGAGATATTCACTTATCATATTTTCAGTAAAATTTTAGAGTCGTCATTGCTCATTTCCCAAATTTCGAATTCATTATAGAATTTCAATTTTTGATGCCATTAGCCTAGGATTTTGAAGATCACACTTTAGTATTCTATGTGAATCAACGGTTTGTGATAAGCCATAACTTTATCCTGCTGCATCACTCATCAAATGGTTTGGATAGGTTTTGTAGCAATCGGTTAGATATATAGGTGGTTCATTCCAAGGAATAGCTTAGGTGTGTTGCATAAGTCAAAGGTTGTTTAGTGGGTTAATTGTTGGTTATGGGCTAGGTCTAGGTGACATAGGTTAGTCATGACCGTCAATGGTTGCTCGGTTCATCATCACATCTACTATTCATGTAGGTTCTTGTTTACTAGGTAGATTTGATCCATGACTTCATGGCTCAGGGGTGAAATAATGCTTGGTGTTACTAGGGAATGATGCTTACTTTTTGGTACCAACATTTTCATTAGTTGCAAAGCTAAATTTGATATAGTATTAAATGGGAATCACTTAGCTTTTGATTTTGTTTCACGTCCCTTCATGGGATGGTACCATCAATATTATCAAAATTAATTAAATCGATTATCACTGTAAGAAAAATTGGACTTTAGAGATAAAAATATATCTCTAAACTTAAAATTTCATTGCAAAAAATTTCAATAATTCTTTTTGTAAAAATATAACTTTTTTTACCCCTTTTTCGTTCGCAGAATTTCTATCTCTAAAAGTCAATTTTCTTGTAATGACAAAAAAATTAGTTTAATATAATTAACCAAAAAATTAATGTAAAATATTTAAGAATTTAATCACGATAAAAAAGATTTAGACCATTTATTTATGTGACGAACCGGTCTCGTTGTCATCATGGAAGCTTACCATTTTCCATCCTTTTACATACATCAAACACCACGTGGTTCAACACTACTGAAATTTTCCAATTTGACCTTGTATGTCTGGCATACTTAAAAAATGTCTTAAATTTTCCTTCAAAGCGTGTGAACAATGCCTATAGGAAACAATAACATACCTGAGTTTCTTCGCGTTTTGGTAGCACAGAGTAGCTTATGGTACCGGTAGAAATTCAGAAAAGTTTTTTTTAATGACATATTAAATTAATTTACATGAAACTGGTCAACATATCGATAATCACCACCAAGACATGAGCAAACGTGTATATAAAACGAATTAAACAACTTTTGATCTCATTCCAATTTTGCAACCACTTGCAATAATGCTATATATAACTGATGAAATTCAACAATGCCCTTAGCGGTCCCCTCAACATGCTCACTCGTCACGACAAGTGAGAGACAATTCCCTGAAATATACCAAGTTATCAACCCCATCATGATGCTAGCTAATAAACAAAAAATAAATACATATTGTCGGAAACTTTTTCTACTTCCATATGTCAATCAAAGAGACAACAATTAGAAATAACCTATTGCAATCTATGTCAAGATGTTTCTTAAACGTGAAAAATAAAAAATAAAAAAACGCTGCGGTGGCTAGTACAACCCCCCTCCCCCCAACACACATATTTGGTGAGCAAATACCGATTAAATCTTAAAACGTAACCGTAGGTTCGTATCTATAAATTATGAATAATAGTTATTTAAAAATCTAATAAATACTTTTTCTAAAAACCAAAATAAAATTAGTAGCTACACACTGTGACGTATACGTTGATCATGTTATGTAAAAAATTGATTGTTATATGTAGCAAGCAAGGTGATGAAGGTTGGAAGGCGCCGGAGTAGATATCTGGAAATTAAATTAAACAACAACGAAGAGAAAACCTTACATAACTGCCGCAAAAGTTTGCTATGTACAAGGTGGCCTTGGAGAAAACGCAAATAAAGGAAATTACAGGGAGAAGACATGGTCAAATCAATGTATATGCAAATAAATACAGAGTAAAGGCAACACCACATCAAGAGAAAAAAGAACCCGAAATCCTTCAAGAAGCTAATCAGGTAAAATCCTATTACATCCTTAAACATGTAGAAAAACAGACGTTCGGGAAGGAACAACAAGAGAGATTAACACTGTTGTCTGTTAAATTCATGGCTTCTGCAGTTCCTCTCTGCAACAACAAGAGAGATTTGAAGCTTGCGATGTTGGTCCTTTATGTATTCAAACTAAAAGCACATTTGAAAATTTGAACTTAGGACGGAAGAAGATCGACCTGCACAAAAATCAACCAAAACAAACTCTAACGACCGAAAATCAACATCCTAGTGGAGCTTATCCAATTTCCAGCTATATTAAGACTTCTCTGCATGTTTTTGTTAGCCATTTATAAAATACCTCAGACTTTAAAGATGACAGAAAGCTTGAGAGAAAAAAAATGTTATGACAGGACTGAAATTGGATAAAAATAGATGAATCCAATGGGCTGAATCTCTCTGCATCGCTGTATAGAAGAATCATCTTCATCCCCTAAATCATTGTCAAACCCTACTCTCTCTATTTCAAACACCAACTTCATTAACTTCACCCCATCTGTAATCATCTACCATGTGCTAAATGCTTCCGAAAGAATGCATATGCTGATGAGACTGAGAGTAAGAATCCATAGGCATGAAGGGCAACCCACCAAGCCCTTCAATGAAACCATCCAAATCAGCAAACTCATTTAAATACCCTCCAGAGATATTCTCACCAATACCATGACTATTATTATCATCATTAATCCTCATCATGAACATACCGTCTTCCTTCTTTACTAAAATTTGATCTCTAGGCTCCATTTTCCCACCCATTATTGACCTTTCATGATGTTGCAATATTCTTGTTGTTTCCTTCCGTGGAACCCCAAGTTTCACTTTCTTCTTGCACCCATTTAATTGGCTGTCGAGATCAGACGGTTTTGGTTTTCCCGTAAGCTTTTGCACCAGTTCTCGAAAGTTTTCGACGTTGGTCTTGATGATCTCCGGTGCAAAATGTGAATAATTCTTATCTTTGGCTTCGCTTTGGTTATGGTTTTCGAGTCCCCATGAAGTGATAATATTGTTGGAGTTAAACTCTTGACAGTTGGCTGTTTCCTCATGATAGTGTCTTCCATGGCAGGGGTGGTTATCCGTGTGGTTGAGAGATATGAAAGAAAAAAGAGAGATGATTGTGATGGTAGAGAAGTTGGTAGAATTGTTTAGGAAGAAGGCGGCAAGAGAATGTGCCTTTTATAATGTCAGAGGTAACGGGACTTAATAAGAATGGATATACAGGAATTGACCTAGTAAAACCACGAGGAAATATATTATACATATATTATATAGTTGTTCTTTTTAATAAAAATCAATTTATTTGTTAAATCTTATTTTTATCGTTTTAACATCTTATTCTTATCATTTTTAAATAGATGTTTATTAATAAATAAATATAAACAAAAAATAGATATTTTATTTATAACCAAATTAAACTGATCGAATGTAAATAAGATGTAGATACAAATCAAATATGGATAAGATAATGCTAAAAATTAGACAATCCATATACTTTTTGTCCAATATACGTAACGTGAGTATGAACGAATTAAATAGCATAATTTTATAAAAATTTGTATCTAAACTTTCTCAACTTGATAATTAATGATTTTTATATATGGAATAGTTAAAGCATTTCAATCAATTAATTAAATGATTTATTTAATTGATTATTTATAATAATATTTTAACCACCTGGTACAGCATCCGCTAATATAATCTAAAGTTGTATCAAGCTGTCTTTGAGATGGGGTTGCATGCCATTTTGTTCAAGTTGCGGATCAACATGATTTATTTTAATTGAAATCTTCAATGTGAACCATGGATAAACTAATTATTCTTCTGGTTTCCAAGAGTCGGTGAAAAAGAAAGAGTCAACTCTTAAAAACGACTCAAAACTTCCTCCTTAGGAAATGTTCTCTTTTTGCTGTGGTTTTGCTGACATTAGCGTTCACACACACCTAATGAAGAAGACAATTTGTCGCATCAAAAGTCCCATGATGATTTTGGCCATACTAATTTTAAAAGTCTAAACCGTGTTTGTTTGCATAGATTCCAACATGGTGCAGGCTGTGTTTCAAAATTTGCATTTATATGCCCTCAGTGGGAAAAATATTTGCTATCTTATGAATGTTGAATCAATCTTGTCCCAATCAATATATATTTGATACGTGATAAATAAATTAAAAAATAAAAATATCATTAAAATAAAGCAAATAATTTTATCACTTTATTTATATGTGTCGTGTTATTATTTTTATCACACCAAAATAATTCCACTTGACAAAGACATTGATAGATGGAAAAACATCAAAGCGCATATAGTAGACGCAAGAAGGGTTTTTTTTTCGTAAGTTTATAACTACGTTGGTGTAGCCTAAATTATGGGATAAATGAGAATTTCTACGGTCCCATTAATAAAGACCTTTTAATTTATCAATCATGTGATTATTAGAATAAATATAATAATTAATATATTAACTAATTAATACTATGATCATTGTTGGATTATTAATGTCATTTGATAAATAGTTGGACAGGACTGATTCAACTAAAATTAATAATGAGATACTAGATTTTTACAAAACCTATGTTGGCATGTCTATTTTTATATGACAAAACCACACAACTTATTTGCGGAAGTCAAATATTATTTTATATCAAACCTTATATTTCCTGCAAACTAATCCCTCCAATAATTAATTACCATGCTGATTATCATTATTACTATGTAAATTAATTTATTGAGAAAAAATTTATTATATTTAATTATAATGCATTTGTTTTTTCTTTTTATTTATTTTCTTTCCGAATCTTTATTAGACATATTTCCTTTTTAGGAAGAAAATGTGTTTTCACATATATTGTAAGCCTATGAGTGATGTAGTCAATAATGATTCAATCAATAATTTTTAATATTTTTTAATAGGCTTTAATTGGATATTTAATTACTTTCCATTAATGTCTTTTCATAACATTTTTTGTAGTTATCATTCAAAAAAATATCTTTTGAATATCATTTAATTTATTTAATAGGGTTTTCTTTTTTTAGTCCTTTTCCTTTTTTGGTAAATTTTATTTTTCTATATAAATGTATGCCATAGGGCAAAGAAGTTATTTTGTTATAATTTTGAAAAATACAGAATTGAGTCGTTTTGCTCTTCCTTTTACCCAAATCTCGAATTACATTGTTAACTTAGATTTTTGATGCCATTTATATGAGGATATAGAGTTTTATTTACAGATGTTTTACAGCTCATATTTATTGTACACGTGTCCTCTTGTTATTGGATAGCTTTCAGAGTTAGTTAGATAGGTTTTTGCTATATATTGTTTCTTGTTGTAAAATATCAATTTTTGATACAACAGAATTAGTTTCACTTTTTCTCTCGGCATTGTCTTCTTGCGTACTGGAAAACATCAAATCATTTTCATCACATGGTATCAGAGCAGGTTAATCCAGGTTCTGATTTTAGTTTCTATTGTTCCTGTTTGATTTACATTTTTCTTTGAAGATCTGCGGTTAGGTCTTCTTTCTTGATTAGATATGAATACACATGAACAAATGATGTTTAATCCTTTGTATATATCAGGATCGGATAGTCCTGGTATGAGTATAGGAAACCTAATTTTCGATGGAAGGAATTTTTTACCTTGGAGTCGAGCAATAAGAATGGCATTAGGAGCAAAACTTAAAATAGGTTTCATTGATGGTTCGATTCCTAAACCTGAGGAGAATTCTCCTGAACATGTTAAGTGGAAAAGATGTGATTATATGGTTTCTTGTTGGATTTTGAATTCTATGACAAAAGAAATTTCTCAGAACTTCTTGTATGTTAATTCAGCACAAGAGCTTTGGAAAGAAATTGTAGAACATTATGGTGTAGCTAATGGGCCGTTGATTTTTCAAATTGAACATGAGATAAGCAATTTGCGTCAAGAAAATCAGCCAGTTGGCACATATTACAATAGACTAAAGAAATGTTGGGATGAACTTAATGCATTGCGTGTTCTTCCTGTTTGTTCATGTGGATTTCTGGATCAATGTTCATGTAAGATCAAGGAAAAGTTGCAGGATTTTGAATCTCAGGCTAGACTTATTCAATTTCTCATGGGTTTGAATGAGGCATATGAAGGAGTGCGGAATCAAATCCTGACAATGGAACCACTTCCGACAGTGAATAGAGCCTTCTACTTGATACAACAAGTGGAGAAACAGAGGGAAGTGACTGGAAGCTTAGGTTCTAACAGTGAAATGGCAGCATTTAATGTTTCAAAGACAAGCAATATCAGAAATTTCAATGACAAACGAAAAGGAAAACGAGTTGTGTGTAAATATTGCCAAGGAGAAGGTCATACCATAGATAATTGTTTTCAGTTGGTTGGGTATTCGGAATGGTTTAAAGGAAAGAGGATTAACAGAGGCAAACAAGCTAATTCTGTTATGATGGTTTCCAAAACCGAGCCAATGCAGGATACACCACTTGATTTTAGCTCACATGAAGATACTAAAAACAATAATTCTAATGGAGGTTTTGATAGAAATATGATGCAGGCAATATGTACCGAAGTTTTCAAAATGATGAAGGAGAATTCAAATAATTCAGAGCATGTTGCTGCTGCCGTTGCAACTCTCCCATATGCAGGTACTTCTACTTCCTTGAGTTCTTTAGATGCTTCAAATAATAAGATGGCTCTTTGGATTATAGATACTGGTGCAACCGATCATATGACACCATATTTGACCATACTAAATGACATTCATACTTTACATAAACCCATATATGTTCGTATGCCAGATGGAAGAGCTTTAGTAGTTGACAGAGTTGGATCTGTTTTTCTTACACCAGCTCTTGTTTTACACAATGTGTTTTACATACCTACTTTATCCCATAGCCTTTTGTCCGTGTTTCATCTTGCCTCAGATCAGAAAATCAAGGCTGAATTTACCTCTCTTGGTTGCAATTTTCAGGACCAGATTTCTAACAAAATTGTGGCTTCAGCTTCAGTCATACATGGTCTATACACATTTGCTGCTGTTGACAGAATTTCTTCCTGTCATTTGTCTTCTTGTAATAAAGATCAAGTGTGTCTTTTACATGCTCGATTAGGACATGCATCTATTTCTAAAATTCGACATTTAGATGGACGTAAACACTTATCAAATAATGATTTTGTCTGTGGAACTTGTCAAGAAGCAAAATTTCACCGTGTTCCTTTTTCAAGAAGTAATAGTATAGCTTCTACACCGTTTCAATTGTTACATGCTGATGTATGGGGTCCATATCATATTACTTCTTTGACTGGAGCTCGGTATTTTCTTACTCTTGTTGGTGATTGTACACGATCTACATGGACTTTCCTTTTGCATCATAAATCTCAAGTATGTTCTACTCTAGAACATTACTTTCAGTTTCTTTCCAATCATTTTAATGTGTGTCCTAAGTTCATACGTACTGATAATGGAGGAGAGTTTATCTCTTATGCTTGTAAATCCTTGTTTCAATCCTTAGGAATTATACATCAACGTACTACACCATATACACCTCAACAAAATGGGGGGTGAGAAACACCGGCATTTGTTAGAAATATCAAGAGCATTACGTATTCATGCAAATTTGCCAAAAGAATTTTGGGGGGAATGTTTACTTGCTGCCACATACATCATAAATATAGTACCTACTTCTGTGCTTGAGTGGAAATCGCCATATGAAAAACTTTTTGGGAAACCACCTTCATATGACCATTTGAGAGTGTTTGGCTGTTTATGTTATGTGAGAAATCATTCACCCAACCTTGATAAATTTGACTCCAAAAGTTCAAAGTGTATATTTCTAGGATATGAGCAAGGATACAAAGGTTACAAGGTCTATGACTTATCTCAAAAAAGTTTATTCATAAGCCGTGATGTTGTCTTCTTTGAAACATCTTTTCCCTACAAAGAATATCTGTCTTCTGAACAATCTGATCTTGTTCCCAGTTTTCCTCCTTTAAATACTTGTCCTTCTGATGATCTAACTGATTGCTTGTTTGATTCTGATACACCTTCCACTGTCTCATCTGAATCTGCTCCAATATTGGCTAATTCTCATGAATTTTCTACTCTGAGGCGTTCTAATAGAACACGGAAAACCCCTCATTGGCTTCAAGATTTCATACATTCATCTCATTATACCACTACTGATACACATGCACCTTCTTTACATAAACACAACCAATCTGTTTCTTATCCTTTATTTGATTCTCATTGCTTTGATAAATATCCTTCCGATTATGTTGCATCTTTAGCTAATGTTTTAGCTATTAGAGAGCCTAGTTGTTATTTTGAGGCATCTAAACAACAAGAGTGGGTAGATGCTATGCAAAAGGAGCTTGATGCTCTGGATTTGAATAATACTTGGGACTTGACAGTTTTGCCTCAAGGAAAGAAAGCTATAGGGTGTAAGTGGGTCTATAAAATCAAATATAGACCAGATGGTAGTATTGAAAGATTCAAGGCTCGACTAGTGGCTAAGGGTTTCACTCAAATTGAAGGGGAAGATTATAATGAAACCTTTTCTCCAGTGGTTAAGATCAGCACTGTGCGCCTCATCCTTGCTGTTGCAGCTTCTTGCAATTGGCCCCTACACCAAATCGACATAAACAATGCATTTCTACATGGATTCTTAGATGAAGAAATCTACATGATTCCACCACAAGGTTATACTAAAGCTAAATCAAATGAAGTATGTCGTTTGAAGCGATCCTTATATGGACTTAAGCAAGCCTCACGACAGTGGAATTCTGAACTTTCAAATTGTTTGCTTAAACAAGGTTTTCATCAATCTCCTCATGATCATTCACTTTTCTTTCAACATACTAAATCTGGTTGTGTTGTTATACTTTTGTATGTCGATGATATGATTATCACCGGCACTGATATTACTGCTATTTCTAATCTCAAACGTGCCTTGGATGTTCAATTTACCATAAAGGATCTAGGTCTTGCTCGTTTCTTCCTTGGCTTTGAGCTATGCAGGACTAACAGTGGTCTTTTTATTCATCAACACAAGTCTATTGTTGATCTACTGATGAGCGCTGGTTTATCTGCTGCTCGACCTGCTAAGACTCCTCTTCCAAGTGGTTTTAAACCCGATGATACTACTGGTGATTTACTCTCTGATCCTACTTTTTATCGACAGCTTATTGGTCGATTACTTTACATTGTTGCTACCAGACCAGATTTGAGTTTCAGTGTCTTAGCCAATTTGTTTCTCAACCACGAGTACCACATCTTCAAGCCCTGTTTCATTTGTTGCGATTTCTTAAGGGCACTATGACTCGTGGTTTATTCTATTCGTCTACTAATTCTTTGGTGTTGAGGGGTTTCTCTGATGCAGATTGGGCATCTAATCATATTGATAGGAAATCCATATCCGGATATTGTATTTTACTTGGCAACTCTTTAGTTTCATGGAAAACTAAAAAGCAACCAACCATTTCTACTTCAAGTACTGAAGCTGAATATAGGAAGTCTTGCTTTTGCTACTAAAGAAATGCTTTGGTTATCATATTTGCTGAGGGATTTGGGCTTTTCTTTGCAACTTCCGTTAACAATTGCTTGTGATAATCGGTCTACTATTCTGATTGCATCCAATCCTTGCCTCATGGGAACAAAGCACATTGATGTTGATGTGCATTTTGTTCGTGATCATATTCGATCGGGTTTTCTTGCTGTACAACATATCTCCTCTGCCAATCAAGCTGCAGATTTGCTTACAAAGTCACTTCCTGAGCGTCAAATTTTTCATTTTTGTAGCAAGTTATCGCTTAGAGATGCTCTAACTTGAGGGGGGGATATGAGGATATAGAGTTTTATTTACAGATGTTTTACAGCTTATATTTATTGTACACGTGTCCTCTTGTTATTGGATAGCTTTCAGAGTTAGTTAGATAGGTTTTTGCTATATATTGTTTCTTGTTGTAAAATATCAGTTTTTGATACAACAGAATTAGTTTCACTTCTTTCTCTCGGCATTATCTTCTTGCGTACTGGAAAACATCAAATCATTTTCATCACAATTTACTTAGATATTCTTAGAATCAATAGGTATTTGAAGTTTACACTCTGTTATTCATGTGTGAATCAATGATTTATGATAAATCCTAATTCAACTATTCATGTCATATGTTGCGTTTGTTTGGTATCAAAGTTGTGTTTGCTCTTAGATTAGCAACAACACCTTGAAGATAGATCAATCAACATCGTACAGTTGATGAGATTTATGATCATGATGATCTAGATCATAGAATTGGGCAGTTGATTGATGAGCAGCTGAATATAGTGTTAGAAACGTTCGATTAGATTGGTAGTAGATTGTGTTGCAGAGAGGTTGGGTACACTTAAGTGTAATTAGAATCAAAACATCAACCCAATTTTTGAGGAAGATCAAAGATGTGTGGAAACTAGGATGAAAATGGACAAAAAGACACTTTGGTTTTCTTCCAATGAAAACCCAATTTATGAGAACAATGAAGATGATAATATTTTTAAGACTGATGACGAACTAGTCTTTGATATTTATGATGATGAAGGGAAGGATGTTTTTGAAGCAATTGGCGATGTTGAGCCAACTTTTGACGTACCAATTTTAGATCTTAATTTATCTTGAGTAGGAGTGTGAGACTAGAGATGGCAAAGAGAATTTGCTTGTAAGGAGGTCAAGTACAACACCTAAAGCTGTTGAAGATGATTGGCTGAGAAATAACATTTTTTAGTTTATCTGCACCATTATAGGAAAGGTGAAAATATATTCAAGGAGTGTGCAAAATGGACTAATAGTCAATCGAAATGGGTCGACTAGCCATGGCTAAATTAATTTGTTTAGTGTAATTAATTCCAAGTGGATCTTGGTGAACAGAGAGTGAATTTTATCTAACTTGGGGGAATGATGCGGTTTTAATATCTTTTAATAGATTTTAATTGGATATTTAATTACTTTCCATTAATATTTTTTATGATTTTTTTAAAGTTATGAATATCATTTAATATCTTTAACAGGGTTTTCATTTTTTTAGTAATTTCCACAAATTTTATTTTTATATATAAATTGTATGCGCAAAGAAGTTATTCAGTTATCATTTTGAAAATACATAATTGAGCCGTTTTGCTCTTCTTTTTACCAAAATCTTGAATCACACTATTAATTTCAATTTTTGATACCATTTAACTAGGTATTATTAGAATCAATAGGTATTTAAAGATCACACTCCGATATTCATGTGCAAATCAATTGTCTATGATAAATTCTAATTCAATTGTTCATGTCATAAGTTGCGTCAGCGAGGATGAACAGATTATTGATTGAATAGAACATTATTGAGCGTGTCTTGCTCTTTTTTTTCCAAAATTCGAATTTTCTTGTGCTATTTTTCTGATTTTGATGCTAACTACATATGTGCAAATCAATAGTGTTGAAGATCTCAAACCGGGTATTTGTGTGCGAATCATCAGTCTTGTGATAAATCTTTATTACCCGCTGCATCATATATAAATCAATGAAGTTTTAACCATGGAAGTTAAATCTTTTTTTCGTCCAAGCTAATGAAGTTTTCACCATGGAAGTTAAATCTTTTTTTTGGTCCAAGCTAAACTAAAAACAAGATTATAACACTAGTAAAAAAATGACATTAAGAGGCGAAATTTTTCGCCTCAGTAGCTTAGAATTTCGCCTCAGTAATGCTATTGAGGCGAAATATTCGCCTCAAAATTTCGCCTGAGAAGGTCGGCCACCTTAGGGAAATAGAGGCGAAAGTCGCCTCACTTTTTAAAAGGTGAGGCGAAATTCGCCTCATCGTGGGATGGGGTGCCACCTGGGCTAGTGAGGCGAAACTCGCCTCACTAGCCGACGTGGCGTGAGGCGAAATTCGCCTCATTAATGCTATATGAGGCGAATTTCGCCTCATTAAATTCTGAGCGCCACGTCGGCTAGTGAGGCGAAATTCGCCTCACTAGCCTACGTGGCATGAGGCGAAATTCGCCTCATATAGAAAGAGGGAGGCGAATTTCGCCTCATCTACCAAACAATCCCCCGATTTATAATTAGTAACATATTATTTGAGAATTTAAATTATTATTAATTTAATTATTAATATATTATATTCAAAATTTTAAAAATGCAACACATATTATAAAAATTATATAATTAATATTACGAATTTATTACTATTAATATTTGCCTTAAAATTTATTAATTTATATATTTTTGCAGAATTAATAAGTAAAAAATACAACACCTATTGCAATAATTTAAAAAAAACGTATAATTAATATTACAAATATATTTATATTTTACTTAAAATATTGTATGTAAGTTTGTTCTATTCAAACATTTGAAATAATAAGAGTATTATGATATTATAAATATATTTATATTGACATAAATGTTAAAAAAAAAAAGTAGAATATATCTAAAATTTGAAAAAATTACAAAAACTTTGTAAATATAAATAAAAATATTATACCTTATATTAATTTGATTTTAATATTGTTGAACTTGTAATGAGAAATGGTAAAATCCTGCAAAAATAAATTCAAATAAATAATTATAAATAAAAAATAAATATAAAAACTAAATAAATGAAATAAAAATAGAGGATTAACCGTGGAGAGAGCAGCGTTCGAGAGAGAGAGGAGAAAAATTTGTGAGGGAAATTGTGCGAGCAGAGGAGAGAAGTGGGTGTATTTATAGGGGTGGTGACTGGGCTGATGAGGCGAAATTCGCCTCATATGTTGAAATCTGAGGGGAATTTCGCCTCATAAGTTAGACAGTGAGGCGAAATTCGCCTCATATGATAAAATGAGGGGAATTTCGCCTCATAATAATAAATTCCAATTTCCCGCCCCCGCTTTTCTTCTCCCGCGTCGTCCCGCTAAAAATTTTTACCCAAAATTTTGTATAATTTTTAAAAAATTTATTATTGAAAATATTTATTTATTTATCAACATATTTATTATTAAATAAGATTAAAAATTAATCTTATTTAATTAAGTGATGTACTTTTATTTATTAAAAAGTTAATTATAAAATATTATATATAGATTGAATATTAATTATTAAAGTTATATTTTTATTAATCAATTTATTTATTAGTAAATAAGATTAAAAATTAATCTTATTCAATTGTGTCATGTGCTTATTTTGATTAAAAATGAATCATAAAAAATATTTATATAAATTAAATATTTAATATATTGAAATTACGTATTTATTAATCAATTTATTTACTAATATATAAGATTAAAAATAAATCTTATTCAATTGAGTAATGTACTTATATTTATGAATATTTAAATAAAAAAATATTCATAAAGATTAAATATTTATTATAAAAAAATATATATTTATTAATGAATTTACTTATAGTAAACAAGAATTAAGGTTGTTGTTATTCTATTGGGTAATGTACTTTTATTTATTAAAAGTTAATTATAAATAATATGTACATACATTTAATATTTATATAGATTAAATATTTCATATTTAAATTATATATTAATTAATCAATTTATTCAGTAGTAGATAAGATTAAAAATTAATCTTATTCAATAGGGTGGTATACTTTTATTTATTAAAAATTAAATACCAAAATTATTTATATAGATTAAATATTTAATAATAAAAATATATATATTTATTAATCCATATATTTATTAGCAGATAAGATTAAAGGTAAAACTTATTCAAATAGGTAATGTACTCTTATTCATTAAAAATTAATTACAAAAATATTTATATATATTAATTATTTTATAAAATATATATACTAATCAATTTATTTACTAGTAGATAAGACTGAAGAGTTATAATTATAAAGAAGTATTTTCATAGATTTAATAATAATTATAAAAATATTTATTTGTTAATCAATTGATTTACTAGTACATGAGATTAAAAATTAATCTTATTCAGTTGGATATTTATTTTTATAAAGATATTTATTTGTTCGACATTTTGTATATTGAGAATATTTTTAAAAATTAAACATATAAAAGAAGATTTCGACTTTGTACAAAAATATAAAATTAACATATATTAATTACAATACCGTTAATTATTTCATATGGATTGTGATAATAATATATTTATCGTATTCATTATGAAATTGTTCGTACGAACATAAATTTTTACAATTAAAATCTGTGATTTATAGTCTTATAGATTACTTGATATTTAATATGTAAATAAGATCTTGATAAAAGTAGATTTTAGGAAGCTAGTTTGTTGAGGAAATTATCTACGTTGGTGTTGTTACTGAAATACCCCAAATGTTCACCTAGATTATAAATTGAGTTTAGATAGACTAAATGAATAAAATGAATTATAGGATATAATCTCTAAAAATCCGCTAAAATAGTTTAGAGGATTCATTAACTCTTGATTATTAACCTAAACACTAATTCCGAAATCTTACTAAAATTTGAGTTCATTTGTTTGAATGAAAATATTGGTTCTTAAACCCGAACTCACATTAAATATGTTTGTATTCAAATTAAATTCCTAAATTAAGTCCTTCTTTTAAGATGTTAATTTATAACCTATCGTATTTTAAGATCTTCAATTCCTAAATTAAATCCCAGTTTCTCAGCCTCTTCGTATTTTGGCCATAATTTTTTAATCTGATCTCTGATTGAGGCGATTGAAGTTACGATGGAAAGATATGAAAGAGATATACAACTTTCATGTATTGAGCTTTTGCAAATGCTAAAATTAACAGTGCTTAAATTTCATTTCTTTTCAACTGATACATTTTCCATGCAAAGTTAACAACTTGTTTTTATTGTTTTATGTGTTTTTTGCTTACAAATTGGATAACTTTTAGCTATAATGAGATGGATAAGTGATGTTTGATGTGTTATGTTGACTGGTTCATGTAATTAAACATGAGTTCAGTACATTTATAGATTTAACAAATAATTAGATTAAATGTAAAAGTTAAAAAATGAATTTAGTTAACAAACCGAGGTTCAACTTGATTAAATAGACTTCAATGAGTTAAAATGAATTAGATTGAGTTAGTTTAACCATCCTTGACTTATATTTTGAATTAAATGATTAAGGTTAAGTTAACCATCTTTGACTTAGTTTAAGTTAAGGTAAGTTCAAGTTAACATAAATCCTACATGTATAATGAATTTGTAGTGAATCTAAGTTCAACTTGACTAAGTGAGCTTGAATTAGCTAAAAGTAATTAACTTAGATGAATGAATTAGGATGATCTTTCAATCATATGAGCAATATAATGTTTCAAATACTTATAGTTAACCATTCCTTCATTTTTCCAATCTGAAAACGTTAAATTGTAATGTATAGTTACGTAACCAAATAGACGAAATGAGCTTGAATTTGCTAAAAGTAATTACCATTGCCCTGTTTAGTAATTTGTGTTTATTTTCCAGTAATTTTTATGAAAATTTCGTTCAGTGTGTAACACATTAAATAATAAATTTGTCCTTTCCAATTTATTTAATATATGTTTGATCATGGTGAATAGAGATATACTGCGGGTTTGTTGAATGGTTTCATATATAAATTAGCTGTGCATGGTACTCGTCGTAATAAATTACAGTACTAAGGGACAAAATATGACGGTACTCATAATCAATAGCATGACAAATAAGGTGCGAAACAAGTAATGCAATAAAACGTGAACATCATGTCCTGAATAATAAAAAACGATGAGGAAATGAAAAAAACTGTAGCAGCTACTGTCGCTGCTCCTGTCGGAGTCGAGCACGACCAGATCCTCTCACGGATGTCCTCTGTGATACTGTATGGGGGGGAGTCGAAGCCGGTGTCGACTGAACAGCTGCCGGCTGAGTCGGAGTATGTGGAGGCTGCTGAGAGGCAGGAGGATGTGAAGACGAAGGAGCCCCAGGAAAAGCGTACGATCCAAACGCGGACGGCTGTGACGCAAACTGTGAAAAACCGGGACCCCCTGCCCATGGGATGAACCCCTGAGGATGTGGTCCTCTCTGCTGTGCGGAGCTGCCTGGTGACTCATGTGCTGGATCGTGTGGAGGATGCGTGAACATGGATGGATGGCTCGGCATCCCATAAAACCCATGGTAAGGATACGGAGGAGGTGGGGACTGGTGTGAATGGCGTAAAGCCAGGCTGACTAGGATCAGGGCCATAAGTGGAAGTCCCCATCTGTGGTGCTGCGTGCTGGTATGGAGGGTACTGCCCGGAGGAAGATGTAGTAGGGGGACGGACGTAGTTCATCAGCAAATCAATCTTCTCTTGCATCTTCTCAATCTTGGCCTCCTGGCTGGTCCTATCATACTCAGAGTGGACCAAATTCTCCTCCCGTGGCTGCTCATAGTAATCAACCCTATGTTGATCTATCGGCATGCCGTAACCGAAGCCACGTCGGTAGGCAGATCGGTGGCCCAAAACCTCCTCCATAATGACCTTATCCTCCTTAGGTCGCTGACCTGACGCAGCAGCAATATCATCCTCATGCTTCCTTTTTTCCACCATTCGTTCCTAATTGAAACAACATGAGTATAAGGTGAATATAATCGTACAAACAGATGGATATGAACTACTACTACCAAAAAAAAAAATTAAGAATCGAAAATACTAACATAATTCTGCATGGAGACCTCCGACTCCCATCGATCCGTTAACTGCCCTTTCTGTCTCCTTAGGTGGGTATGTCGGTAGTTTTGTATCGGCGTGAGATCCTGTAATACATTATTAAAAAAAGTCAGTACAAGAACATAGCATATAAACCCACATTTATTGTGATTGGAATACCTACATTTGTGAGTGCATGCTGGAGCATGGACTTTGTACCACCTGTATGAACTGACAGTTGCTTCTTCCTGTTCTCCGCATTCACCGTGGATCGCAACTACACGTTTCTTGAAGAAGTGAACAAGTGAACTATATCTTATGCATATGTAATTTACCACATGGAGAAGCGTACCTTATAATCTTGATCTGTCTCAAGGAAGTGGACGAATGCCCTCCATTCATCTATCCTGTGCTCGAAACCCGGTGGTGGCTTACTAGCAGCTGCATCGCCTCCACCCTTGGCTATGACATAACGCTTAAGCCTGTATCGAAGCTGACTATACGACTTGCTTGCTAGAAAGTCCAGTGCCACCCACCATTTATGAATTCCCGCCAATTTTCAGGTAGTTCGAACTTGTTCTGCAAGTTTGAAAAAAAAAATTAGTGTTAAAGGAAGGTATCAGGAGCCAAAAATTGGTTTTTCGTATATCTTTAGATTTAAAATTAACTTACCATTACACGGCGGATGATGCCATGTCGATATGCCTCGGGAAATGCTGACCATGCCTTTCCTCGACCACCAGGGACAAACAACTTCGTCGACGCTCTGTGATGGAGTAAGAACTCCAACCTAACCATCCCCGGAGATGAGCATATGAGACCCATAAACCCATCAGGCATAGTGATAGTCGGTCTACGGCCTGTCCGCCTATACTCCTCCTCCGCCCGGTAACCTCTATACATACCCCGGCGCCTGTCTGTCACCATGATGTTTGCCTCCTCATGCTGAGCTGCCACAGCGGCCTCCTCCTGCTCCACTGCTGCGGCCTGTGGGTCATCAGGGTTCACCTGAGCAGGCATATCATCCGGGAGGTCATATAACACCTCTTCCCCTATCCCGAGCTCATTTACCCATGCCTGCTGTGGGTCAGCCGCCTGCCCCGACTGGTCATCGGGATGTCGGACCTGCCGATCAGTAAGTAAGGCAGTAAACGATCCTCCTGTATAACAAAATAACAAAATGAAACGCATGAGTCCGAAGTAGATATAATATTGCTATGACAGATAAAACCTTTACAAATGAAGCTTTAAATCCCACCAGTGTACTGCTCCGGATGTGCCGCAGAGTCGTCCAAAAGCTGATCCATGAAATCGGAGCTACTCATCCTGCAAGTTAAAAAAATAGCACCGGTTACTTAAACATTTCGTGGAGATCATTACGCAAACAAATTACATTTGATAGATAATAATTAAATAAACGTATCCGTACAATCTATTCGTCCAAATCGTAATCGCCTATGCTACTGCATCCCGCACTCGGGTCGGGTAAGCGTGTAAGGTTTCCTAGATCGACAAATATGCGATTGATTGAAATTGTCCATGGCCTTTGCACTGTCTGTTGCATTGCCTCCTCTATTGGAGGTGGCTCGATCGATTCAACATCGTCTATACTCTCAGTTTGGAAGAGAGCACGTGTGAACATATGACGGTGTACAACTTTCTGGACAATCTTCCAATTGCCGTATCGCTTGCTTGGGTCCTTTAGGTAAAATACTTGTTGTGCTTGGTCGGCAAGGATGTACGGGTCGTTATCGTACCATGACCTTGCGGTGTTGATGGAGATGAGGTCTCCGTCGATAATTTCCGGTTTATCCTTCTCCGTATCAAACCACCTGCATTTGAATAAAAACACTTTCTTCGACCCCACATAATTTAGTTGTATAACTTCGGTGAGAACGCCGTAAAATGTAAGTTGTTGCCCTCCATCCGCACCGATGACATATACACCGCTATTCTGTGATCTTAGGCCAACCTCCTTGGCCTCTGTGTTGTATCGGATACCATTCACGATACAAGCATTGAAGCTATATCGATGAATTTCAGGGCCCCAAGCTAACGCTTCAAGATCTTCTGGCATCTGATGTCCATGGACAGCCGTTTGCTCCATAGTCTACATACCATGTAAACAATTAAAGTTACATGTGAAGATATTGATAAATTAATGGAATTGAAGGCTTCAACAAGTTTTAACCTTATTTCTAAACCACTCGGCAAAATGTTTACATACTATTCCTCCCACATTGCATGCTCCACGTGCAGTTAGTTCGGCCTCGAACTCCCTGTAAGATATTTCGTTAGAAGCGGATCTTCATTCTTGGGGAACATATCTTGTTATCAGGTCATAAATGAATGAAAAGACATGATATACCTTATAAAGGGTTGCACTTCCTCGCAATTGTTCAATACTGTCCAATGCAACCTGTTGAGTTCTGCATCCGAGCCTGTTATAGTGCATGCACCTATTGAACGTATGGGCTGTGTGAATACTCGAAACGATGATGATGGACATTCATCCAGCGGTTCGTCCCACTGTCGGTGGGGCCTATTTATTCTTGAGTCCATGTTATCAAAATATAGTGAGCAAAATTGAGTGCTCTCCCGCACAACATACGACTCAGTAATTGAACCTTCCGGTCTTGCCCTATTCCGCAAATCTGCTTTTAAAACTCCCATGTACCTCTCAACAGGATACATCCACCGGTACTGGACCGGACCACATATGCGTGCTTCATGTGGAAGGTGGACGGCTAAATGTATCATAATATCAAAAAAAGCAGGAGGAAATATCATCTCTAACTTGCAAAGAGTTAGGATTATTGTTTTTTCCAAAGACTCCAACAAATTTACACGGAGTTCTTTAGCAGTCAATTCCCTGAAAAAACGACATACATCACATACAACATCATAAATGCGATTATCCAAGACCCCACGAATGACAACCGGGAGAATACGTTGCAGCAAGACATGACAATCGTGACTCTTAAGACCTCTCAAACTAACTTCATCAGCGCCTAAGCAAGATGATATATTTGAAGCATATCCATTAGGCATCTTCACATCCCTAATTGCATTACATACCTCTCTCATTTGCCTAGTCGATAGTGTATATGCAGCTGGTGGTTTGAAAATGCGTCCACCACGTTGCTGCAGGTGTAGCTCGGAACGAATACCCATTTCTTGGAGTGTGAGTCTTGCCTTCTGTGTCTTTTGACTTGCCCTTAAGACCAAAAATAGTTCCCACTAGGTTATCGCATATATTCTTTTCGATATGCATCACGTCAAGATTATGTCGTATGTGCAATTCACTCCAATATGGCAATCGGAATAGCAAACTCTTCTTACACCAATTTGTCCCGTCTTCATTCCTCCGACGGCATAGGCGCTGTTGCAATTTTCCAAAAATGACATGCTCGTATCGACTCAATTGATCGATGATGTCTGAACCAGAGAAATCCCTTGGTCGTGCCCGTGTTTCCGTGGTGCCGTCAAAACTTACCCTGTCATGGCGCCACCTATGTCTCAAAGGCAAAAACCGTCTATGGCCCATATAGTGGAACTTACTATTTGAATGGCCACTTGTGCAGTCAATGTTACATATTGGACATGCTTTATAACCCTTCGTCGTCCACCCTGAAATGTCACCATATGCCGGGAAATCGTTAATAGTCCATAATAACGCAGCATGCAGTCGAAATACCCGTCCTTCGACCACATCTAGTGTTTTGACCCCACTTGTCCAAAGTTCTTGTAGCTCATCTATCAATGGTTGTAAGTACACATCAATATCTTTACCTGGTGATTTCGGCCCCGGTATTAAAAGAGACATCATCATATATGGCTCCTTCATACATCTCCATGGTGGAACATTGTATACAAACATAATAACTGGCCACACACTGTATGTCGTGCTCATGTTTGCATATGGATTAAACCCATCAGTGGCAAGTCCTAATCGTACACTTCGGGGGTCCGATGCGAACAAAGGATATTTGTTATCCAATCCCTTCCACTGTTCGGAATCCACCGGATGCCTCAACACACCATCTACAGATATATACTTTTCCTTGTGCCATCTCATCTCTGGAGCCGTCTTCCGACACATAAATAGCCTTTGTAATCTTGGAACTATGGGAAATGTCGCAACACCTTAACCGGTACTGTTTTTTGTTTTCTTGTATGAAGCTTCCATCTTCCTTCCCCACACACTGGGCATGTATCAAGATTTTTGAATTCTTTTCGAAACAAAACGCAATCATTTTTACAAGCATGAATCATGTTTGCATCCATGCCTAACTGCTTCAAAAACTTCCGCGCTTCGTAATATGATGTAGGTAACAAATTGTCGGCAGGTAACAAACTTTTTATTAAGTCAAGCCAATTGTTAAATGACTTCACAGACTGCTTACCATCAATCTTTAGATTTATCATTTGCACTACTGCTGATAATAATGAAAACTTTGTACATCCCGGATACACTGGACTCTTTGCTTTTTCAAACATTCCAGTCCACCCATCTCCATTAAACCCACTACTTTCATCTTCGCTGTCAGTATCATCGCCATCGCCGTCACTTATATTAACAGCAATATCTTCCAAAAGTTTTTGATCTGCCTCATCTTCAAAGTGCGTGTCTTCAAGTGGATTGCTCCCTTCATCCATAACAACATTATCATGTACCTCGAATTCATCTACATCCTCACCATGATAAATCCAAGGGGAGTAGGTCCAAGCCATTCCCCTTCTGAGGAGGTGATACTCAATAATCTGAATAGATTGCCATGAACCATTGAGGCAATCTCTACAAGGGCATCTAATCAGTCCATCTGCCCGCTTATGGTTTACAGCAGCTTCTAAAAACTCTCTAACCCCATTTCTATATTGCGTCGTAGTCAAATCACGTGTCATATGCCAACTTCGTTCAGACATCCTAAATTGACACTTAATTAATTACCACATTTAAGTCACATCGGATAACTCTCCTATAACTATGCAAGCATCTAATATTGAAACACCATATGTTTAACTTACTTATTATTTAACCCTATATGTGTCATGCAATTACAGATAATATGTATAGTTTTATTGAATCTCTAAGAAGAAATACATTACTACAAATTTAACATAAATTAATTTATAAGCCTATAAATAGGAGCATTTACTACTGTACACATACATACATACATTTATGAAGTTAAACATATTACGTATGTATTAAACATTATATACAATTGTTATATTGTAACTATATATGATTTTTGTTCACATACAATTAATAATATTTAAATAATTGTATTTACACTACGTATCATAAAATAAAACACAATACACATATATTAGACAATTATATGCCATCACTAAATCCTAAATACATATAATATCTTTACCTTACTTATAATAAATATATAAGTATACATATAATATACAGGAATACTACATATATAAGGAGTATTATTTCAATACTTACACTTATTTTATGTCTTATTAATCTAAACATATAAACAAGCTTTGAATAATATATAAATACTTGATCTAAGTACATACATAGTTTTTTCAATTTCTAACAATAAATACATAACTATATATTGAACATTCATTAATCAATATACATGAAAAAATATTAACATCTCAGTATTTATATTTAATCTATGTGACATGATATTAAACATAATAAACATAGATTGAATAATAACATGTAATCACATATCCTAAAAATCTATAATTTTTTCAATACACACTAATATACACAACTAAAAATTAAATACATATTACTACATAAATATATTACTACTACTATTTAAATAAATGAATTAAAAATTTCATAACAAAATTGAACTAATCTTGTAGTAATTGTAGTACAATAAATATTGATCAAATCCACCCAAATTATCAGATACCTGCATTGAAAATTAAAATATCAATCAAAAATATATTTTACTATAAAATAAAATACTACAAGAATTAAATTAAGATAAAAAACTTACCGTATAATTAAATTTACGTAATCGAAAATATTTTTTTTTTCCTGATGTGTGTGCGTGAGTGTATGTGTGCTTGTGGGTGGGTGGGTGTGCACGTCAGTGAGCTAGTGTGTGTGTGTGGGGGCAAGTGAGTGTGTCCGTGAGTGAGTGAGTGTGTGTGTGGGTGGGTGGGGTATGTGTGTGTGTGTGGGTGTGGGTGTGGGTGTGGGTGTGGGTATGTGTGTGTGTGTGTGTGTGTGTGTGTGTGTGTGTGGGGGGGGGGGGGGGGGGGGGGGGGGGGGAGGGGGGGGTTTCGGTGTGTGTGTGCGTGCGTGCAGGAGCGAGGGTGTGTGTGTGTGCGCGCTGGGCGCGGGTGTGTGTGTGTGATGTGCGAGAGAGAGAATGTGAGAGGTGGGAGTGTAGGGGCGGAGGGTATATAGGGCGAAGATGAGGCGAATTTCGCCTCATCCTTGTGAGTATGAGGCGAATTTCGCCTCATCCTAGTCAGCTGATGAGGCGAAATTCGCCACTGACTAGGCTACTGAGGGGATTTTCGCCTCATCGTCCTAGTCAGCGGCGAATTTCGCCTCATCAGCTGACTAGGATGAGGCGAAATTCGCCTCTTTTGTTTAAGTGAGGCGAATTTCGCCTCAGATACTTTAAGAGGCGAAATTCGCCTCTTAATTTTCGCCTACCCTACCTAAATTTCTACTAGTGTAACCCACGTTATTGAACAAGTAAATGAAGTACGTAGGGACGTAAATAGTTCTAGAAAGGAACCAAGAAATGGAGAACAAATTGAAGACGATCAAAGTCCAGTCTTAAGTTGTTTAGACTAGAGATATATTTAGGTTTAAAATCTTGTTATGTCCAGTATGGCTTTTCTTGTTTCTCTGCGTTCCAAATTTCTATTCATATTTTTTGATAACTCAAATCAACGGTATGTAAAGGCCATTCATTAGACTCAAGTTCTAAGCTATTCACAAACAAAACCCCAAAACTCAATTTATTTGCATGAAATTAGAGTAGAAAGCAAGAGAGCACGAAATAACAAACAAATTAGGAAGATGATAAAGCCCCTTATGCGCCACAACATCAACCGAACAAGGTGTCTGGATCCACAAGTTGATTCCAATGAACTTGAACTTTGGCTAGTTCATATGAGCTTTTTGGTTGAGCCAAATCTTCATATTTCACTCTGTGGATATTGTATAAGTCAAATCGAATTAACACTTGCTTCTTTTCAATTTGGAGCTATACATATATATATAAACATTGGTATCTGTTTGTCTTAATCTCTAATAAATAAACCGAAAAAGCAGCGCTAATAAAAAATTTCTAGATCTTGTTATTGTTAATGCAATAGAGATATATATATCGCCGACTATACATATAACTTTTAGTGAATTAACATTTATTTAAGCCGTTCGAACATTGTTGTCTTCATGCCAAATGTCGATGGACTGGGTGACTTGTGTCGGATTGGGAGAAGTAAGATGGTTCGGTTAGTCAAGTAGTATTTGTTCAGACGGTACTTCAACAAATACTTGGATTTTCCATTTTTGACCTAGTGTGAGATATACTAGAACATGTCTTGAATTTTCCTTCAAAATTAAAGTCCTGTAAATACCGTGTGGATATAGTTTATGTATAGGAGAGTTATGTCTTAGTTTCTTCGCGTTTGGTATTGCCGAATAAATGTACCAGTAGATGCCTGGAAAACCAAGCCACTCAACAGCAACTGCAGATCATTTTGTTATGTACAAGCGGCCCAACAAAAAAGCCAATTTTAGAAAGGCTACAAGGAGAAGAAAGGGTCAAATAATATAATGTACCTACAAACATATACATGGGAAAGAGAAAGACACTGCAAAATCCAGATGACAAGAAATAAATATCCTTTAAAACGCTAACAACCAAGAAATTCAAATATAACCTTAAAAGATGTAGCTAGGAAAAACAGATCAGCTTGGGACTTTCTCTTTTTTTTTTTTAATCCTTGTCATGATCCAAATGTTGGCTGTTAGGGTATTAGCTGCAGTTCCCGTCTGCAGCAACCGGAGAGATCTGAAACTTGTGTTGTTGATCCTCCAAGTATATGCAAAATACAAGCACGTTTGAATTAATGTTGATCATGAGTCAGAAGAAGAGTAAATTCACAAAAACCAACCAAAACAAACTCAATCGACCAAACATCTAACATCCTAGTGGAGCTTATCCAATAGTCAGGCTGTATTGAGACTTCTGCAAATATTTTGCTGATCAATTGTAGGGTTGCCTAACCTCAAATATTGATTACAAAATTCAAAAGAAAGTTACAAAACAACTGAGATTGGATAATTATAGATAAACTCAACCGGCTAAATCTCTCAAAATTCCCACGAAGGAAAATCATCATCATATCCCATAGATTGTAAAACCCTCCCTACTCTTTCTTATTCAACTAAACTTCACCCCATCTAAAATCATCCACTAAGTCTAATTGCTTTAGAAAGAATGCATATGGTGATGCGACTGAGGGTGAGTATCCATAGGCAACAAGGGTAACCCACCAAGCTCTTGAATAAAACCATCCAAATCTCCAAACTCATTCAAATACCCTCCAGAACTATTCTCACCAGTACCATGACTATTATTGTTATTATTACAATTATTAATTCTCATCATGAACATACCCTCTTCTTTCTTTACTATTTTTTGATCTCTAGACTCCATTTTCTTGCCTATCATTGACTTTTCATGATGTTGCAGTATCCTCGTTTCTTCCTTCCTTGGAACCCCAAGTTTCACTTTCTTCTTGCACCCTCTTTGGCTATCGAGATCAGACGGCTTTCCGGTGAGCCTTTGCACCAGTTCTCGGAAATTCTCAACGTCGGTCTTGATGATCTCCGGTGCAAATATGTGAATTATTCTTATCTTGGGCTTCACTTTGGTCATCGTTCTTGAGTCTCTATGGAGTGACAGTATTGATGGTGTTGGACTTTTGAAAGCTGGTTGTTTCGTCATGATCATGTCTTCCATGGCAAAGGGAAGAGCGTGTAATTTAGAGATATGGTATAAAAAGAAAGAGATGATTGTGATTGTGGAGGTGTTGGTAGATTTGTATAGGAAGAAGGCAAGAGAAAGTGCCCTTTTATAACGAGTTCAATATAGAGATAAAAATAAAAATATCAATGATTATTTTATTGTTGTACCTTTCAATTATTATTATATATATGTCAAGATCACACGCCTCGTATAATTTAAAGCTAAATCAAGCTGTCTTTGAGAAGGAGCGTGTTAAGACTTAGATGATACCTTGTTAGTTCGATGCCATTTTGCTCAAATTCCATATCTGGAATATGACATATTTAATCGAAGTCTTTTAGCCGAACTACGCATAATTTAATCATTACATTTTATTTTATATATATATATATATTTTTTTTTAATTTTGAGCAACTTTAAGGATCTTTAAAATAAATTTTAATATTTATGTTAATTTAATATTACTTTTACACTTCACGAGAAATTAAGTATATGGAAAAATATATAATTTCTTTAATTGATTTCTTTAGCAAGTATCTTTTATTTGTATTTTCATTATTAATAATATATCCAAATTACATCTCTTTAAAGTTTAAGCAGTTTCTTGTAGGGCTGTATTGATGGTTAAACTTAGCAAGCAGCTCCTCCACCACGTCTTAGCTTGTTTTGAACAATTGCTAGCTGATTGCTTACATTGTAAGCGATGTATTCAAATTAAAAATGTTTTCATGTTAAAATAAGAATTGGCGGTTTGTAATTTTGGGAATTTCTAAAAGTTGGACTTTTTCATTGTTTAGTAGTGGCAGTTTCATATTTTTCAACCAAAATTTCGTTGTTTAGTCATTGTAGCTTTTTAGTCTTTTTCCTTTTTCCAGAAAATTTTAGGGTTTAGATAAATTGTATGTTTTAGGGCTGAACTGGAGTTTTTTTTGGTGGTTTTAACAATCTTTAGAGGGTATTTTTGTTTCTTTTCCTCCAAGATTTTTATTTGTCTTGAACTTTCAATTTTGATGCCTGTTTGTTTAGTATTCTTATGACGATGCAATAGGCAAGTACAAGATTGTTATTTGATAATCATGAACAATTCAATAGTTTTCAAAGTTTATTCTTTTCTAATTAGGCTTTAGCTAAAACAATAAGCTTACCCCAACAACTGGCCTAAGACACATATAGAAGACCAAGTACATTGGTCAAGCCCCTACATCTTCCTAGACCTAGCTAGTACACTTGGTACACCTAAGTCACTTGGCTCGGTCAGGTTTTAATTAGTTAATGCAACTCCTGAGATTCATAAGAGGTAGCTTAGTGGCTCTACGACCACTCTCTCGATAACCACCATGAAGTCTCACTATCTCGATAACATGCCTCCTTTTTTATTTCAACTATTCACAATCATCTCTTTATAAATAAGGTTTGAGATAACATTGAAGGATTATCGAGAAACATTAGCAAACACTCTATTGGTTTATACGTTTATTATCCCATGTGCTCCTAGCTTATATTTGTTTTGTAGGCCTAATTATATTTAGGCTTTATCTAGTTAAATCTACCAAAAGATTTGAGATGACAACATTTTGGCACTAACTATGGGAATTGACAACATTTTGGTGCCATATAGGTGTTAAGGTCTCTATGTGACTCGATGAGAAGAAAACTCTACTTCCAATGTTTTATAGATGAAGTAAGACCACCAAATACCTTAGACTTGTGATGTTGAGGTAAACCTATCCAGCCTTTATCCTCTTTCATGCTAAAGAAATTACAAACAAGTTGAGGCATGAACCTTTGAAGCAAACTTTACAGAACGCTTCAAAACATATTAATAACAATCGAGAGTTTAGATGAAAATCAACAAGACTTTCCTTAAAATAATTTAAGCATTCCTCATCGAATTTCAATGATGGTGCGCTAAGACCAAACTTCAAGTACTTTAGGTGCACGTAGAGAATTAAGGCCCATAGATGAAGGAAACCTATCCTTGCCACTAGGTTAACAAATTACAAAGGTAGAAAGAGTCTTCCTGAAGAAGCGATCAACAGTTTATTTTAATTTAGCTTCTTCAACTTGGCTTATCTAATCGATTGGTGTAGAGCCTTTGCAATTTGATGAAGCAAGATGATAAAGGTTTTGTGCTTCCTCCTTAGAAGCACCACAATCTTATAAAATTCCAGAGGAAAAGACTTAATAATAGAGTATTTTGTCTACCTCTATGATTGCCTCTCTATAAATATGACCTGAGATAAAACTGCAGGATCATCTGGGTATACTTAGCCAACACTTTGCTATTCTATTTACTTATAAATCCATACATTCTAACTAACTAAATCATCTTAGTGTCTGCATTGGACAAACCCCTCATTTCCCACTAACCTATATTTGTCGTAAAGGCTTGATTACATTTAGGCCCCAATCCAATCAACTCTACTGATAAATTTAAGGGGACAACAGAGTGCAAATGAGTTATGCCATTCTTAAACTATTTGAGTCGAGTTATATCTAAAATTAACCTAGCTTGAATTCAATTTGCAAACATCCTGATTTCAAGCTTTTTTTTTTTTTTTTTTTTACTCTAAGTTGATTGTGAGCTTTGTCATACTATATAATGCAATTACAAATCAATATTTTAATATTTCCTTTTTAAAAGATTGATGGATAAAAGAGGTTTTCACAATTAAAACCCTAAAAATAGTTAAAGCTTATTCAAATATATTACTTGCAAGTTTATTTTTATATTAGGTATGAACTTTTAGGGAGCTTGTCTGTAAAGCTATGAAATTAAAGAAGATAGATTAAGATAATCCTTTGTCATATATATTTTTCTTTTCTTTTCTTCTTTTTGTGATTGATCAATTTTAAGGTTACTTATGATATTAATAACTTTGAGAGATTAAATTAAAAAAAAAAAAAATTGAGCACTACCTATTTATGTGTTCTTTGAATGTTTATATTGAGAAAACAAATAGAAGTTTCAAGCTTGAAGTTCAGTTTGAGCTCATTTAAGGCTTTGTAAATGGGCATCTCAACTTAACTCATGTTTTAAAATCTTTATTGAATTAGCGTTTGAGTCTGTAATATATTTTTAAGTTTGATAAAAACTCGATTTTATTTCAATTAAATAATTACAAGCCAAATTTAAGCTTTTAAAAATTGGAATTGACTTGTACTGTTTATGGTTCTGTCCATCCACGTGGTTGTTTTTGCTTTTTTCCTTTTTGGCCGCAAGTAATACCTTTGAGGTACTCCATCGTTTGCTAGAAAAGGAGATCCAATGATATCCGACGGTTTCTAGTTTGCTGGTAACTTGCAAGCACATGCCTGTCACTTTCTTTTAGTCTTCACACATTATATGTGATCACGCACCAAACGTCATAGTTGGCCTTAAAGCGTGGGTGTGTGGCATCAACATATATTCCCTTCTCTGACCAAACCCGTATCAACCCTGTTTCTTCTTTCACCTTTTTTTCTGAACTATATATAGGTTTTTACTTCCAAGCAACACCACGGTAATAATAATGTCTACTTTGGAATTGATTTTACTGTCGCATTTTATTTCAGTGAGACCACAAATTGTTGCGACATGTCATATTTTAAAGTTTTTTAATAGCTTCGAACTGGAAATTCACTCATTACACTAGGTAACTTTATATCCATGACGAGTTAATTGCATAATCAATAAAATATATAAGTAAAAATCAATTAATTTTTGCATTTAAGATCTTGATGTCATATTGTCGTTGTAATGGCAGGATTAGTTAAGCTTTCCTATCCGACATTTCAGCTATATCCCAAGCGAAAATCTTTGATTAAGGAGAAGTTTCTCATGGTATATCATCTAGAGATGTTTATCTGCTCCTCATTATTTTGTTTATGAAAGGATCCAAATCTTCCTCCGAAGTTTATGCACCAACTAGCTAGAAAATCTTACCTGCCATTGCTACTCAAAAATCAAATTTACATGTGGGATAATATATCTCATTAGCAATGTTTTGAGGGCTCTTTCCTTCCTTCTTTCTTTCTCTCTCTCTCTCTTTTTTTTCCCCCTCCTTTCAATTTACATATCAAGTTTGAAACAATATCATACCCAATCAAACTTTTACTCTTAGAATTTACAACCTTAGCTAAATTTGCACCCTCTGCCCACTAAAAACTATTGTGTTGTCCTTATAAAGATAATAATAATAAAGATAGTAAATTTGAAAGGAAAAAAGAAAAAAAAAGTTTAACTGAATATAACATTCAGTCATTTCAAACTTTAGGTGTAGAATTTGGCAAGTATATGTTTAATTGAATATAACATTATTTATTAATTAAAAATTTGTATGTAAAATTATAATGTCTAAATAGGAATTTTAACATTACCTATTTCGATATTTATTGCGGTCGCTAGATTTGTAATAAATGTATAATTAAACCGCATTAAATATAGGTAGGGATGGGCCAAAAAAAAAAAACAATCGAATAGAACCAATACATAACCGAACCAATTCAAACAAAAAATATGGTTTTTTTCAATGGTTTGGTGTAAAAATTTTTCAATCCGTAAATTTATTATTTGGTTTGATAGGTAAACCAAAGCAATCTGTAAAACCGAACCAAATCATTTTAGAAAAATATAATAATATTTTACTACATGTTCATATGATTTCATTTGATATTTATTATTTGGTGAATATTGATTAGAATCAACTTATTTTTTTTATTTTTTCAGGCTCATGATATGTATTTTTTTTGTTGATAATGAACTATTATTTTTTTAATAGCTTTTAACTTTATAAAGTATGAAATTTATTTATTAAGTTGTAAAATCTTATTATGTATTAATTATTTAATATATTTTGTTAGCAAATTATTTTATTCGTTGATGAAATTTGTTGGTAGATGATTTTTTATATTAGCTAAATTTATTGGTAGATAATTGATTTAATGGTTCATTTAAAAATTATAAATTATGACTTACTATGTATTGGTTAGGGAATGTATTTTATTAGTGGATAACTAATTTTATAGAAAACTATATATTAAAAATATGATGAATTCATGAAGTATTTTGTCATGATTTATAACATAAACTTTGTAAAATAATATAAATATTTAAGTATTTATATAAATGTAAAAAAACTAGGACAAAGAAAATTTTTAGTTGGAATTTTGATTTAATCTATAATCCAAACCAAACCAAATTGTTATTTAATGGTTTAAAAAATTTCTAATCTGAATTAAATTGTCACTTAATGGCTCGGTTTGGGATTAAAAAAAAATCAAACTATAAATTATAGTAACCAAGTTGATCCGTGCCTATACCACTATTTAGGTGGTTGATTGGTATTTAAACCACTGCATCCTACTCGTGTCAACGGTAACTTTCTTTTAAAATTCTGAAAACGTGTCTAGTCTGCATGGCCTCAGATACTTTGCAATAGGGGACGAGCCATATGCAGAATAATCGAACACATTTAGAGAAATTTAAGATACGTATAAGCTGTTTGCAAGAATTACTGAAGGAGCGATTGTTGAAATTCCATTATGGCTAAATCAAAATTTAATTGTATGTTTGTTGTAATACTTCGAGAATTTTATGTATTTTTGTTCATCTGGTGTTTTACACAATAAGGTATATATATATATATATATATATGGATATAGGAAGTCTTTTTGGTTTTTATATATCATGGAAATAGACATCCCATCTAATAAGTTTCCAATTTTGCGCAAAACCAATTTTAAGTTATTTGCTTGCAAGACACGGTCTCTGCTTCTACTTCGACTATGTGTTCTTGATGTTTTCCGACTATCTATTTCTTTGTTCTGTGAACAAATATAACATATTCAACCATATTCTCCAATGGATGATGTGCCATTTGAAAATTTATGTCTTAATTTCAAGTTGATACTATGGTTGTGTTTGTTTATAAGGACTGAATAGGATAAGAAGAATTTGACACAGTGTGAGAGAGAATGACAGAAATTAACTCATCGGATGATTTCTAAAATAGACATAAACGATTGTAAACAAGCAATCTCGAAGAGAAATTCTCTGAATTTTATTTCAAAGTACATAAAATATGAGTTAAATTACAAAAACGAGTCTAATGGCCTATTTATACTATTACATAAGGAATTCTAAAAGTAAAATCCTAAAAAGTCAAATAATAAATGCAAATAAATTATGTAACATAAGTTGACTGATAATAAAAGCTGGTAGCCTAAAAAGCGAAACAGGTAATGCAGGCCAGCAATTAAGGCCGGCAGTGTAAATTAAAGGTCAATGGTATACATCTTGAAGGCTGGTGGTGTTGCAACCAAGGCTGATTGCTTATGGTTCAAGACTGGTGGCATATGTTGCTGTTCGTCGTTCACATCATTCTCTCCCCCCAGTGAAAACTCGTCCTCGAGTTTATGGTTGAATCTGGTTATAGGGTTCTTCAATCTCAGGATGACAAAGATACTCTTGGAATCATAAGTATCCTCCAAGATAAAATATGAACCTTCTTTGTAGCCACTCTTGTACTTTCTCCTGCAAAACTTCAATCTCATTGGGACTTATCTTGTAGTGTGGTGAGTTGGGTAAACTCGCCCTTAACACCAAATCAATCTGATGTTGGGTTTCCCTCATAGGTGGTAATCTATCTAGCAAGTCAGGCAACACATCCTTGAACTCCTCTAATACCTCCTTCACTACATTGGCATATCACCACTGCTCTCTCCCTCTACTGTCATGATCTACTTCACTATGGGTGCATGAATAACTCTAGATTCCTTCTTGCATCCTCTTCAGTCTTCTCCTCCATATCAACTATTAACACTTGTTTTATAACTTTAATATCACAGTCTTCATCCATAGTTATAGAAACTTCTTCTTCCGCACTCACATCCATAGTGACATGGAATTGAGCAACCTTGGAAGTCTCCTGCTATTCTGTTGAATTTTCTATTGATTTTTTAATTTCATCTTCGACTTCCTTCAAATCATTACTTTACGTCGACTTCATAAACTTTGTAGAATATTCCTGTATCACTTTTTTTTCTTGATGAAATCATTATTCTTGTCGAAACATGATTTCCTCATAATCAAGAGCAAAATTTATTTTCCAATAATAGCTTCATCCTAAACCATGTTCTAACAGGTGTTTTCTTTCACGACTTAACCTTTTTTGTAACTTCTCTCATGAAGCAGAAGCATAATCTTTCAATCGACAGGCTACCAATCTAACCCTACGCTCCTCAGGAATATCCATGTAATCGAAAAATTTATCTACTCTAGCTAGTCAATCTAAGAATTATTTAATATTGAGATTACCATTAAAGTTAGATATATCTACCTTCAGGCGAAAATCATCACCATCTCTTAGATCATACCCACAGTAGCCCCATTAGTATCCGCCACCACCATTACTGCCTCTCCTCCACTGTTGTCTTTCTTCATGCAACTCATCTTTTTCCTCAGAATCATCATAGTAGGCATGTAATCCTTGATTTGCAGTAACAGATCTAACAACAGGATCATCGCATGCATACCTTGCCCTTGGTTGTCTCCTACTAATATCCCTATATATGTTCGTATCTACTGCCATCGCGTCGAAATGCTGAATCAAATCTTGAAGACTCTGTTCTACTCGTCTGATTCTTTGATCCATGGCATCAGTTACCGCCCTAGGAACCATCTGTTCAGTCCTTCGGACTCCCATATCCTGATCACCATCAAGAATGCGATCGTCGTCAACACTGTCATTGGATGCCATCTTTGTAAGAACTCATCATGCTCTAATACCAATCTAACGCAGCATGAGAGCATAAAACAGAAATCAACTCACCTGATGATTTCTAAAACACACCCAAACAATTGCAAACAGGTAATCTCCAAGAGAAATTCTCTCAATTCGATTTCAAAATATATAAAACATGAGTTGAATTATGAAGACGAATCTAAAGGCTTATTTATATTATTATATAAGGAATTCTAAAAGACAAAATCCTAAAAAGGCAAATAATAAATACAAATAAATCACATAACATAAGTTGACTGGTAATAAAAGTTAGTAGCGTAAAAGGCAGAACAGGCAACATAGGTTGGCATTTGAGGTCAGTGGTGTAAATTAAAGGCCGATGGTGTAGATCTTGAAGGCCAGCAGTGTCGCATCCAAGGTCGACAGCTTATGGTTCAAAACTAGTGTCGTAGGTCACTATTTGGCGTCCGCATTAGAACTGGGTGGCACAGTATAAGGAGTACTAGACAGAACAATTCATCTGTATCACATTTGGTATGTATAGTATTGGATAAGGATTTTTATACTATATGGTATTTGGTATACACAAGTACAAGACAATATATCATATTTGAAGCAATATATCCTTGTATTGTAATATATTTATTAAACTGATTCATTATATTGTTTAAGAAAGAAGAAATGGATGACTAGAAGTGGGAATAATTATGGAATTTTCAATATTGAAGTTGTTTGTCCCATCCATTTGATATTTGTACCATGTAATATATAGGAAAACTTTTCTAAAGCTTATCTTATGCCTTAGTAACTAATAAGAGAAACCAAAAAAGGGACTAGAAATTTGATCATGTTTTGTCCTATAAAATTTCTACAATTAGATGCAATCTAAGAGTTAATAGCACATAGGAATAGAAAGGGTAAAAAGTTTATCATTAAATCCTACCTTTCTTTTTCCATGTATATAATATATATATATATATATATATTTATATTGGGAAGAAAATCATGAATAATCAATCAAAGAAAAATGCATCGCATGCATTATTCTCAATCACGCTACCTGGTTTTCTTGTGGTACGGTTTATAACAAGTTATAGCTGAACACTCTCTAAAGATGGAGGCAGCCTCCCTCGATTTATATACGATCCCATTAAGGCTATCTTCAATAGGAGTAGTGCTAATTAAGTACCGGATTCTGGTAAACTCTCATACTTATTATACCCTACATGGTCAGATATATTTTAAAGGCAGTAGATGTTATAATCATCTAATTTCATTCACTTTGCTAAATGAATAATATTGTAATAGAATTCTTATTATTGAGAAATAGAATAAAGAAGTAGTAGCATTTTCTTTTATTGATTTTTTATTTAAATTGGGATATTTTTTTTTTAAATAATTCTAGTATTGAACTGTTATTTATAGGTTTGAAAAAAGAATGACTATTCAATATTTTTTATAACAGAGATTTCTTATGAAATCTCTATTAGAGTCAAATAAACGCTATAATAGTTATTCATAACAAATAAGGTAATAATAAAATTACAATTATAGTAAAGTGAACGGATAGTAAGTTTTTATACCAAATATTTAAACCTAGTTTTATAGGTTAAGGACACAACACAGTATATAACTATATATCTGCCCTAATAGCTACTTAGAACTGGTATTGCATGTACATAAAGCTATATAAATGGGTTAAATAAGCTAATTTGTAACAACTTCTTACTGGTCAAGGTCATATTCATTTTTATTTAGTAAATGAGTTTATTAAACATTTTTAGCACAACTTAGCTCGCTACTACTGGGTTGATTGAATAGATTGACCCACCAATCAGAGTTACTTAAGTATAGATAAGGATGCAACCAGGTGGGTTTTTATAGGGTATCCAACCAGTTCAACCCGATAAATATTCTATAAAGTTTGGGATGGGTTTTGGGACATATACAAAACCCTATATGGTTTTGGGTTGGGTTATGGAACTCATACAAAACCTGTTGCGAACCCAAACTTATTAAGAAAAACTATTAAATATATTTCAATGAATAGAATTAAGAAACAAATTAGTTTAAGTTTATGTATTTTAGCTATTAGTTTAATTTAATGAATGACATATCCATTATTAAATTTGTAGTTCTTAATAAATAGGTATATGCATTTTTAAAATTATAAAGCATTCATTTTTAATAATATTTCTATTTAATTAATCATGATAACTCATTGAAATGTTATGCTAATGGAAAATAAAATTCGAAAGATTTATTTTATACTCAAATATTATTGGGAATAACTTTTTCCATGAGTAGATAAGAAGAAAATTATGGGTATGTATGCTATGAGAAATTTTTTTTTTTTTGGATAACTTTAAATATAAAATATTTATTGGTGTAATGGGTTCAGGTTCAGATACCCTGTAGGGTTTATCAAGCGGGTTTCGGGTTTATAGACAAAATCCTATAAGGTTTGGGACGGGTTTTGAGAAGCCTAAAGGGTATTGAGTTCGGGTTCGAGTTTTGTAAAACCCATCATAAGCCCCTCCTAATTGCATTCCTAAGTATAAGTAGGTTGGTTTAGGCAATCTACGGATGTGCTAAAATATAAAAATATGTACTTTCAAGGAATTTAATATAATACATAATAAAAAAAAGCAATTAATTTTTTATTTTTAATTATTTAGGACAATTTTGATTTAATGAGATAGGTGGATTGTTCATCTGCTTCGACCACTTGGAAAATAAGGTGATGGTGGATTAAGTACGACCCCAACTTAAGAATTAAACAGCTAGGACGACAAAACCCGCTTCTCAAAACGGCTGAAAAAATCAACTATATCAGCTCTTTAATGGAATAAATTGACCACATTGCCAGATCTAAACCACTGCCCAATTTCGTATATTTCATTGGTTTTATAAGACCATGTACTTTTACTTTTATAATATGGGAAAGTTGCCTCACTTATAAATTCTTGCTAATAAATATTATTATATCCAAGAAATATAAACAGTATTTAACCAGAGTGGGCAAATTTAATTTATGATTTCTGACCAACTTTTCCTTAAACAAAAAATGATCATTATCACTTCCTCGATTTAACGTAGCATTTGGTTTATATATATATATATATATATATATGTAATATTTTGTTGTTTCCTTTTTTTTTTTAAATTTATATTTGCATTTGGTGCAATTCATATTTAAAATTAGGAACTCTACAGTTGTATGACGAGACCATTCTGCCTATAATATTATTATTAAATTAACTATAAAAAATTAGTATAAAAAATAAAAGATCTTGATCATGGTTAAAATCAATACTAACAATGGACTATAGAATTTTCCTTAAAATTTATATTAACTTTCAATTCGCATTCCATGATTTAAGACATGATGGATTATAATTTTTCAACGAAAAAGTTAAATAAAATATACATATTTTTTAAGAAATTGTAAAACAAAAATTTGATTAAGATACTAGTTTTAAGCGGTTTTAATATTTACAAGAAAGTTTTAGTTTCTAAGTTATGAAACCAATATTTATAAATATGATATACGATGAATTGTCCTTTTTATCTAGCATAAACTTAATTAGGGTTGAAATTGAAATCGATGTTAAGTTAGGTCATATGACCATATCAAACCCTATAGAGGTTTTTTTCAAATACGCATATGACTTGCTCCGATAGGAATTTTTATGAATTTGGAACTTACCTCGCTCCATCTAAATTAGCTCTCTCTCCCCCTCTCTCTCTCAAGAAATAGTTAAGCATATTGCCCCATATAGTATGACTTTTACAACTATATTGGTAACATGCATTTTCTTACAAGACCACCAATCTTTCATTGTCTATAATGGGGATATATGTATGTTTATGTACATTATATGTATATATGGGGCCATCTCCTTTCCCAGATTATAAAATAATAATAATAATAACATTCATTTTAAAAATAATAATAGGACATTGTGTGATAGAAGAATGATGATAAGCAATGTAAGTGAGATAGACAACAATTGGTACGATAATAACATTATTTTTTTTTTAAAGAAAAATTATTATATTATATTAGTTGATGGAGGTTTTTCCCATCGATCATATCTAAAACCAACAACTTAACTTGAAATCTTGAAGGGTTTTCAATATTATTATGGTTGCAACGAGTTGAGCTGTTCGCAACCTACAAGAGCTTGATTAGTTAACAAGTCAAGCTCAAGCCTAAAGAAATATTCGTTTATCTAAATGAGCCAAGTTCAAGCTGTCATTTAAGCTCGCAAACTGACTCGTAAATAAACCCGTTTATACTCATGAACATCTTGCATGTAGACACGTTAACAAGCTTGTTAATAAGCTTGTTAGGAGATTTGTGAATTTTTTATGCATGATATATATTGATGTATATATATAAATTTATGGCAACACACACACACATATATATATATATATATTATATTTTATGTTTGAGAAAAATGCAAAACGAGCTATTTAAATAAGTCAAGCTCGAGCTTAAATTTCAAGCTCGATAAACGCTCAATAACTTGATAAAAAGCTCGGCTCGGCTTAAGTTGGAACTTAAATTTGTTTAGCTAAATGAGCAAAGCTCAACCCTAAATTTCTAGCTCGATAAAAGTTCGGCTTGAGCTTGTGCTTGATAAAATTTAAATGAGGCTTGGCTTATTTGTAGCCTTAGTTATCATGTTTAAATTCGTCTCAAAACCCTATAGGGTCTTTAGTAAATGAGACGGGTACCTCATAATGACTCACCCAATTGAATCTTTAAACACATTCAACCATAATTAGACGTTATTACTTTATTAGATTTCTTTAGTTTTTCAAAATTTTGCTAATTATAAATCTTCTAAACTTATTATATGAGCTCGTAGGTAATATTGAATTTTTCCTTCAGAATATTCTTTGTTATTTCTTTTGATTGTGTGCCATATCGATTGAATGAAACAATCAGCTCGATTCTTTTCTCGGTGCATCATATCCAAGGATAGATCATTTATACCTTTTACTTTCTTGTTTTATATAAATCAAAACCCTAAAAATATATATTAAACTTTGATAATTCGGCTATTTAATTTTGAGATAGATCCCATCTATATCAATTTAAGGATATTGAGCTAGTCGAGCTCGGGGAATTTTGGAGCTTCGCATTGATTTCATTCTTATTCATGGAGTTTCCTTCTTTAAGGAGTTACCTAAACTCATAAGGAGTCGCCGCTTAGAGAGTTATCTAAGCTTATGAGATAGTACCACTTAAGGAGTTACCTGAGCTCTTAAGAGAATTATCAAGCTCATGAAGGTCTGTATGCGACCCAATCAATGCAAGTGGCTAGAGCTAGGAGAGCTCCTATGTCCCATGTTGATCCTCTATACTTATGAGTGCATAGGAATTACCAAACGTGTTAAAAAAAATGTAGGGCTAAGCTCCTATGTCATGAGCTTTTGAGACCCTTTAACTTAATATGTAAGAGTAGAGAAGTAGACCAAGATATGAAAAACTATACTTTTATTGATATTTCTTTTAATTGTTGAACCTACAATTAGAGGGTGGTCACAAGACTCTACTTTAATTCTTACAAGTATTATGTAAGTGAACACACTATTAATGACTTTGCTCATTCAAAGAATTTCCTCAAATTGTTGGTGTTCCATGTCCTAGGAATGAGCTTACCATGTAGAGTTTCAAACTTCTAGGCACCATTGCCTAATACATCGTTTAATATGATAGAATCTTCCTAATTTGGGGTGAGTTTTCCTCTAGCCTCCTTGGACTCCATTGCCTTTAACTTTTGGTACACTAGATTGTTAGGTAAGGAGATTTAGTGCTGGACTTTCTTTTTCATAGTAACTTGATGCCCTTTATTGATAAACAACTATTTTTTTGCCAATGATGTCGTCTACTACATCGAGCTTAGTCAAAGGATTCAACTCTAATGTTAGGTAGGTTGAGCTCCATGGGTAGTATGGCGTCAAAGCTGAAGACAAGGTTGAAAGGTGTTTCCTCGGTTAAGGTTTTCCAAGTGATCTAATATCCCCATATGATGTTGGGGAGCTCGTCGGCCCACTTCCCACTTAAATGGTCAACTCTAACTTTTAAGCTTTCCATTATGGTCTTATTAACTGCTTCAACTTAAATGCAGATGTCTTTTATCCTCTTACAACTAAACTATCTACCATTGTCCATTACAAGGGAGTGAGGGACTCCATATCTAACTAGGATATTACTGCAGATGAAGCTATGCACGCTCTTGTCATTGACACTAACCACTATATTGTCTTTACCCATTTCATAAAGAAGTTGCATCTTACTATGATAAGCTTTCTTTATTAGGTCGATACGTTAAGTGGCTAAGGAAGTCGAGCCCCCATTGAGAGAGAGGCCATAGGTTGGTGAGGCTATGGAGATTAGAGCTCAGAGAATGCTTAATCGGGGTATGATTCTGACATTACTCACACCATTATGCAAACTCTTTGTTGTCAACCCACATAGTTAAGTTTGTTAAACTCGTGATTCTATGTAGAATCGCCAGGGGATCAATAGAACTGAAACGTAAAATTGAAACATAGAAACATAAGTTTCTATAACCTTTGCAAAATAGTTTTTAAAAATTATAGAGATGCTTATAGAAGATGTAGAAAACTTATAACACATAATGGATGTAAAAAGAAATAAGTTCTTCTTTTTATAATAACTTTTAATCTGTGATATAACATATTAAAAAAAAGAGCAAATAGAGTTAAAATTAATTTATTTTTTATTATTTTGTTTGAAATAAGTGATCAATTGAAGGAGAATCAAAATTTTCAAATTATTAAATGCTTAATAATATAAATGAAATAAATAAGTTTTCTTGTAAACTTTAAAGTTATAACTTGACTTGAATACTCTACAAAAGTATAACAGGGATTTTTGGGGGAGGGAGGGAAGGAAAAGATTGAGAGAGTGCATGGAAACCAAATAGAAATGATAATAAGAAAGATACATTATCCTAATTCCTAATAGTTGATAAGCTTGTAAACACACATTTGTATTTTTTATATTGTAGCTTATTTTACTCAAATAGGTAGAATTGGTAAATTCAGTTAAAATCATAAGATTCTACCAAGATTATATGTAGACTCGGTTGAAATCGTAAGATTCTACCAAAAAATTATTCTACTCATGAGTCAACTCCGTAGGGTCTTCTAAAATCGTAAACTCATAGAATCTTATGGGTAAAATCGCGATTTTGATAACTATGCAGCATAGTAGGCTAAAGTATCCAACTCGAACTACATGTACGTACAACGACTAAGCTTTGTCATGGTTGATGCATTCTTCAATGTGAGGATCCTCTCAAATCCATTGTCCTCCTTTAGGTCACAAGCATCGAAGTAAAAGGAAGTTGAATCCCCTTTTATACAACACTCCATTGATTAGGGTGTAGTTGGTTACTCGACACATAAGACTTTTTGCTACCTTCTTGTTAGAAGATAGGGTTCCATCTTTCAGATACTTCTTTATGGGAGTTATCTAGCTGGGTGAGGCGGGAGCATCTTGTAGCTCGAGCATCTCAAGAGCTTGCTTTAAGGTGGACTTCTCTGGGATAAGTTCCATGAAGATTCTTTCTTCAAGCTTCTCTAGGTTGAAGACTGCTAAAGAAGCAATCTTAAAGATCTTGTTAGCTTCTAAATTTTGGCTCTCAAGATTTTGATGATATCCCAAGAAGGGCACTCTATGAACAAATATCGAATTGTTTCTAGGTACATTGCCATTTCATCATCTTTTGCTTTATAAGTTCCTTTGACCTACTGCACCATGAGCATGGAGTTCGAGAAAAAATTGAGCTTTCTAGAATCCACACCAATATTTGAGGCGAGCTTGAGTCCAACAATCAAGGCTTCACATTCAACCTCATTATTGCTTATAGGAAAACCAAACTTCAAACCATTACAGATTTTGACCCCATGAAGTCTTTTTAGCACCAAACCACCTCTATTCCCTGTCTAAATGGAGGATTCATTTACGTGAAGTGTCCACATAGGTTTTGTTTTTTTTTAAATCATGATGCTCTTCCTGTTCTATGGACTTAGCAACAAAATCTACTAGGATCTAGGCCTTTAATGCTTCATGAGGTTAATATTGTACTCTATAGGCACTAATCTCGATTGCATATTTCATCATCTAACCAATACGTCGGGTTTCTATAAGACTGTCCTCAGTGGCACATCATTGAGTATGATCACTTGATGTGCTTAAAAGTATGGGTGTAGATGCCAAACTGATATGACTATAGTAGAGGCAAACTTCTCTAATTTAGTTTATCTTTACTTTACATCTTGGAGGACGTGGCTCATGTAATGAACAAGTCTGTGTTGTCGTCCACTGGCTTGGGTAAGGACTGCGAAGGGAGCTTGGTCACTTACTACCAGATATATGTATAGGTCTTCGCCTATGGTTGGAGTAGATAAATCTAGTGGATTAGATAAGAACCGCTTGAGGTCCTCAAAGGCCTCTTGACATTTATCTGCCCACTTGAATTCCTATGGTTTCTTGGGACCTTAAAGAACTCAGAGCATTTGTCCATGCTCTTCAAGAGGAACATGCTCAGCACGGCTATTCTATTAGCTAACTACTGCATGTCTTTAACTGAAGATGGGGGATACATATCTATTATTGCTTTAATCTTTTCAAGGTTTTCCTCGATCCCTCTTTGGAATACCACGTAACCTAGAAATTTGCTCAAGGTAGCCTAAAAACACTCTTTTGAAAATTCAACTTCATATTGAAAAAGCAGAGATGATCAAAGTCTCCTGGAGGTCACGAATGTGATCTTTGGCTTCTTTACTTTTGACGATCATATTGTCGACATAAACTTCCACATTTTTATTCATCTAGGCTTTGAAGACCTCAATTACTAGCTTGTGAAAGGAGACTCCAACATCCTTGAGTCCAAATGGCATAACTATATAGCAATAAGTGCCAAAAGTGGTAACAAACATAGTGTGAACCTCATCACCTAGGGCCATCTTAATTTGATTGTAGCCTAAGAAGGCAACCATGAAGCTCATGAGATTGTGACCCAAGGTACTATCAACAAGTTACTCGATTCTTAGGGGTAGGAAACAGTCCTTCAGACATGCTTTATTTAAGTTGGTGTAATCTATACAAATACATCACTTACCAATGGACTTCTTAACCAGCACAACATTAGCCAGCTAAGTTAGGTGCTTCTCTCTTATGAAATCAGCTTTTAAGAGCTTTTGAACTTCCACCTTAATGGCAACTTAACTTTCTATGGTAAAGTGCCTAATCTTCTATTGAATGGGTTTATGTGTCTTGCTCACATGTAGCTAATGTGTTATCACATTTGGGCTAATGCTTACATGTCAAATGGTGACCATGCAAAGACAACTTTATTTGCCCACAAGAATATGATTAACACTTCCTTTAGTTCCTAGGGAATCGATGTCCCCACTCGTGTGGTGTATTCAGGATAGTCATCTATTGGGATCTCCCTGATGAGCTTGGCCAGCTCGCTACGGTTGTTAGGTCTATCCTCTAGCTTTGAATCTGCAACACATATGCGATCACCTTTCAAAGCCTTAAGATATAGCTTTCTAGATTGCTCTTGGTCTGCTTTACATACCTTCATTCCCATCAAGGTGAGAAACTTTGCTTTAGGGTGTGGTTGTGAGGCAACGATACCAAAGGTTGGTTGAATGGCCTAGCTTATGATGTCCTCAATGGCATTCTTTAGTTGCCAATAATCTTTGTGTTATGTCTATGGTCGCAGTGATATTTACAATACTCTTTGGAATCTTTGCACCTAAAGTTAGGCTTCATGAGAGGAGGTGGAGGTATAAAACCCGATTTCTTACTTATAGAAACATATCATGTACTTGTAACTTAAGCGATGTGAACTCATCATACATGGGGAAGAGTTTCCTTTGGTTAATGTCTTTATAATGAGAGCTCAAGTTATTGCTATCTTTAGAGCCATAGCAATCCCTTGCATGCCTCTTGTCTCGATGTTGACTATAGTTAGCTAGGGTAGGCTTAATCTTACCATCGACCTCTCTTTTAGCATTTTTGATGTCTTCCTATCGAATATCCTTCTATGCCTTTTCTCTTACTTGCTTAAGTATGGTAAGCTGACATTTTGAGATCCAGTAAAAAAAGGGACCAGTAATAAGAACTAGAGTTATGTAAGTAGGCTAAATAGGATAACCTACCATCCCGCCTCTCTTTAGTCTGCGAGCTGCGGGTTATACGAGCTAGCTTACATTATAAAGCATGCCAAAAAATTTGGCTTGATCATCCCGCCTCGGGCATGTTGGTGGATTATATGGGCTAACCCACCAATCCTCTAAGAATCTTTTCTTTTTTTTTTTTTGGGAAAACTTTTAACATTACAGTGTAATCACAATAAAAGTAAATGTTATTTTCAATCAAAATTAAAAAAAATATTTATATATAAATAAAAATGGATAAAGAATAAAAGATTATAAGATATGCATAAGATTAGTCTTTTAATTTGGTTATTTTTTTAATGCGTAATTACATATAGTTGTTTACTATTGCTAGATTTTTATTTTTATTTTTTTGACTTCCATGGGTTTACTTTTGAAAAAAAATAAAAAAACATATATAGGTAATGTGAGGCCAGCTAAAATGGCCTACATGGAAAAGTAGGTTGAATATTTAGCCTTTTTCTGTGGTTAAATGGGCTGGCCCACATAACTTCCCTTGCTTGCATAGGTCTAGCAAGAAATCTTTGCTTGATGGCAATGAAGGCCAATCCTTAGTTTAGATTTGAGATCTCTAAATAAGCCTTGTTAAACTGTGACAGGTAACTGTAGGGAGGTTCAACTTGCCTTTTTTGTATTATGTAAAGATGCGAGACATTCTTTTTTGGTGGTTTATTGACCATGAATTGAGCTACAACAAGCTTAGCAAGCTGATCGAACAAGCTGATGGTGTTTGCTGGGAGTTGTTGAACCAAATGCATGCAGTGCGTTAAAAAATGGACAGGAGAGTCTTACACCATATGGTATTTGAGAAGTTATGAATCATCATAGTGGATCGGAACTGGGAAAGGTGATCCTCGAGGTTAGTAGTTCCATCGTATGACTACAAGTTAGGAAGTTAAGCTACAATGGGTAGCACCTTGGACTGGATCATAACGATGAAAGGCATTTTACCCGAAACTGCTTTCATTATGGATCCATTCTTAAAACTATCTTTAATAGTTAAGAGCCTTCTTGTCATATCTTTGATCTCCTCAAGTGTCTGTTCTTTATCTAGATTTAGTTGAGAAACTATAGGTTAGAACAATTGCGCGATGTCATCGTAGCTCATATCAAGCTAAAACTTGTGCGATTCATCCTTGAGCGAACATCACAACTATCTTGGCAATCCATCAAGGTCCTTCCTCAGTCTTGAGAAGCTTGAGGTCTTTGTAAGGTATTAGGAGTAGCTTTTTCTTGGTTTTATGAGCCAATGGTCTTCAATAAACATTCGAAACGCACCTAGAGGTGTAGGAGTGACATTGATCAAGATGTTTGCCTATGGTGGAGTCACAATATGCTTGTGATGCCTTCTAAGTGATACTCTAGGTAATCTTGGTGGTGATTTGTTATGATGAGCACTAGATGCCTACTCTTCTAAGTGCATATTCTTTGGATCCTCTAGTTCCATGATACCATCTTGGAGTTGAGCATTAACATGCTTATTCTCCAAGTTCTTGTGTGCAAGTTGTCTACAAAAATCTTCAAGATCCAAAATATGCTTTGGATCAATGAATTCAACTAGATTGTTTAAGAGTTGTAACTGGTGCTATGTAACTAGATTGGCAGACTAAGGTTTATTCTAACTTCTTCTAAGTCTTGCCATGATCAGAGTCCGAACATATTATTTGTTAGGTGAAAACTCTTATTAAAGAGAAAAGAAAGTGTTAGAGAGGTTTCTTAGAGAAGAGGATTTTTGCACAGATAGTGCCACATGTTACAAGTGATGATTCCACTAATAGAGATTGAGTCCTGTAAACATAGACTACCAGTCAATGGTGTGCTGGGAGATTGTCCAGTATGACTACTTTGATGCTTAAGTTAATCATGGGTCACCTCTCTTGAGAGCTCAAAGGGCATAGTGTATAGAATATTCAAAAGTTTTAGAATCTCTAGACTTACCTTACCTGGTTTTTAGGAAAGTCTATTTACAGTTGAGGCCATATCAAAATGGGGTCCATAAAATCTTTTCTGTTAGAGTGGTACCCTATGTCGTAATTAACCTGATCCCAAAGCGATAGGTCCATCCTTGATATGAGGTGAAGGAGATGATGAAGCATGGAGTGCAGTTGGATTGGTGATCCTGCAAGCCTTATTATGAAACATGGGACATGTTAGGATTGTGCAGCAAGTTAAAAGAGCAACTCACTAGAAAGCTCATGTGGTCATGTCATCATAAAGCTTCTTTAGGGAGTTGTGACATGGTGAGAGGATGATCCGATGTGCCACTAGAGTGCTATGATTGAAACCAAGGTTTATATCGAGCTAAACTCCTTAGGAGGCTAGGAGCCAAGGTCATTGTTTTGGCAAAACCCCTTGTGGAGCAGTTGAACTCATGGGTTTCTAGATTTCTTGTGGACCTTTTGGCCCATGTAGAATTTGTAGTAGGCCAATTGAGTTGTGGTTTATTATTTACTATCAATACCCCTCATATGGAGATTGTTTTTTTATTCATGTTTTATAATATAAAGATATTGATGCACATTTTTTTCTTAGTTTGAAAAGGAAGATACATAACTATGGTTGTTGGTTGTTTGTTGAAATGAATCTTTAAATTAATAAGTCCATCCTTTTATTAAAATTAGATACACACACACCCATGCTTTTTTCTTTTCCCTAAATAAAAAAGATGACATATATTATATGTATATAAATATATTAATAATCGAATATATTATGAGAGTAGGAAATATTTTTTATTTTTATAGTTTGATTTCCTGAAATTTAACTCCTTTACCTAAATAAAAACCTGATAAAATTGTATTGCTTTACCAATTACGGATATTAACCTTCAATTGTTGATAACGTGAATAATTAAAATTTTGAAAGCAATTAAAGAAAATATAAAAAATTAAATAGTCATTATTAAAAATTAAAAATTAATTTTTGAGATATATAATACCACAATCAAGCTCTCGCGGTTTTAATACTATTAAAAAATTAAAAGTGAAATAAATCAATTATAAAAATCTTGTTGTTATGATTTTGGTAAGTTCTAATTATCTTTTTTTTTTTTTCCAAAATTATAATAAGGATGTATAATTCAATCATGTGTCAATTTTTTAGGAAACAATATTAATCTCATTAAGAGTTTTTAACGTTTTGAACTAGTAATTCAACCAATGGCTTTATAGTCTGTATTACTGTTGTTTTCTCAAGTGAAGTGTGCTAGCCTTAAATTCCCCACTCTCCATTGTAATGGGAAAAAATGAACTAGTTAACTGCTCCCAAATATCTATTGTGGTAACTTTATTCATTGAGGATATTTTACATAGTATGTATAAAATATTATGGGAACTTCTACCATTCCGTCGATGTGGCTATCCAATTAATCATATAGCTATTAAAATAAATATAATAAATAATATATTAAATATTTTAATGGAGCGATCATGATCGGATGTGATTTTAGTCGTTAGATAACCAATGTAACCAACGTAGTTAAAAATTATGATGGGAACATAAAATTTTCCAAAATTTACATACTTAATTATGAAACACAAGAACTCGTGATACATAGTTTAGATTGTTATTGATACCCACGGATTATATCTGCTTGATAAGGCTAAAATGGGTCGAGTGGCTCGCTAGCTATTTGAGCTCAACTTGCTTTGAGCTTTGTTAAGTTCAATCTTGATTAATAAACAAGCTGAACTCAAGTTTAAAATAAGACTCGTTTATCTAAACAAGTTGAGTTCAAACTTCCACTTAAGCTCACAAGTCGACTCATTTAATTTAGAGAATAGGCTTGCGAGCTAGGTTAGGACATGCTCACTAGTAAATTAGTGAGTTTTATATTTATAATATATTAATATTATAAATCAATATATAATTAAAACAAAATTACTTTCTATTTAATATATATGTATATATATTTCATAGTTCTTGTGTAATATTTTTAACTTAAAAAAATGGAAAATTAATATAGAAAATGAGTCATTTTGGGTTTGAAATAAAACTTATTTATCTAAACAAGCTAAGTTAGAACTTGAATTTCAAATTTGATAAAAAGTTTGGCTTGATTCAGTATCGATTTATAAATGAGCCAAGCTCAAGTTTAAAATAAAGTTTGTTTATCCAAATGAGTCAAGTGCAAAGCCAAATTAGGCTTAAGTTCAAGTTTGTTAATTTTTTGACAAGCCAATATCGGTTTATGATTAGTCATTTGAGATTTTCCCCCCTCTCCCCTAGTTGTATGCTTGTGTATTACTGTTTTTGGAGTAAGAGCACAAAAATAACTATGCTTTGTGTAGATTAACGTATTGTTGAATAAAGTCCTTAAAAGAACTACACTTTCTAATATGATTTACTTCTCATTTTTCATGAACATTACTGTCCTAATAGGTTTTTATTATCTCTTCTCATTAATCATTGGACTATAATTTTAATTATATTCATATTTATAGCCATTTGAATAATTGGACTATACTAGGAACTATAAAATCCTTAACTTTTTTGTTCCTATTCCAAAAATGCTCACTATTTCTCATAATTAATGTAGAAGGTCATTTTGGTAATTTGGCTTAAAGTCTAATTGAATGCCAAGAACCTATCTTTTGAACTAGTGACAAGGCCTAGAAGATGGATCCAATAAATGATGTCATAGGGAGATTTGACTTGGTAGGCTTGGAATAAGGATCATCAGACTAGATCACTCTTCTCTCGGCCTAATTCGATTTTCTCGTACATGAAAAGTGGACTTTAAAATTATCTTTCTACGCTAATTTAGGCTTTGTTTAGCTAAAATTGGGCTTATATAGAAAAAAAATAAGCCTATTTCTATTTTATATTAAAGATAAGTTGTTTTAATAAGGAAATAGACTCCTTTTATATTATAAAGCCCTCATTCTATTCCAGACTCATCTTCAAATCCCATGCCCATATACATAAAGGAAGGGATGGATTCTAGCCATTAGATCTATGGAAAAGATCCAATGGTTGCAGGCAATACTTCATCTCGACCATTTATCTAGAAATCTTCCAATGGCTACTAACATCTATAAATAAGAGGCTTCTTCTCTCATTTGAGAAAGAATTCTTCACATTGCTAAGATTGAGAGTAACATGAAAACTCTACTGAAATAACTCCTGAAAGAATCAAAGTAATTACTTCACAAAAGAACGAGTAAAAAACAATCGAATCTCTTTGATTTGATCTTTTGTCACACTCGCGCACTTGAAAAACTAGGTTTGTTTGCTCCTTTTCCTAGTATCTCTTAGTGATATATGTACACGCGTCATCAGCTTAAGACTTTTCTCAGGTCATCGCCACGTTTATCATATAACAACCCCGTCATACAATTAAATTGTTTGTAGAAACAAATTAATAACTAACTCTTCAATCCTAAATGTAACCTAATTATTGAAATTTACTATTTTAGATATTCCTTTATTTAAAGGAAAAATACCTCTTTCGGGATTTAAACTTTGACGAAATGGAAAATTATATGCCTAAACTTTTTAAAAAATCCAATTTTATATCTATCAAACTTTTCATGCTCCTAAACACTACCCACTCAATCGTTGTCTGACATATATCAACTACTTTAAGAAATAATAAAAGAGTCGGGATAGTGAAAAAGAGCAAAAAAGTTTAATTAAGTACAAAATTAATTTTTTAAAAGTTTAGGTATTTAAAAAATGTACGAAAAATTTAATTTAATATAAATTGGACTTTTTAAAAAGTTCAAGTAGCTAAATATTCACTTCGCTAAAGCTTAGTATCCAAAGGGTTTTTCCCACGCGGTTGTCTTAGAAGGAGGGTTTTAAATCTAACTCTTGCGCCTGGCAGTTTCAAACTGAAGTCAATTCCATTTAAACCGAATGTCTAAAAATTCGAGATTTTAATAAATGTCTCGAGTTAAAATTCTCAATTGAAGGCTTCAATTTGATATAATACCTAACAAATTCAAATTTAGACCAATTATACTCGTTCATATTGGATACTTTTAAATAAAATTGTTTTTCTAACTAATATAATAAAATTTAAACTCCGACTCATAATCGACTAAAATTAAAACCTGAATCCCAATTTGACAAACTCATGAACGACAATGTTTTTATTTTTGGCTAGTAACTATAATGGAATTAGACGTTACAAAAGTTAAACTCAACTTAATCAACTATTTTATATAATTTGAGATCGGACTTTAGCCTGACTATCATAAAATTGACAATAATAAATACCAAATTGAATTCATATTGTTTTAAGTTTGGTCCATTTATATTTCCATGGTCCACTGTACTATCTAATTGACCCCACAAAAGAAAGGAGAGGAGAGCACGAGTGGTTCCGAGTTCTGAGCATGGATGCCATACCATAACCGTCGGGTTACCACGTGAACAAAAACAGAAAAAAAGCAATGGAGAGAGAGAGAAGACGTGTGTGCACGGTTGCACCATAGGTCCCGCAAACCAACAAATCCCGTTGACATGGTGACGACTAGGCTCGTCAACTACAACTGCACGCGCATATGTTAGCTGGATCCGGACATATCTTATCTAAGGGTTGGAATTATATTAATAATTATATAACTTATATATCACGTTATGTGAAATATCTAATGATTTCTTGTGAATTTTTTATCATGAAATTTCTCAAACACAAATTTATATATTCACGTTATGTTTTCTTGTGGAAAAGCGTTGTAAATTCAAAGAGGGGGTGGGGGTTAAATTTTAATCCTCAACACGTTTTTAAATTCTTTTTATTTAAATCTTAAACTTTTCTTTCTTTCTCTTTTTTTTTTTTTTTTGAATTTTAGTTTTTAACGTTTTTAAAAGTTAAAAAGTGAGTATGTTGGTCACGAAATGAGCAACTAGCAGAGGAAGTGAATAACTTAATTAAAGAATAAATCCTTGTAAAAAAAAAAAAGAATTGGTTTAATCACTTATTATTAAATAACATTGGTGTTAGAATTAATTGGCAGTCAATGATATATATATAATATAACATTTAAAGCACAAATATAAACAAGAGAAGGAAATGGTGGTTTAGTCCACTCTACTAGCTCAATGCTCCCGTAATTCACATCAGTTTGTTTCCCAAAATCTATTAAAAATATAAGAATATAAATAGTGTACTAATATAATAATGGATGATTCGATCTTTCCTATTCAGTCTATCTACCTCTCCAAGCTAATAGCTCTATCTCACAAAAATTCCTTAAATCGAGGAATACCATAATATAAATGTTCCTCTTCAATTATTTCATCCAATGCTACAAAGTAAATTCATATGGGGAATTGTTGGCTCTAGCTGTTTAGATACTTGAGTAATTCTTTGGGTTATGCTCAAAGCTACCCTCTGTTCTCTCCATGAAACAATATAAAAAGTGAAAAACAACTTTTTGAATGGTAGAAGTAATTTGAATTTTTTTTTTTTTTCTATCTGTTACTTATGGTAACTCGTCTGGATACTATATTTTCTTTTATACGGAGCATCTTCAATGTTCAAATCATACCATATATTTTAATGTTTAGATCTTTTTCCCATTAAACATAAAATAAGTTTGAGAGATGTCCTTCAAGAAATTCTACAATTTTATTTTTATTTTTTTTTATATTTCTTCGATGTAATTAGAACTTTCCATGCTGATATGTGCTTCAAATAATATGATTTGAATCTTCAAATTCAGAATCATTGATATCTTGAAGCTTCCCATAGAATATGATTGGTTTGAGGCTTATCTATTATTTGAAGTACAAGATAAATCTCCATAATTTTCACTTCATATTTTGCACTTAAATATACATATATCTACTTAAACTTTATCTTAAAAAATATATCTATAACTCCTCTGATATGAAATTGAATACCTGAAATATTTCCAATAAATATGAATCATCTTATTCAAAATTTGAATTCAAAATACCTACAACTTTTCTCGAACAAATCTTTCACAATTCTGAATTTTCTACCAATATGCCTTATTTTTTTCTTTTTGAAATATGATTGGTTACATTTTCGATATACAACTTACCTTGGAACTTAATTTTGATGAGGAAATTACATGTTTCATATAATTTTTAAAAAAATTACATAAAACAAATTAGAAGAAAATAATTACATAATTAGTGTCCTTATATTGCATTAGGGCTATGCAATAAAAGGTTTATATGTGTATCGTCGGTTGGTTATGCGATACATGTATATGTGTATCGCATAGCCAACTGGCGATACACTTGTGGGACCGTGTCGCCATCTTCAAATGCGATACATGAACCTCTCAAAATTTTGATGAGTAGATCGCTGCATCGCTTCTATCATATGTGATGCAAGTGCAAACATCGGTATCTCTAGTCCTTTATACAATATAGCAATCCTAATTTTGTATTTATTTTTATATAATTTGTATTTATGTATTTTTTTGAAAAAAACATTGGACACGTGCTTCACCCGATTTTGATCAATAAAATCTTGATTTTGATAACGTCTCAAATAGTCTATTCTTGTCTGGAACGAGCTGCTTTATCCTTATATCCCAACTGATCATTAACTTGCTGCACAATGGAAACGAAAATTTTCGAGCCGCATGATTGATTAAACGACCCAGCTTTTGCTTATATTCCATGGCTTGATCACGTTTTTGTTATACAAGGTTGGTTGTGATTTACATTTCTCATGAGCTGCCTTGTTGCTATAGGATAGAAAAATTTCCACTTGAAAAGTTGCTCTTTGAATTCAAATTGCTGCTCAATAAAAATATCTGTTCCATTAAATTACTTTGCTTACGAAATTTGGGCGATATAATGTCTTGAACCGGCTTCTTGCAATAGAATAACTATAATGACATTTTCATGACAGCTTTCAATTTCAAATAAACTAATTTCATGATAGCTGAACTACATTTAAAGAATAAGTTTCCAAACATTATAGCAATTTCATCCGAACTTCACTTAATAAATTTTACAATTTGATTCCTAGACCTCGTCATAAATCAAGTCGGATTTATGGACTAGCCTGACCCAACATTGGCTAGGCTATATCGAGTCAAACTTATGAACTAGCCTAACCCAACACAGGCAGGTCTAATCTAATGGCCTAGCCTAGTCGTATATGGGTCATAACTCGTAAGCCAACCTGCTGGTTCAAGACCTGCTCATTGGTCAAACCAAGACAATCCTTAAAATTTAAAATAATAAAAGAAGAAAAATAAAACAAAGACAAAAGATAAAAGATAAAAGTAAATAAGAAATAAATATTTGAATATATTTTCTTATGAGTAGTTAATATTTATTATCTATTTACAATATTTAAAGTGTTCTCATATTATCAACACATGTAATAAACATGTTTTAAAAAGATGTCTGGACTTTTACAAACTTATTTAGAAAAGTGATTTTTTTTCTTCATAATGTGAGACATTTACTATCTTCGCAAGAGTTTGTATTAACTATATTACAATCTTACATTACTAATTTTACAACTACATGTGGATTGCTTGTGTATAAATAAATGCACAATTCAAACTATTCCTCAAATAAATGGCTAAAGACCACTATTCTTAAGCCCAGTTTTTTTTTTAAGTTGAAAATTTATATTATTCAATTTTAAATTCATATTTTTAAAATTTATGTTTAATTTATTTTTTTACTGTTTTTAGTTTTATCTTATTAAAGAGATTTTTCACATTATTTTATTTAATTCTTTTTAAGTTAAATAATATGGTTGATACAATGAAATGTGAATTGGCTAGTAGGCTTAGACCAACCCAGTTCGAGTATTGGTCGGCTAGTTTCAGGTTCTCTAGCCCTAACTCGTGACCTGACAAGTCTAAGTCACTCTAGCCCTAACCCATGACTTGACGAGTCCGAGTTGGTTTAGTCTGATGCCGAGGTTTATTGATACCTATGGATATAAATTTTTAAACTTTAAAAAACTAGCACATTTAAAAATATTTAACATTTTCCATTAAAACAAAATGGGGGCAATTGCAAAATAACCCCTCAAATTTTCACTTTCATGCAGATTCATGTCCTAAATTTTCATCTACATGCGAATTTAACTCACTTAAATTCATTAAGAAAAGTAATTGTCCATAATTGTGCTGGCGTTTTAAAGTTTAATGATTCAAAATACTCACTTTAAAAGTCGAGAGGGGCGAATCCACATCTTGGCAAAAGTTCAAAGAGGTAATTTGCAAATTCTCCTTAAATATATTGTTTAAATATATTCAGCATGTTAAACTAGGCCTTCTAGTTAATCATTTATCTAACTTAATCCACCAAACCTACAAGAAAATTCATTTTTGGAGACAGAAATTTTGTAATGGAAAACTAGTAAGTGAAGTTTTATCTTTATAAATGAAATCAACAATGATGATTTTTGTAATTTAAATTTAGTTTTAGAAACAGAAATTCTATCTCTAAAATCTAGTTTTTTATAATGAAATAAAATTAATTTGTCCATATTCACATATATCATTTGTACTCTTTGAATAAATAAATTCACCATACATAATTTTTTTCCACAATAACACATTCCAATACCATTTGATTCATTCACTTATTTAACAAGCTTATCACAAATCCTTATTTTTCCTTCATCATATACTTTTTATATCAAACTCTAAATAACATATACACTTCAAAATATATTAGTAAACACTTAATGTGTTTTGCTATCATCAAAACCAAACTAAGAGACCTAATAAAGTCCTTTGGTAAATGCTATTAACTTTTGCATTAGTTTTGGACACATAGTATATTAAGATAAATAAATAAAATAATAAAATATAAAAAAATTAGAAAGTAAAAAATGGAAAAATTTGATAATTGACAAATCATTAATTGATTCTTGAGTGTCTTATACGGAACGTAAATATTAAAAGCTAGATCACAATAACATATTAGGTCTTATGCAGTAGGTTTTTTTTTTATGCTACAGCAACAGTTTAAACAGTCACTATGAACTAAAAAGGCATTTTTCAAAATCATCTCATTGCCATCCTGAATGCGACCATCTATACGATGTAGAGGAAGTTTTACTACCACAACTAATTGATGCTCAAAATATAGCACCTAATATTATCCATATATATAGACACATTTCATCACTAGAATTCTTTCAATATCAAAATATGAACAACTAACAAGATGTAATAATAAGGATAGTTTATACCTTAAATTATTAGCTAAACAAAATTAAAAGTTTTGCATTCACAAATATAAAATCCTAAATTCAATTGTCAAATTAAGGATGCTACTTTTATGTCCACACAAAAGTAAATGAGAACACATTATTAATAAACTTTCTGAACTACAACATTAATAAACTTAAAATACTAGAAGTTCAACATTGTCATCAAAATACTAACAATATTTAAAAGGAAGAAAGCATAAGATAGACTAAGTATCTCAAACTCTTACACCCCAAAACAGAATGACGTAAGCAGTCCACCAAATACACATATCTTAGTATGAGTATGTTAAGATCAAAACAACTAAAATCCACATATAATAAATAAACTACAAGTATTTCAAATATTACATGTTATGATGAATCTCAACATATTACATCTCAATAATTTTAAACGATTTACCACTAAACTAGAGTAACAAAATTCAACAAAAACAACCCTCTTTATATATATATATATATCAAAACTCTAATGTAGATGCTCATGAAAAAAACGCACTAGAAAGTATATGACCTAAAAATGCTCAAATAATAAATTTTTATACAATAGATCAATTTAAACTTTAATAACAGTGTATATGACAATAATAAATTATTGAAAGGAATATTAAGGAAATAGGGAAAGAAGTTTTAAGCCCCGATTTAACATGGGTTCAACCTGCTTCTTACTTTCCACAGTCACCCAAATTGCCTCCAATCAAAGGACTTCACACCCTTTATTACTTCAATGATAGACAAACTCAAATAGTACACAAGTTTACAACATCCAGGAAATAGAATATTTCCTTTCTTTGTAATGTTCTCTCTTATAAAGTTACAAAATAAGAATGGAGCATTGAAATTGATTTTCTCTCTCTTACTTAGAATTTGCAAAATAATGAACAAGAGTACAATAATAATAAGAGGATTCTTGATTTGTTTGTTTTTCAAACGAAAGCTCTTTCAAAAGTTGTCTGAATCTTTAAAGGAATATGTCTTTATAGTCTTCAAAAGTAAAGACGTTCATTGGTGATAACGTTTGACAGAAGACAACATTAAATATATGCAATAGTTGATTTAAAAACCCACTGGCTCATCAGCTCAAACCTCTTGCCTTGTCGCCCCTGTTTTGCTCCTTTGAAAAAATCCGCTCGATCAAGACTGTAACCTTAAAAAACCTGTACCAGCTTGCCGATTCTTATCCTATAACAACACACATAATACACATGCACTAACAGTCGTAAAAATAATCTAAAACCAAGTGAAGTTTATTTTGAAGTAGGATTTTCATAACTTTTATTCTCATCAAAATCATATGTAGAAATAATTAGTTTAACAATCTCCCCTTTTTGATGATGACAAAAGTTATGTAAATCTCTGTTTGCTCCCCCTCAACAAATACTCCCATCACAACTTAGTTTTTAGCAAATTTTAGCAAGATTGTAGCAGATACTTCTTAAGTGTGAAAAAAAAATTTTACCATATTTTCCTCCCCCTTTGGCCTCATCAAAAAGGTCACATAAGTTAATAAGTCATAGAGAGACATTTCGTAGTAAGTAATGAATATAACCAAAAGAATCAATCGTATAAAGTAAACAAAGAGATCATTATAACAAATAAGTATAAATAGTTACAAAAATGTCCAAACATAGAGTTCCAAGCATAAAACAAACATAAATGTGCAAACAAGAAAAGCTTAAAAAAAAAAAAATAGAACAGGTAGGAGTATCAAGCAGGAGGATCATCAGATGGAGGGGGATGAGGATAAATGATATAAAAGTGATCCATGAATCCTCGAATGTCTGAACTAAGGACTATAAATTAGAGCAAAGGTTAGAAATCTGGTTTTCCATGGTAGAAACTCTAGAGTCCATATGATTTTGAAGCTTTGAAGAGAGGATATAGAGGAATTGGGAGTTAAAGAACCAAGAGGAGGAGTTGGAGGCTCATCATCATCAGAATACATATCTAAACTTGAACCAAGAAACAAAGCACCACCACCAACCAAGGGTTCTGAAGGTTTCTTACACCCATCTCCCATCCTATCTTTTCAGGTCCCTAAACTAATAGTATTGAAAGAGAAAGTAGGAACTTGAATAGGGCGAGTCTTAAAGGAGAAGTATACACCTTTACTCCTTAACAGATGTGTGATCAACCAACTTCCTTTGAAAACAGCTGAGCAAGCTTATTACTGACATTCTTAAAGGTCCTATACATGATATTAAAAAAAAATGAATTTTATCCCTCTTAAGATATGAACCATAATCCACAAGTCCTATTGAGTCATTGTAGTTTATTGTCCCTTACGTGGAACATAATTGTCTGCTAAGAATTGGTGGAGAACACAATGCCTAAGGGACAAATGGGAAGAATATATATTACGTAGTTCGTACCAATTTTAACCCATATAAGATATAGTAAACAACTCCTCATCATATTGAACTCCATCAAAAGTACTTGGCATTTTAACTCTAGAAGCATCAACATTTATCAGACTATAGATATCATGATGTGAAAGCTCAAGTTTTTTTTTTTATATATATATATATAAATATATGAATACAATTGAGGTCTAACAAAGATTGTACTATTAAAACCAATTTCCATCCTAATACCTAGACTACAATCATCCTCCAAATAATTAATTAGATTACAATAAAACAACCTAACAACCTTTCATTCACCTCAACTAGAAACAACATTGCATTCATTATATTATCTAGAGCTACTCTAGAAATTTAAGGAATATGAAAGAATTGTAACACATATGCATTATAATTTCTACCACATCTATAGGACGATCTTAGAATAAGGCATACCTATTAGAATGCTTCTTAGATGGGAAGAGGAATTGTTAAAAGTCGGTAGTGCACGTCCATGGCGGTTTGTGGAGGCATGATGAAAGAAGCAAAGGAGAGAAAAAGAGAGGCAAGAGAGAGAGAGATAGAATAGGCTTGAGAGATGGTGGGAGGTAGTGGGGAGATAGGTAGAGCAAGAGAGTGAAGACTGAGAAGAAATAGAGTGGTTAAGAGAACATTTTGGGAGGTTTTAGAGAGGCGAGAGAAAACATGGAAGAGAGAGAAGAGAAATAAAAGAAATAAGTAAGGAGATATTAGAGGAGAGTATTTATATATGTTTTGAAAAAAACATGTACTGACGAGCTAGTACATAAAAAAAAGGAAATAGAGGCAATCGAGTCCTCGACTGACCCCTCGAAAGACATACCGGTGAACCGATGTTAGATCTACAGTGAGCCGGTGACAACTTTGGGCAAAATAGAGGCTAGTGAACCTTAAATCAAGCTCTTGGCACACATACCGATGAGCCGGTGCTTAGGAAACCGATGATCCAGTTGTTTTAGCATACTTGTAGTAGACAAAAACAGATCATGTGTATGCATGTTTTAATTTTTAACAGCTTAGTCAATCTAAAAACAGGTCTAGATTAACTTAGTTCCATGATATTTAGTACTCATCATACTTGATCATTCCCAATTCTTTACGTAAAGTGCAAAAAAGATCTTCACTCAAGGGTTTTGTAAAAATATCAATGATTTTATTGTTTGTATCAACAAATTCCAAGCTCATATCATTATTTGGAACATGATGATAAAAAATGATGTCTAATTTCGATATGCTTGGGTCCTTGAGTGTTGGATCAGATTTTTCATTAGAATGATAGAACTAGTGTTATCATGTCAAATTAGGTCATTTTTGTAAGTTAGTCAATAATCTAGCAAAGTTTGTTTCATCCATAAAACTTATGCACAACAGTTTCTGATAGCTACATACTCAGCTTCGGTTGTTGAAGGTACAATAGAATTTTGTTTCTTTGAGTGCCAAGAGATTAGGGATTTTCCAAGGAAGTGGCATGTACACTTATGCTTTTTGGATAAACTTTACATCCAACAAAGTCAGCATCGGAGTATCTAACTAGATAAGAGGTAAACTTTGATACTACAAACCAATTTCAATAGTATCTATTAGATACTTGAGTATGTGTTTTATTACACTTAAATATGATTCTTTTATGCAAGATTGAAATCGTGCACATATGCATACCAATAACAAGAATCAGGTCTTAAAGTTTATAGATATAACAAACTACCTATCATACCTCTATAAAGTTTTTCATAGACATTTTTCCTATTTTCATCTTTGTCAAGTGTTACACTTGTACTCATAGGTGTAGGTCTTGTTTTACAATTATCCATTTTGAATCTTTTAAAAAGTTCTTTAGTAAATTTAGACTGAGTAATGAAAGTTCCATTTTCAGATTAATTCACTTGAAGACTTAGAATATAATTGAGTTCTCCCATCATTCTCATTTTAAATTCGTTTTTCATAGACTCAACAAATTTATCTATAAGACTCATGTTAGTAGCTGCAAATACAATGTCATCTACATAGATTTGCACAATCAATGTGTCTAACTTGTGATTTTTGATAAATAGTGTTATATCGATTTTTCCTCTAGAAAATCTTTTTGTTCAATAGGAAACTACTAGTATTTCATACTAAGCTCTAAGAACTTACTTGAGACCAAAAAGCTTTATTTAGTTTGAAAACATGATTAAGGAATTCATTATTTTCAAAAACCTGTGATTGCTTTACATAAACGTCTTATTTTATAAATCCATTTAAGAAAGCACTTTTGACATCTATTTGAAAAAGAGTAAAAGTTTTTAATACAACAAATGCCAAAGGAATTCTAATGGCTTCTAGTCTGCCAACTAGGGTGAAGGTCTCATCAAAATCTATCCCTACTTCTTAATTATATTCTTTAGCTACTAACCAAGCTTTGTTCTTAGTTACTATTTTTACTTCCTCTAGTTTGTTGCTATAAACCTACTTAGTTCCAATAACTGATCTACTACTAGGTCTAGGAACCAAGTTTCAAACTTCATTTCTTGTGAATTAGTTTAATTCTTCTTGCATAGCTTATATCCATAATTCGTCTTTTAAAGCTTCTTCAGTATCGTTAGGCTCGGTTTGGGATAAGAAGACTAGATTGCTTATATTTCTTAGGGAAGATTTAATATGTACTTAATAGATGGTTCACTTATATTAGATCCTTTGTGTATGATCTTGCATATTTCCATTCTTTAGGAAGATAATAGATTTATCCAAAACATCTTTTTTTTTTTTTTATGTTCATTTCCTTCATCTATTTCTTTAGTATTATTTTCAAGAGAAAAATTATCCAAATAAGCACAAATATTATCCATGTCATCATTAGAACATATATGAGGCACATAATCATCAAAAGAAATATGAATAGATTCTTCTACAACTGGGGTTCTCGTTAAACACTCTATATTATTTACTAGTTAAAGAGTAATAAAAAAAATGCCTTCGTCACTTTTAGCATCAAATTTAACTAGTTGTTCTTTTCCATTGTTCAAGAGATAAAATTTGGTGCCAAATGGATGCAAATAGAAGATGTTAGGTCTTCTTCCTTTTAAAGCTCATGAGGGGTTTTCTTAAGAATTGGTCTTATGAAGATTGCATTAGATATATAGCATGCAGTGTTAACAACTTTAGCCTAAAAGAATTTAGGTAAATTGTTTTCACACAATATGGTTCTAGCCATTTTAATTAAAGTTATATTTTTCCTTTTACCTACACCATTTTGTTGTGGTGTTCTAGGTGCTGAAAAGGTATGCTCAATTCCATTTTTACTCCAAAAATTATCCATTTCATAATTTTCAAATTCCCCCACCCAATGTTCACTTTAGATAGTTACAATATTAGGACATTTCTTCATTTTAGACTTTCTTACAATATCTCAAAAAGATATTGTTTGTTTCATCTTTAGAAGCAAGGAAAAATGTCTATGTATATCTAGTAAAGTCATCAACAATGATCAAAGTATATTTTTTGCCTCCTAAACTAAGAGTTTGAGTAGGACCAAATAAGTCCATATGGAATAGTTCTAATGGCCTAGAAGTAGAAACAATATCCTTAAACTTAAAAGAAATCTTAGTTTTCTTTCCTTGTTGACATGCTTGATAAATCTTGTCCTTTTGAAAATTTATTCTTGGTAAACCTTTGACAATATTCTTCTTAACAAGTTTTGAAATTACATTCATGCTAGCATGTCCCAATTTTCTATGCCATAGCCAACTATTGCCATTTGAGAATAAGACAAGTTTCATTTGATGATTTTGTAAATATTTCTTTGTCTATACCTTTTAATAGAACATTTATTGGCAAGAAATGTTACTCTAAAACCACTATCACGCAATTCGCTGACACTAAGCAAATTATGCTTTAAACCATCAACCAAAAGGACATTCTTTATATTTAAATCTCTGTTTACTAGAATGTTACCTTCACCAAGAACAGTTGACTTGTGATTGTCTTCGAAGGTGACATTTCCTTGATCTTTTAAGTCCAAAGTTGTAAACTTGTATGCATCTTCGATCATGTGTCTAGAGCAGCTACTATCCAAGTATCATTTGTTATTTCCATTTGAAGATATCTACAAAATAGGGGATTATTTTTTTGGTATCCATTTGAGTTTGGGCCCTTTTCTAGTTAGGTATGACAAAGATTTCCTTTTTAAGAACTCAAACTAACTTACTTTTATGATTTAAATGTATGGTTTCCTTATTGCACAATTATATACAATATGATCAATTTTGCCATAATAGTTATATGTCTCACGAGTGGCTTTCATAAATCGACTTTTATGGAACTTGCAATTACTTTCTTTGTTATAGCAAATTCCATATTTGTTTGAATCACAATTTTGATTTCGAAGAAGTGTGTTTAAGTTCTTTTTTCCTTTAGTGAACTTGACTATAGTTGCCTTTGAATCATTTAAGCTAGCTTTTAATATAATATTTTCATTTCTTAGTTTCTCTATCTCTTTTAAGCATGCATTATCACATTCATTTAGATGATTATTACCTTTTAAGGTTCTGTTTTCTATATCTAACAAATAGACTTCAATTTCAGTTTCTTATTTTCTTTAATTAACTCGTCGTTTTTAAGTTTCAAAAAATTATTTTCTTCATTTAAATTTTCATTTTCATCTTTCAACTTGTTATAATCTCTTTTGAAAACATTCATCTGGTTTCCCACATTTGACACCATTTCTATGAACACTTGATTTTTCTTTTGTAGTTTTACTACTTCTTTGCAAAGATCATGATACATGGTAACTAATTTATCATAAAAAGGAGAGGATGGAGAACTTATCTCATCATCCAATGCCATGAAGCACACATTTTCATCCGAATCACTTGAATCATCATCACTCTAGGTAGCAATGAGAGCTTCCTTCCTGTATCCCTTAGAAGCTTTCTCGAGCATCGATAGTGTTGTTGGATGTGTCATGGCTTGTGACACTTGTAGCAAATTATCACATCCTTTTTTTCCTTTTTTATTTGGATAAGCTACTATCATCATCCTTTCTTTTTATCTTGTTGTTGAATTTCATAAACTTCTTGAACTTTTTGGCTATTAAGGCAACCTCCTCCTCCTCATCATCATCTTCACTAGATCCTAACTATAGCTTTTAAGGCAATAGCTTTATTGCTTGATTCTTCTCCTTGCTTCTCAATAAGCTCATGTGTCTTGCGTGATCCAAAAAGTTCCTTTTTACTCATAGCACTTAAATCTTGTGTTTCTTCAATGGTTGTTCTCTTAGCTTCCTAATCCTTGGATAGAGATCTGAGTAGTTTAGTATTTATTTCCGCATTAGTGAAATTCTTTCCAAGCACACTTAAGGGATTTATGATATTGATAAATCTATTATGCATCTCATCTATTGACTTATTTGGAACATTTTGAAATTTTAAAACTATCCACATAGAAGACTTATTTTTGTATCTCTTACTCTTGAAGTTCCTTCATAAGCCTTTTCTAATTCATCTCATATATCTTTAGCAAATTTACATGTATAGATTCTATTGAACTTACTTTCATTTAGCCCACTATGCAATATATTCATAGTTATTCTATTTAAATCTAGTCTTTTCCAATCTTCTTCATCATAATCTTTTTCTTTGATAGTTAAAGGTCCATTTTCTATTACATTCCATATTAATCTGTTTTGTGCTTTTAGCAAGATTTTCATTCTACACTTCTAATAGGGGTAGTTTCCTTACATAAAAGTACTGGCCTATTAATAGCTTGACCTTCTAAAAACTCTAGTGCATTTGACACCATGATATTTACTCTATATGTGATTAAGAACAAGAAAATAGAGATGAAGCTCTAATACCAACTGAAAACGCATTAAAATACTCAAGAGGGGAGAGGGTTGGTGAATTGAGTATTTGACTTAAAAATGCTCAAATAATAAATTTTTGTGTAATAGATCGATTTAAACTTTAATAGTAGTAAATATGACAATAAATCACTCAAAGAAATATTGAGATAGGAAAAGAAGATTTAAGCCTTGATTTAACATAGAGTTCGGCCCTTCTTACTCTCCACGATCACAAAATCACCTTAATCAAAGGACTTCACACCCCCTATTAATTCAACAACACACAAAGCTCAAATAAAACAGTATATAAGTTTACAACACTCAAGAAATAGAATATTTCCTTTCTTTCTAGTGCTCTCTTATAAAGTTACAAAATAAGAACAGAGCACTAAAATTAATTTTCTCTCTCTTACTTAGAATTTGCAAAGAAATGAACAGGAGTACAATAATAATAAGAGGATTCTTCATTTGTTTTTTTCCAAGTGAAAGCTCTTTCAAAAGTTGTCTGAATCTCTAAAGGAATATGTGTTTATAGTCTTGAAAAGTAAAAACGTCTGTTGGTGATAACATTAAATGCACACAACAATCGATTTAAAAACCCACCAGCCACAAGTCCAAACTTTACGCCTTGTTGGCCTTTTGTTGTGCCTTTGAAAAAATCTAATTAATCAAGACTATGGCCCTAAAAAACCTATACCAGCTTTCGGTTCTTATCCTACAGCAACATACTATTAACACATGTGCACTAACAATCGTAAAAGTAATCTAAAACCAAGTGAAGTTCATTTTAAAGTACGATTTTCATAACTTTTATTCTTGTAAAATCATGTGTAGAAATAATTAGTTTAATAGCTCAATCCCAAAATTTGAGGTCATCATCATAGCATATAAGCACCTCTTGCATCTAGAAAAATGAAATGCCCAAGGGGTAAGCTGAAGCATAATACACAAGGCAAACACACATGATATGTACATACGTTCATGTGCTAATGCTAGAAACATTAATTTAAATATTTAATTTAAGTGAGACAAACAACTTGGGAGTACTCATGACTTTAGGCAACACGAAGGGAGACCTAGGTTCCAATATTAGTAGTATTAGCATTGGGGGTTGACGAGAACAGTTGGCCTTTTGTTAAAAAGAAAAATAAAATGTGTCACGTCTGAGATTCACAGCCATTATTCAGACAACACCATCATGGTCTATTTATATAGTATAGTCTGTTGAGACTCATAATCGCCAAACTATGTTTGATATAACTTCTCTCTGTTCGGGTGACCATTACATTTGATACCATTCTCCTCATCAACTACTCGTTGAGCCACAACATGATAGGTTAAGTGCCTAACTAGTATGTTAAGGTATGAGGTGTTAACAAGGGGTGCTACTCTCTAGCCTAATACAACAAACAGTAAGCAACACAGTTTATTAGTCAATTTACATATAAGTCAGATTTTAACAAATTTTATTCTATCAATCAACACACATGTTGCTATGAACCCAGAATAGTGGACCACTCGTGATGAAAGTCTTGAATATAATTAAGAGTATTTCTTGTTGGTATTTCTTATCCAACGTGTTATCTGATTTCCAATCCACAAATAAATCGATTTAGCTTTTAAATATAGTCATTTCGTCTACCAAAAGTTATATGAGACACTAAGTTTCCCATAAAACTTTGTTGGTCCTCTTCACAGGTTTTAGAAATGTTAAACCTGATTCAAAGAAATTTTCTTGGTGCTCCTTAATTGATTATAGCTTTTTTTGGATTTTGGAACAAAGAAAGTTTGAAACTTTAAAAGATGTGGAGGTTATCATCTAAGATTAACAAAAACATAAGGAGTAGATTTTTAGACATATCTATAGGATTTTAGTGGGTTTTCTATAAAGTTGGTCATATTTGCCCATATGCCATTAACTTTAACCATTTATTTAGGTGGATTATTTTAATGAGTTAGGCTTAGAACACACACACACACACATACATATACATATATATACATCATCATCGCCATCAGCATTATCATCATCATCATCATGAATAGAAAGGTAGGCCATTTAGTAATCTTGAAATGAAATGGTAGTAAATTTTTTTAGCATGTCTTATTTAGCTATATTCAACTTCATATCATCTTGATTAAAAGAAAAAATTATTGGAATATTTTAATAAGCATCATATGTATATAATAGAGTAACACTTTGATCAATCCTTTGTAATGAAAATAAAATTTAAACTTCTTATAACTAAAACAATCAAATTGATACTTAGATTCTTTCCTTAAATAGATTTTGAAATCCTACTCCTTTAGGATCAAGTTCCTATGACCAAGATTGTAATAACTTGACAATCTCCTTACTCTTACTTTATAGATTTACATGCCAATTCTCCTTAGGCATGTCATGTTAATGATAAAATGAGATTATCCTTCTTCTTTTCTCTTACATCCTTTAGTCTTTACTATGTTAACAAAGTGCATTGTTGCTTTGGTTTAGCTAACCTTCTAAAGCAAAATAAATTGTAATTATAACTAAATAAACCCTTGATAATAACATATTCAAATTACAAAATGTCTTTGATTTTAAAAAATATTTACATGGAATTTCACATATAGTATGAGATGGGTCATTAAATGTAGGTTCATGGCTTAAATGTGAAGAATGATTGACAAGATGAGATATAACATGACCTCTTTCATCATTATGCCATTGAGTAGTTAATTAGTCAGTTTTATAAAGCAAATGTAAAGAAGATGAACGAACATAAAATAAATGTACTTCTACATAGTTGATTCTATTCAAAGTGTCCTTAAGGGGTACAAATGAATCAAGTTGGTTTATAAACTACTTGAACTCAACTTGATATTTACTCAAGTTAAGTTAGAGAGTAATTAAGCCAAGTTCGAGCTTGAGCTTCTCAAGTAGTTTATCGAGTTAAGTTATAACTTCATAAGTTTAGCTTGATTACCTCACGAACTTAATTGAACTGTATCAAAATCAAGTATACATATTTGTCGAATTCAAATTGAGTTTATGTATTAATATTGTTTTAATTTGAATAAATTTTTCTTGATAAATCAAGCATAAATGAGCTTAACCGAGTCAAGCTTAAGTTTATGTAATGTTACATCGAGATGGACTCAAGCTTAAAATTTTAAGCTTGGTCGAGATTGAATCAAACTCAAGCTTTGAAATATATATTCAAGCTTGAGCTCAATATCAAAATTGTACTATACCAACTTGACTTGTTTAAACCATAACGTCCCCCAATTTCGAAAAACTATTAAACTAACAAACCAAACTATTCATCATACTGTTGTCGCATTATTGATAATTTTTCTTTCAATTTAGCTATTTCACTTGCATTGGTGCCATTTGTGGATCCTTTTGCATTGATATTAGATCTAAATAGAAGCTACACTTTACCTATCTTTTTGGTATTGTTTTCCACTTTCATCTACATGGCATAAAAAGTAAGAACTTTTTCATTAAGGTTGAATCACATATGTATACTTCTCTAAATTTGAAAAACATTCATCGATGAAAAATAAATGAAAGACATACCAATATACTTAAAAAAAGTCTTTATCGTGTTCAATTTCTCCTTGAGTCTCACTTTATGTTTGTCTTTCTTTTTCAGAACGCAAAGAAGGAATTAATTATTGATCTCCATCTCCATGTTAAGGTTGACCATGTAAGTTACTCTTTAGTTTGTCATTCATACTACTATTTTGATCTTGAACTTACTACTTTTTAAAGTATGCTTACCATCAGCTATAATTAAACCTATAGACAACAAATTTAAGAGTAAGAGACATTGTTTAATTTAAAATCAAATTCAAAATGGAATTTAAATTGTCTCTAATATAGAGAAATTTACTTCGATATTAATATGAATTTATATTATTAAAATCCATCAAAGCATATTAAGTATGCTTGACCATTTAATATTCAATACATGTCAATATCATTAATTTCATTTGTTTTCATCGTAGTAAGCTACAAGATATAACAATCATCAAGCAAAACTCAAAATATTGCAATCAACCTATAATCTGAACTAAATAAAATTGGCAAATCCATACACTTCTATACAATCTTATCTTCACCTATATCAATTTGAACCCTAAATGATTGTCATTGTAACTCTAATCATTTAAAGTTGTTCAATACTCAACCCTTAGATCAAACGCATCTCTAGGCCTAAATCTCTTCACTGTTGACAAATTCTCATAGTTACAATCATTCACATAAAAAAAAAATTTCTTAACTTGTGAGGTGAAAACAAATGGATGATCTTTTAACTTTCTCATGTCTGTAAGGTAAGAAAAGTTCACAAGAGTTATTAGGTTATCTAATGAGATTTTGATCATAGCAAAATGCATACAACGCTGCTAATGATTTTCTTAAGTGATCATATTCAATCCATATGTTTAAATGCAAGTTTAACAAGTTTAAGATGTTTTTAGTAAGTTTGAAAAAGAGATAGAGCATACATTTGAGGAAAGCCAAAGAGCTTTCAAAATTTAGTGAGTATTATATCACACCTTAGAAAGGTTCAAAAAGAAAAATTCAAGTGTCAAACTAATCATACCACATCTTTGAAGGTTTTCAAGAAGAAAATATTAGTATCAGACTAACTAGAGGGCTTCGAACCTACAATTGTATGAGGTTGAAATAAACCAAGAGTGTACAAAATGTTTCAAAAATTAATTCAAACTATGTTTTTTTGGTTCAATGAAGGTCCAATTCTAAGGTTGAATACATTAGGATAATATATTTGATTGTTGCAATAAGTTGGACAAATATATCCAAGGAAATTAGACAACTTATTCAAGTTGAGCTTGATTTTTTCCTAAGTTCATTGAAGATATTCTAAGGTTAAATACATTAGGATAATATATTTGATTGTTGCAATAAGTTGGACAAATATATCCAAGGAAATTAGACAACTTATTCAAGTTGAGCTTGATTTTTTGCATATTTAGTTTTTGATAACTCAAGTTGGTTTTTAAGCTAAAGGATATTTTTCTCACACATTTTGAAGAGTTTCTAAAAGTATGGATTAGAGCTAATGAAGAAAAACATGAGGTAAAATCTAAAGAGTTACTAGGAGCATCTTCACATGACTCAACCTCTACTTTAACTTGCCACTATCTTTTATTTATTATTCATTTTTGTCTTAAGTGTTGTGTTGGCATAAGTTTAAATTATAAGTAGGCTCTAAAGCTTAGATAATATGTAGTGTTTGGCTAGAGAAATTGATTGGAATGAATTGGAACCAGCGATTATATCTTGATAACTCTAGTGATCTTTTTTTTTTTTTTTTTTTATTTGATACAGTGAAACATACTTGTATGGTTATACTGTCCTCGGCTTGAAGCTAAAAGAGATGATTGACTCATAAGAAAGAACATCTATAAATATCTAAGCTTTATTCTCTTTCCTTTTACTCTTTTACATTCCATATTATTATTATTATTATTATTATTATTATTATTATTATTATTATTATTATTGGGTAAATTACACTAGAATGTTACAATATTTAAGGGCAAGTTCATTTGAGGCAACAACACTCTACGTGGTTCATTTATAAAGTCACAATATTTAAGAAAGTGAGTCAATTGATGTCAACATTGATATGCGTCACAACGTGACGAAACTTTTGACTTTTAATTATTTTTTTTCCTATTAACACGTGTATCTGAATTGACCCACTTCTCTAAATATCCTGACTTCAAATAAACTTGCCCCCAAACGTTATGGTCTTCCAATGTAATTTACCATATCATCATCATTATTATTTGTGCTTGATATTAATTGTTTTTAAGTCTTTGTTTACATAAACCAAATGGGACGGTTTTATTCATCAAAAGAAAATTTTTCTAGACTTGATAATAAATTATTCACCCCTTGCCCTACATATTATTATTATTATTATTATTTTATTATTATTAATTGTTTTCAAGTCATTGTGTACATGAACCAAATGGGACTATTTTATTCATTAAAAGCAAAAAATTTCTAAACTTGATAATAAATTATTCACTGCCCTACAAGAGTAAATCCAAATACATCTTATTTAATACTTGGTATGATAAGCATTAACCTAATCGCACTTAAATAAGACAACTTTAGAACAATCCAAGTAACTCAATTCTTTTTTTTTTTTTTGGCCGAAAGTAATTCAATTCATTAATATCCATCAATTTGCTATAATAGTTGATGCCATCCATCTCAAAGACACCACCATGGTGAGTTGTCATGTTCTCCTTGCAAGCTTTGGGATGGAATCTAATTCCATTTCTTACAAACCTGAAATATCTCTTTGCTACATTGTTAGGTTTGGTAGCAAGGATCATAATTTCTCTTGATATGATGTCATCACCTATGTCCACAACCTAAAACAACGTAACACTTTGTTAGAATAAAGCAATAATAAATGAAAAGAATATTTACATTAGCGTGAAAATATTGCTATGTGATGTTTCCTCCGTTGAAACCAATCATGAAAATTTTCATTTTATGACTTTTCTTCGTTATTTTCATTTAGACGACCATTTCGACGATTTTTTTTTCCTTTTCAAACATGTTATGGATCAAACAATTTATGAGAACATAAACAGATTGTACAACCCTTATTCTACAATTGAAAAAAAAAAAAAAAGAAACAGTAAAAGATCTCACCTACTTGAAAGAGAATAGAAGACTAGAGAGGTGAAGAATGATTCCGATTGAGTTGGTAGAATGTAATATTAAAGATGAAAATAAAAACCACTTCTACTTTTTGGCTGTGGAAGATTCATTTTTTGTAGTGGATATTTCATGAAGGAATGAACTTTATTTTGATTGGATATATCAAATAAAAAACTCAAATATAGGATTTATCTTCTTTGCCTAGTTTAAAAATTATGCTACAGTTACTCCTTACGACTGTGTGATCCATATAAGCAAAAGTCTCTTTAGTCACGTTGATATCTTATAAACTATCAATTTAAAAAAATTTTAATTCTATCCTTAAAAATTTTAAAAATTTGTTTTTAATATTTATTTATATTATTTAAGAAATCTATATGATTAAAGTTACACATAATATACTTTTAAAAAATCAACTTTATGGGGTCCAGAGGACCCCAATTTTTTCAAAAACCTAAGATTGACGCAGAAAAAACCAAAAATGAAGTCGTTGCCCTTGGAAAGAACGCCAAGTTCCTGACGTTAAATATAGCCTAAGAAAAGCAAACTTGATGCTGACCTTCCGGGGGTACTATTATTCTGCTTCAATAATTCTATTTTTCAATTATCCTAACACGGGGCACAGCTAATTTCATCCATTGCACTTAATCAAGCAAAAGCAATGGGTCACATACTTTCTCAGGCAGAGGCCCATTTATAATGGTTTTTTTAAGTAGATGAATCATGTTTGAATCTTATATTAATTTATTTTACTTATTTAAATTGATAATTTTGAACCTATCAAGATGCGCTAAGTGTTTAACACCAATTAAAAAAAGTTAACAATGTTAAAAAAAATACATGTTTGTTAACTTTTGTACACATTGAACATTGGAAAAAAAAAAAAAAAAAAGGTACTCAGATAGAAAATGTTAAATGCTTAGGATAACAGGTACCATTTCAAAAAAAAAAAAAAGAAAAGATGAAGATTAAAGGAGGGGGTTTTAAAATTTAACAATTATCTAAAGATTAAAAAAAAAGATACTAGTTTTTTAGTAATTTTATAAATTTGAGAATTAGCCCTTCCAATTTAAATAATATAGGTATAGCTTAGAGACAAGCTGTCAGTATACCAGCACCAAACAAAAATTGCCATCATTAAGTAATAGTGTTATCAAATTGATAGTTTTTCCCTCTTTCAAAAATAAAGGACCTATCTTCTTCATAATAAAAATCGTATAAAATCAATTGGAAGTATTTACCTAATTCTTATAATATTTAGAAAATAAGACATTTTTAAGTCTTTACCGTTCCAATAAACATTTAGTATAATCTTAATCTAATATATGCAATACATTCAAGACGAGAAAAATAAACAATTTGATAAAAATTTTATCCGCATGTGACATATTTTTATTTTGGGCTACTCGCTTATAGATTTTTTCCCCCTATGTTATTTAAACCAACATTTATATTGGTATCTTATACTTTTATATCACTATAAAAGATTACCTACGAAACCTTCATTTTTATATTAATTTTTGGTCAATGATAACCAAAAGACGTTAATAGGGAAATTAATCTCCATTTATCTTTCTATTGCACCATAATTTAATTTGATTACACAATGTTTTCACACTCTTTCGTGTACCAAATGTTTGAGGAACATACGGTATATAAATTAATTAAATATATTAATACAATAAGCTAGATGATATAAATAATGTCGTCTTATAAGAATGGTATGTAACGAGCCAAAAAAACAAAGGAAAAAAAAATTATGTTCAATAATGTTTATTATGGAAGGGTCAAGAGGTCACCTCCGCTGGATCTTGTAAAGAATAATATGCATTGGTTTTCTTTGGAAGCTTGGAGACAAGTATTCTAATACATTTCCTTTCTCTTTAATGCCTGCTCATAGGAGAAGATGGATTTAATCTTATACAATGGTTTTCCTATTTATTTTTCAAGTGTGAGATTTATACTAAGTATGGAAGATTAAAATTCCTTGAAGTCATTCTCATCGCCAAAGCAGACAGGAAAAGCATTTGGACAATTGGCTAATACTATAAACAAAAAAAAAAAAAAAAAATGCAGAATTGAATATTTGAATGGGCACGGGTAATATATGTAAATAAAAAACATGAAATGTGTAAAAAACTTTGGTAAAAATAATGGGAAAAAAAGAGAGTAATTTGGACTCACCAAATGTTTTTAACAAGAATTCAATGGTATCACCCTTGTTCCAAGGGAGATTGGATCTCTAGTACCTGATAATATAATTAATAATCGGACATTTCTTAAGTATATTTGCATAATATCAGGCCAAATAAATTATATTAAATAGAGATATACTGTCCAGTTATAAGGTAATTAATTATACCCTTTTTTTTCCGAAAGTCATATTAAGGTCGGGATAGCATGAAGGATCGACTCGACTACTTCTCGTAGTTCGTCATATCTCTGAAATACAAATAACAAAATTTGTATAAATAAATAACGACAGAAATAATAAATAAACCTTTTATAGATGATGATGATGATGATGATAATAATAATAATATTTGCAATACCTTTTTTATAACTTCTCTTCTAAACTGCGATAATGTACCGTCACACAAAAATTTATTGCTCTTTATTGCAGCTACAGGAGTTGATTTGGTTTTCTCAACCAACTCTTCATGCACCTATATTTATCATAACAACGTTATATTAATTATCAAATTATTTTATTTTGAGTATGAAAAATTGAAGTAATAATTTTCACCTTAGACTAACCTTTTGGATCACTGGCAGAAGTTGTTCAGCGGCTTTGTAATATTCAATGTTGGTATTTTGAGTTGTGTGACTATTTCATAACCGTGGCTTGCCGCTGCCGCATATCTAATTTGCTCGAAACCTACAAATGTACGAAGCTAAAGAAAACTTGGCACCGGATTAGTTCATGAAGACTTCAAAACTAAAGGGAAAAGGAAACTAATATTACTAATTTTAAAAAAATTACAAAAATATCATTGGAATGAAAACAATATCAATTTTAGTTAAGTTAATATAATGAGATAGTGATTGTAGCACTACAGTTACCTTCTCTCTTCAGAGACAAGGTCATTTATTTATGTTAACCTTGTCTCTTGAAGAGATGAGATAAGCCACTCACTATATCGTTTCTTCAAGAAATAAGATTGACAGGACTAATAATAATGCATGCGTTCTTTTTGTTCCTCATTCCTCATTCAATCCTCAAGTCTCTCCCAAAAAAAAAAAAATGCACTCATAAACCCTAACCCCCAAATCAATCCCCAGCAATTTTTAATCAATTTCACGTGATTTCTAAATCAATTTTATTCACTTTGCATCACCTAAGCATCAATTCATGGTAATTGGAACCAATTTTTCTCAAAAACAGTAGCCGACCAACATGCCAAATTTACAAGTAAGTTTCTTAAACTCATCATTTTAATTTATCTTTATTCTTGATGACACAATCTTGATTTCTAGAGATGTTATTGCCTACATTGAGTGTTGATTTTAATTTGTGAGGCCTTATTGTATGTAATAGGTGTAGTTGATTATACCTTATGATAATAGCTATACTTTTAGTTTAAACTGAACACATTTGATAAAATAAACAATTGGTATTATATATGTTACAAAATTATCAAACAAACAATTTAATAATAGCTTCATCTTATACTTGCTTTTATTTTAACAAGGGTTGGGCATTAATTGATGGAAGTCAAATATATATTTACAAAGTATATGTTACAAAATTAATAATTGTTACAGAAAACTAAGTTAATATTGTAATTAGTTGATATTTGTGACATTTAAGTAATATAATACTTCTGTCAAAGTAGAATAAATCATGGTCACATTTTACCCATTCAAGCTTGTTTTTCTAAGCTGGTAAGATGGGGGGTGGAAATGGACAAAGCTAGGTTTGCGCTATATGCTCTTGACAATATTGTGAAAGGGAATAATGGTTTGGGTTATGAACAATAGTCGGTTGTTGTGGTTAGTGAATCCAATGATGATGACTATAGTGAAGATGGGAATGAAAGGGGGTTAGGGATGATCAAGCTGATCTCCAATACCCCTTTATCATGAAGGATGATTGATTGACACAACTTTGGGGCTCTTACAAATGTTGATAAATTTGGGAGTTCAGAGCTAGTGTCATTTTTCACAACAGAGTTAGGTAGTGTCTATGTTGCATATGATGATGAGCAAGAAATGTGAAATATCCCAAATTTTATCAACCTAAATTAGGAATGTAATAATTAAATACTATAAAAATATGGGTAGTTTTGAATCTTATTTTAAATTTAACTTAGTAATTGAACTTAGATAGTTTGGTTAATTAAAATTCATAAATTATAGAATATAATTAGATGATTTTAACATAATTGAATTAGCAAATGTATTTAATTGAGAATAGAGATTCTAATATAGCAAATACCTATTTTAACCTATCAAATTACTTCAATTTCCTATCTTTAACATATCAAGCTACTCAATCCCTTGCAATTATCAAATTGAAACCAATTTCTCAAGTTGAATTACCTAAATTACTAATTCACTGAAATTGAACCTAATCAATCTTCCCTTATCCAAGAAGTAAATTGACAACTATTATTTCTTAGAAGAATCTAGCAAAACCACCAACAAATTGTGACTAAATCATGTTACTTTCAAGATTTCATGTACAAATTGAATTCCTCATCCTCATGTATCATTTTCAAGATTTCTTATATAAATTGAATTCTCCTTCTTATTGGTCATTTTCAAGGCTACTTGTAAAAGTTGAACTTCTCCTTCTCATGGGTTATTTTCGAAGTTACTTGTACAAATTAAATTTCTCTTCTCTAATCCCTAAATTACCCTTATCCTTTTATATACCAAATGACTAAATTGCCCTTCTTTCTACAAAATATCTAAGAGCACCATAGTCATTCTTAACATGTCATGACAATAATTTACATTTACTAAATTATCCTTAATCCCTATACAATGTGCTTAAAAATATCCAAGGGCATATTAGTCCATTGAATTTGTTCTATTAACCAAACTTCATAAGTTTAACGATTTAAATCCCTAAATATTCAATTTAACTATTTCAACCAAAATTCTAACTCCTTAAATCGGAGAATTTAAATCCAAATATTTCCTTTTAAATATCAATTCATAAGCCCTTAAAATTTTAAATTCTAACTTCAAGTGAGATATTAATTTCACTTCAATTAGAATTTCTAAATTTATTTTCTAATGTCAATTAACAAACTTCTTTTTTTACTTCTTAAATTTAATCCTTATGCCCAAAAGCCCATAACCTAAAGCCTATTACAACATATTTAAGTTCAAGCCTATTCACATGAGTTCAAGCCCACATTCAAGAAGCCCATAATTAAAACATCAAGCTTATGAATCAAAGCCCATATCTCATGAATTTAATTCCATAAGACCTTGCATTTAGCATACACCATCATCCACTCTATAAAACCCTAAATTCTAGAGAATTCCAACATGTAAAAAGACCAAAATAACCTTAGCCAATTCTAGAGAATTCTATACTTGTGAAAAGACAAAAATACCCCTTAAACCTAGAAAATTTTACACAATGTGAACACAAGAGAATATCTTCTAAATCAAGAGATTTCTACCAAAGATAAATGACTAAAATACCCCTAAAATATTCAAGTAAAATGACCAAAAAGCCCTTAAATCTAAGGAAAATTACAAGACATAAAATGCTATAAATATAGCCCTTAGAAAACCCTAATTCTATTTCCATTTTCAGCAACTCCAACCCGTAAATTCTTTCAAGAAAAACTCTCTCAAATACACAAAAATCCTATAAAAACTCTTCAACAATTGCTCTTCATGACAAGCCTTCCATAGGTAAGGAAATCCATTCCTATTTTGTCGTCTAACTGCTCAATTTCTTTCCTAAAATCTAATCTCTATTTTAATTAATTCTTAGGTAGCCTTTGAAGGCAAAATCAAGGATTAAATTAGGGATTAGCTTTAGAAGCTGACGAACCAAGCTTGGTTATAATCTTGTTTTAATCAAAAAATGTATTTCACAAATGCTTCACAACTCAGTTAAGCTACATTTAATAAGTAAAACTTATTTTTGATATATTTAAGCGTTAAAGTGCATATATATGTTTGTATTTGTATGTGTGTTGTTCTTTGCGGATTGCGTAGGAATAAATTGTCATGCCCCAATCTTGATCATGGATTGCATCAAGGGCTCGATTGGTCCAATTGAGGTGTAAATCCAAGATGCGACAAATGGAACAAAACAAGATGCATTGGCTTGATTGCGGATCACGTCGAAAGCTCAACAAGTTTAACTCTAGATTGTGACAAGTTTAAATCTGAGGGTCGATAAGCACAGACTTAGTCATGGGATAAATTGAGGTATGACGAGTTTAGTGTGCAACAAGTTTAGGGTGTGATAGTTTAAAAAATAGCCATTGCAAAGTTTTAAATTTAACTGCTGGAGGCTCTTTGAGAGTGAATGACTATGTTTTTAAAGCTGATATATATAGACTATTTTGGGGTGTTTTTTAGGAGAGATAAAAGGAGAGAGAAGAGAGTAGAGCTTAACTTGCATATATTATGTAAAAATACTCTATGTTTTTTGTTTGTTTCTATTAAGTGAATAGTATTGTTCATGAGATTAGTGAGTTAATATTATAAGGCACTATTCACGTATTTGTTTGTGTGTGTTTTAGTGAAGTCGTCTGTTGTGAGGCAATATGAAGTCTTCATGTTAAGGCAATGTGAAGTCTTTGGTTATGAGGCATTTGTGAAGTCATCTTCATGAGGCATTTTTTATTGAATGAATTCTATAGATTCCTCCTTGAGTGAGGTAAATTGTGGACTATGGAGACTAAGGATGGGCCGAATTTCACGTTAAATCTCATGTAATATTCTCCTTCTCTTGTCTCTTTATTATTATTGTTGTTATTGTGCATAAGAAAGATAAAAGAGATAATGACTGGTTAAGTGAGCTTAAAATTGGTTTAAAAACTCACCTCGTAGCTTCCACTTCTGCAATATGTGCAAGTAATCAAGCCTAGTGATACATGGTTTTTCAACAGAAGCATCATCAAAGTATTGGAGTAGTAGTAGAAAAGATTATTAGGCAACTTTTCACAATCAAGTAAGTAGTTATAGTTGATATGTTTGATTATATCCATGATATTTAAATTCAGTTAAATTACTAAAAATGAACTTAGATAAAAGGTTTGATTAATATATGTATGTATAAGCATGGAAACCAAATTATATATGTGTATATGTATGTATGCAAGGAATTAAAGGCTGGTAAATTATTTATATATGTATGCCAAAATTATATGAGTTATGTATTGAACTGATGTGTTTTATTGAATGAAATTATCAAATAAAGATAGTATATAATAAATATAAATTTTTCTGCAAATAGATATGTATATATGTTTATATTGATATATGCTGGAATTCAAGAAAATGAGTATTGATGATGATGATTTAAGTTATGATATGTGATTTTAATTGTAAAATATAAATCTATGTATATGCTAGATAAGATAATATAAAATGAACTTGTTTTAGATTATTTAAATATGTTGGAAAATCAATTTATATGCACATATATGTAGTCTAGACAATTTGAGTTATTAAATTTGAATAAAATATTAAATAAATTTATTTTCTGATGAAATTTATAAAATGGTAGTTCAACATGTCTATATATATACTGGAAATTTTTTTAATTTTTGGAATATATTTACTATTTTTTAAAAATTAAATTACAAAATAGCAAAACAGGGAAAAATAGTGTTTCGGCCAACAACAGTGACGCGAATGTATAAGGCTGAACCTTGACTTTTTCTTCTCATTTTTGGATGAGCCTATAATAGTTTAAAAGCTTAAGAAGTCTATTTTAATATGGTATAAAGAACTAGCCAAGAACTGATCGGGATCATCCTCAATTTAGTGAAAATCATTTAGTCATCAGTTTTGTCCCCTATTCTAATAAGATTAGATGTAACTGAATTAAAAAAAACTAATTAACTAATTCATTTAGTCTCATTGAACTTATGAACATGTTATTATATGTTTGAACTTATGAACATATTAATATATGTGTTAAATAGTATATATTAAAATTTGAGTTTAAGAACCCATGTTTAAGATAGTGAACCTATTGATTAAATTTACGGTGCATATTAGTTTTCTATAGAAAATGAAATATTGGAATTAAAGATAAATTAATTCTAATAAAATAAATATGAAGTAAATGTAAATAATTTGTTTCCATATTAAAATATGAATTTTAAGATAAATAATTAATTATTTTGATTTTAGGAATTCATTTATAAAATAAGTATATATATGACATTATAAGATAGTATAAACATAATGGGAAACTAATTTAAATTCCAAAACACATTTATAGGTAAAAATGGATTATGAATGATATAACTAGAATAATTATATCTTGAATGAGTGGTTTTCACGTATAATAGATTGATTATATGATATGTTATTGAAAATACCATTTTAAGGACCTAATTACCATAAAATGAGTTTAGTAGACTAAGTAAACTTGATTGATTAATTCTATCTAACTTGACTAAATTAATTCAATGTAGATTTATTAACTAATATTGGCTTAGTAAGTTCTTTAGTGACCAACAATTTATATTTAGCAATTAATCTAAATAGTGAACTCTTATAAGACTATATTAAGTTGTAATTGGCTAAGATATAATATAATTATAATATGATATACCTTGATAATAAGAGCAGTATATTGTTTCATATAAATATTTGCTAAAAAAAATGAGTATTTAATTTGTTGATATAAGTCTATAATTGATTTAAATGTTTATATGAAATAATCTCTTGAACAGATATTATTAGGAGTCTACTTCTTACTTTATCTTCTAGTCAATCTTCTACTTGTTTCAAGTATAGTTTTTGTACTAGACATGCACTGACTTGTGTCTTGCTTGCTAAGATAAACATTCTAAATGAATTAATACTCAAAGATAACCTTAATAATTGTTTGTTGCTTATGCGTAGTCATTTAACCCGGCCTGAGGGGTAGCAATCTTGGTAGGTGATGCCAGCATTGTAGTTAGGCGCTTAGGCCATCATAGGTGGCTTAGCATGTAGCTGATGGGGGAAACTGTAATGGGATAATGTCTACCTAGATCGCAATGAAGTAATATAGTGTGGTTCACGTTAATGAGACCGGCTGAGCTGCATTATATTATAGACTATGATAGATAAAGATGCGTAATGGCTATGGTCCCTAAATGAAGCTATCATTTGTAGAGGTAGGAGACATAGGTACTTGACTTGCCTATATCAACCCCTTGAGTAGTTACTACTATACGGGACCCCTAGGTTCCTAGCGTATTTAACGAAGTGTAAGTATTCTACTCTTGTTTGCCATGCCTTAATTTAAAGATATAAACTATTAGTTATTGCATTACATTTAGAACAAGTGCATGTGTCCATCTTGTGTGTGCTTTTGTTGATGTTGTACTGGGCTTCAACTTATTTCTTTCTTGTTTAGGTGCTAATGGCTTTGATGATGATAGTTATGACTACATGGGGTATGGCATAGATCTCAAGGAGTGACTTGGTGAGTAGAGCTACTAGGATCGTCGAACTTACTTTGTCTTATCTAAGATTTGATCATAAACTTATATTTTAATGAGGCCCCAACTGCGCACCCATGGTTTGTGTATTTAGATACTTGATACTCTTTATTTTGAAAAACCTGATGGTATGGAACTTATTTATATAAATTGGTCTACTATTTGAAGTAGCCTATTTGGAAAATGATTTGTGAAATTTATTTTATGCTGCGAATTTTAGTTGTTTACAAAATCTAATTCAACAATTTCAAAATCTAAACTTTGTTTAGTAATGATCACGAAAAACTATAGATTATATTAGCCTTAATGTATAACACGTAAGTGCCATACATGGTGGCTGGGCACACTTTAACCCTAATTCAGGGTGCAACAAAATGAGTACAAGAAATTAGAGCTTTAGGGATAAATTCAAGGTATGAATGCAGTTTGAGAGTAAAGATTATCTCATACGGGCGGTTAAGATGTGACACATATTGAGTGGAATCAAACCTAAGATTGTGGGCACTTATATGTACTAGTACTCACACCAGGGGTTGTAAATGAAGGCTTAGAACATGCTATAAGAAACATGGTGGGTAGTTTCAGATTACCAAGAGTATGAGGGCCAGTACACATGTTTGGACAAAATCACTAGATAGGGTCATTCCCAGTTGGACTCTACTAGCATATCCAAGTGTACTATAATGGAGATTTAAATTCCCAAGATGTGAGATTGAAGGATCTCCAAACAAGCATCCTAAACGAGTTTGGATATATGGTTCATCTCTAGAGAATTCGAGAGGTAAATCTCAAGGCTATTGAGCAGGTGTATGGGAGGTAGAATGATTCATATGCTTAGCTCCACATCTATTGAATGCAATTTAGAAGGCAAATTTAGGAACAAATGTGGAGTGGAGAGTTATAGAGTGTGACATTGCAACACATGTCTTTTATTATAAACTTTTATGGGCATTCGAACCATGCATTGAAACATTTCAACACTGCAGGTATGTTGTTACTAAGCACTCGAATGTACTTGGATATGCTAGTAATTTGTGTAGGAACTAATGATTGTTAATGGTTTGTAGTCTTGTCACACTTGATAGTACCTTCTTATGTGGTAATTACAAGCATAATCTCCTAATCACAATAGCGGTGGAAGAAGTAAATAATATAGTATCCTTAGCATATGCTCTTGTTGATGAAGAGGCAAATGACACCTAGAGTTGTTTCCTTCTAAAGTTATTGGAACATATCATTAAGGATCGAATAAACATATGCTTGATATTTGACTGAAATGCTAGTATAAAGAGTGCCTTAAAGGGGAAAAATGTAGTATGACCAAGAGGCTGGCCTTGGTTCTGATGCATTTGACATATTGCTAACAACTTCAGCTTGAAGGCCAAGAGCAAAGAGTACAAAGAACTGGTGAAAAGGGCAGCTTACCAAATGCAGGCTAGAAACTTCCATGGTTACTTTGAAGTGGCGAAGTAATCCAGTCCATAGACAATGTGATATTTTAGCGAGTTGCATCCTTCCATGTGGACTCTATCTTATGATGAGAGTGTAAGGTTTGAAATTGTTACAATAAACATGGTTGAGAGTTACAATACTACTCTTAATGATGCCAAAAGCTTAACTTGGCAGCATTAGTTAAGAAAACCTTCTACAATTATAGTTCCATATTCAACAGACAATGGCAAGAGGCATCTGAAGCTATTGCACTTGGTAAGGTTTTGACAGATTATGCTAGAATGAAGTTTAAGAGGTTGAACAACATTGCAAGTACTCATCGTGTTGCTTTATTTGACTACCTAGAGCAGGTGATTAAGGTTCTAACTGCACCACAAACCTATAGTGTACAGTGAAAAGGAGATCATATACACAAGCTAGAGTTGAGATGGATATTAGAGAGTGTTTGTAAGGCTACTCTTGTGAGTCATGTGGCCAGCTATGGCACAATTTTAGAAGTTTTCCAATTATAAGGGCAGCTATGAGGGTAGCTAAAAGGGTAGCTAGGTCTCGGTTGAGTTGTCTCAATATAAAAACTCTTGTGTGACTTGTCTTAATGCAAGTATATCTTTATAACTTTCTTTTAATTTGAAATAAAAATCGTCAAAATATCTCTCATATCTCTTATCAATAGGAAAATATCTTGCTTTCATGTTCTTTTTGAAACTTCAACTTGTGTAAGAGCAAATTGTTTGCTAAACATGTTTTTGGGATTCAAATAAAAGTAACTTTATTACATAAGTCATGCTTGAAACACCATTAAATGAATTAATAAAATCTAGAAGCAATATAAGCTAGCTATCATGAGTTCTTAAACTTTCAAAAGAGCTTTAAATTGATATTAATATGAATCCCCTGAATATATTGACCAAATTAGTGTAACATTTTGAATATATTACCTAAATACATTCAATTTTGAAGCTGTGACTTCAAGTTGATGAAAATTTTGAATATAAAATGAATATATGCCAATTTGTTTGTAATTGACGTGCAACACGTCTATCCTCTGAGTTAGTTTCTGATTGCTATAGAATTCTTCATAATTCTCAAGATATCCTCTAAATTAACTTCTTAGTACTTTGATGAATCATCTTAAACTTCTTTTATCTTTATAAATTCATATTAAACTCTTCTTAACAATGACTACACACTTAATAACTATTAGTAATCACTTATACATGTTTCATTATCATCAAAACAAAACTAGGAGACTTAACATTGTTGTTTGCTATTTGTAAGTGCATTGTGACTTGACTAACATGTAATATTTTGTATTTTTTTTCAAGATGGATCTAGGACAATTGGATAATTCTGTTCTGATAAGACAACTAGTCAACATCAGGGTCTTCTTCCAGAGGGAAATTTTTCCTATCGGGAAAGAAGAATGAAAACACTGGTTCAATGTATGCGGAAGACCAGGCGTTCATCTGTGAAGTATACGGCCATGTTAGCCTTTGATATGAGGCCACCATGTCGGACCACAAACCAAGTAAACTTGATCGATCCCATAAAGCGGTCGAGAAAGGATCCCAAATCACGGTTGGCATGGGACAGCCAAGTAGTATCTGCTGTTTCCTCTTTTACTTACCTTATTTTGATTCTATTATTCTAACAACTTGTACTTTAAATGTAGGAGAACGCCATATTACATTGCCTTAAGTGAGAGGCTAAGCTAAAGCGGCATGACAATGTATTAGTAGAGTTGGATGACTTATTTTGCATCTATTGGAGTCTGGCTTTCTAGGTGCTACACAAATACCCTTCATACAACTAGATTAACACCTAGTCATAGCCTTAGTAGAGCGATAGCATATGGAGAAACACACATTTTACCTATTGATGGGGGGAATGGACCATCACATTGTAGCACACGAATAGATTAGCCAAACATGTGCTAGTAGCTGCTAGGAGTTAGACTTACTCTTAATGAGTTAGGAAGCAGTTGCCTAGAGCTGTTATGGCTGGACACGCACTTTGGTGCATTACTAGAGGATACTAATGAGGTGACCATCCAACATTATGCTAGGGCCTACATCCTATAGCTGCTTTAGGTACTCGAGAGGGGGGAGGAGGGGGGGGGGGGGGGGGGGGGGGGGGGGGGAGGGGGTTGGGGTTAGGGGTGTTCCTAGTTAGAGATAAGTCACAAAACTTAGTTCATGTCATGTACCTCCACTTACTTGAGAACTTTCATATTACTAGACAATATGCATAGGGAGTAACTTGCTTAGCATGGTTTTATAGGTAGCTATGTGTAGCATCCCATTTCAACAATACTGACATTACAAGGCCTCTTGTTATGTTACAGATCTACACATGGGAGCAGTTCCCACACATTGCCTCAATATACGAGAGGATTACATCCACTCTAGAGGGATGCCCTCTTATTAGCCATTAGGGAGTTGATTTTGACGTTACGCAGCACCCCTCATACCTCCTATTCTAGTATAAGGGAACCTTTGATCGATAGGTCCCCAGACATTTATGATTTTTTAAATCATATGTGTTATTTTCTTTCCACATCCACTATTATATTTTTCTATAGCTAACTTATTTGATGAATTGGTCATTTAGGAGCCATATGTTGATATTATGGACAATCTCCCATGGTATTGTCAAGTAGGTAGTAATATATGGAGTGTACACATGCCTCTCTTATGCTTTCATGTTGTGGAGCACTGTTACCTAAACCAGGTGCTCAAATAGTTTGGCCGATTCCATAGAATCCAAGCTCGCCCATATAATATAAGAGTTCTCCATAAGCTAGATTGGTGAGGACGCACTGACTGGAACTTGGTAGTGGAGCATGTAGGTGGATAGTAGAGTAGGATAATTGGCTCAAACATGTTGTAGACCTACTGAATATCCTTGTTGGCACTTTCGTAGATTATTTTGCATGGTATCAAGGCATCACCGGGCGGTGGATCAGTTGTACCAGTGCTATAATACGATATATGATAAGTTCAATTATAATTGTGAAGTTATTATTCCACTTTTTGTGCATCATGTTCTAATTTTACTCTTTCTTGTCCATTACAGGTAGATTTCATATATCAGATCTCTAACATGCTACTAGTTGATACCCTATCCACTACATGGGATGTTATTCATGTAGTAGATCAGCTCATGGGTGTTAACCTTAATGTTGCACCACTACTAATAGCCGCTTATTCCGACCATGATGGTAATGGTAACGATGCCCCATTGCCTCAGTCGGTACAAGCATAAAGACAATGTTATTAAAGAGAAAGGCTAGGGTGTGCTTAGGAGCAGGAGCAAGGCCAAGACCGAGGCATAGCTAGAGATATTAGAGACAAGCCTTTGCCTCCACATGTTAAACTTGATGAGCCTGAACTTGCATTGCCATCATATCTACATCTACTAGACACTCCAATTCCTAAAAGTTCATCTACAATGGTTCACACCCCCTTTAACTTCACAAAAGAGGTGTCCAACATTACCTGATGATATAAGGGAAGGTCTCACTTAGGTAGACCCGAACCCCATCCCATTCTATTAGCATAGCCTCTAGGGTTGTTGGGGATGACACCCTCACACAGGTAGATCCATCTATGGAGCATTCCCAATAGGAGCTAAACATATAGCTTAATTGAGCATACATTTGTTAGACAAAGGAAGGACAGACGAAGGCACGAGTAGATGATATTAGCATTAACTGTATTGATCAATTTATTGTATCTACTATGTATTTACTTTTCATATAATGACATGAATAATATAGTGCAATAAGTCCTTATATTGTGTTTCTTTAGTTTTCACTATGTTGTTGGTGGAGAGATGTTTTGGTTGAACTGTTAAAGTTTGATGTTATTGATTTTTGGTGAGATTGGTGGAATAATAGGGTTTGAGCTTGTTTGTATCTTTACAAGTGATTGTACAAATGTTTTTGACAGGTGAATTTTGTACAAATGGCAGGTGTTGTATTAATGATATTAATGAAGAAATAGTAGGAGTTTCAAGATTATTTGCTCTAAACTTATCTTTTTAAGAGACGAGATTGTTTGTTTTACACTAATCTGATCTCTTGAAGAGATAAGTTTAACATAATTCCAAGGACCTCCTCTCTTCAAGAGATGAGGTCATTCATTTTATACTGATCTCGTCTTTTGAATAGATAAAATAATTGTGATGCTATAACTTTATCTCTTTAAGAGATGAGGTTAGTATAAAATAAACAATCTCATCTTATAAAGAGACAAGGTAATTGTAGTTCTATATAAATGTCTCTTGAAGAGATGAGGTCAGTCACTTATTACCTCGTCTTTTCAAGAGACGATTTTAACTTGCCTAAAAGAAAAATTATTTTTGTCCTAATGATGTTTTCATAATTTTTTAAAAATTTGTAATATTAATTTCCTTTTCCAAAAACTAAATTATAATATAATGTAAAATTTATCTTTTCGATTGACCTTCCACATACAATGGCATTATTAAAAGCATTCACAACTTCTATTAAGGTGTTCTTCATTTAAATAACATAATAAAGCTCATGTTTGTTAGCAAAAAACATAGGAATAACAATAGTTAAAATACATATATGCCTGTAGCTTAAAAAATGTATGAGTTGCACCTCGTTTGACATAAAAGCCAGTTGAGGATCATCAACAATAGGTGAAAGTGAGATTGTAATCTAAAAACATGACCATGTGCTTGTTTTGTGATTTTTTTAATGATATGGTTTTAAATGCTGTAGTGTAGAAGGTGTGTTGACCTATTTCACACTAATTAGTCAATAAATAAATATTCAAAAAGAAAATAAATAATAATAATAATAATAATAATAATCATCATCATCATCATCGTCGTCGTCACGATCACCACAACCATCATCATTAAAGTTGTGTAAGTAGGTTAAGTAAGCCAACCCACCCTACCTTGTTTTAGCCCGTAGGTTATGTAGCTTAGTCTACTTTAGACCACCTCACCCCTCATCGTGTGGGTTGGTGGGTTATGCACACTAACCAACCAACTTGTCAACATTTTTTTTTTCGTTTTGATCACAACTTGCTAGCTCGTGAGTTGAAACTTTTAGCTTAATCTTTTTTATTTTTAAAGGATTTTGGTTGTTGTCTTTGTATTTGTGCCTTTTCTGAATAAATTTGGGGATAAAAAATTTAACATAAAATATCTTATGTTGAAATGAGAGCTAAATGAACTTTACTCATGAGATATTTAAGATAAAAATGATAATTCAGAAACTTGGTAGACGAAATATAAAGAACCAATAGTTATACCCTTTGTGCCTTTATAGCATACTTCACAAAGGGTTGGAAGATTAATGTTTTTATGCTTTATTAAATATGTTAAGTTGTTCAAATGTATGAAAAAAATGATAATGATATCATCGTTAAATGTTGTAGAAAATTGTATTTTTGTTGTAATATGGCATTAAATAACTTGTAGAAATTTATGTTACTTGCTATATGTTAGTATAATGTTTAAATATAGATTTAACTGGAAGTAGGAAGGTAAAGTAAATGTTACTTTTGGTCATTTTTGATGCTAAAATGAGATGATTGAAAGTAGAATTCGATTTGTCGATTTATATGAAAAGTCTTAAAGCTATTGTTTCATTCTTAAAAGACAAAACCTTTTTTGAAACTCTATATCTTGATTAGAGGACTTTCTAATTAGCAAAAAGATTGTACATTGCATGAGATTAATGCAAAGTTCAAGGAACTGATTCCAAATATATTTAAAATCTAGAAGTTGGTAGTGATGTTAAGGGGACCAGATATCTAGAGAGGAAATCTCTTGGACCATCATCGAGTGCTCACACAATAAGTAACCTAACTCCCCAAGAAATCGTATGAGCATTTGCTAGCCACATAAGCACATATATGGGTCTGTTTGGATTGTCTATTTTTCATCTGTATCTGTATCTGTATCAAAATTATATGTATAAATATATCTAATTTACATCTATATTTTATATATATTTAATCTATTATATCTTTATGTGAGAATTGCTAATTTTTTTTTTTATTTATATCTATTTCTTGATAAATAATTTATTAGAAAAAAGTTTGAAAAAAGTGTTTGTATCTATCTAAAAAAGCTAAACAACAGACCCATAATAACATTGGCATGCTGTCCTCCATGAACATAATAACCTAGGTGAGAACGTACACCAAAGATGAGGGCAAACTACAATTACTTAGCACATGAATCACATAGCCCATACACCATTCTTTTGCACAATCACACTTAAAATCCTAGCCACTTATTGTGACCAAAAGCTTTGAAACCAATATATCATAGGTTGATTTCTAAAATATCCATGTATGATTTTCAATGTATCATTCGAACTAAGAGTTTCACATAAATGTTCTAGTTTGGTTAGTTAAACACTTTTACCTCTCCTTTGAACTATAAAAAACGAATCAAACATGTCAAACCATCAATTGAAGCTTCCCGATGCCATTAATGGTTGTATCCGTAGAAAATAACATCATACACATACCCATAAGGGGAAGAAAGAAGGAGGGAGGGCGGGATTGACTTGTACTTGTAACCTCCTTCTCTTCTTCTTTTGGCGAGAAGATGCAATTTTGGATTTGGGAGAAAACATTGGGATAGTTTTGGCTATTAGGGTTTAGATATGTGAGAAAGTTGAATGAGTGTTGTTTAGTGTGAAAGTTTTGGTGACCGCTCTCCCCCTCAATGTTTTTTGTTTTGTTTTTAACATGTGTAATGCTCTTCTTTTTCAGTTAATGAATGAGAAAGGGTTGTTATTTTTTCTTTTGATATAAAGGAAGTAATGATTATAAATAATCATTGCCTAAAATGTTTGTGGTAACATTTTTAAGTTAATGTCACAATGGTACCTAAACTTTGGAAAAAATATGCAATTAAATACTTGAACTTTAAAATTGATCAATTTAGTTTTTGAAAAACTTAGAAATTGATCAATTTAGTACCTAAAAGAACTTGACAGAGGTACTGTTAGCGTGTAAAAAAAGTTTTTTCCAAGTATTAAATTGATCAATTTCAAAGTTCAGGTACTAGATTAATCAATTTCAAAATTTAGGTACCTAATTATATATTTTTCTAAAATTCAAGTATTATTTATAACATCAACACAACATTTTTTAATAAACTGTTGCTCTAAATAAATGGTTAATACAAGGGTTACGACACCATTACTTTAACCCTTGTATATTATAATTATAGCAAGGTTATCAAAAATTGCTACGCATACTATAGCCTAAAACCTTTTTTGCAGTAGTGATTTTAGTTATTTGAGATAGAATTTTAGTAACTGTTATTTCTTTTTGAAGTTAAATTTTAAAACTAATCAATTTTTGGTGTTAGGTTAATTGGTCATCTTGTTATGGAATGGAGTAGAAGCTCAAGATTACAAGTACAGTATTGATCTTTACTCGATATAACGATTAATCATGTTTTAAAATTTTGGATAATTATTGGTTATACCGTCTATGGTTAGAAATATGGAAAGAGAAATTCAAGGGATGTGTGAATTCTTGATGAGGAGATAATAATTAATAGTTTACGGTTTGTTGATGTTTTTCGAAGAATTTCCTTAAATTCGATAGATTTCCTACTATAAAATTTGGTTTTGAGATGGAATTTTTGTTGAGGGTCCTTTCTAAAGTTAATTTTTTAAACTAATTTACTATTAGTTTTTCAATTAAATGGTTATCTTATTGTGGAACGGAGTAGAAGTTTAGGACTCTAAGTAAGGTATGATTTTTACTTAATAGAATGATTAATCATGTTTTTTGAACTTCGGCTCGTATTTTGTTGTGATGTTTAAGTTTGGGATATAGAAAGCAAAATATAGGGGATGCACTAATAGTTAATGAGGAGAAAATGATTCATGATTTAAGGTTTGTTGAGGTTTTCAAATTATTTTCTTGAAATATCCCCTACTATTGACTTACGTTTAGATTGATCGGTGCTTTCAAAATAAGGATTTCTATTGTTGTGTTTACATTTAAGCCATTTTATGATAGGATCATGAATTTAATTTGAATTATTTTGGGCTCAATAGATAGCTAAAGTAGCTTTCCACTTTCTAATGAAATATGTAGGATAAAAATGTTAATTCAGAGACTTTGTGGAGGAAACATGAAAGACGCATAATAAACCCTTTGTGCCATTGTAGTAAACATTACAAAGGGCAAGAATTTTAATGTTTTAATGATTTATGTTGTTGTAACAATAAATTCTTTTGTTAATTTATTAATTCGGATCACGATTTACAATTATATATGTTAGGATGGTCATGTCGCACCCTAAGGGTTCCCTAAATGTGACAATCTGTCACACATAATATTGAAGCTAGGAATGACTACTATAATCATGCAAAGGCTTCCATACTATGTGCAAGGTATACTTTATAACAAGGGAACACCGAAAGTAGTGAAGTTCATGAAGATAACATACTAAAAGCAAGAGAACTAAATATAGATGAACTTAAACTTTCATAGGTTACATTGTCTTAGGGGCATACCCCCGGTAAATCCTAAATACACCAATTTATTACAATCATCCATAAAGTCTCCCAAAATAACATAGTTTAAATAAAGTGATTCCAAAAAAGACTACATCATGTTTTCCCATACATCCATCATATGCTTCAAGGGTCTACTAACATTTACCTTTGCTATTCTATTTCTTGAGTGTTATTACAAGTAAACCTATTTCAACAAAATCTATAGGGGTGTAAACTTTATGCGTTTGATAAGATAATCCCTTCATTCGTGCCATACAACCATAACCAAACAAGTTTTAATTTCAAGCATATGCTATGCAATAGACACATGATACAAGAAAGTATGTATGGATATCTAGAAACCATATAAAATGGATTTATGCCCTTTGTGTCAAGGGTTAGGGAATTTGATTTGAAGGTCTTGTGATCTTCACTATTAGTCCCTAAGCACTCGCTCATACAATTGACCATATTCCCTGTACGACTTAGTTCCTCTAAGAATGAGCTGGGCTACCCTAGCCCTTCCAATTCCTCACGTAAGAGTAGGAGCCTTCAACATGCAACTCAGTAGATGCAATGCATGCCTATTTCATTTACATCGAAGCCAAATATAATTAAACTTACTTAAAGTGATCAAACAAGTATCATACACACATAAGTAACATATGATATTGTGATGTACGTAAACAACCATTCATCGATATGCTTAGCATCCTTGTTACACATTCATAGATGCACATACACATATACAGATAGCCTCATACATATTCATTTTATGTTACACTTACAAATCTAGTGTAACTATCTACAAGCACAAGTGAGGAAAGAACCATAAGAAAAACTCACTTGTCCAAAGAGCAGTTCCTAGTTGAAATAGTCTTCAAGAAGGGGAGTGTAATCTTCGTAACCTAAACAAAGAAATACCCAAAATGAGTATTTCATACTAACATTACTAAATTTTCTAACTCCATGAATCTTATTTTTTGTAGAATTTTTGGTTACCCAATTTAAATAATAAAATGGCCATAACTAACTTATTTTAATTCCTATTTTCATGTATAAATAGTCTTTTCTACTATTTTAAATGTTTTATTTGTTTACATAGTGATTTGGTTCAAATGATCTTATTTGAACCTTGGAAAAGAATGATCAAATTACGTCCAAATCGTGATTCAACTCTATTTTGATATTTTTCACAAGTTTCCATATATATAGACTCTTTAGTCTAAGTTTTTATTATTCCCTTAAACAGAATCAAAACATAATTAAAACATAATAACAATACATAATACATGCATGATCCTAGGTGATGTTGTTCAAAATCTATTTCTACTAAAATAGCTTTGTAAAGAAATTAGAAACGTAGGTTCATGGAAAATAAACGTTGAAAACTGGTAATAAAATTTTCTTTCTTATGCCTTTACGGATGAGTGATTCAAACTTGAAAACAGGGTCTATACTTTGTTTTAATTCTTTTAAAAATTCTAGCCTACATATGTACTTTGTAAAAAAAAATTATTTAAAGTTTATTTTCAAAGCATTGAACATAAGTGATGTAAGAAAAGAATTTCAAGTTTGTTTTCTCAAATTTGTTTCTTACCTCTTGGCATTTTCAAGAAATTAGGTGTAAGGTTTGTTTCTTGATTTTACCATTTGTAAACATTAAAATCATGCTGATTTAAGAAGGAAAAATCAAAGTTTTATATTTCCTTATTATACTTATAGGTCATGGCATTTTCAAGAAAAATAGGGGAATGCTTTTGTTTCCAATTTTTCTCTTGACAAGGGATTTCTTAAGTATTAAAATGAGTTAATAAAGAATTGTCAATATGTAGAAGTTCATAACTTTATGAATCTCCCATACTATGCTAGACTCTCTGATTTAGTAAGTGATTCCAATAATAATATAAAGATTATCATCTTGTTCTTACTTTTAAACTTAGAGAATTTTAGCCATCCTTGCATTTTAGGTTCAAAATCATTTTGGTATTATAACAGCATCATTATGAGCATTTTATTAATGAACGCAAAAAGTAAACTTGTGAATATCAAAATATTAAAATGAACATAAATAAATATTAGCAAGAAAATAAAAACATAAAGACAACAATATAAAAGATGGGAGTCTTAGATTGTGTTCAAGGCTCCTAGGACTTGAAGTAGACAAGTCACAAAGAAAATAAATAAAAATGAAACAAGATAAATAAAACAAAATGGGAGTCATAGATTTAGATAAGGCTTTCTAAGACTTGAAATAATCTAGTCTCCTTCGGACTTGAATATATAAAAGCCTAAGACTAGGAATGGATTAGTCTTGTTATGACTTAAAATGGACAAGTTTTAAATAAAATAAATTACATGGAAATAAATTGCTTGAAATGTAAAGAACATGCAATAAATAAAATGTTAGATTAGTGGGAATATGCTCTAAAAATTATATGTACATATGGATATAGATACACAGACAGAAAGTTAGGTTAGCATACATGACGTAAAGAACATAAAGATAACATAAACATAAAGTTAAGTATGAAGCCATGCATTTCCTCCCCTTAGCATAAAGCATCATAGGGAAAATCATAAGGATTACACAATGACTCTACATATGATCATGTATATATGATGCAGGCTTAAGGAGGTAAGTATTTACCTAGAGAAGATGGGAAAAATGTGTGTGTTTGGTTGAGAAAAAGAGAGAGCTGAGAGAGAGAAATGGGAAGGGAGAGTAGCAGTGGAGAGAAGGAGAGAAAGAGAAATTTGAGAGTTTTTGAAGTGTCTAAGAAGATATGTGCAAAGTATTAGAAATGAAGGAAATAAGAAGTATTTATAGATGTGAATGGAAGTAAAAAGTGAAAGAAAAATAAGAGAGAGGAAAGGAGGAAGATGGCACTAATTTGGGGAGAGAAGCAAGGAAGAAAGAAACAAAAAGAGAAAGAACAAATGTAAAGTTATGAAGTAGGAAGAATATGGGATGGAAAGGGGTATTTATAGAGGGTGTAAACTACCTTGAGAAGTAGAAGTAGAGTGAAAGGGAGATGGATGTGACATTAAGTTGATTGATATGAATAGTGGTGAATAATAATGAATAGCTGGTGTGGGTTAGAGTTGGAACATATATGCATTTGGGTTTGGAATCACAACTTGAAGTTGAAGTTTTCAAAATTTATAAGGCTAATTGGTTCTGTTCAACTTCGGTTTAGCAACTTCTAATATTAGTAAGCGCACCTACCAAAGTAGTATAGAAAGAATTAGGTCGGATCCTAAGGGATCGATGGCAAATACCATACTTACATTTCATCCATTATCTAGCCAAGGAAAAAATTTAAAAAAACATGATAGAAACAAAAGTTAAGCTATGTTAATGGAATATTCACAAACATTTGTTGGGTAAAATTAGAAAATAAGTTTATAACTTTGCAAAAACAGTAGCCTCGGATTTACTACACCAACTCCTTATCATGTGATTTCATAAAAACAGTATTCTGAGAGAGTGATTTGTTGGGATACTTGCATCGCCAAATTCACTAAGGCAAACTAAAGCTTCTCTTGGCGTTAGTAGTTCTAGAGCTAGATACTAGATTTGTATAAAGAATAAGAATCCTTTGTTTGAAAAACAAACTCAATAAATTTTAAATCAAGTGATAAAAAGTCTTCATCCGTCCTCACTTGAGGTAAAAAGGATTAACTCCATTAGTAGCCATATATCTATTCAAAAAATGACCTCTCATCCTATTCCATTGAAATCAAGCATGAATCTAACAGGTGCACCACACAGTTAGATGCACGAAAACAAATCAAGCTACTAATTAAATACCCAGTCAATTTACTTGAAAGCATATTTGAAATCACATGAATCATGATTTGGATTCGTAAACCCCAAGCCGTAGGAGATTATTTTTCCATGGGTTTAAACATTTAAGAACAAATCTAAAGAAATAAAATCAATTTGAAGAAAAGTTTAATTAATTGCTCAAAGTCTTGCAAAAATTACAAACATTAGGGTTAAAATGATTTTACCAAGAAAACTATGTCTTCTCAAGCAACAATAAAATTAATTTCTTTCGCCCTAGGATTCTCTTTCTAAACTACGTCAGAGAAAATTTACACTATTGTATACTCCTTTACAATGCCTGTTTGCCCGTTTATTTATAAACCAAGGGCACAGAAAACATGACATATTTATTTCATACGTGGCAAATTCTTTCATAACAAATTCTTTTCATTTCCCCATGTGCGAGTCTTTTTCATGTGCTCTGGCTGTCGTAGGGTAAATTGTAGCTTTGGTCAAGTGCTTGTAGTGTATGGAAAACATGCTTGACACTAAAACGCTAAGGAACACTCACGTTTTTTCCATCCATCTATCGAAGTTAAAATTAAAGTTGTCGAGACTCGGAGAACTAAGGCTCGAGGTAAATCGGTAAATTTATCAAAGAATTGGTCTTCAAATGGCAACCATCGAGGGTTGAATATGAGGCTCGACAGAAGATTTTCTGTAAATTGAGGCTCGATCTACTCTAAATATATGTCAAGGTTTATGTTGAGGGCTCGAGGTTAAGGCGCAACAGACCATTTTTCTTTAATCTACTTCAATTTTTCATCCTCAATGCTAATTTCTTAGGGCTCAATTTTATCTAACTTTGACTTTATCTGCTGTTTTACTCCAAATCTGATAAAAATACTTCATTCTTCTTCTTTAGATTCAAAGACTGATAAAACAACAATTAACATTAAAAGAACAGGTATTCATAGGCATTTATTCAAAAATGCAAAAAATAAGCTCAAATTCCTATGAAAAAGATAGAGTAACAAAAACTTATCAATAGTAAAAAAAATGACAAATATTCATAAGTATAAAATAAGATACGTGTAAAATTGGTTCAACTAGTATTTTTATTATACAATAAAATAAATTGTGGTACTAAAAAAATAGTTTAAAAATATTTTATTATTAATTATTATCTGTTAATGTTGTCTTGACCTACGAGCTAGTGATTGCTTATGGAAACGGTTTAGTTTAATTGATGAAATTTTGACTTGATAAATTAATATTGTATTATATGAAATTATTTGTTATTATTTTATTTTTGAACATTATTTGGATATATTACCTCGATTTGCATGTTAGTGATCAGATAGATGAATCGTTTAGTGTAAGGTTTCCAAATCAAAAAATTATCGAATTCTTGTTCCATTTCCAAAGGCACTTGTCTTCATAGAATTTGGTATTCAGGGTTTCTATTCCCATTATAATCATCAGACATTTCGCATTAGATGACTTATCTAATATTGTTTAGGGTTTCCTAGACTTGTAATTGATTTGAATCAAAACTAGGGTTTGTAGGGTTTAAGGTAGAACAAGATCAATTAGGTTGTAGTATATGAAATCGTTTTGATGGTGATACGTTTTGGTGAAATTACTTTCCTTTAGGTTTTTGGGCTTTGCTTAATCATCTGGTATCCTAAGGTTATTTAATATTTATCTTATTTCGTTTAGGGTTTCCAAAGTTCCATTTCAACTTAGGTTAGTTTTGGGGTTTCGATTTTAATATTAGCTTTGGAGTTCTTGTCTAAAAGTACAGAAAAATTTAGGGGCTTATAGTTCAAATGTGTGCCATTTTTTATAATGATACGATCTTCAAATATGCTAACAAAGTGTCTTCTCTTTGAAATGATATATTGTATTACTTGTAGAAATATATTTTACTTGTGATATCTTAATGTAACGTTTAAATATAGATTTAATTGGAAGTATGATGATCAAGTAAATGTTATTTATTGTTGCTTTAGGTACTAAAATAAGATGTTCTAAGATGAAAGTTGATTCCTTGAGCTGATGAGAAGTCTTAAACCTAATGTTTCATTTTGAAACAATAAAACCCTTTTTTCAAACAATATATCTTGATTTGAGGACTTGAAGTTGACCTATTAATTCTGATTGGCAAAAATGTTACGAGATTAATGTTGATTTCAAGGGATTGGTTGTGAATATCTCTAAGATTTGGAAGTTGATACTATTAGATAAGGGGTTTGGATATCTACTAAAGCTGTCTCTTGACAAAACATCGAAGAAATGTATGCTTATCTAAAGATTTTAATTGTTTGATATCGATTTTTGTTAAAAAGTGTTTATTTTTTTACGTTAAATTTTTAAAAATATCCATTATTCATTTTCTAGGTAAACGATCATCTTGTTATGGAAGGGAGGAGATGCTCAGGAGTGTAGGTAAGATATTAATCTTTACTCAAAACAATGAATGGTTATATTATTTAAAGTTTAGATAGTTGTTGGTTATGTTGAATGTGTTTGGGATTGTGCAAAGAGAAATAAAGGGGATGTGCCAATACTTGAGGAGATAATGATTAATAAATTTAGGCTTGTTAATTTTGATGAGTTTCATGAGACTTGATTAATCTCCCACTGTTAAATCAGGTTTAGATCGATTGGTGCTTTCGATAAGAGGGTTATGCTTGTTGCTACATTTGTGCCTTCTCCTAGAAAAAAATCATGACTATGAGGTTTAACATGAGTTATCTTTGGCTTAGTGCAGAGTTCAATCAGTTTTGCACTTGCTAATAAAATATTTAGGAAAAAAAATGATAATTCAGAAACTTTTGTAGATGATACATGAAGTACATATAAAACCCTTTGTGCCCCTGTAGTAAACTTTACAAAAGGTTGGAAGTTTAATGTTTTTCATGATTTATTGAGTTGTAGCAATTATTTTAGTTAAATCAAATTCACATTAACTACAAATATTTTATTAGGGTTTTCTTAATTAGATCGATTTCACATAAACCTCGCTAGTAATATGTTCCGAAAGAGCAAACGTGGATGGGATCCAAGTTTCAATTCACCATTTATGTAATGAAACTTCTTACAGGTTTTCTTTTTTGGTAACTAGTGGATGATGCCCTTGGTGTGCCAAGAAAAAAAAAAGAATGGGAACAATTTTTGTTACAAAGAGTAAAGAGAGAGGAAAGAGACATGGATAGTATTAATGATTGTTTGTTAGGGAAGAGGAAAGAGAAACCATCCAATAAGACAAATATAAAAAAAAAAAAATTATATTTTGCTTTTCATTTTTTTGATAGAATTAAAGTTTATTCACTTGATAGAAATAGATATATAAAAAGAATTAAAATCAACTTTCGTACACTTTGAAATCGATTGGGTACGTCAGACTAGTCCAAGTAGACGACAGGACAAAGTTCAATGAACAAATCTTAAAAATGCAGTCTCTCTGTATTGAAGAAATTTCAAATTAAAACAAAATAAGATACAATTTTTAGGAAAACTATCATCAACATTTACTATTTCTATATTTTCCTTTTTACCTAAAAAGATATTATGATCTAGCATATATCATGAGATCGAATATCCAAACTTGATGCAGTGGGTCATAATAAAGAGTAATTCATTGATGCGCATTATTCTATTACAAGATTTTAACAACATAAGGAGTAGGCTTGAAGGCTACAAATAACAATCATGAGTCTCACTACTAATAATGGAAAAGAAAAATTTAAATAAAGGGATTGCTAATTATGACAAAACATTAAAATACAAATACACAACACAATGCGATAAGAGATATGATTATAAAGAAAAAAACATGAAATATGTTATAATATATAAACGAATTAACGAAAGACATTATCATAACACAAATAAAATACGGTTATGTTATAAGTTAATTATTTGCGATCACTATCTAATTTTAAGTACTTTTGATACTAATATGATTTCAAAACCAAATAAAAATATAAATCCAAATGTTAATAGGAATAACCAAGTAACCAACCCTAAATCACCACACCATACTCGAATTAAATCCATTTTAAATCTCACATACTTTAATTTATCGAAGGAGAAATGCTTGTTCAAATTAAGGCTGTAGACAAATCGAGTAGATACAGTACTAAGCTCGAATTGTACTCAAATAAAAAACTTGAAACTCGAACTTGAACTTTGATTTTTAAGCTCGAACTTGACTCGATTTAATACTTGATGAGCTTGACTCGATTAAACTCAATTATTCTTTTAAATATTGATCTAATAATAAAGAGCATTTCATACACGATAAATTTGAACTTGACTAGATTCGATTTAATACTCAATTAAGCTCGATTAAACATGCGGGCTTTCCGAGCAAGTATTTTAAAGCTCGAACTTGAACTCAAACTCGATAGCTATCCAAGTAACTCGAACTCGAGTTGGACTCAATTGTAAGTGACTCAAATTCAAGCTTTCGCTAAATCAAACTCGAGTAAATTACAAATTGATTTGACTCACTTACGGCCGTAGTTCAAACATTGAATTACTCTCCTCGCACAAGCACTACGCGTTAGTATCGTGAGATTGTGACAGAATTTTTCATTACTGTTGCCCTTTAATGGAACTCATACCAGCAAAGAAAAAATATGTGGCTTAGGAACTTTATACTTGCGTTAGTTCCTAGAAATTTATAGCTAAATATTTTTCTTAGACGGAAGAAAGATTGACTCACAGGATTGAATCTTCGTAAATTGTATTTAAAAAAAAAAAAAAGAAAAGAAAAAGAAGGAGTGAGAAATAGGTTATATATGATTTGTGATATATTAGGAAAATCTTTAGGGATATCTAAAGATATCCGTTAGAAGTATTTTTTTTTTTTTTTAATATTCTTGTTGTAGAAAGATTTGGACTTTTTTTTTTTTTTTACACTTGTTATATAAAAAAAGCTTTCGAGAAGATGTATATCTCAGAAATTCACCACATATATTTATTGGTTTATTCTAACTTATCCTACACTCATCCAAAAGAGATTTCTTTGCTGAGGAGATCATATGAGATTCTCGTCAACAGTAGTATTTTTCGCTTTAATAGCGAGAAAAAGATTAAACTAAATACAAAACAAAATTTACTCACGTCTCTTTAAAATCGGAATATCCACATAATTAGAATAAATGATGATTTTCTTTTAAACAATAGAACAAATGATCTTTTTTGAATTTTCACAAAACAACACAATAGAGTGTTTTGTTATGAATTAGTTGTAAGATAAATTTACAAGTTTCATGATTCAATATTTCATGAATTATATTCCAGAATATTTAAACTTCATGATTTTCATAACAAAAAATGAATAAGATACATACCTTTATCTATAGCCATAGCAATATCTTGAATTTGAAGAACAAGAATAAGAATACTTTAATTTCTTTAAAATTACCTTATCCCTCTAATCCAACCTTATTTCACCAAAGACATGATTTCTCTTCTTTTCTCTTAATTTAATATAACCATACCTCTTCATAAAACATTGCCTTTCATCAAGACACCTATTATAAAGAGTTATAGCTCTTTATATATATCATTTCATATTTGGACCATAATTTCTTACATTCTCCCACTTGGCCCATATATGCTTCTTTAATAACTTAGAATAAACATAATGCACGATAACATTATTCTAAGTTTTCATTATGTTGACTATACCATATATCACATTATTAAATTAAAAATTAATTAGAGTCATGGCGGTTGTACGTCATCATCTCGACATAGTTCCTTCCATGTACTACATAATTAATCTCTAATTTGACCTTAACTTAATGAAGAGATAAATAAAGGTCTAACTTTAATGTCTTTATGAAGACAATTCCTGTTAACATAATTCTATTACAATCATGTATACAATATAGAAAAACAGGAAATATCAGAAACACTATAATTGAGCTCAAGAGTGTCAATACACAAATACAATAATCTTTAATCAGGACGTCCTTTAATGCCCATTCTTTCAACATGCTCTCTAAAAATATTAGGTGCTAATCCTTTTGTTAATGGATCTGCAACCATCAGTTTTGTACTAATATGTTCAATTGACACCCTTTGTTTCTGAACTTCTTCTTTAACGGCCAAGTATTTGATCTCCATGTGTTTTGCACCCTTTGAATACTTGTCGTTTTGAGAAGAAGACTGCTGCGGAGTTGTCACAGTAAATTTTCAGCCTACTAATAGTGTCGACAACTTGAAGCCCTGAAATAAAATTCCGCAGCCATAAGCCATGAATTGTGGCCTCAAAGCAAGCCACAAATTCTGCCTCCATAGTCGATGCAGCAATGACAGACTGCTTCGCACTCTTCCATGAGATTGCCCCTTCAGCTAATAGAAACAGGTAACCAAATGTGGATTTTCTTGTATCAACACATCCAGCATAATCTGAATCTGAATAACCAACCACCTCTAGCTGATCGGACCTTCTATAAGTGAGCATGTGGTCCTTCGTTCCTTGCAAGTATCTCAAAACTTTCTTTGCAGCTTTCCAGTGATCCAATCCTGGATTACTTTGATATCTGCCTAACATCCCAACACTGAAACTGATGTCGGGTCTAGTACAAGTTTGAAGATACATCAAACTCCCAACAACAGATGCATAAGGAATTGTTGCCATTTGTTCTCGTTCCAAATCATTCTTTGGACATTGCATATTACCAAATTTATCTCCTTTCTGAATTGGAACTATACCTGCCGAACATTTGTCCATCTTAAATCTTTCTAGAACTTTATTGATATAAGCCTTTTGGGATAAGCCTAACAATCCTTGTGATCTATCACGGAATATTTCAATTCCTATCACATATGTTGCCTCTCCCATATCTTTCATTTCAAAGCTCTTTGAAAGAAAATTTTTGGTTTCTCGTAATAAACCAAAATCATTAGCAGCAATTAGGATATCATCAACATATAGGACTAAAAAGACAAACTTGCTCCCACTAACCTTCATATATATACACCGATCAACGGTGTTTTCTTTAAAACCAAAAGAAGTTATGGTATCATTGAACTTAAGATACCATTGGCGAGAAGCTTGTTTAAGTCCATATATTGATTTCTTAAGTTTACATACCATATGCTCCTTTCCTTTAATTGAGAAGCCTTCAGGTTGGTCCATGTAAACTTCTTCTTCCAAATCTCCATTAAGAAAGGCAGTCTTGACATCCATTTGGTGTAACTCTAGATCATAATGAGCAACCAAGGCCAAAATGATCCTAATGAGTCTTTCTTTGAGACCGGTGAAAAAGTCTCTTTATAATCAATATCATCCTTCTGAGTGAAGCCTTTGGCAATAAGTCTGGCTTTATGTCGTTCAACATTGCCATTTGAGTCTCTTTTTCTTAAAGACCCATTTACAACCAAATTTTTCATCCTTTTGGCAATTCAACGAGTTCCCAGATTTGGTTTTGATCCATAGATTTCAACTCATCTTTCATGTTATTTACCCACTTAATAGAATCATTACATTCAATGCTTGTGAGAATGAAACTGGATCATTGTCAATTCCTATGTCAAGTTCTGACTCTTGTAGATAAACCACATAATCATTAGGAATAGCAGATCTTCTCTCTCTTTGAGATCTTCTCAATGCTATTTCATGGTTCCTCCACTATAGGGGTATCGCTTATAACTTATGATGTGTTTGATCCGTTACTTGTTGTTCTCACTTTGGTGAATTTCTACAATATTAGGATCAATTGGCTTGGAAGGTAAAAGTATAGGAACTTCTACCCTAACTTCTTTAATGCACACATCATGTCATTCTTTACTCCCACTAATTTCACCATTTTCAATAAACTTGGCATTTAGTTTCAACAATTCTTGTACTATGATTACGATAGTAAAACCTATATCCTTTGGACTTTTCAGGTATCCTATAAAGAATCCACTAACGTTAGAAAGTCCAATTTCTTTTCTTGTGGATTATAAATCCTTACTTCTACAGGACAACCCCACACATGTAGGTGTCGTAAACTAGGTTTCCTTCCAGTCCACAGTTCGAAAGGATCTTTGGAACTGCTTTACTAGGAACCCTGTTTAATAAATATACTGCAGTTTTCAATGCATAAACCCACATGGATATAGGTAATGATGAATGACTTAACATACTCCTAACCATGTCTAATAATGTACGATTCCGCCTCTCTGCAACACCATTCTGTTCTGGTGTGCCTAGCATAGTGTATTGAGCACATATGTCACGCTTTTCAAGAAATTTGGCAAATGGACCGGGCATTGCCCGATTCATCATACTTCCATAGTATTCACCACCCCTTGGATATTACAATTTTCACTTTTCTATCTAATTGTCTCTCAACTCATTAATGTACACCTAAGGGCATTCAGATTGAGATTTTTCATGCAAAAGATAGACATAAGTATAGCGTGAAAAATCATCAATAAATGTGATAAAATACTTTTCTCCATCCAAAAGATGGAGCATCAAAAGGTCACATATATCTGTATGTATAATTTCAAGAAGTTATGTGCTTCTTGTAGCTCCTTTCTTAGTGTGTGAGTTTGTTTTCCTTTAATACAATCAACACACATTCCAAGGTAGTAAAATCCAAAGTAGGAAGAATTTCATTCTTTACTAATCCTTGCAATCTTTCTTTGGATATGTGACCTAAACGTTTATGCCACAAGTAAGTAGAGTTATCATTAATCAAACTACGTTTAGTTCAATATTATGATGCAAGGTCATTAAGGTCTCAGCAAAATAATCATCAAGTTTAAACTTGTAAAGACCATCACATAAAATTCCTGAACCATACAGTTTATTGTCTTATACAAACTGAAAGATTCAAATCCAAACTTAAAAGAAAAACCTAATACATAAGTTTTGATAAAGAAACCAAATTGCGAGAAAATGTAGGAACATAAAGGGTTTGAACAAATCCAAGTGATGCCCAGTCTCCAAAATCAAGCGATAAGTCCCGATTCCTTCACTGAAGCTTTGTTTCCATTTCCCATGAATACAAAATTCTCATTTGGCTTTATAGTTTGGATCGTAAGGAATCCCTGCATAGTATTGGAAATATGAGTTATCGAGCCAGAATCAATCCACCATGTATTATAAGAACTTGTGTAAGGTTTGATTCAAAACAAACAAAAGCACAAGCTTGCCTTTCTTTTCGAACCAAGCTTACGTTTCAAGCAGTCTTTCTTCAAGTGTCCAATCTTTCTACAAAATGGCACTTGATTTCCTTTTTGTGGATTTGTGCATCTTTAGAAGTTCATTAGGTTGTGTAAACTTTCTTCTTGAATTTTCTAGCCCTTTTCTTTGAACTCGATCAACTTCTTGATGACTTGTCAAATGAACAGAATGAGTCTTTTGGTTCTTTAATCTTGTTTTATCCTGAATTAGCATACTGTCAATTCATTGATATTCCACTTATCCTTTATAGTGTTATAATTCATTTGTAATTCATTTGAAAATGCCCATATTGTTCAGAGGCAAGGAGTTCAATATGAACTGTACCAAAAAGAACTCATCCACAGTATTCCTAAATCCTTAATTTTGCGCTATATTTGTCATTCAAGGACATGCTCATGCATAGTACGAACCCATCAAACTTCGTTGGTCAAAGTACCCATCAATATACTAGCAAGAGATTTGTTAGCAGTTTGAGAACGCTCTTCCACAAATTTAATGAATTCCTTAGCATTATCAGCCTGGGGAAGAGTAGCTTTAATGTTGTTTGCTATTGTCATTCGCACATAAACATAACTTAATCTGTTCGACCTCTCCCAAAGTTTATGGAGACGTTTTTCCTCATCACTTTTATCAATAATAGCAGCGGTTTCTCAATTTGAAGAGACAAATCAAGATCCAAAACACCTAAGTGAAATTGGACTGCTCATGCCAATATGAGAAATTCAATCCATTGAATATCGGAACAGATGAAGCATGAGAATGCAGAGAAACAGGAACAGATACTGTAATAATAAAAGATACGGTAGCATTAATGCTTTGAACAATCATAAAATTCAGATTCAATCAACTCATGGAATAACGTAATTATATATATCAAAGTCCACCTTTAGGTGATACTAAAATATATGTAAACATTAATCATAACAAATAATTATGCATACAATTTGATATATTTGTTATCTTTGGATATACAAATAAATTATATAAAATATACTTATCATAACACTTGCGTTATGTATTATAAGAAAAAAAAACCATCTTTGGATGATTTATAATATCTTATAATACAAACTTTTCATTTACTCAAATATATTCTATTATGTCATTTGCAAATAAAATTCATGGGTAAAATTTAGATTTTAAGTAATGAAATTTATGCATTTAATGATTTGGTCACTTTGGTGACTAACAAATCATTCAGTAAATAAATTTCATATACACATAATTTAAATGACAATAACAAAATCATTAATTATGATTTATAGTATAAAGCAATTCATCATTGGTCATATGAATATTAATAGACAAAGACAACCTAAGATTATTTTGACAACAACTCTATAAATCAATAATAGTTTATTTAATTATTTCTTATTTATTTTATTTTTTTTTTATCTCTCTAGCATATGCCTTTTCACATGCAGTTATTTACCGTTGTAAAACAATTGAAATTTGAACCCCTTTATTGTAGTTTTTTGGCAAATTGAAACTGTTTGACAAAAATTAAAATAAGGACAATTACGACAAATTTAAATCGTTCCAGAACGGTGCAATCCCTTTCATGCCTTTCTGAATTTGTCACATCTCTGACTGAAAAACATGTGAGGGTTCGCATGAAAGGAAAGCCTTTCCTTTCATTTTTATTTCAATATAACTTTTGGGGTTTGAGTAATAGCTGATCTAACAGATGACCACAAATCATTCTTGGAATTAACGATACAAAAGAGAAGGAATAATAAGTGTTTGAATTTCATCAACAATGATAGCCATTTTTTTTTAATTTCCATCAGCACGTCGTCGTGTTTCGTAATGACGATGATCATTAATTATGGCAGTATAATTCCTACCGCAACTAACATTACTTTTCAATTATTTGCTTTCTCTTATTTTTTTTAAATTTATTCTTTCATGATGCGTTGTCTATAATCAGTAATTGATATTAAAATAATAATAATAAACAAATAAACAATAACTTTATATAACACCATGTAAATTTTCCTGATAAAATACATGGTTGAGCCTTTAAAAAGTCTTAAGTCTCATAACCATTATACAAAAAGTCTTTATCGTCTATTTTCCAAAATTGAAATAATATTCATAGGAAAATCATGAGTTTTAAACCATACTCTGATACCACATGTAAGATAAATTTACAAGTTTCATAATTCAATATTTCATGAATTATATTCTAATCTTTAAACTTCATGATTTTCACAACAAAAAAAAAGATAAAATACATACCTTTATTACAGCTATAGCAATATCTTGAATTTGAAGAACAAGAATAAGAATACTTTAATTTCTTCAAGATCACCTTATTCCTCAATCCAACCTTATTTCACCAAATGAATGATTTTTCTTCTTTTCCCTTAATTTAATATGATGGATTTTAAAACATAAAGACAACAGTAAGTGCTATCTATTAATGTCAACTTTTGTGCATATATATAAGGGTAGGAAGATGACTATACCTTTTCATGAAACATTGCCTTTCATCAAGACATCTATTATGAAGATTACAATTCTTCATATATATTATTTCATATTTGGACCACAATTTCTTACATTAATACCAGCATGATACAAACTACTCCGATTTTTAATATTTATTTAGGATTTAGTTTTATTGAGTAAATCTCTAATAGTCTCTAGAATTTCTAATTTTGCTTGATGATAAGATCATATGAGTTAGTAGATTCTACTGCATAGGATAAGATGAGGACGATTTCAACACACATGAACAAAATAACGATGATGACTATTGCTAATGAAAGACAAAGAAAAAAGAAAAAATTTATATAAAATGGTTGTATGATAATACAAACACAACATGATGCGATAAGAAATAGGATTATACAGTGAAAACATCAAACTTGATCAGACATATGATCGAAAGACATTATTATTATTATATCAATTACTGCCTATGATGCATCCACCGTGAATGTGCCAAGATTTGGAAAAAAAAAAAAAAAAAAAAAACGAGTGGAGACGGTTTTTACTGCAAAGAATTAAGAGAGAAGGGGAGAGATAAAAGAGAGAGAGAGAGTGAAGTATATATGAAATAACTGTAAAAAGTTTAGTTTTTTTATTTTTTAATACCAAATATGAGAATTCATTAATATATAATAGGTAGATACGATCACACTATAACTAATTATTTGCACTCACTATTTAATTTTATGTACGATTGATACTAATATGGATTCAATACGAAATAAAAATACTAATTCAAATGTGAACAAGTAACCAATCCTAATATTACCACACCAGACACGAATTAAATCTATTTTAAATCTCACGTACTTTAATTTCCTGAAGGAGAAATGCTTGTACAACATTAAAGTACTCTCCCCTTACAAGCATTCCACCTCCAAGAAATTTAAGTATCGTGAGATTGTGACACAAATGGATTTTCCATTTTTGTTGCCCTTTGATGGAAGTCATACGATCAGTAAGGAAAAAAAAGTGGTTTAGGAACTTTAGAATTGCCTTAGTTCCAAGAAATTTATAGCTAATATATGTTCCTTAGACTGAAAAAAGATTGATTTACATAATTTAATCTTCTTTAATTGTAAACGAAGGGGAGTGAGAAATAGGTTATATATAATTTGGGAGATATTAGGAAGATTGTAAAGGATATCTTAAGATGTTTGTTAAGATATCGGATAAATTAATTGTTTAATTTTTTTTATATACTTATTTTTTTCTGTGAAATTAAAATTGGGCACTAAAAAATGTAAAGATTTTCTTTTTAAGTTTTTAGTTAGTATCCAAGAAAAAATCAATAGAACCTTAGGGAAAAGGAAAAAAATGTAAAAAAAAGGAAAAAAAAATCTAATAATCCAAACTTATCGAAAATGATTTAAAAAATACGGCACTTGGAATCATCAGTTCGATCTACGATTCTAATTTTCTATAGAAATGTGAATTAGACACATGATTTTTTTGAATTTATACGAGGATGCACGATTATCAGGGTTGAGTCGAAATAGACAGGGGATAATGTACTTATATGTCAAGTGATAATTGGTAGCGACAAAAAGGGCAAAAGGAAAAAAAAATAATAACATTTTAATATTTAATTATGAAATAATCTCAATTTTAACTTATTTAAATTCGTCTCTTAAAGAGAGTATGAGTTTGATAAGAAGTAAAAAAAAAAGAAATTTTAATAATATGTAAATAAATATAAAATGAAAAAGTAATGCAAAATACAAAAAGTAAGAAATATTAAATGTTTATACATTTCAAAGAATATTGCATGTATAACATATTTTAAAAAAAATTACACAAAATCAAATTGTGGATTATAGGAATAGTATTGTTATATCACACCAGGTGCGATACAATTTTTTTTTTTTTTTAAATTACTACATGCAATATTCCACCAAACCTGTATCCATTTCCAACGAGCGATACACACATAATTATATGTGTATCATCCGTCGAAGGTGAAATACACCCCTAAAACTGTATCATTAAAAGTTTTTGCGTAGTAGGTCATTGTATCTTGCTTCCAAGATACGATACACATAAATCTTTATATCTCCTCTCCAACATGCGATATGTTGATGGTATTTTGGTAATTTTTTTATATAATTTGTATTTGTGTAAATTTTTTTTTTACGAAGACAGTATACATGTATTACGCCCCTATTTTCAATATGAATAGAAATTAGTTATTATCTATTCACAATATTTAATAAGTTATGGATAACAACAAACTAAATAAATATAATTTAAAAACATGTTTATTTGTTTAATATATAATACCACTAAAAGAAGAATCTCACTTCTAGATAATATGGGACTTCCTTTGCTTTTGAAATCCTCAAAATATATTAGTCTTTATGCAAGCACATCCTACTTAAGTTGATACATTAACAATGGGGCTAGAGTAAATGTGAAAAAAAAAAAAAAACAATAGAAAGGAGTTTATGTTGGTTTTGGTTGCAATTTTTCATGATTTACATGTCACTTAGGCTATTTCATTAACATGTCACTCAGGTGGCTAGAATAATATAAATAATTAGAGCTATTGTAGATATTATTAGGCATGGTAAATAGGTCATGACACACGTGTTACAACACGCATGCCATGGGCCTAGCACGACATACACAACGCTCGAAGGAAAAAAATAAAAGTACGAGCACGCATGGGCCAGCGCGAGGCACATGGCACACGAAACACAGGAAATACATAGGTTGATATGGTATGGAATATAAGGCACGTGAACTAGTACACGGTCCTTTTTTAAAAAAACATAATATGACAAATAGTGATTTATTTTTTTAAGTTATTATAAATTGTATTTAAAAAAATAAATTGTTTTGTTTTATTATTTTAATTAAATATATTTGTCTACTTAAAAAAGTATAATATATTTAGTATATTTTATTTTTTTTGGAATGATTTCAATTGTATTACTTAGCATATTAACCTCAAATTTTTTTAGGAAACAAAAAAAATCAAATAATATTATAATAGTAATTAGTTTATATTAAATGTTAAACATTCTTCATTAATTTATTTAGAATAATAATATATTATTAAATAAATGAAATTAATAAATACATTGGGATCATAAGAAAATTAAATTTTATTAATAACATTTTTTAACCACAAAAAAATTTACAAGAAGATTGAAAAAAATCTCATCAACCATATGCAGCCTCCTAGAGACCCCCTCCATGTCTAGGTTATCCAGCCTCACCCTACTATTTTGTTCGTATCTACTGCAACAAATCCAATGGAGACAATGATGCTCCCGATCTCGAGTCACTGACTTTGAGCCACCAAAAGTGTGAGTCCATCTACTTCTTGCTAATAGTATCGCATCAATCTTTTTAAGCACACACATGCTTTAACATTAGCATCTTTTAGCGTATGGTGGTATGGTTCCAGGACCCTTCCACTCTAACTGAAAATTGACTCTGATGAAACTGTTGAAATCAGAGAAGCCAAAACATCTTGTGTTAATATAGAAAGCACCGGTATCATGTATGTCTTCTTCTTTCACCAATAGAGAACATTGAAATTATCCCCCTTGTTCCCCCAACATATTCCGATTCCACTTCATCAAGTTATTGGACCTCTTACATCAACATGTTACTGAGGATTTCCTGGGAAGCTGCAAGACTGCTCCTAATATCATGGGCAGTTTGTTTACTTCTCTTCGAAAAGCCTCATGATGAGTAACTGCTGGATTATTATGATTAAGGTAGTGGTGTATTTGTTCGATCATGATACCATTACATGTCTTTGAGCATATTTATCATTGTAGTATGAAGACTTGTAGCCTCTAATTTAGGATCGACCACACCAATATTATTATAGAATTCCTTGAGGAGCGCTTCTCTTACACAAAACTTATATCATGGATCTAACATTGTTGCAATACAGAAGAGTGGGGGAAGAGAGATAAAATAATCCTAGAACTTTCTGGCCATTGCAGACACAGTAGCGGCTAGATGAAGATTGAAACTGTAGTTACTTAGTATGTTTGATATGTCAATCAGGTAGGAAGTACCTAATTACTAGTGGGTAATAGCAACTCGATAAATGTTATGCTGAGCTAAGAAATGTTTTTAGGACCTTTTTAAGTGCACACATTATTTGTCAATCCCAACCCTCCATTAGACCAATGTTAGGATTATAGGGATTAAGTAGCGTATTGTACAAATAAGTTAGATCCCTTATGCACCTTAATGCTCGATTAAGCATTTTGAATATAGAATTCTAGATTGTTACCCAATCAAGTGTAGGTAGCTTTTACTCTAAATAGTGTGCCTTGGCAAACTCTATGTACATCTATTTAAATCTTTGCAAAACATGAAGATAGTTGATTGCATATCTTATCTTTTCGATAGGTATGTTAAGGTCATAAGCTCAAAGCCTACTTGCATTGTCAAATTCAAATATGGTAGACACATTGGAGGTGAAAGAATTTTCCATTGCATATTAGCTTTAACGACTGCTTCAGATAAAGAATAGCAGCAATGTTGTTTGATGTATTATCGAACAATATACTAAATATAGTCTGTATACCATATGACTGGATGGCATCTAGGATGTTATTTGCTACTACCTAGATGGTATGTCTCTTCCAAAATAGCTTGAAAGTAACAATCTGCTTCTATATTAACTATTGTTCACCTATCAAGTGAGTGGTTTTGCATATATAGCTAGACTATACATAATTGATGGGAGATTCCACATGTCTAAGGTGAGGGAGACACCACACAAGCAAAACTGAATGCATTATTTGAACTGAAAGTGAACATCGTAAATCAGTGTATGATCTAAAAAGTTACATGACCAATAAATTATTTTAGAGGATTATACCTAGAAGGAAGGTTTGAAAAAACCTCCTTTAAAGCTTCATGTCTTTTCTCAAAAAGACTCATCACGTCATTTTTTAATGTTTATTGACCCACATATTGGTATAGTGGTTGCATGGCTCCCATACTCAAATTTTCAAAATTTTCATGATCAACTACATTGAATGATATATTTGTAGCTGTCATCTATTCCATTAGTTGGTCTCGCATATCTTGTTGATTGAATTGCCATGTTGCAGGATCAACACTCTTCGTATGAGAGCTGTCGCCATTAGTGGGGTCCTCCATTATAACATGCCCTTTGGACACGTATGCTTCTATCTTTCATTTCAAGCGTCTTATGCCATTGTGGGACTTATATGACAATTATTGTCATAAGTTCGATGAATGACATATGTTTATAGGTTCTCCATTTGAAGTGGATTCTTCGGTTCCTGTAAAATACTTCTAGACTGGCGTTGTCCTCTTCTTAGGACGTCTTGAAGAACCATTGGTCATGGTAGATTCATTATTACTCTGCATTGGGAATGATTGTTCGATTGGGAAGAAAGTTGTCACCTACAAATAGAAAATAATTAAAGCCAATTGTGTAGTAATGGTTAAAAAAAAAAAAAAAAAAAGTTACCCCTCCATCATTCCACTAGCCATGGAAGGTAGTTGTTGATTGCTGGTGGAGATTGTAAATACTCCGCTCCAGTTGCATCTTATCCAGGAATATATACTAGCATCAGTGGCAAGTACATTGGTGCCGTATATTTAGGGTTCCCATCTAATTCATCAAGATGGTGAAACTCTACTTAGTGTTTCCAAAAATCCATGAGTCCAAACTCGTTGAAGTTAAGAAAATTGTCTTGGTTTTTATTGTTTCCTACCATATTAATATGTAAATGAAAAGTGAGAAAGTGTCAAGGATGTCTGAATTAAAAATGGGTAAAGGGTTAACACGCTTGCATAAAATAAAGGCTAAAAATGCTTCAAAACGGGTGGTGTTATAACTTAATGCAAGGATTCAATATATTTAAGCTGTTGCCAATGTAGGCACATTGGCAATCGACATGCTTATGTTATCCACTTTTTTTTTAAAGGTTGACCGACGTGGGTGTATCGCCACGCTGGTGACCAATGTGGGTACATTGGCGGCGATGTAGCTACGTTGACCCTTTTTCTTTTAAATGCGTGATATAGGTATGTTGGCCAACAATGTGCCTACGTTAGCCCTTCTTTTTTTTTTTTTTTTTGTTTTTTTATGGAAGTGCCTATACCATTCCTCTAAATACCTTCGGGGACATGGACACATTGATTCAAAACCTTCACCGACACCTACTCGTCTTTCACACAATCACACTTACACTTATAAATTGTAATAAAAGTTGCTTCTACTATAATCTATAAATAATTGAGCATTTGGAAATGTCACGCTATCGTACTAAAACAAATGCATGACACCACTATTAGGATAGAACATCTACTCTTCTCTATCCCCATCTTCTCCATACAGTCTTTACCCACGTGGTGATAGTGATACTTATATCCATTTGCCCACCCCAACTATGAGAGCATGGTACAAAACTAAGTTATACTCTCGATCCATCATTCTGGGTAAAGATTATGACGTGGGTGGGTTAAATTAGTGGCATAACTTTACTAGCGCTTTAAGTGCTACTATTTGGTTACACTCATGGATCTTCCGAATGAGACATATGTTGATCTCATTCGTATGGTTTGTTTAATTGCCACTACAAATGATGTTACAAAAGATGTTAATGTGGTTCCTTGGGTGGATAGTGGATGCTAAACTCGGGCCTCTATCACTACTTCCATGTTTAGTTATGTTCTACACATTACCCTAGATTACCTAAACGGTCTATTTTATCAAAACTAATGGGTGTGATAAGTTGCATAGAAATTAGGATATGACCAATTTTCCATTAGGTATTTGATTGAGCTAGAGCTCTAATATGTGCTAATAAGCGTCAATCTGACCACCTAAAGCACCTAAAGCAAAAAGTTCTCTTACTAATTTGTAGGCTAATCTATCATATGATTGGTTGTAATACATGTTCACAAGCAAATTTAAATAACATCTCTGTTGAAGACGTCTTCGTGATGGATGCATTGATTGATTGTCGAGCATTAGATGTTAGCCATTTAATGAAACAATGCATGCATCAGGTGCTTAGGAGAAATGATGCCCATATTGCATATGTCTACCTCATCATACCCATTCTGCAATCATAGAGATTTAACCTTTCAAATTACATGAAAGAAGAAACAAGGTCTAGATTCACAAAAGGGCAACATAACAAGAAGGTTAGGTTTCAGGTATGATCTTGAAGCCATCCAATATTTTAGAAATCAAGGTGGTGCAATACAATAGGGAGATAAAAATGAATTAGATGAATAGAGCTTGATCTCAACTTGGATGATCTGTCCCTGCCTCTCACATTCCATGATAAAGGAATGAGAGATGAACAGTGATGGGGTCAAGTTCAAATACATCAACAACCTAGTACATATAACATGGATGACCTTGATAGTCCAAGATAGATAACCAAGATCCAATTAGAACATGAGGAAATGCTCAAATCCATGAGTACCCAGATAAATCAATTCTTCAATTGGGCTATGTTATCAACTAGTGCATCCTCCGCTACCACCCCCATAACCATCATATTAGCCCCCAAGCGATGTCGATGGTCAAGGTGGTCAAAAGGTAGCTAATTACCACATTCGCACTATTTTTTCTAAAATTAAATTAATTTTTTTAGTATCAATGTAAATAATAATGCAATGCATATTATTAATTAAGTTAAAAATATTGCTTCATTATTTGTTTAAATTTTATTTATGTTAAGTGTATAATTTATTTAAGAATAATTTGAATAATTAGTTTAATTAAAATTCCAAAAACCATTAGACAAACCACGAGTAAAAAATAATAAAAAAATGAAAAAACCATATGAAATTGAACTCAATTAAACGCATGCAAATCGACACACAATAGGATACGCGAATAAATGGGCTGACACAACATGGAACCACATGTGAAAAAAAAAAACACACAAAGCACATAAAATTTGACATTCAGACAGCATGGCATGGCCCATTTAGATGCTTATGCATTATGATTTGTGCTTCCTCTGAGGATTTAAGTTTTCTAGAAAGTTCACCTACTGTTTGGCGCTTCAGCACGGTGTTCGGACACCCTCAGTCAATCATTAGCTTTAAAATAGCTGTTTAGCTAAAAACTTAAAGTAAACAGACGACGAAAAAATGATTTACTATCCTTACTAATAACATATAATTCCGCTTATACCTTTTTATTACTCTGTCGATTTACAACCTTGACTTGAGAAATTTCACGTAATCCTTATATTGCCGTCCTTACGCAACTAGGCAAATAGGAAATCAATGGGAGTATAATAGTTGTAATATCAAATAAAATAATAATTAAAATATTATTAATAGTAATCATAATAATTAAAATATTAATAACAACATAAATAATAATGGTAATAATAGAAACAATTATAAAAAATGAAATAATAATTAAAATATTAATAATAATGAAATTATTGTTAAAAAAAGGATTACACAAAAAATTATTAATGACAATAATAATAATAACAACAAGATGGAAACAACTCAGAAATAAATCTGACAACTTATCTAAACACAAGGTTAAAAATAGAAACTTATGTATCTAATAGTTTCATAAACACCTACTTTCAATCTGACATAGAACATAAATTGGTCAGATACAAATCTGATACAGATACAGATGCTGATGAAAAACAAACCATCCAAACAAGCTCTTAATAGAATTTGTGTTTTTAAACATGTTAACATTGTTGATACGTTAATTCAAAACCTATTAGATTGCAGTTATAGTGCGTTATGTCAGTTTAAGACTTGCATCCATAACAAAAAAAAAAAAAAAAAAAAAAAAAAAAAGGTAAAAAGAAAGAAACTGCAAACCCACACGTCATGGACAAGGCAGAATGATTTTTCAGGAGTACATTTTAGGTATGTTATAGTTTTCTACTTGTAATTTACTCCGAGGCACAATAACATAATTTATGAAAATTTGTATGTTAGCCTCATACTTCACAGTTTAATCTTTTTATTGAAAGATTAAAAATTGATAAAAATTGAAAAGAAGAAAATTGTGGATGAAGCTAGCCTAAGATTTCTTTTACATTTACTCTAGGCCCAAATCATTAATATATCAATTCTAGTGGTATGCACTTATGTATAAAATAATCCTCCTTTATAGTTTTTTTTTTTTTAAAGGTCCACATTATTTTAAAGCAAGATTTTTTTTTTTTGGTCATATATTATATAAAGCATATAGACATATTTTTGAATCTGTTTGGATTGTCTGATTTTTATCTATATCTTATTTGTATATAATTTACATGTGTTTTTATCTGTATCTTATCTTTTTTGTGTGTTTATGAGCAAAAAATTCTATTTTTCATTTGTACTAGTTTTTTTGACAAATATCTATTAAAAAATATAAAAAATAAGATGTTAATTTGATAAGAAAAAGATGAAACAAACATACCCATATTTATTTGATGTGATGTTATTATTAACATATTAAATATTAAGAATAGATAATAATTAATTTCTATTCATATGTAAAATAGTATACACATTTAATTTTTTTTTACCTCTTTTGTATTTTTGCATTACTTTTTATATTTCTGTTTGACTTTTTATTTTGCTTTTATTTATATCGTATTAATTTATTTTTAATCCGGCTAAATTTTCTTTTCAAGGTTAGTGTAATTCTACCAGTCTCGTTTCTTGAAGAGATAAGTTTAAGTTACCCTAAGCCAGGATATTATGTATATATATATATATATATATATATATATCAATGATAATTTCATACTTAAAAATAAATATTATTAGTTTTTTTCTTTTCGCAAAAATATAAATATATATATGTATAACCAGATATTCTATAACCCATCAAAACTACCCCAACACCAATGCTTTATCAAATTTAGGAGTTCGAGGATATCCAACTGAATTAAGAATTTTTCTTAAGTCTTTTCTTCCATTAAAGCATAATCATTGACGTCCATAATCATGATATTTGAATTATATGTTAAGGTTACCTTTTGAAAGTGAATTATGAAAGCTGCAATTATGATCAATTTTAATAAAAAAAATGAAATGACAACAAAATACTACAAAAGCAAACGATAATACCGACGTAAATTTGTAGCTGCCTGTAGATAGCTGCTATGGTTACCAATTTATTGTAGCTATTCTGTTTCTAGTAAATACATACTGTGTTATGCAACCTTCAACCCTTCTCCCCAATAAATTGTAGCATTGACTTATATAGTAAGACATTGATTAAATTTTGCGATATATAAAAAAAAATGAAAATATACTTTATTATTGTACATTATACGGGGATTTAAAAATGTTTATCTACAATAGCAAAAGCCATAATTAAAGATATTTATTTATATTATTATTTAAGCCAAAGCACACTTTTTGGTTCTTTTTCATTTTGCCCAAATTACCCATTTATAACATCGATATTTCATACCTTTTGACAATTGTGAATTGTGAATAATATTATTTTATTAAGGTTTAAATGTTATTCATATTAGTTCATCCTTTAAGCTACTTATTTATATAACATTTAGATATATCATCATTATTAGTAATAACAATAATAATTATATTTATTTGCATTAAATTTAGAATTTTGTTTAGGTAAAATACTCAAATAAGCCCTCGAAACTTTGTATTTTGGTCAATTAAGACCCTTAAGATTCAATCTAATCAATTAGCCCCTTTAACTTTTTAAATTGTTTCGTTTAAGCCCCTACCGTGAAATAGTTAGCAGAATATTAATGGAATGATAACGACATAAGTGCTGAAGGGGCAAAGGAAGAAATCTTAGATGACAGATTTTCACATTGTAAAATAATAAATATAACATGATCAAATAAAATTAGGATGTTTGTAGGCAAAACATTAGTGCACCGATGCTCCATTTTACTGACTATGATTTGCAAACGTTCCTTTTATAAATCTTTGCATTAAAAATCATAAGTTAGGGTAACTTAAGGTTGTTGAGAATGCTATTATCTTCAAAGTTTTGACAAACTAGAAATATAGTTAAAGATACGATTGGCAAATGGGAGCAAGAACATTGATTTTATGAGAGAGAGTGATATCCTCCTCTAATGGGCTTCCTAGAAAAAGATTATGAATTACAAAAAGTGGTGTTACATTTTTTTCAATGATGCCTTAGATTTTAAATGTGATCATTTGAGACCAGCTATAACATACATAGTAAAGATTAAAGAGACAATTTGATGCCTTCTTTATGTGATTGCATATATCGGGACTAATTTTCCTTTTTTTAAAGGCTAAAAGGGCTATGTAATTAAAGTAGCAATTTCCCCTTCATTTTGCTGGTTTAATTTATTTTATTGAAATGCCATGGATATTTGAAAAACCCAAAAAAATTCATTTTTATGTATGCACGCCAACATTCTGTTATTATTTTGTTAACTTTTCTAATAATAGGGGGCTCAAACTGAACAAGTTGAGAAGTTAGAGGGACTAATTGATCATATTGAATTGTATGGTTCTTAATTGACCAAAATACGAAGTCTAGAGGGCTTGTTTGAGTATTTTGCTTTTTGTTTATGTTATTGAGGATTCTCAGCATATCCTTTGATGCTAATATTAAATTTTTCCCAATTTCTCTTTTTGTTCTTTACCACAAATAACTTTCATAGGTTCTTTCGAATCAAAGCTTTCTACCAAATCTTTATGTAATTGTGATCTATAATCAACAATAATCTTGTATAAACGAAAATAAATAACAATAAGCCTGTATAAATGATGTATATCTTTTTACAGTGTAAGTATATTGGTTTTTCTTTATTTATTTATTGTTTGGATTTGTTTTCCCATATTTTCCATAGACTTTAATTTTTTTGTTTTTAGCTAAGTCATTACATTCAGGTTGATTATTTCAAGATAGGACCATAGAATTTTTCATTATATAAATTGAATATTTAGATTTTTCATTTTTGTTTTTATTTCAAGTTGCTCATTTGAAGATTTATTATTGTTTAAAAAGATTTGTGGACATAGTGTAGATATCCAATTTTCAAGGTTTTTTTTTTTCCCAAATACCTTATGTCATGAGTAGATTGACAATATTTATATATGTAACGCGCTAACCTAAAGGCATTACAATTCGCAACGTGTCATTCTCTTTATAAAAACATGCCAAGGCTATGAAAGCTCTGAACCACCAATAATTGAAAAATATATCTTCAAAACTTTCAAAATAGGGATACTTTAAAAATGTCATAAAACTAAAACATCTTCATAACCATCTAATTGGCATAACCCAAAGCCAACCTATTACAACGAAACTCAAATAAAAATGTCTTTACAAAATATCATAAACCCAAAATGACTTTTAAAAACAACTTCCCATAGTTTTGAAAAAAATAACAACTATCCATAAACAATCTAGAGATCTGCAGGATAATCAGGTCCGCTAATGTCCTTCCCATAGTCCACGTATACATCAAATCTTGGTAAATCAAAAAATATATTATTTTCTCTTGTATCTGAAAATGAAAGAATGAGTGAAAACGCCCAGTACGCCATACCACAAACAAATACGCATGAACATGCAATTTACAGAAATCACATACAATCCTAAAGCTAATGCAACAGACACAGGTTGTTCTCTTTGATTAGCCAATAACCAATGCAGTTTAGAATCATTTGCAACTAGGCCTAAACCCGAAGTAACTCATGATCCCGATTAACAAGCCTTTATATAAAAATACATAATATACATATAGTGATGTTGGATACTCTTGACACATCGTTGCGTCCATCGTAAGGCTTGGCACAACTCCTAATCTACCGAAATCATCTCCAAGTGCAACTCCACTAGGAATAACGACACACAAGGATCATCAAGGCACCTCGTTAATATCACACTGTGCATAGTCTTTATGAACCAAAGCCAAACACAAGCAACACACTTTTCAATTATAATCCACATAGAATTTAGTCAATTAATTTTTTTTCTAATCCTACACGTACAAATAGTAGATAAGGTAAGATCGTACCTAGATTCGCTTTTCGAAAACTCCAACTTCACCAACAAAACCTTTTAAAATATTAGAACCCTAATCTCACCAAAATCTTGATCATCAATATATATCAAATCAAAACCTGTTTTCCAACACATAATTAAACCATAAATCCTGAAATCCATAATCCAAATTGCAAAATCTACGATAACATATTCACACATCTTTTTCCTCTTGTTTATAAGACAATGGAATCCCCAAAACACAAATTTTCTCCATAAATTACTCTAAACGCTAAATTCCTAATCAACAATAGATCAACTTTAGGAAAGATCTCATCTTTAAATTAATAAGAACTGAACGAATTCATACTCACCTAAAGCTTTGGATCTCACACCTTTTAGATCGTAAGACCAAATCATCAAACCCAACTTAGGGTTTTCTCCACAATTCACCAAATCTCTAGGATATTAAATAACAAATTAGAAAAGACTATTTCTTTAATACCACAAGAACAAGATAAATTCATACCTTACTTAAGATTTGACTCTCAAGCCTTGTTGATCCCAAAACTCAAATCATCAAAGAACTTACAGTTTCAACAAATAATTCTCCACCAACGATTCTTTTCAAAGGGATAGACAACACTTAGAGAGATAATCTACTTGGATCACGAAAAGATTGGAAGGAAAAACACTTACCAAGAGGTTGTCTCCTTGCTCCTCTTAGGGTGTCAGAAGGTTAAGAAAAGGTAGGACAAGACTAAGCTAAGGGGATATATATAGGCAAGGGAAAAACCTTAGGAAACACATCAACTTCGTATTTCCCACGCTCCATCAAAGGCTGGTGGCTTTACAATACAAAGCTGCGACTTATCTCCCAATGCCGTCTAAGGCCGGTGGCTTATTCAAGGATGGTGGCTTTCAAACAACTTTCCTCCATGTGTTTATTTCCATTTCTCAGTCTGTCGTGTAAAACAACATACTTATAAACATTATGATGAATCATAAAACCCCTTATGTTACAACAAATGACACTATTGTCCTTCATTATAAATTGATTATTTGTATATTACAATATATTTATAATGTAACTCTATCTAATTAAAAAGTTAAATTAAAAAAATTAGAATCATTTTTGCAGCCGCATTGTAGGTGCATCATTTTCTAATTACGTATTATGTAAAAAGTATTTATATATATATATATATATTTACACAAAGCATTGTGATTAGAAAAAAACTATGAAAAATTATAAACATATTCCTAAACTTTGATTCTAGTGTGAATTACCCTTTGAATTTTTAGATATCTCAAACACTGCTTTCGAACTTTAATGTAGGTGCTAAAGCTAAAATTGTTAAATATAGCAAATAACTTTCTAAGTTTTGATAAATTGGTAAATAATTAAAGGATGTTTGATTTTTCTTTTTCAAATTTGAAAAAAAAAAAAATTAAGGTTGAAGTTTATGGGTATTAGAATACATTTTGATAAAAGTTTGTGCAACTATTTTATATTGAAATCAAAATTTAAGAGGCTATTTGTAATATATTAATAATTTAAGAATATTATTATAGATAGTAAAAATTTTTAAAATATTTTATAATAGTAAAAAATTTAAAGGAAGTGGAACATGTATTTACTACAATCATTAAGAAAAATAAAAAAAAAATACAAATTAAACAAAAAATATTGCCAACATATACCAATATTGTATTGCATTATTTAGAAGTCGCGAGGCAAGTATTTATACGTTTATCGTATTTACGCAATGCCATATGGCAATGCATAAGAAAAGTTGTGAAACAAAATGCAAATCTGAATATGGTCAAACAGTAATTTGAATATGTATCGAATTTAGAATGCAAGACATCAATAAAATAATAGTATAGCATCTTTTATCATGCAATACTGCAATGTTAATAATATAATATTTTTTATTTAATTTGATATTTCTGAAATTTTATTAAAATAAATTGATAAATAAAAAATTATCTTCTATCTACATAAAAATTATTTGCATTTTCCCACACTATCTTTAGCAGATGATTACAGTATCATTACACATTGGGCTACGGACAGAGCCTGTTGCCCATCACATAGAAAAACTAGAACAGCCTCTCAATCGTTACCATTTAAAAGTCGACACATACATCACATAGAGCTAGAGGATCAATTTCAATTCAGACAGTCCATTACCCTAGCTACCACGTGTCTTCAACATGTTTTGTACATCATCAGAAAATCGCTTACTACCCTCCATATTGATGGTTCTTGCTGACTTCCGTCTCGACATTTTACACTTTATATTAATCTTTGCTCGATATTGAGGATGTGCATAGAGCATCTCTTGACTCTATGCCAAGTCAGCAGCTTTGAGGAGCACACGTGAAATCGAAATATTTAAAAATGCAGTCGGCAAGGAATGCAGCGGAAGCCACCAAGGAGAAGGCGGCCAATCTCGCCGCGTCTGCAAAGTCCGGTGTGGAGAAAACTAAAGCCACCATGGAAGAGCAGGTCCCTAAAACTCTACTCCTTTTCTAGATCACGTATTCATGAGCTTTTAAAGTTTATAAGAACGAGCTATTATTATTATAAAAAATAATATTTGAACTTTTATAAAAAATCAATCATATATTAAGTTTTGAATAATTTGGTATCTGAATTTTTATAAAAAATTCAATCAAGTACTTGAAAATTGGTTTTGAATCACGTAGGAAAAATGTATACAAAAATTTACTTTAAATATCAAATTATTCAAAATCAAATTTTATGTATCAAATTAAATTTTTCTGCAAAAGTTGAGATACCATTTTTCACATCATCCCTTATGGTGATTGTTGTTGTTGTGTAGGAATGCCTAAAGTTACTTTTCAATATTAATTCGGTGTTGCACGTTGAGAAAATGACCACACGTGATCCTTTGCAGAAGGAACTAGCAACCGAAAGAAAATACAACAAGAGAAAACTGGCTGAGCTAGACAAGCAACAGGCTCATCAACAAAATGCCGCCGCCAGGCAAGCTGCAGAAGTCACCGGACGCTCTACTTACATGACTACTGGAACCGGAACTCAAACTGAATCCCAAGCCGGTAGCATCATGGGTAACTATTACCCAGCCCCCGATTAAAATGAAAATGGCACTGAAGTTTTAGTTAGTTATTAAGATATGGCGCATGTTTTTAGAAATAGATCTTGTGAACCTTTAGTTGGTTGTGTTTTATAATGTTATCGATGGAGGACTCCCAACTATATTATGTTATATATTGAATGAATAACAAGCTCGTAATGTATTGACTGTATATTGATTGAAATCAGTTACATGGAGTTCAAATCAGTCAGACGGAGAGAGCTTTCTTCTAATTCGCAGAGGATCGCTTCAGTTCCATTTTCTAGGAAGCAAGCGAAGCATAAGAATCCATTTACCAAATGCAAATAAAAGCAAGAGTTTGTAATTGAATAGGTAAATTACATGGATATTTGTTAACATTGTGTTTGGTAACGTGGAAATCAGAAGAAAACTTATATAAACACAAGGAAAGATAAAGAAGATATGGTGTCTTGGTACTTAAAATGGAGGTGGAAATGGATGGAAAGCTAAAGAAATCATAGGAAAATTTTCCATCTTTAATCCCATAAACTCTCTTCAAGTTTGGATTAAACTCTTTTCATTTTTGGAAAGAAAGTGAAGTAAGTGAGTGAAAATGATGCAAAATTATTCAAATACCCTAGAAGCAAAGTTAGAAAAAATAAAATAACAAGTTCCTCTGTTTCTTTCCATTTCCATCTTTTAAACCCAAACAAAAAACTATTAGCAACCTTCCCTTTCTCTTCCTTACTGCTCTTTTTCTTTCTGCAAGCTTCCGTGTCTTTCAATGGATGCAAAATTGCCAAACGTAGCCGAAATATCCAAAAGAACAATATATATATGTATAGAAAAAATATTGCTAATTGAGAATTCTTGTTGCAAATATTAAACCTGATTTGATTTATATTAACGGTTAAAATATCAAGCTCTCAGCTTACAAGATATGCTAGCCTAAAACCTTAAATCGTGAGCTCATATATATGTATAAGGAGGCATTGGCATTTACAAAGCATTCTTCTATAATATTTTAGGATTTGAAATCTCTCCATTTAAAAGCTTCATTTTCATCCATTTAGGTATATAAGATGTTGCCATATGAGTTAATGATAGTAGATGATTAAGATGAATTTTTCTCTTTATAAATCCTTATTAAATTCTTAATTATCTCTTTATAAATCCTTATTAAACAGTTACTAGTGTGCTTATAATTAATGGCCACGATGTAATCTACATATTTCTGATATTAAGAAAAAGAGATAAGAAGAATATCCTGGAAATAGAACATGAAGGATTGACAAGTAACATCAGACAATTTTGAAAAGCAAAATGGGACAAATGAAACAAAAGAAGGGAAAATGGAAAAAAGAAGAAACACACAGAAAAGAAAAATGCACGGATTACTATAGCAGTAGGTTACTATAGCGCTTTTTTTTTGGAAATTGTGGCAGTAGGTTACTATAGCACTTTTTACTATAGCAGTAGGTTGTTGTAATACTTTCACTGTTTATAAATACTCTAAAATTTTTTCTATGAAAGGCTAGCAAGTTTTAGGATTTAGATATCGGAAGTTTTAGGAGAAAGTACTAGAGAAAGAAACTAGGTATTTCTAAGTGATATTTTTTGCGTGTCTTGAGTACTGTAAATTATCTAAGTGTTTAATTTTCTATGAGAGTATTCTTGTAATAGCTTAAGGAACTTTTCTCAACCATTGTAACATACCTCTACTATATTAAATAAAACTTTGTAAGTTTATGAGCAGCGGTAAATTAGGGTTTTGCAAATCATTGATTTGCTCATGAATACAAGCTTGAGATCTTGAAAAGTTTATTGATTCTAGGAATATCTAGGCTAATGGCATCAAAGATCGAAATTTTATGATGAATTCAAAATTGGGAAAAGAGAAACGATGGCTCTGAAATTTTACGAAAAAAAATGATAAGTGACTGTTCATTTGGCTTAGGGCATACAATATATAGGTTAGCTTAAAAGCTACCAAAAATAGAATTGAAACTACCAAAAAATAAAAAGGTCTTAAAACAAAGTACATGAAAAGCAAAAAACTAATGCCATAGATGGCTTGCAAAACCAACACTCCTATAAAATGTTATAAGAAAAATAAAACCTACCAAAATACTAAAAATAGCCCTTTGAGGCCTAAATAAATTTGAAAAAACCGACTCAGCTCACCACCAAAGGTGGTTATTTTTTCAAGTTAGCTCATTTCTATTAACATAGGGTCTTTAGATCACTTAATAGTGACAAACCAGTTTCTGTCCAATTTCTCTAGACACCTATTTTTCATTATCTCCACTTCATCGGTTTTCCTTCATCATGTTTGGCTATTTTTTTTAACATATAAAGGTAACTATACTCTAAACCTTTATTAGGTCTTTGTATCATGCGATAAGGTTTTATAGCATATGTAAACAAATTAAGGCACCATGCTTTATAGTAAATCTTTGGTTTCTTTATAGATTATACCAATAGAGCCAATTAAAAACCCTTTGATAAGCTATTTAAGGTAGATGTTACCATGTTTTTAGCTTTGTGGTTATGACATGAGCAAAGGTGCATTTTCTAAAGTAAATATTACTTCACTGATTAACTACTTTACTTAATTGTTATTCCTACTATGAAGTATTTTTCCGTTGCACAAAGATCCCCTTTTTTATGTATCAATTTATATGTTATGTATAAATACACACATTGATATTTATTATATAAGTGATATGATTTATGTGCTAAGATAAAATCTATGTATAATTCATATTTTGCATTCTTTATGCTATATAAATGTATTGTACACAAACTACAAAATATATATTATTATATAAGCAAAAGCAAGCAATAGATCGATAAAATAAAGCATACGGATTGCAACCTATAGATAAAGAAATCCGCTTCATTGTTCCCACCATATGTATCATCCAAGAATATTTTATAATAAGAATAGGAATATTGTATCACAATTTAGATTTATTTTGGATGTAATTTACACAAGAGAAAAGGATAATAAGGTATAATGAACTGATAAGATATTATGAAGGATTGATAAGTAGCATGATGGTTGATGCATAATTTTGCTGAATACATAAAGGACAAAAATCAAAGGATAAAAAGGCTAAAGGATCACATAAGGCAGAACAAGGAGATTAGAATTCTGGAAATGGATATTAAAGGAATTGAAAAGGTATTGGAAAAAGGAAAATATCATACAGAATCTGAAGAAAAGGAACTGATAAAGCACCATAAGATGACCCTTTGGATCATAGACCAAATTGAAAAGGATATAGAAAGAATAACTCAAAGGATAAATTATTATAAGATTGGTAAGCATAACTGGATAAGTGCGAGTTTTGATAGGATTATAGGAAGTAGTAATTATGACAAGAAGTTATATGATTTCTTGCAAACAGTAGATAATTAGAAATTTTAAGCGTAGAAAAAGTAGAGAGTTATATTAGACAGTTAGGTTTGAAATAGAAGTTAATCTTTCAGACTTAAATGAAAAAAATAATGGAATTAGGGTCATAGAAAGGTCACACAGTCAACACAAAAGTCTTGCATTCATTTCATAAAAAGAAATAGCAGAGGAAAATCAAGAATGGTAATAGATTATAGGAAACTGAATGATAACACAAGGGATGATTCTTACAATCTTCCAAACAAAACTGAATTAGTTAACAAAATACAAATTGTTACATATCATAAATTTGATTGTAAGTCAGGATTTTGGCAAGTTAAGATGAATGAAGAGTCACAACCATGGACTGCTTTTACTTATCCACAAGGACATTTCAATGGAAAGTGATGCCATTTGGATTAAAAAATGCACCTTCAATTTCAAAGAAAAATGGATATAGCTTTTTAAAATCTTAAGGATTTCACTACAGTTTATGTGGATGTTTCTTGTTTTTTTCCAAAAGTGAACATAAACATAGGCATTTAAAGATGGTGTTTTCAGAATTTCAAAGACAGGAATAGTAATAAGTATAAAAAAGGCATAGTTTTTTAAAAGGAACATTGAATTTTTAGGAGTAGAAATAGGAGAAGGAAAATCAAGTTACAAGAACACATAGTAAAAAGGTGATAGAATTTCTGGAACAAATAAACAAAAAGCAATTACAGGCATTTTTGGGTTTACTAAATTATGCAAGATCTTCATAAAGAATTTGAATTCTTTAGTAGGACCCTTTATAACAAGATTTCAGGTTTTAAAAGTATGTCTCAAGAAGACATAAAACAAATAAGGAAAATAAAGGAAAAGGTCAAAAGGTTACCAATGTTAAGATTACCCCTAGACACGGATTTCTTGATTGTTGAAAGTGATGGATGTGATCTAGGATGGGAGGAAATTTTGTTGAGAAAAACTCATAAATATGCTGAAAGAAAAAATGAGAAATTTGCAGATATACAAGTGGAAAAGTTCAAGAAAAAGAATTTACCAAGTATAGACAGGAAATAATGGCTGTTGTAAATTGCTTAGGTAATTTCAGATTATTTCTGATAAATAAAAAAGAGATGTTAGTTAGAAAAAACTGAAGCTATAGTTAAATTCCATAAGAACACAGGGATAATAAAATAAGTAGAAGAAGATGGTTAAAGTTTAAAGATGTTATAATAAATAAAGGCTATAAGGTAGAATTTAACATATTAAGGGAAAACATAATATTGCAGCAGATGAGTTATCTCGCTTACAGATATAAATAATTCTCTTTTTCAGGAAAACATGGAATTTAGAGAACAAAGGAATTAGGCCACAAAAGAGGCCAATGTCTTCTCAAGATCACAAGCAAGTAGTTTTAGTGGAACAAGGTTATCAGAAGTTATGGAAGGACCACAGGTTATGATTGGTGATATAGTTCTACCTATAATACCAACAAGTTCACCAAGAAAGTTTCAGGTACCATTCCTAATTAATGTCTAGGGAAAGACACATATGGCTCTCATAGACAACGTATGGTCCCTAACTAGCCAAGACAAGTTCGAATATGTAATTTGTTGTGCTCTGGCTAGATATTTTAATGAGATAGAAACACAAGGTATCAAAGGGACACAAGAAACTTGCTACATGAAGGCCCAAGATAATGAATCATCATAAAGGATACAAGGGCATAAGGGACAAATTAAAAGAAAATATCAAGTGTATAGTCGCAAGGGACATTTAATAGGAGTTTTCTGCTACTGGCATGATGTTCAAACCCAAAAACAGATCATCCGAATCCTTCATGGAGAGGATTCCATGATCTTGAAACCGCAACAAATTGGGTCAAACAAATAATAGGGAAATAGGAAATTTATGTGGATCCCATTTTTGACAATTTTAGGAGTGTCAAAAGTACCACAGGTATGTCAAGGACATACAAAGGTATACAGATTTAAACTCTTTAGAAGAAGAACAGAAAAGAAAATATCTTCTCTTAAAATCACAGAAAGCCTAAATAAGAAAGAAGTATTGAAAGCATAAAGGAACACAGTAAGGACTACAGGGAAGCATTCCCATTTCAGAGAAAGAAAATAGGAAAAACACCTCAAGAAAAACATGAAAATGCAACCGCATTTCTTTCTTCAAAAGAACTGAATTTATTTCAAAACTTCCATCTCTTCCAAAATCATTGATAAAAGATATGCGAAGGAAACGTTTTTAAAACCTTTTTAATTGCTCTAAAGGACAGTACAAGAAAAACATATGTTTTGATGGAGTCGGATTTAGAACTTTGGTAAGGATAAAAGCTTTTCCAAACCCTCCATGTTACTCATGTTTGGGAAAGGACTCACAAGTTGAGATGAATAATCATTACCAAGATAAATATTATTGCCTAATTCATGCATGCTATAATATATATACACTATAGATCTCACTATTTTAAAGGATTCAAGATTGAAGACTAGGAATACACATTAGCTACCCTTCTTGATTATGGGCTTGTCACATAAATTGTGGCACATTTCCACAATTTATGACCCAACCCATGGGAAAAATGTTTCATCAAGTTCTGACAGCCTTAAGGGATATAGAATGGGAACATGACGAACATGATATCCTTGTAAAATATTATGTAAAAATAAAGGCAGTACCACTGGAATAGTTAAAATTTGAATTAAGACCAGCACAAACTTGGTTTTAGATTTCCCTAATCAAAGGAAAGTTTCAATTATCCAAAAAATCCACAGGTTAGAATCCACCAATAGTTTGGAAAAACAGTTGAATCTATACATTGCTGACAAAATGAGCATGTTTACTAGAAGATCAGAATTTCATCTTACTACAACCACTAAGATGAAATTCATCTTCATAAAACAAAAAGGATAATTTAGTCAAGATATGAGACAAATTTAAAGGAACTCAAGGAAAGCTTAAATAAGGAAGATGAACAGGATGAAAAAGACATTCCATATGATCCCAATTATACGGAGAAATAGAAAAAAAGGAGAAAATATTAGGAAGTGTATGAGTGTTTTGTGAGAAAAATTTCTGAATGTTTTAGTCCTCTAAGTGTATCCTTATAACATATCTCCATCATATTCAATAAAGCTTTCGTAAGTTTCCTTTAACCATGTTTGGCTAATTTTCTTTTTAAAGTATAAAGGTAACCATGCTTTAAACCTTATTAGACATTTGGACCATGCGATAAGGTTTTATAGCATTGGTAAACAAATTAAGGTACCGTACTTGAGTAGTAAAGCTCTGGTTGCTTTAGAAACTATACCAAAAGGATCGGCCTAAAAACCCTTTGATAAGGCTGTTTGAGGCAGGATTTGCCGTGATTTGGCCTTGTAGGTTATGGCGTGGACATCAGGTTTATTTTCTAGAAGAAACATTGCTCCACTGGTTAACTATCTTTGCTTTACTTGAGTAGTAAAGCTCTAGTTTCTTTAGAAATTATACCAAAAGGGTCGGCCTAAAAACACTTTGATAAGGCTGTTTGAGGCAGGATTTGTCGTATTTGACCTTGTAGGTTATGGCGTGAACATGAGGTTTATTTTCTAGAAGCAACATTGCTCCACTGGTCAACTATCTTCGCTTTAATTGTTTACCCCTACCATGAAGTCTTTTTCCCGTGGCACAAAGATCCTTGCACATCCCATATAATCTATACATTGAGATAGATCTACATATGATACGTTATATGTAATTGATATTGTATGACATGCAAAGATATATTATTAGTATAGACTATATATACGTATATAACACACACACACATATATATATATATATATATATAAACTTATAGATTTTCTTATCAAGTTTCCTTCTTTTTTTTTTTTTTTTCAGCAAGAACTTATAGATTATATGTATGTTTTACAATTAACTATATTTTGACATATGCTATTAACTTACTTATTAAATTTCCTGTATTTATAAATATTATATGTATATGTTAGTCGTTAACGTTGTTAAATGATGAAAGGAAGGTGATAAATAGGTTTTAAGCATTTAGATAAAGAGGAGATTTGATCATCCATTATCATTAATCCATGTGGCGACATCTTGAATTTCTAAATAGAAGGAGCTTAGAAGAAGAGATCCAAATTCTTATTTTACTTCCCAATGGGATGAGATTTATTGGAGAAATCATACCCACCTCTAAAAAACATCTTGATATTTAAAAAGATCTACTTAATTATTAGATTGAGTTTGTATTAGGGCAGTCCATTTTGATATAATTTACTCTATTGAATAATATTGTATCTTTTTAAAGGGTAGAAAAACTTACACTATAGTGGTACTATTAAGGTGCGTTATTTTGTACCTATAAACCTTTTCTTGATTCCACTTCGTGAAATTTCAATGTTGTGGTTCTCAATAATTTAAGCAGGCACAATTTTACTCTTTTCATGCAACTTTGTCGCTCAAGCCTTGATTTTGTGGAATTCAACTTTATACTTTTAAATCCTCTTGTATTGATGGAAGCGCCTACAATTAAATTAATAAGAAGAAGAAGCCATGCTCCTATTTTAATTGAATATAATAAAAACATGAAAGGCCATGTAACATTAGTTACTAATCTCATTGTCTACAATTTCATCATTTACGTCTTAAATAATTCGAGAATCTTCAAAAGTATTGAGTATTCAATGATTTTATCAATGTTATAAAGGTTAATTATAAAAAAACTAACCCATGTTTTGGCCTTATTGCAATAAGTTGACCTGAGTTTTTTTTTTTTTTTTTTGATAAATGATCGACCCATGAAAATGTCTGTTTTGTCCCATCCAAAAAATCTATTCGTCATCACATATTTGTCACATGCCCTTTAGAAAAAAGACTTACCTTCCCTCTTTCTTTTTCGAAAATAAGAAAACAATACTAACGCTCACTTCCTCTCTCCCAAAAGCACACGCACATGGAAAACCCTAATCCCTTAGCCAACTGATTGAAACCCCTATCCCATTCACTAGAGAAAAAGCTTGTAATAATCGAACTATCCAATCCTTAAAGAAGCAATGTCATGCCCTAGGTCACACAATCACGGATAGGAAACTCTAATTGCACCTTCATCTCTCTCTATGTTAGGAGAGGCGATCTTAAGCTAGCAGGAAATATTACAGACTGACCAAGTACTGGGACTAATAGTTGAAGTTGCACTTTCAATCCTGCTAGACCCCATAGCTGTAGGCCTTCTAACCATTGGGATACTTTATTTTCCAGGTTTTAGGTTAGTTCCCTTAATGAAGTGGTTTTTCTCCTCTAGTGGTTAGCCCATTAAGTAGAAGAAAGGGACAGGAAATCAAATACATACTGCTCTAGAAAAAGAAACTTCCCTAAGATCCTCCCACAAAATCTCTCTAACCCTGGCTGGTGGCAAATTTAATACGATAAGACCTTGGATCATGCCTTTAGCATGAGCAGCCATAGCATCAATTGCTCTATTTTCTTCTTTATAAGTGTGTAATATAACCACCTGCCAATCATAAAGGGTTTTGTAAAAGGAATCTGTATCAATTGCACCAACATTTAACATATTCAAAACAACTATACTATCAACTTCTAAGAAAATATTCTTAAACCCTTGTTGACAACTTAGAGATAGGCTATTGTATACACCATTGAGCTTAGCCAACATTATGGATCTAGGGCTAATGTTGTTGCAGAACATCTTTAGCTAAGCTCCATTAGAATCTCGAATTAGACCTCCCGCCATGGCCTATCCATGTTCAAGACTAAATGACCCATCAGTATTAAGCTTAACCGAATCTACCACAAGTGGATTCCAACAAATAAAATGCTACCCTCTAGGAGAAAGAAATCTATCAATAGATTCCATAGCTTTCTTGACTAGGGTAGCTTGCTACAAAATAATTCTTCCACGATTCACATTCTCCATATATTCTTCCTTAAACATAAATCTGTCTCCTATTCCAGATATACCAGCAGGTTATCCCAAAGATTAGACATCAACTAGTGCCCTCATTATTGTAGATTTTCTTTGTCAAATTACCTTAGAACCAGATATCAAAATCAGAAACAAAGAAATTGTTCTCCATTCCAAAGGAATCAATTTTATCCAAATGCTTTTTGCTATATAGTAATCACGTAGGACATGAGAGTTATTCTCATCATTAGAGAGACAAATGGGACATATTGGGTGTTCTGTGATTTTTTTCTTCCACCATTCAACATTGGTCAAAAGCTTTTGATGACTTGAGATCTATAAGAAATACTTAATTCTCTTTAGACCCTTCTTATTCTAGATAGTGTTCCACAAATCTTTGTTATCAACATTCCTATGGTTTGGCAAGAGTTTGTAAGCTGAATGGATGGTAAATTTTCCACTTTTTGATAGATCCTGAAGAGGTGCATCAAAATAGAAGTAGGTAAGAATTCGTTCAAGACATTCCATTTCCAAGATCCATTCTCATCTACAAACCAACAAACTAGTTTATGTAATAAATCCTTAGGGATATTGTGATGGCATAAAAAAGGAGAGGAGTAGGAAGGGGTAGCCACCAATTAAACTAGAGTTTTGTTGAAGCCATTACCAAACCCAGCACAAACCATGCTCTACTATATTCCATACTCTTGAGATAACTTTCCCTATATTAGAAGTCTTGCCACCTACCTTAAAAAAAGAATAAAGATACTTTGAAAGATATTTACCTCATACAATTTTACACCACATTTCCTCAAAATTACATCTTATACCTTAAGCGACTTTTAACATGAAGGCTTCATTCACCCATTTCATTTTTCAAATGCCTAAACCTCCAATTGAATTGGGAAGACATACTGTATCCCAATTTATAAGATGGACTTTCCTACTCTCTTCTTGAGTACCCCAAATGAAATCTCTACAAATATTATCAATTTGATGATATATCGAGCTAGGAACTAACACCATTTGTAGTGTGTAGAGAGGTAAGCATTTAATATGATTTAATCAATGTTTCTCCCAAATGGAGAAATTAGTAGCCTGTAAGAAGAACATCTACCATTGCACTTGTCAACCAAATGAGTTAAAGGTATTTTTGAATTATGTCCAGAAAATGATCAAAACTCCAAGATATTTTCCACTTTAGATGTAGCTTTAAATCAAAATCTCTGAAAGTCTTTGCTATGGTAGGTTTCATGTTATTTCAGGAAAAATGGTTAGTTTTTTCTTTTTAATTTGATGACTAGAAGCAGCACAAAATTTTCAAAACTCTTAGATAGGTGGAATACTTAGTGGATTTTGAGAAATAAATAATGGTTTCCATCTTCCTTTATCAACTTCATCTTTTCTATCATTGAGCTAGCCTTTACATACACAAAACAAATATTATACAGCGATATAGGGTCCCCTAATGAATGCCATGAGTGAGAGAAAGAATTAATACTATTCTCGTTCCATAGATTCTCATAGGTGGAGATGAGATACAAGCTAAAATAACGTTGAATATTCATAGGAGACTTGATAATGAGAGAGTATCCTTAATGAAGCTCTAAGATGTCTATCATATGCCTTCTCCAAGTCTACTTTAATGGCCATCTAACCCATTCACTTTTTTCACTTTCATTGAATGAAAAGCTTTTGGGTAATGATAATACTACTATGATATGCCTTGGATAAAGCTTGATTGCATAGGAAGAATAAGCTTGCTCATAATGTTATTTAGCCTATTCATAATTAGTTTATTAATTTTCTTATATCAAACATTATATAAACTAATTGGATGAAATTGAGAAAATTTCTCTAGATTGTCTCCCTTACAATTTAACACAAGGCATGTTTCACTGGTTTCAAAAGTAATTTTGCTTGTATTGAAAAAAATCCCGAACCATCTCGCACACCGATCCTCCTACCAGCTTTCATTATTTTTAACAGAACAAAGCAAGAATGCCATTAGGACTAGCTGCTTTAAGAGGGCTCATGTCGAAAACTATCTTTTTAACTTCTTCCTCCTTTATAACTTCCTTTAACCTTTCAATTTCTACAGCTGATAGGAGGGAAAGTTGCTGTAGTGCGGATAATACATCTACTGTTGGGAAAATCTTCCTTATATAAGCTTTTGAAATAATTAACTGCAACGCTTTTCAACCTACTTTCATCTGAAACCACCCATCCCACCCTTAGCATCATTATATTCATTTTTTGTGGAAATATGTAGAGTTTTTTTTTGTGGAAATATGAAGAGTTTTTGTCTCCAAAATTTGCGAAATCCACTTATGCTTTTCTCCTCTAGTTGGCCTCTTCTTGAATTAAAATATCTTCTATTTCTTTTCTCAACTCCATCTCTAGCATTACTAAATTACAAGTGGAATGAGTCTCTATAGCTTTTTGGATTCCCTCTAATTGAGCTAAGATGCGCTTCTTCCTTTTGAAAATATTACAAAAACAAAGTAATTCCATAATGTGGCATCTTTCTTGAACTTCTCTAGAGCTGCTTCAAGTGGTATATTATTGTTCTACTTTATCTCCATAAATTCTCTCCAATTCTAATGAGCAAGCCATGGGGGTAGGAAGCAAAAATTCCCCTAATTAATCGCACCATTTTTTTGGTTGAAAGGTTTCACCAACAAAGGGTGATGATCTAAACAGATTTTAGGTAAATGGGTAACTTTAGTATCTTCGAAAATATCTATCAACCTATTGTTAGCCACAAATGAGTCAAATCTCTCAAATCACAAACCACGATTCAATGTAAATTTTAGCCCACAAAACGAAGTCTACTCTCTAAATTTTAAGCATGGATTGGAGCCTCTAAAAGAGTCTCCTCCTCTCTAGAAAGAAAAGCATTAAAGTCACCATCTAACAGCCGTGGGGTGTTTTGACTTACCTGCAAATTCTTTAGATCAATCCATAGCTTTTGTCTCAATCTCGAATCCAGAGTTCCATAGATTGTTGTAAACTAAAAGGAATAGCCACCTCCACAAGTTATGTTCATATAAATAAATTGTGTATGATTATAAATTGAATTCATATTCACCTTCTTCGATTAGCCAACCCAAATTCCCTCGATAAGCCCTCTACCTCAATTCTATGAGAACGTTCAAACCACAACTTTGATATAACTCTATCAACTTTCACTCCACTAATTCTTGGTTTTAATAAAGCATCTAAGATCATTAACAAAACCTTTGCTGCTTGCCACTTAGTAGTTCCAAATTAACATATCACAGCTCATCATCATTAAATATAAAGGGATATAGAAAGGATCATACCCTTGGATCTTTATTGGTCAAAGTCATCTCTAATCTCCCCCAGCAAGTCATCATTTCAATTTCGCAAAATATATACAGGAGGGATATTTAGATCAGAATTTTGCTTATTTTCAAAGAAACATTCCTTATGTAATTTAGGTTAGATCTTCTCCCTTTCCTTCCCACCATTTTCATTTTGAGTTTACAACTCAGATTGGTTGTATCCTTTTTGTTCAGAGGTCTACTAGAATTGGCTGTTCTATGTTTAATGGACTCCATCTGGCTTTAGCTCATCACCAGATCAGACTCAGTTTTATCAGAGTAAGAGGACATTTTAAGAACTATATGTTTTGATTTATCCAAAGTATTATCTTACTTTACATACTCCAATTTAGAATTGTAATGTTTGGGCCACTATAACTAAGAACTCTAAGCAAAGTGTTGGAAGTATTGAGATTAGAATCCCCTTCTATAGGCTCAAATTTAGCCTGTATCATATCACTGATCTCTTTGAGCTTACTCATTGAGGCTTCCTCACTTTCCTTTATAGGCTCAATTTCCTTATCATTCTTGGATAGAAGGACTTCATCAGCTTTTATTCTTCCTTTTGACTTGTAGACCTTCATTCTAGTATCAAGGTTTGAATTCCTAGTTAGATGATATTCTTTTCCATCACCCACCTTGTTTCCATTCTTAATCACCTTTGAATTCTACATAGATTGGGTAGTATCAGCATCTTTATTTAATTCCCAAGTGTCCTTCCTTTTGCGGAAGCAAAGCTAATATTTTTGCACCAAATATAATTTTATAGAAGTATATAGAGTGAACTATTGTACTAAAAAATCATACTGAGTTAATTCCCAAGAAAGGTTGGAGGGGTCACAAATGGTTCCACTTAAAATTCAATCTCCTCAGACAAAATTTCCCTCTAAATGTAATTTAATAGCACAATACAACTATAACTATACGCTATAATAACTATTAAGAAAGAGAATTTCTTTTGAAGAGGCTAAACTACAAAATTTTTGGATAATTTGCTAAGTGGGAGGAGGGGTCCTTATATTAATTTAGGAATGCCCCACTATCTTCAAAATTTTCCATGTAGGACATATTGCTTATGTACTTTCCACATTACAACATTCTTTTTTCATCTTTTCCATGTGGGACAACATCCCACTTAATATTTTCCATGTGGGATGAGCCACTTCTTCAACAAATCTCCACCTTGGAATTCTCACATCTTCAATCTCCTCACAAACAGTCTTTGATAGCGTCTTCAATTCTAATCTTCAAACAGGAACAATATTGATCAAGTCCAAACAAAATTTGAACTTGATCGTAGTCACTACTTTTGTCAACATATCAGTAGGATTCTCAGTAGTTTGAATTTTCTAGATTCTCACTCCACCTTCTTCCAAAATCTCCCGTACAAAGTGACATCTAACATCAATGTGCTTCTTTCTTGCATGATAAACTTGGTTCTTTGCCAATTGGATATCACTTTGACTATTGCAATGTACTTTGATGTATTTTACAAATCCCAGTTCACCAAGCAACCCTTGAAGCCAAATTGCTTCCTTTACAGCCTCTGAAATTGCCATATACTCTGCTTCTATAGTAGATAATGCAACCGTTGACTGTAAGGTAGACTTCCAATTAACTGGTGCTCTTGCGAGAATAAATATATATCATGTAGTTGATCTTCGCTTATCTAGATCACCAGCATAATCTGAATCACAATATCTAATTATATACTAACTGTCTTCCTGCTCAAATAACAATCCAACATCCACAATACCCTGGATGTAGCGTAAAATCCATTTCACAACTTGGCAATGCTCCTTTCCAGGATCATGCATGTACCTGCTCACAATCCCAACTGCCTGTGAAATGTCGAGCCTTATACACACCATAGCATACATCATGCTTCCAACAATATTTGCATACAAAACTTTTGACATATATTCCCTTTCTACTTCATTCTTTGGAGACATAGCAGTAGTAAGCTTGAAGTGAGGTGCAAGTGGAGTACTAACTGGTTTTGACTTTTCATTCATGCCAAAACGCTTTAGGACCCTTCTTAAATATTGTTTCTGAGTCAAGTAAAGCCTCTTTGCTCTTCTGTCTCTAATTATCTCCATGCAAGAATTTTCTTTACTTCACTTAGAATTTTTATCTCAAACTCCCTTTTCAATTGTGTCTTGAACTTCTCAATTTCTTTTTAACTCTTGGAAGCTATCAACATATCATTAACATACAATAGAAGATATGTGAAGAATCCATCTTGTAGCTTATGAAAATACATACAATGGTCGTATTTACTTCTTTTATACCTCTGCCTTATCATAAACTTGTCAAATCGTTTGGACCACTGCCTTGGAGATTGCTTCAATCCGTACAACGATTTTTGAAGTTTACATACTAAGTTCTCCTTTCCAGCAACTTTGAATCCTTTTGGCTAAGTCATATAGATTTCCTCTTCCAAGTCTCCATGCAAAAATGCAGTTTTTGCATCCAATTGAACTAGTTCAAAATCCAACTGTGCTACCAAAGCCAATAATATTCTAATGGAGCAGTGTTTCATAACTGGAGAAAATACTTCATTATAATCAATTCCATCCTTCTGAGCATAGCCTTTAGTCACCAATCTTGCTTTGTAGCGAATATCACCTTGGTTAAGAAATCCTTCTTTCTTTGCATATACCCATTTGTACCCAATTGCCTTCTTTCCCTTCGGAAGACTAGCCAGTTCCCATGTCTGATTCTTATGAAGGGAATGTATTTCCTTTTCCATGGCAATCCTCTACTTTTCCTCCTCTGAACTTTGGGTTGCTTCATGATAAGTGTTAGGAATGTCATCAGATGCAATTAAGTATGCACAAGCCACCATATAAGCAAAGCGAGCAAGTTTTCTAATTGTTCCCTTTAGCTTACAGGTTGCAATTGATTCAAGTTGCTATGGATGTTCTTGGGTTTGGACCTCCTCTATGTTAGAATCTCCTTCTACTATGGGAGATTCATCAACAATTACTTCATCTATTGGGATTACTGATCTTTCAAACTCCACCTGCTAAGGAGTATCATCTAACTGCTCAACATTCTCCTTTTCTAATATGGTAGATTCATCAAAAGTGACATCCCTACTAAAGATTATTTTCTTTGTCTTTGGATACTATAAACGATAACCTTTTATGCCAGAGATGGCTCCCATAAATATTGTTTTCTTTACTCTAGGATCCAACTTTGACTCCTTAACATGGTAGTATGCAGTGGAACCAAACACATGTAAGGAATCATAATTTGTAGCAGGCTTCCCAAACATTTTTCCAATGGTGTTTTCCCACTGATAGCAGTAGATGGTAAACGATTTGTGAGGTGGCATGCATATGTTATAGCCTCAGCCCAAAATTCTCTACCTAACCCAGCATTGGATAACATATATCGAACTTTCTCCAGTAATGTTCAGTTCATGCGTTCCGCTACCCCATTCTATTGTGGTGTAGATTTTACAGTGAAGTATCTAACAATGCCTTCATCTTCACAAATTATTCTAAATGGATCATTTTGGTATTCTCCACATTATTTGTAGGAAGACGTTTGATCCTTTTGCCAGTCTAAGGGTCTGTTTGGATTGTCTATTTTTCATCTGTATCTGTATCTTTTTTAAATGATATGTGTAAATATATCCGATTTGTATCTAAATTTTATCTATATTTATTCTATTTGATCTTTTGATGAGAACTGTCAACTTTTTTTTATCTATACTATTTCTTAATAAATAATTTGTTAGCAAAAAATTTGAAAAAGTGTCTGTATCTGCCGGAAAAAAGCCAAAACAAACAGACCCTAAGTTTCCATCATCTTTTTCCATTTAAAGAATACTCCTAATACTTCATCCTTTGTCTTCATCGTGTACACCTAAACTCTTCGGGAATAATCATCAATAAAGGTTACATAATAATGTTTTCCTACTAAAGAGCTTGTTTTAGAGGGTCCCCACACATCAGAGTGAACATAATCCAAAATACCCTCAGTATTATGGATTGCTGTTCCAAATTTCACTTGTTTGTTTCCCTTAGACACAATGCTCATAAAATCCAATTTGCAAGTCCGACTCCTTTAAAAAATCCTTGTTTTATGAGCATATTTAAGACTTTTCACCTGATGCCCTAAACGCATACGCCCTAACTGATTGCTTCTAAGTTTTGATCATTTGTGGATGTCATTGCGATTTCCCTATAACTGTACACCTGAGTAGTGATAAAGATTATTGTTTTTTTGAGTTCCCCTCATCACTATACGTGCACCAGAAATGATCTTCATTATTCCATCTTTTACTCTTATTTCAAACCCTTTTGATTCTAAGGTTCCTATAGAAATAAGATTCTTCCTCAATTCTAGAACATACCGAACACCTGTTAAAGTTATAATTGACCCATCTTGATTTCTCAGGTGAATTGAACCAATCCCATATGTATTGAGAGGAATATTATTTGCTGTGTAAACAATTTTATCCTTTGTTTCTTTAAAGTCAAAGAACCAATCCTTATGAGGACACATGTGATAACTACAAGCCGAATCGACCATCCATATATTAGAAGCACTAGTTGATGATGTAGGAAGTGAGCGATTTGACTCCACATCATCAAATTCAACTACATTTGATACTGTTAAAGCCTTTCCTTTATTAGATTTGTCCTTATTTTTCAATTTTGGACAATCCTTCTTCCAATGTCCTTTTTCTCAACAAAAGGCACATTGATCTTTGCTAAGTTTAGGCCTTGACTTAGATCACCCCTTTGTTCCTTTACTCTTATTAAATGAACGACCTCCAACTGCCAAAGCTTTTGCATCTCCATTTGAGCTTCCTTGCTTGTCCTTCTTTCTCAATTCATAACTATACAAGGCAACACATACTTCACTAAGAGATACATCAGCCTTCCAGTGAAGTAGAGTAGTTTCAAGAAACTTAAACTCCTCAGGAAGTGATCCCAACAACATTAAAGCCAGATCTTCATCTTTAAAAGTCTCATCCATATTCATTAAATCGGTAACCAACTGATTAAAGCTGGTAATGTGACTATTCATAGTGGTACCGGGAGAATAAGTGAAACGAAATAGCATCCTCTTCATGTAGAGCTTATTTTGACTGCTTTTCTTCATAAATTTCTCCTCTAATGCCATCCATAATCTATGTGTAGAGATTTCATTAGAAAAAGCATATCTCTGCTCTCTGGAAAGGTACGAACGAATTGTACCACATGCTAACCGATTGATAGTTTTCCAATCTTTCTCCTTAACCTCATTTGGTTTCATTTCTTCAATGGCAATGTCTATGCCTTGTTGAAAGAGTGCATCTAGAACCTCACTTTGCCACATACCAAAATGGCCTGATCCATCAAAATCTCCACTGCAAGTTTTGTATTTGTCACAATGGTTCTTGCATAAATGGAAGATAATGGAATGGATTTTCCTATATTTTCTTCCATTTCGATAACAACTATCCTTCAATAGCCCTTAATGCAGATGCCAAATAGTCTAAGGAAATCTTTTATGATGTGGAAGATCAGAAAAAAGGGCAACCACAAAGCATACTAAGAGTACACTTGACTCTGATGCTAATAGCCTAAGGAAATCTTTTATGAGTGGAAAATCAAATAACACTGCGACCACAGAGCATACTAAGAGTAACTCTTGCTCTGATACCAATTATTGCGGAAGCAAGCTAATATTTCTGCACCAAATATAATTTTATAGATGTATATAGAGTGAACTATTGTATTGAAAAATCACACTGAGTTAATTCCAAAAAAGATTGGAGGGGTCACAAACGGTCCCGCTTAAATCCAATCTCCTCAGATAGAATTTCCCTATAAATGTAATTTAATACCACAAACAACACTACAACTATACTCTATAATAACTATTGAAAGACAATAAAGTAAAGAATACCAGAAATTAACAAGGTTCGGTCAATTATGCCTACGTCCTCAGACACTATCAAAACTTTTATTTTCACTCAAAACACTACAAATTGAAATATTACAAAATGGAGAAAGAGGAGAATTTCTTTGAAGTGGCTAAACTACAAAATTTTTGGATGATTTGCTAAGTGGAGGAGGGGGTCCTTATATTGCTTTAGGAATGCTACACTTTCTTCAAAATTTTTCATGTAGGACATATTGCTTATATACTTTCCCATTAAAACATTCTTTTTTCATCTTTTCCATGTGGGACAACATCCCAACTTAATATTTTCCATGTGGGATGAGCCACTTTCTTCAACACTTCCATTTATCCTCATCCACAATATTGGCAAGTAAATCAAAACATGATCTTCTTTGATTATTTTCCCTTAATTCTAGGTTCTTTCCATCCAATTCATAATTTCTTTATTCAACTTTCTTCTTGCTTGTCTTAGTGCATGCATCCATGGACTAAAGTTATCTTTGTACTCTTGGAGATCCCCTTCATCATCAGCAAGAACGTGGTCTCCTTCCAAATGAATAGCATTATTTGATGGCTTTGATTTGTAGATAAGACAATAACTATTTTACTTACCTGTTCCTCCTTGTCTTGTTCGACAACATGACCATATTTCCACACAGGAAACATATAATTGGAGATCCTCATACTTAACTCTTTGCATCCTTTGATCAACTATAATATGGAAACAAGAGGCTTTTAAGTTTGAGACCAATTGTAGCTCTCACAAATTTACCTCTATTAGTTTCCTCTGTTTTATAATCTATCTTCATAAAAGTTCTAACCAACCTTACAATAGCCTAATAACACTTTTATTATAATATTGGAAAGGCATACTGGGATCTTACCAAGAAATTAACAATATTAATGTTCTTATCTAATGCATCGAAGAAGGACTTCTGACTGTACTAAGATTGGCCTAGAATTACCATGGACCCCCTTAAGTGCATTCGAGTAATCCTCAAAATTATTTAATCAAATAAAAAAATAGTCATTGTCTAAATCTATAATTTTCACCTCCCCAATTGGCTTCCATAAACTATAAATCCTATTTTCAGTATATGATAACCATTGATCTCCCTAAGAGTTTAACTACCAATATGTTCTTCATAGAATCTAGCATTTAATTGTTGAGCTTTATTAGAGAATTGAAACAGTAGGAATCCCTTCTTCTTCAGATACATTAAAATCCTCTCATCAATCTCAAAATCACCTTTTTCTCTAGCTTCAGCCTCCTTGCTCCTTTCTCCCATGAGAGTATCTCTAAACGATAACAGGGGACTATGGAAAGATAAAGTTTCCATGCGGTTCCTCACCTTTTTGGTAGCACGATCGTTTTTGGATAGGTCTAGTTAGGAAACCTTTAGGGAAACTTGAGCATCAAACATTTCTCTAATAGCTTTTTTCATCTCTCTATGTTTTCTTCAATGCACGAAAGCCTCAAAACGTTGTCTTTAGGTAGGTATGTCATATACTCACTTTTCATGTAAGGGTTCATATCTATTTGTCTTTAAGTCTACATTTTAGCTTCAATGTGTAAGTTATTACTAGTTGAAGAAATACCATGATTTTGTTTAGAATAAGCAAAAGTTAGGTAACATTGGAATTAGAGTCTACAAATGCTTTTCTTTTTTTTTTTTTTCCTATTGTTTGTAGTAAATGATTATGTTGCCTTCCGCAAAAAGCATAGACGCAGTCCCACTATTTTACTTCTTCTATGGTTGGATAGTGCGATTAAAGCAAGCTTCTTCCCCAGTGTATGGGATTAAGGTTATGATCGGTAGGCTGAAGGGTTAAGGTTTTCCATGTCTATGTGCTATTAGGAGAGGAGTAAGCATTAGTATTGTTTTTAGGCTTCTAGAGGAAAAAAGGTGGGTGTCTTTTTTTAAAAGGTACGTGACAAACATGTGATGACTAATGAATTTTTTGAATGAACGAAAATAGACTTTTTTCATGGCTCAATCCTTTGTCAAGGAAAAAAAAACTCAGTAAGTTAATTGCAATAAGGCCAAAAAATATGTTAGTTTTTTGTAATTAACTCTAAAATTTATTGTGAAATTAGAATATCTTACTTATAAACTGCTTATTATACACTCAAAGTAAATAAGGGTAATTTACAAAATCATTATCATTATTTTTGAACTTTTAAAAGTGATGCGCTTTGTTTCATTTATTATTATATTATTTTGAAAAACAACTAAGTTGTGATTATTTATTTATTATTTAAAATATCAGAGTATATGTTATATTATAATTGATCCCAAATAAATAGATTTAATTAAATAATATTACAAAACAATTTTAATAAGATAAACTCATCACATATACAAATTAGAAAAAAAGAACTCAAAATATTATATTAGAAAAAACTATGAACCAAGTCATGCTAAGTTGGTTGCATGACATACAATCCACTTCATCACACTTCATGCTATTGGACCTAATGTGATTGCACACACCTTAGCCACCCGATAAATGTTTCAATGGTATTAACACACAGCATGGAATACTTGATGGCATTTAAATACCAGTAAAGTTTCTTCATGTTGATAGTATTATAAAAATAATGCACCATTTCCACCATTTGTTTAAAAACACATAGTTACTTACTTGCCACTCGCCTAGTGAAATGATCCAAACACAAGTCATTAGGAATTGAAATTAGTTAGAGTCAATAAAAGCCAATTGAAGTAATATAGGAACTTAAACAACCAGAATTTCAAAGATTTCCAAATAAGTCCTAATTGATAATTTAAGATTTGGAGAAATTAAAAAAATAATGAATACTAAAAATAAATTAAACTAGAATTTAAAAATATTTTTATGTGAAATATTTATAAGACAAATCGAATATAATGCTTTTAGAGCTCTAAAATTTTCGTAAACTACCATTTTGTCCTAAGTAAGAAACAGAGAAAAAAAATTATATTTTGGAAATAAGTTAAAATGGTAATAATAAATTGGATGATAATTAAAATCATAATTATCCCTTCAAAATTTAAAACCTAAACTAGCCAAGATTTACATATAGAAAATTAGACACTCCCACTTTGCCATGTGAAACAATCTAAGATACACATCATTTTCCTTCTAAAACCCTAATCCTACCTTTAGCACCCCTCCTATTTAAACTTTCTTTACCGTTTTCTACCTCCTCTTTCTTTATGGAATAACCTCTCTAAGCTTAAGATAAGCTTCTAAAACCCTAAACTCTCAATGACTTCCATTAATACTAATTAAGAAGGGCTAATAGACATTAGCACTAATTAGTGTTTTTACCATGTTTTCCATAGGGTGAAGCAGGAGATGAACAAGTAATAGAAAGAGGGAAGCTATATAACATGTCCAACATTCCTAATAAGGTAAGGGTAGTATTTTAAAGTGTTATAACATGAGTTTTATAGCTTCCTAAGCTTGAAAATTCACTTAGGTATATTGGTGCATGTCTTGGTTGTAAAAATCAGAGTAATGGAGTGGTGTTAAGCCTTGAATCTTCATAGTAGCTGAAATAAGAGGATTGTTGCATTTGAGAGAAGGTAAGACACTAAATCAACTTATAAATGAGATATTTTCTATTTATTGCAATGGATTTTCCATTTCTTATGTAAGGTAGTAGATAAACTAGGTATCGATTGGTATTTGCTGCTAAAAATGAGATAAAATGGTTATAGTGTTAGATATTAATGCAGAAGTTGAAATCTTGGAGGAAGAGACAATTTGGATATACTTGTGGTTTGAATGAAGTTTAAATGGGTGAAAATTGATGTAAATAATGTTTAATGTGAATAAACTTATTAAGGAATCATAGGAAATGGAAATTTGATGTTAAACTTGGGAAACTTGAATCAAATGATTAATAATGAAGAAATGAAATTTGGGTTGACATGTGATACGACCAATCACAGCTAAATTAACTTTAAACGCTATTCTTACTTCATGACTAATCTTTAAGCAGGTGTACATATCAGATGTCGTATAGATTTAAGCACAGGGTCGTTTTACTAGGACATATAACTATTAGTAATTACCTTAATTCCACTATCTAGCTAATATAATTCAAGTAATATAATATATCTCAATAATTAATTAGTTAACCTCCAGTAAATGAGTGTCATGCTTCTAAGAATTATCAATTACAATAAAACTACCCCTGATATTAATTCAGTACTAACCCTAATTTTCATTCTCTGTAAAATATTCATTATTGTTCAGTTTAATCATTGAACCGCAGGAATCCCTAATTTTATCAACAACTTTTTTCAAGAAAATTGAATTATAACCTTATGATTAATGGAAATATCTTTCATCATTAGATATATGTAAGATTGCATTAAAATTCATGATTTCGTAACAATATCAAATTTTTATGTAGAAAGTTCATGTTATCTGTGTCTATAATCGTATATAAACATCTCCATTCATGTAGGATTTATCTCCTTAATTGATCTTTTGACCTAAATAACAAGAATCATGCATTGATATAATAATGTGCACATATTAAATCAAAGGAACAATAAATACACATGAATAGATTCAATAATACATAAACTTCCATTAATGAAACAATCAAGTCTTTATATTAGGGTTATGGTTTCTCAAGACATATGGTATAAAGATCTATTTTTCGATAGATAAAGATTTACAGAGATAGAGTATAGAAAAATAGAAGAAAATCATGATGAAAATCCCTTTTGATCAACGTCTTATGATCTCAATTTGAGCTCCTATATGTTTCTACTCTAAAATGCCTATTTTCCTCTCTAAGTTCTGTAGGAATGAAGGTATCTCCTCCCAAAATAACGAATAAAGGTAGCTATTTCCAGGTAGGATCAAAGCAAACACAGGTCATGTAGGGTCATAAACCGACGATTTCTTCTAAAAGCAATTCTACAGGGCCTTGAGCACGGCTTGTGTAGGGTACTCATGTAAGCTTCAAAAACATTCTAATCATTTTCCTCCTACACAAGCTTCATGCATGACTTGTGTAGCTTCTAATGTACACTTTATATCATTTGATAAAAATTTGTGTCCTACATAAGTATTCTACACAGGTTGTATAAAAAATCATGTATGTTGTAAATCTTCAATGTGAGCATTTCTTCACAAAAACCTCCTTTAGTTCATCCAAATGTCTTGATTAAGCTCATTATCTTCTCTTGTTCATGAAGTAACATTTGCATCCAATAAGTATCCTTTTCTTAATAAATTACATAAAATTTATATGAAATATTACTAAATTAATGCATATAATAAGGATCTTTTAACACTTATCAAACTTCACCACATTTAACCATTTGCTTGTCCTCAAGAAAATAATTAAGAACAATGAAATCCATCATCAATTATACCCAAAAGTTCCATGTAAATTCAACTCTTATAATAGCAATCAATTGTCAATTTAGAACATACTAAAATTCAACTTTCGTGCCTTCTGCTCAAACTTACCATATTTGTACTTGACATACCAGAATCAAAATTTTAAAACTAATCCAAGTGAATCAAACTTTAACCTCACTATTTAATAACAGCTTTCAAAGTTATAAAGTAAACACAAAGTGAAATAGAGCAAAAGTTACCCAATTATACTTCAACCATCTACTCAATCATATATAATTCCTTCAACCACTTCTCTAAGCATAACAATCTAGAGTAAAAGGATATTGCATCCATCTTGCCCTTGAATTTTCTTCTTTCATTTGATCTCTTCAAAATTTTCATTTGTTCTTTTCTATTTTTAGGTAAGCTTCTTGGCCCATGTATCAAGTTTTTGGTTGATAATCTCGAATTCATCACCCAAGTTAAGAAACGTTATTCCCTTTAAAAGAGGGCATCCCTTAGACTTACTCACTCAAGTCAATAGGCTTATTTTCATTTTTTTTTTTAGTTAATAGCGAGGAACAAATCTTGATCTTCTGAGCAAACTAGACCCACCCATATAAAATGAATTTTCTTTTTACTAGCTTTTCATTGTCAGTAAAGGGATTAGACTTCACTCTTCTGAGGAACCAAAGTCCGCCCTTACTAACTAAGCCTTTTTATTTAATTGGTTTCATTTCTTTTTTTTTTTATTTTAAAGAGATAATCAAGAAGAATCATCAAGTGAATAACTTCATTGATCCTTTCATTAGAGATTAAATGAGCTCTCAAAATTTTTGGAAAGTAACTGTATAACTCTTAAGCTTAGAAACATAACCAATTGATTTGTAACTAAAGACCTTTATCCATTTCTAAACTCTAGATTCCAATATTTAGAAATAAGTAAATTTACCTCACCTAGATTTTATTATACAATTTTGACTAGGTATGAAAAATTGAAAGTAAGCGAGTAAAGCATAAAGTTGCTTTTCATTTTTGAATGTAAAACTCAACAACTTATTGATTACAATTTCAAGATTTTCATAATTTTCAATTCGTATCATTCATCTTAAGCGAGGTACTTTTAAATAAAAGTGCATAATGCATTATATAACAAAAGTACAAAACAGACCAATTTTCTTCATCTTTCTAAATTATCACTTCCCTATACTTAGAGTGAGGCATTATCCTCAATGTCTACCATAGCATATAAATTCAGGAAATAACAAAAAGAAAGAAAGTAAAAGTAAAAAGAAGTGAGACTTCCCTAGTTTGAGATTGCAAATAAAGCAAAGCATTGGAAAGTCAATTGAGATGGTGGAGCAAATAGCAACAATTGTACATTTGAGTTCCTCGTAGAAGCTTATGCTACACAAAATCATAAAAAAAAAAAAAAGAAAAACAAAATATAGCTTCTAGAAGTTAGTCTATCCTACAAAGTCTTGGATCGATCATAAAAAATAACAATAAAGAGTTTGCTCAAAAAGAGTGCTCATCAATAAAACATGCTTGATAAGTAAACAAAGTAGCCAAAAATCATTAAAAAGAAATACAAATATCAAATAATTAATCAGTCTTCTCCATCTTAATCTTACTTAGAATCACCACCTTATCCTTCTTCTTCTTCATATCCATTTCTTCCCTATATCTTAAAAAAATGATAATAGTACACTTGTAATTAAACCAGGGAAAAATATAAGTCCTATGAAAAATGTAGATATTAGGGTATCTACAATACATGTACAACAAATCAACTACAAAGAAACTCAATTAGAACCAACTAGTGCACATAAAGAAAATAGGACATGTATTATGGGCATACACGACTATCCCACACAGGCTGTGTAGGATGGTTGTATAGAGACATAGAGTGATGAATTTGAATCGAATAAGAACGTGCTAAATCACTTGTGTAGAAGCTCGTGTACATGTTCATATAGTAATTTAAAAAAATCAATTTCTAAAAGGTAAAAAACCATCATCCTATGGATTCAAAATGCAAAAAACCCAAATTTCATCATTTTAAGCCTTAATTATCACAATTATGATGAATCATGGATGAAATTCCTATGCTACATTTTTTCTTTGTTATAATGAAGGAATTACATGAAAAACACAGAAGCCTGAATTTTCATTATAGTAAAAAATAAACTTGAACCCTATATTGGTAATGCATGTGGCTTGTGTGATGCTTAGAGATCGTGTCATATGTCAAAGTTCAAACACACATTTAAGATGAGTTTAATAATTGTATAACAACATAAATCATGGTAATCCCAAGTACTTACTGTTCTTGAACATTATTACATCCACGCGAGAGAAAGGAGAGATGACAAGAAGCAAGGTAAATGAAGTGGAGAGAAAGATGGAAGTACATACCTTATAGTGAAGTCATGATTTAACATGGCATGGATGAGTGTAACGAAGTGTTGTTGTGTGTGTCTAGTAGAGAGGGGAGGATGATTGAAGCTTTAGGCCATACATGAGTAGGTTGAAATGAAGGAGTGTAGGGTGTTAGTTGGACATACATAACCATTATACACAAGCTGTGCTCGAAGGCTGTGTAGACATGAAATTCTTCCAAAATGTTTGGTATGTTGTACACAACCACTCGAACACAAGCTGTGTTCGATGGTTATGTAGGATTGAACTTTTTTTTTTTAAATATGGATCACAAGTTGCACATGACCTTTGAACATAAGCTATGTTCGATAGTTATGTAGGAAAGGAAATTTGACCTAAGAGCTACAGATATTGTCAAAAACCCAAACACAAGCTATATGTGATGGTTATGCAGATTGGAAAACTTGCTTAGAATCCCACAATTTAGTAATGCAACTTGAACACAGGTTTTGTTCATTAGTTATGTAGGAAAAAAATTTTGCATAGAATGTTTGTGGGGCTCTACATTTCTTGAACACGACATGTTCATTGGTTGTGTAGAGCTAAAATTTTCCACAAAATGTAGAGTTGCTTGTACTTGACCATGAACACAAGTTGTGTTCAATAGTGGTGAATATGTGAAAACTTACCTTATTCACCTCTGAAAACATGCCTTAACACTAATGTATGGTTTGGTTCTTCCCTTCACTTAGAGCTTAAAAATGACTCCCTTTCTTGAACTTTAGTGGATATGCCTACAATATACAAAGAGAGTACTAAGCATAGTGATGAAAAAGTCGACAAAAAGAAATGAAAATTACCATGCCAAACATGGAATGCCTCCTAGGAAGCACTGTGATTTAAAGTCCTCAGCCTAATGTTAACCTTTCCACATGAATCCCATGAGAATGCTTCCACTTCCATTTTTTAAAGTTAATAAGGATTTCCTTTCTCATTCTTGATCCAGTTTTTTTAAGAGTCAATTTCCCTATTCTTAGATATCATGGGTTGTTTTTATTTTTTTTTTATACGGAGTGTATTTATAAATTGATGGTATTGGCTAAAATTCTATGATATAACCTAGAGGTTCTGGTACACCTCTTGAGGTTCATCATCTCCTAAAGATTTTAATGATTTGAATAAATGGAGAGAAATCGATATCCTCAATTTCTATCTCTTGTTTAATCTCTCCAAACATCTCTTTTCTGGGGTAAATTGAGGAAGGTCCTCTAAATAAATGTTTGCAAGATTAAAGCACTAGGGAAATAATTAAGATATAAAAAATTAGTCTCTTCGAATTCATCATTTTCCTTAGTAGTTTCCAAATCATCTTCATGATTTCTCAAATATATCCTATGATCTACAAATTCATTCTCCTTCTCTAATAACTTATCTTTCACTTTTAATGACTTCTCAAGTTATATATCGAGATCATTTTCACCTAATGCATCAAAAGAACTTGTAATTATCTCCTTATTTACTCCCTCATGTCTCTTAAGAGTTTCTAAAGATTCGATTAACCTAGATACCCACCATTGGGATGTCTTAGAAAAGTGGTCAATTCTTCTAAGCTTATGAGTTTGTAAAGAATAGAAGCATAAAATTGCCATGAGTTCGCTTCAGAAAGTACTTGCACCATCCTAATAAATGATTCTAAATTATCATATATTGTATTAATGATCTACTAGAACATGGATTTTGTTTGAGGATCTTTTTAGTATGGCTCAAGGAGAAAGATGATGTGGTCAATGTGGCCTGAGTATGGTCATAATGTGAGAAAAATGCGAGACAAGTCTCTAACTTGACATCCAAAAGTCCAATGTCTACCACAACATTCCCTACAAATCATATCATCGAGATCATAGGGCTAATATCTAGAAACTCTTGATAAAGAGCAAATAAAGGAGAATGCATTTGCATACAAATGAGTTGGAGGATGATAATATGGATTATGGTGCTCATAATACTCGTGATTACCTCCACAATACCAATACATATATCCCTTGCAATTCATAGTTCACATAGTTACAAAAGACTCAAGAACACAATCAATGAAACAAATAACCCACAAAACCATAAAACAAAATTTTGCATAAATTAGCAGCTTTTAGTGTTCCTAATATTATTAGCTCCCTAGTAACGATGCCAAAAACTTGATACCATCAATTGACCTAAATTAAAATTTAAAACCCTATTCTTACTCCATGATTGATCTTTAAGTAAGTGTACCTATCAAATGTAGTGCAGATTTAAGCATGAAGGTTGTTCCACCAAAACCTATAACTATTAGTAATTACCTTAATTCCACTATCTAGCTAATATAATTCGAGTAATATAATATATCTAAATAATTAATTAATTAAACATAGTAAAATGAGTGTCACGCTTCTAAGAATTATCAATTACAAAAAACTACCCCTGATCTTAATTTACCACTAACCCTAATTATCAATCTTTATAAGAATTCATTAATGGTTCATATACATTCTTGAACTGTAAGTGATAGCCCTCTAATTGGGGTTATCGAGTCTTAAAACTTATAAACCTAATCTTCTACTTTAACTTGATCTTTATAGGCAAGTATACCTATCATTTTAGTAGTATGGAGTAGAGTATAGGATCGTCTCCATAGGGAATGGATACAAATAAGTACAAATTAATCCTCCTATTATCTAGCAAATCAAATTATCAAGGAATTAAATGTCAAAACTCTAAATTAACTAACTAAATTAGACTAATCCACAATTGAATTATAATTAACATAATAATCACTAAACAATTCACTAAATCACGGTTGACAAACAGACTTACTTCACCACATTACATGAGTTATTAATGGAGTTTATCCTAACAATCGTTATTTGTAGGGAATCATTAATTATAAGCATTCTTCTCAGAATTACTAACTCTTAATCTTAATTGTGTCTAATAGAATCTCTCCTAATTTAATAGCTAATTAAAACTATATTAATGTCGTAACTTAATATCAGATTCCAAGAAAATATAGCAACTTTCCTAATAACATCTCTATTATCAGGATTAAGTTGTTCTAGTGAATTAGATATGTTCAATACAATTGTCTCTCGACATATTATATCGAAATCTATCCTAAGTTAGTGTCATACACTACATCAGCCTTAGATGTATTAATCCAATCCACTAAAAACTAACAATTACCAGGAAATTAAGAAGTTCAAGCTTATATTCATGCTAATATGATGTTGCAAGACCTAATTCACTACTCACACATGGTAAACTAAGAATATAAACAATTAAATTGTAGAAATGAAACATAGTATGACATATGAATAGGGAAAAGAAGAAAAACCCTTTTTGATTTACAATAGTAGAAGTCTTTACAATGAACAAAAATAAAAAATTCCTGTCTTCTCTCTCGAGTTCTTCCGGGAAAGTTACAGAATACAACACTCAATGTCACTACAATAATCTCTAAGATGTTCTCCTATTGCAAAGGTTACCAAAAAATGAACTGGTGTGTGTGTGTGGATTAATGTCTAGGTGTTCTTTGGAGGAATGTGTGTCGTGTAATTTATACCCACACTGTTTCTTGAAGAGGTCCTAATGAAAATATGCAACTTTTACTAGGAAATACACTATTTGAAGAAGAAAATATGAAAGTCATAATCATGCCTCTCAAGAGATCACACCCATGATATCAGTTAAATGTAGGATTTTTGCTTCTTTAAACCCAAAGTCATAGGCATGATTTACCCCTTAGTAAGTATAGTACTCTCAAATTTCATTCATATCTCAACTTCTTGCTTGTGATATCCAACACTATAATTCTTAATATTGTGGCTTTCCATGAATCACTCCCATAACCCAGCCTTTGGTAGACACTGTTCTTCAATTTTTTCCATTTCTTCATGTATCACGAACGTGACTTTGAATACCATTGCTCTAATTTCTTCCTCAATTCCATGAATCACTCTCGTGATTTGGTCTTTGGTAGGTAATAGACTTGAAATTTCTCTTTGCTCCAAGAATCACGATCATGATTTTGTTGTCCATATGCTTCCCTTTGCATCCTTGATTTCTCCTCATCACAATTCTCTTCTAATTCCTTCTAATATCTCTAATATGCTCCAACTTGACCATGAATATATATCCTAACGAAGTATCAATTCTAATACAAATCACATCAATAAACGATAAATTGGACTTAATTAGCTGTTAAGAACATGGTTAAATCATGCTATTGCCAAGAATTCCTAATTTCATCAAAACTTTTTCAAAATCGAATTCTAACTGTTATGACTAATGGAAATGTCTTTCACCATTAGTTACATACAATATTGCATTAAAATTCATGATTCCATAATAGGATCAAATCTTTATGTGGAAAGTTTTATGTTACCTATGTCTATAATCACATACAAACTTCCCTATTCATGTAAGATTTATCATATTAATTGGTCTTTCGACCTAATTAATAAGACCCATGCATTGATATAATACTACACACATATTAAATCAAAGGAACAATAAATACACATGAATACATTCAAGAATACATGAACTTTCATTAATAAAAGAGACAAGTCTTTACTTTAAGGTTTACGTGTCTCAAGACTTAAGGTATAAAGATTTATTTTTCAATAAAGAAAGATTTACAAATATAGAGTATAGAAAAATAGAAGGAAATCATGATTAAAACCTCTTTTGGTTGATGTCTTGTGATTTTGATTGAGCTCCTGTGTTTCTCATTTCTAAAATGCCTATTTTGTTCTCTAAGGTTTGTAAGAATGAAGATATCCTCCTAAAACAATAAATAAAGGTAGCTATTTGTAGATAGGATCAAAATTAACCCTATATAGCCATTATATACGGCCCGTGTTCAGGATCGTATAGGATTACAAATCCAAGATTTCTTATAAAAACACTTCTACATGATCCCGAATACTGCTTGTGTAGAATGCCCGTGTAGACTTCAAAAAATTTTTGATCATTTTTCTCTTTCTACACAAGCTTCCTATATGGCTTGTGTAGCTCTTGGTGTAAACTTTTAATCACATTCTAGTCAAAATTGTGTCCTACACCAAAGTTCTACACAGGCTGTGTAGAAAGTTATATATGTTGTAAATCTTCAATGTGCACATTTCTTCACCAAAACCTCCTTTAATTCATCCAAATGTCTTGGATAAGCTCATTATCTTCTTTTAATCTTGAAATTAACATTGTAATCCAATAAGTATACTTTTCTTTAATAAATCACATAAAATTCATACAATATTACCAAATTAATGCATATAATAAGGATCTTTTAACGCTTATCAATTTGCTTAGGATGACCCATAGGAGGCCTTATCTATCTCTAGAGTTCACTTGGGTTAATATGCCTTGCGATATGGCCTATATGGGAGGTTGAATCACTCTTTGGAGTTCACTAGGGCCAATATAGCCTACAATACGACCCATATGGGAGGTCATATCACTCTCTAGAGTTCACTAAGACCAGTATGCCTTACGATATGGCTGATATGGGGGGTTGTATAGTCAATATGCCCTGTGAGACGACCCATATGGAGCCATACCTCCCGCACCAAACCATATAAGAGGTGTTACACTTCTCTAATAAACCTTGTTTATGAACCAAGGCCTCCACTACACTATGGGCAACGCCATTAATGGTCATCTCAAACCTAACCCAAAAACTGCCATAACCCCTTACATGGGACATGCCCTATTAGGAGTTACTCCTATTTTTGTCTTTTCCAAACATTAAAATCTCTAGTCTTTAACTTGAAAAACCTTGAAATCTTATGTAAACAATACACTGTAAACCCCGAAAACTTCCACCATACGATACGACTCTACAGTACAAATTATGAACTGACAGTAACCCTAGGAGTTAAACAGAATCTCTAGATTAGATAGACACTTTAAATTTGATCGGTTTGGGGCTCGTAAACTTCATAAAATAACTTCTTTGACCCCAATAGATCCAAAAACGAGATTTCGTATCTGGAATTGATAATTCAAGGTATGATCAAAGGAAACTTTAAATTTCAAAACCGAATCCTTGTCAAACAAATAGATTAAACGGAGAAAACCTAAATATAGATATTAAGTGATTACTTTAGTATTCAATAGAAACCTAGAACTAAAACAAGGTATAGTAACAAACCTATATTTGCATTGGAACCCTAAAATTTGAGATTTGTAGTCAGTAATAAACTACATTGATAAGATTTCATAGTGAGCATCCAAATCTAATATATATAACCAATTTAGCCTATATATTAGTAGTAATATTAAGTAAACGACTTGATAGGGTTTTAGTTAGAAAATTGTGATCTTAAGATGAACTGTTAGGATTATAAATACCTAATAAAAACATAAACTGATGTATAACTTGAGATCTAGACCTCAAACACAGATTTGAATCATACCAATATTCGAATTAGGGTTTTCTAAAGCTCTTGGAGCCTGAAACGAAAATTGACCCGAAAAGCTTATAAAACCTAAATCGCGTAGGATAAACTTTTCTTAAACAAATAAATACGTACTATTAAAACTTAAATTTGTACTTTTTGTTAAACTAAACATCTTGTAGGATTCATTAAAGACGTTTGTACATATATATTTACATATATAAGCTAAAATATACCCTAATAATGTAATAAACTACCCGAAAACTCAACTAAATAAAATCTAACTAATATATAATTAGTATATAAGTGTAAAAACAACTTGCAGAGACGTTATATATGTTTTGAAGGGCTGGGATTCTCTAAAGTATGTGAGCCGGATTTCCCTCAATAATTTACATTGAAGTCAATATATATCTAACCTAAGCCAATACAAACCGGCCAAATCACCCCCATATTAATGATAAACAAACAAGGAAATGAATGAACACAAACAGCAATTCATTCCAAATCTAAGCAATAAACACGCCAAAGAATTGCATTCGTTTTATATATATATATACATATACCTTAACGAATTTAAATGGAAAGGCAAACGAACTTCAAACTCTCTCAAACTTTCCAGAATACAACTACAACCTATTAGGAGTCGAACCAACCCAGAAACCGATTTTTAAACGCACGCATCAATCCAGTTCGAAAATCTGAACAAAAACTGGGAAAAACGCATGAAAAACGAGCTTGAGGTAAGTGATTCTATTCCGCGAGTTTTCTTTCAATTCTAAGGATTGATACTGACTTCTAAACATCCTAGGAAGCAAACCAAGTCCATTAGGAGCTTCGGATTTCACCGAGAAGTCACAACGAAGGTGATTTTCCCAAACCCTAACGAGCTTGATGATCCAAAATCGTGGGTAACATGTTGTTTTTTATTGTTTTTCTTGGATATTCAAGTAAATGAGGTTCCTAGGAGTCCATAGGATCCAAAATCCCGACGTTTAACGTGGGATTGATCGGAAATGGCCGTAGCTCATCGGGGAAGAGGTGAACAGTGATCCCGATGAGCACGGGCTGGGTACACGGGCGTGTTTAACCCATGTACCTCTCGGCCAATTTAAAAAAAAAAAGAAAAAAAAGAAAGAAAACGAAACTAAATAAATATAAGTATATATATAAATAATAATATAAGTAATTTTAGAATTTTATTATTATTTCTGCATTTATTTATTTTTTGGAATAGTAATAGTAATATTATAGTATAATACTATAAAATCAGAATTTATTTATTTATTTAAATTTAAAATAAATTATTTTCTGACCTATTAAATATATGATGTTTAAATATTTAATCTATTATTACTAATCCAAAAAGAATTTTTAGAAATATAAATTACTTTGTTAAGTAATTTCCGCATAATGATTTCTAATTATAATTATTAATATTCTTAATATTATTAAAAGAATTTTGTTAAATTTCGAAAGTATTATTTCTGAAATAATAATAAATATGAATATAAGACTAAAATTATTTTAGTAATAATATGAATTAAAGTTAAGACAATTATATAATTACTAAGTGATGAATATAATTATTCTATCTAATCTATTTCGGAAATTATTATTATTATTATTATTATTATTATTATTATTTTTTTTTTGTTATCATTATTATTAGTATTATTGATGTTATAATTATTTTTAGTACTATTATTGATAAAAATTATTAATATTCTTATTATTTACGGTTAAAAGAGAAATTTTCGAAAATATTATAATAAAATTTATAAATCCTTTTATTAGTAAGTATTTTTATAAAGATAATATTTAACTAATTTATAGAAAAATAATATATATATATATATACTATATATAATATGGAGTTTAGTAAATACTAAGTACATATTTAAAAAGGAATAGATAACAATGGAAATTTAGATAATCTAAAATTACGAGTATAGGAATACCTATACTCTATAAGAAAAATTTATTAAGTAATTTAAAAGGAAAACTAATAGTTTTGAACAATAAAAATGAATTAACTAAGTTATTAAACTTTCCAAATACCCAATCAATAGATTCAAGTATCCAACCAGAATCAATAAAATAAAACTGTGAGTACAATGATTTAGAACTTAGGGCTATTTCGAAAGAACTAGTTAAGAATAAAACAGAAACCCAACAAACCATTAGAACACTTAAATATTCATAGAACTAGTTGTATAGTCTGGAAATTTTAATAATTATATTATTTATCTTAATAGGTGACTCGGGTATTGGGGAGGACCTACCTGAAGATTACTACGATTAAATAGGATGGGCAGGTGAGTGACTCAGTCTTATTACATTGGTTGTGCTTGTACTAGTAGTGAACCTTAAATAAAAAGATAATGAAAATTGGTGACTGTTTGAAATATGAAAGTTGTGTATTGTATTCCATTGATTGCCATGTCACTCTAAAATAAGTGATAACAAATGCATGTATCTTGATAATGTATATATCTATTGAGTGTCTGTATTGCTTGATCACCCCAAATTGACTAAAAACTACTGGTACCATAATGGAAAATAATCATGCATTACATACTATGCATAAAAAGCATTGAGTAAGTGGTAGCCTACTACGTGTTAGTTTCTCGGATCTCTGGTAATGCTTGAATTATCTAGGCCAGAGAGCTATTAGTTAATTGCAAGATTACTTTTGTTCTGTTAATACCATAGGAACTACATGGTAAACGAAGGACGCCGCTTATGGTATTACATGGGAATAACTAACACTTAGTGGAGTTTCTAAAGCTAAAACAGGAAATAAATAATGAAACATGATAAGCTTAAAGAGATAATTAAATTGGATAATTATTTCCTGAAAGCTTAAGTCTCTCCTGGGTAGGTGGACCATAGATTGTGATCCTTCAACCCCGATGGGAGGGCGTAAATCTTCATCCTGTTTGGATTCCGGGTTATCCAAGCTTGTAATGTTCATTTGTGTGATTGATGCATTTCATATGATTGTTAAATAACTTGTATGTTATGTGTAATAAGTTCTGGTTATTCACTGAGCTTGTGTTTTAGCTCACACTCCACAGTCCTTTCAGGTTCACTCTGGCTCATTACTAGCAGGAGCATGGTCCCGGTAAGAGATTAGAAGCCAGAAGTTTAAAGTTTAGTATAGGGTTAGAATATCTATATCTGTATAGACTTGTGATGCATTTAAGTGCATTAGAATCATCAGTTATGTTGTAAGGACTTATAAAGCATATGATCTGTAATATTGTAGTTTGTAATAGTTGTTTACTAATTTACATCTTATATATGTTTGTTTATTCCATCCAAGCAACTAAAAGATCCTGTTTTTGGAAATCATGTCATTCCTAGAAGGTAAACTAATAATGGTAATCGAGTGGTTCTTGATTATATTATTAGAATACCCTCGGGGCGTGACAGATTTAAGTTGGTATCAGAGCATGGTTGCTGGTATAGGAAAAACAAATATATGTAAGAAAGTGAATTAGTAAATGTGCAACTAAAAATACCAATTTAGATCCAAATAGAACCATTTGAGTTAGTGGGGTAGTTATTAGTAGAATTAGATGCACAATTAGGAATAAAATCTGTGTGATTACTAATCATACAAATTTTATTGTGTGCAGACCAATCCCGCAGTTTGTCATATTAAATGGCAAATTTTTAGCATGATGGAGGAGGAAACCCTTACTGATTATAGGCGCCGACTCCGAGTCTTAGTAGAAGATTTGGCATTGTCTGGCATTACAAAGACCCTGGATGAAATTTTCAGCACTTGGAAGAAAGGTTTACAACCCTGTTGAAGACTTGGTTGTTTTTAGTGGAAAGAGCTTTTCCAAATAATGGCACAGCAGTAGAGACCATCTACAGGTTTGAGAGATTGATCATCCAGAAGGGTGGAGGCATAGAGATTGATAATATAGCCTTCATTGTGTCAGCCCGATCAGTGAGGCCTGATCTTCCAGACTTTAGGATCTGGATTCCTATTGGAGGTGATTGGGTATATGCACATGATATCATATGATCATGCCTTAGTTCGGGAGGATACTGCTCCTGATGATGAGTGGATGCTGACCATGTGATCAGAAGCCATTTCCCTAGAAGTGTTTTGACAAACAGGCCCCCTATATACCAGAAGATGAAGGTGAGACCAGTTCATCAGGAGATCAGCTGGAAAGAAGACAAGCAGCTATGCAGCCACAGTGGTTATGCAAAGTGTGACTACAGCTATGATAGATGAAAAAGAAGGTAAAAAGAGAAGGAGGGAAGGAAAAATTTGTCTCCAATTATAATTATGCTCACTGGACTGGTACTACTCATGGGGGATGGATTGAGAAGATGTGACACCTTCTGGCATTATGGAGAAACCTGCTCTAAAGGTATCCGGATGATGGATACCAATCTGACTTTAGCACCACCAGGGGGTAAAGGGAGAATTGAGAGTGATGATAGTAGTTCAGAGAGAGGATCACTATCCACAGTTGGGCCCTCGGGAAAAGGGCAAGGGACCTCTGTACCCTAGCCCATAGATTAGCCTTGATATGTTTTGATAGATAATATAACTGATGTACTGTTTTGATGAACTTACTGTTATATGAGTAGAATAGGGCATGATATGAAGCATGATAACCTGAAGTAGTTGTAAGAAAATAGAACTAGTGTTAGTGCAAATTTTGGATTGTATATAAAGCACTAACTATATAATATTATGTGTGTTTTGATTATGAAATATGGATGTGAAATATGTATGATTACTTGTAATCTTTCTTGAGTATGAGTTTTAATTAACTCAAGTAATATGTTTATGATACTAGAATGCCAAGAGGAAGAGGCAGAGGTAGAAATGGATATCTGAAAATCCATCAACAAATGCTCCTCCACCACCTCAGAATCAATTAGAGGATGTGTTGAAAAACCTGCAACAACAAAATGTGTTAATCTTGCAAGCTCTACAAAATATGCGAGCTACACATGCGGTACCTCCAACTGGAGTACCAGAAGCTCCTCCTGTGAACACTGGGAGGAATGAAAGATATACTACACCTGCTCAATTTCAAGAAAATGGACCGGTAAATCCAAATGAATCGGCGGCTGAGGTACAAGGACCAATAAGATATGAACCAGAATTACCACCGCCACCACCATTGCGTCCTCAAAGAAATTTATTGCCTGAATTTATCAAATGCAATCGGTACTTTGAAGGATTACCTGGAAGCCGAAGAAGCTGAAGACTGGCTAGCTCAAATTGAACGATCTCTTGATGTCTTCCAGGTACCGGAAGCTTTAAGAGTACCATATGGAACTTATTTGCTTCGGTTGAGAGCAAGATTGTGGTGGAACTCTAAACAAAGGATATTGCCTCAACCCATCAGTTGGGAAACGTTTAAACAGGAATTCCTAAAAGAATATTTTCCCAGCAGTTTAAAGGCCAAGTATAGTACTGACCTGATGAATCTAACACAAGGCAGTAAGACAATTGATGAATATGAGCACGAATTCAACCGGTTACTTCAATTTGCACCCGATGCTTACAGAGACAGTGATGAATTAAAGAGGCAAACCTTCATGGCAGGATTAGAACCCAATTTTCAAAGGAGACTAGCCGAGTTTGAAATTTCCAATTTTGCAGCTATGGTTGAAAAAGCAAGAACCATTGAACGTGCCAAGAAATATGAAGTGAAAGATATAGAAACGGGGTTGACATTTGGTAAAAGAACATTTGAGGAGACAGGGACAAGTTTTGTTCCTAAGAAAAAGAGATTCTTTAAACCTATGGGAAATGTGAAAAATAGGAATGTTGAAAGGAATAATGTTTCGTGCTGGAAATGCAAGGGAGCTCATTACCCGAGGAATTGTCCACATCTACAACAAAAATGTTATTACTGTGGCGAAAGTGGACATATGGTTTTTACATGCCCAAAGAAAAATAGTGCAACTGTTTCATTTGTAAGAAGATTGGACATATATCAACTCATTGTCCACAACGAGTGAACGCAGTTGCTGGATCTTCCAACCCTAAAGGCATTGCCAACACAACTGGACCCAAAAATGGGAATGCTAATACTAGCAAAGCCATGACAGCAGCAAGGGTATATGCTATGCAGGGAACCCCAATTGAGGATGTAGAATTTGAAGAAGAGGATGAAGAAAATGTGTGGGATGAAGCTGATCCAGACGACTACGGTCTCATTGCAGGTACTTAATCTGATAATTAATTTATTTATTTAAGTAGTTTAGTCGGTATAACCCTACTCAGATAAACAAACATTCTTGTAGAGAATAATAACCTGTGTTTAATAAATAGGAACAATCCAATTGAATGGTCAACCTGCTTATGCTTTATTTGATACGGGAGCAACACATTCTTTTATCAATACTGGATTAGCAAGAAGATTGGAATATCCCATCGAGATCATGACTAAGGAACTAGGAGTTACTACACCCACAGGAGATTTAGTGATGACTCGTGAAATAATGAAGGGATATCCATTAGAAATTGGGGGACAGAAATCCTTTGCTAACTTAATCTTGGTAGACATCCAAAAATATGATGTTATCTTAGGTATGACATGGTTGACTACTGTAAAGGCAAAAGTCGATTGTCGTCTTAAGACAATATCTTTTATGAATAACCAAGGAGAAAGAAAAGAATTTAAAGGGGAAGTCCTCAAGAAAGTCGAAGGTCGATAATGACCATAGAAGGTGAAAATGAAATAGATATGGAATCGAACGGAGATATTCATGGGACAATTGAGGATGAATCCAAGAAGATAGATGTTCATACTATCAGAACAGTATGCGACTATCCAGAAGTATTTCCTGATGAATTACCAGGATTACCCCCACATAGAGGTGGAGTTTTCAATTGATTTGATACCTGGAACAGAACCGGTATCAAAAGCTCCATATCGCATGGCACCAGTGGAATTGAAAGAACTAAAGGTGCAATTACAAGAACTGATGGATAAAGGGTTTATCAGACCAAGTGTATCACCATGGGGAGCACCAGTATTGTTTGTCAAGAAGAAAGACGGTTCAATGAGACTCTGTATTGATTATAGAGAATTAAACCGAGTAACTATTAAGAACAGATACCCTTTGCCCCGAATTGACGATCTTTTCGATCAATTAAAGGGAGCAAAGGTGTTTTCTCGAATTGATTTGAAATCTGGTTATCATCAAATCCGAATCAAGGCGGAAGACATACCAAAAACAGCATTCCGGACTAGGTATGGTCATTATGAATTCCTAGTTATGCCTTTTGGATTGACGAATGCACCTGCTGTTTTCATGGACTTGATGAACCGCATTTTAAACCTTTATTGGATGTTTGTGTGATTGTCTTCATAGACGACATATTAGTATACTCGGTTACAGAGGAGCAACATGATGAACATTTAAGAACCGTATTGCAAATACTACAAAGCAATCAGCTTTATGCCAAGTTGTCTAAATGTGAGTTTTGGCTCAAAAGTATATCCTTTCTAGGACACATTGTGTCAGGAGATGGAATCTCTGTTGATCCTGCTAAGATTAAGGCTATTGTGGAATGGAAAAGACCTGGAACTGTTAGAAGTAAGAAGCTTTTAGGATTGGCAGGATATTATCGGAAATTCGTACAAGATTTTTCGAGAATTGCACGACCACACAATTGACCAAGAAGAATGAAAAATTTCAGTGGAATGAGAAACGTGAATGGAGTTTCCAGGAATTGAAAAAGAGATTAGTTTCTGCACCAATACTAGTTTACCCAATGACCAGGATCCTTACACTATTTATAGTGATGCATCCAATGGTTTGGGATGTGTATTAATGCAGAATGGAAAAGTGATAGCCTATGCTTCTAGACAGTTAAAACCCCATGAGATGAATTATCCTACTCATGATCTAGAATTAGCTGCTATTGTCTTTGCTCAAAATTTGGCGTCATTATTTGTATGGGCAGAAGTGTGAAATATACACAGATCATCAGAGCTTGAAATATATATTCACCCAGAAGGAATTGAACATGAGGCAACGTAGATGGTTGGAATTAATTAAAGATTACAATTTAACCATCAATTATCATCCTGGCAAGGTAAATGCGGTAGCTGATGCTTTAAGCCGTAAAAATTATGGGGAAGTAGCCTCAATGTTGACGGAACAGAAGGAACTCATTAGAGAATTTGAAAATTTAAAACTGGAATTTTCAATACAAAGTCTGGACGTAGAACTGGGTAGCTTAACCTTGGAACCCACTTTACTACAACGAGTAAAAGAGGCCCAAGGAAAGGATGAAGAATTCCAGGCAATCATCAAAAGAGCATCACAAGAGAAGTATAAGGATTTTCAAATAGATGAAAATGGAATATTAAAGATGAATAAAAGATTGTGTGTACCACATGATGAAAGTTTGAGGAAAGAATTAATGCATGAAGCACACTATTCTGGATATACCGTACACCCAGGCGAAACCAAGACCTACCAAGAGCTGAGGAATGCATATTGGTGGAATGGAATGAAAAATGACATTGCTCAATTCGTGGCCAGATGTGAGATATGTCAAAGGGTAAAAGCGGAACATCAAAAACCAGGGGGATTGTTGAAACCATTGCCTATTCCAGAATGGAAATGGGATCAAATATCTATGGATTTTGTATGTTCGTTACCCAAGACAAGTGCAGGTTATGATGCTATTTGGGTTATTGTGGATAGACTCACTAAATCAGCCCATTTCTTACCAATCAACATGACCTATCCCTTGGAGAAGTTGGCCCGGTTGTATTTAAAGGAAATTGTGAGATACATGGAGTACCAGCTAATATATCAGATCGAGATCCACGGTTTGTTTCTAGATTCTGGCAAGGATTACAAAAAGCATTGGAACTCAATTGAAGTTTAGTACGGCCTATCATCCCCAACCGATGGACAAACAGAAAGAACATTCAGACAATGGAAGATATGTTGAGATCATGTATCTTGGAATTTAAAGGAAATTGGGATCAACATTTACCACTGGTGGAATTTGCATATAATAACAGCTACCATTCGAGTATAGGGATGCCACCCTATGAAGCTTTATATGGTAGGAAGTGTCGATCTCCATTATTCTGGGATAATCTGGAAAAAGTATTAGTTGGACCCGAACTGATTCAAGAAACAATTAACAAAGTTTCAGTGATAAAAAGAAGGATGAAAGAAGCCCAAGATAGACAGAAAAGTTGGGCAGACTTGAAGAGACGAGAATTGGAATTTCAAGAAGGCGAACATGTTTACCTGAAAGTAAGTCCAATCAAAAGTCTTCATAGTAGACAAGTAAAGGGAAAGCTGAGTCCTAGATATGTAGGACCATTTGAAATATTGGAACGAGTGGGGAATCTAGCATATCGCCTTGCATTGCCACCCAAACTATCTGGTATACATAATGTTTTTCATGTATCGGTACTAAGGAAGTATGTACCAAATCCAGATAAGATTGTTGAGCTGGAACCAATTGATCTGAAAGAGAACTTGACTTATGAAAAGCACCCTATCAGAATCCTAGACAAGAAGGTACAAGTTCTCAAAATAAAGAGATCCACTACGTCAAAGTGCTATGGGATCCTCGGACTGAAGAAGTAACTTGGGAATTGCAAGAAGAAATCAAGAAGAATTATCCACAGCTGTTCAAAAATCCAGGTACGCTTTCAAGCTTTGAGGACAAAGCTTATTTTAAGGGGGGAGAAAATGTAAACCCCGAAAACTTCCACCATACGATACGACTCTAGAGTAGAAATTATGAACTGACTAGTAACCCTAGGAGTTAAACAGAAACTCTAGATTAGATAGACACTTTAAATTTGATCGGTTTGGGACTCGTAAACTTCATAAAAGAACTTCTTTGACCCCAATAGATTCCAAAAACGAGATTTCGTATCTGGAATTGATAATTCAAGGTATGATCAAAGGAAACTTTAAATTTCAAAACCGAATCCTTGTCAAACAAAGATTAAAGGAAAAACCTAAATATAGATATTAAGTGATTACTTTAGTATTCAATAGAAACCTGGAATTAAAACAAGGTATAGTAACAAACCTATATTTGCATTGGAACCCTAAAATTTGAGATTTTAGTCAGTAATAAACTACATTGATAAGATTTCATAGTGAGTATCCAAATCTAATATATATAACTAATTTAGCCTATATATTAGTAGTAATATTAAGTAAACTCATAGGGTTTTAGTTAGAAAATTGTGATCTTAAGATGAACTGTTAGGATTATAAATACCTAATAAAAACATAAACTGATGTATAACTTGAGATCTAGACCTCAAACACAGATTTGAATCATACCAATATTCAATTAGGGTTTTCTAAAGCTCTTGGAGCCTGAAACGAAAATTGACCCGAAAAGCTTATAAAACCTAAATCGCGTAGGATAAACTTTTCTTAAACAAATAAATACGTACTATTAAAACTTAAATTTGTACTTTTTGTTAAACTAAACATCTTGTAGGATTCCATTAAAGACCTTTGTACATATATATTTATATATAAGCTAAAATATACCCTAATAATGTAATAAACTACCCGAAAACTCAACTAAATAAAATCTAACTAATATATAATTAGTATATAAGTGTAAAAACAACTTGCAGGAGACGTTATATATGTTTTGAAGGGCTGGGATTCTCTTAAAGTATGTGAGCCGGATTTCCTCAATAATTTACATTGAAGTCAATATATATCTAACTTAAGCCAATACAAACCGGCCAAATCACCCCCATATTAATGATAAACAAACAAGGAAATGAATGAACACAAACAGGAGCAATTCGTTCCAAATCTAAGCAATAAACACGGCTGAAGAATTGCATTCGTTTATATATATATACATATACCTTAACGAATTTAAATGGAAAGGCAAACGAAATTCAAACTCTCTCAAACTTTCCAGAATACAACTACAACCTATTAGGAGTCGAACCAACCCAGAAACCGATTTTTAAACGCTCGCCTCAACCCAGTTCGAATATCTGAACAAAAACTAAGAAAAACGCATGAAAAACGAGCTGAGGTAAGTGATTCTATTCCGCGAGTTTTCTTTCAATTCTAAGGATTGATACTGACTTCTAAACATCTAGGAAGCTAACCAAGTCCATTAGGAGCTTCGGATTTCACCGAGAAGTCACAACGAAGGTGATTTTCCAAAACCCTAACCGAGCTTGATGATCCAAAATCGTGGGTAACATGTTGTTTTTATGTTGTTTTTCTTGGATATTCAAGTTAATGAGGTTCCTAGGAGTCCATAGGATCCAAAATCTCGACGTTACGTCGGATTGATCGAAAATGGCCGCGCTCATCGGGAAGAAGGTGAACAGTGATCCCCGATGAGCACGGGCTGGGTACACGGGCGTGTTTAACCCGTGTACCTCTCGGCCAAATTAAAAAAAAAAAGAAAAAAAAGAAAAGAAAAACGAAACTAAATAAATATAAGTATAGAATAAATAATAGTATAAGTAATTTTAGAATTATTATTATTATTTCTGCATTTATTTATTTTTCTGGAATAGTAATAGTAATATTATAGATAATAATATAAAATCAGAAATTTATTTATTTATTTAAATTTAAAATAAATTATTTTCTGACACTATTAAATATATGATGTTTAAATATTTAATCTATTATTATAATCCAAAAAGAATTTTTAGAAATATAAATTACTTTGTTTAAGTAATTTCCGCATAATAGATTTCTAATATAAATATTAATATTCTTAATATTATTAAAAGAATTTTGTTAAAATTTTCGAAAGTATTATTTCTGAAATAATAATAAATATGAATATAAACTAAAATTATTTTAGTAATAATATGAATTAAAGTATAAGACATTAATATATTACTAAAGTGATGAAATATAATTATTCTATCTAATGTATTTCGGAAATTTTATTATTATTATTATTATTATTATTAATTATATTATTATTATTATTATTATTATTGATGTTATAATTATTTTTTACTATTATTGATAAAAAATTATTAATATTCTTATTATTTACGGTAAAAAGAAATTTTCGAAAATACTTATAATAAAATTTATAAATCCTTTTATTAGTAAGTATATTTTATAAAGATAATATTTAACTAATTTATAGAAAAAATATATATATATACATATCTATATATAATATGGAGTTTAGTAAATACTAAGCACATATTTAAAAAGGAATAGATAATAATGAAATTTAGATAATCTAAAATACGAGTATAGGAATACCTATACTCTATAAGAAAAATTTATTAAGTAATTTAAAAGGAAAACTAATAGTTTTGAACAATAAAAATGAATTAACTAAGTTATTAAACTTTCCAAATGCCCAATCAATAGATTCAAGTATCCAACCAGAATCAATAAAATAAAACTGTGAGTACAATGATTTAGAACTTAGGGCTATTTCGAAAGAACTAGTTAAGAATAAAACAGAAACCCAACAAACCATTAGAACACTTAAATATTCATAGGAACTAGGTTGTATAGTCTGGAAATTTTAATAATTATATTATTTATCTTAATAGGTGACTCGGGTATTGGGAGGACCTACCTGAAGATTACTACGATTAAATATATGGGCAGGTGAGTAACTCAGTCTTATTACATTTGTGCTTGTATAGTAGTGAATCTTAAATAAAAATAATGAAAATTGGTGAACTGTTTGAAATATGAAAGTTGTGTATTGTATTCTATTGATTGCCATGTCACTCTAAAATAAGTGATAACATAAATGCATGTATCTTGATAATGTATACAATATCTGATTGAGTGTCTGTAATGCTTGATCACCCCCAAATTGACTAAAAACTACTGGTACCATAATGGAAAATCTCATGCATTACATACTATGCATAAAAAGCATTTGAGTAAGTGGTAGCCTACTACGTGTTAGTTTCTCGGATCTCTGGTGATGCTTGAATTATCTACCAGAGAGCTATTAGTTAATTGCAAGATTACCTTTGTTCTGTTAATACCATAGGAACTAAAATGGTAAACGAAGGATGCCGCTTATGGTATTATGGGAATAACTAACACTTAGTGGAGTTTCTAAAGCTAAAACATGAAATAAATAATGAAACATGATAAGCTTAAAGAGATAATTAAATTGGATATTATTATTTCCTGAAAGCTTAAGTCTCTCCTGGGTAGGTGGACCATAGATTGTGATCCTTCAACCCCGATGGGAGGGCGCAAATCTTCATCCTGTTTGGATTCCGGTTATCCAAGCTTGTAATGTTCATTTGTGTTATTGATGCATTTCATATGATTGTTAAATAACTTGTATGTTATGTGTAATAAGTTTGGTTATTCACTGAGCTTGTGTTTTAGCTCGCACTCCCACAGTCCTTTCAGGTTCACTCTGCGACCCTGGCTCATTACTAGCAGAGCATGGTCCCGTAAGAGATTAGAAGCCAGAAGTTTAAAGTTTAGTATAGGGTTAGAATATCTATATCTGTAATAGACTTGTGATGCATTTAAATGCATTAGAATCATCAGCTATAGTTGTAAGGACTTATAAAGCATATGATCTGTAATATTGTAGTTTGTAATAGTTGTTTACGAATTTACATCTTATATATGTTTGTTTATTCCATCCAAGCAACTAAATATCTTTTTTAGAAATCCTGTCATTCCTAGAAGGTAAACTAATAATGGTAATCGAGTGGTTCTTGATTATCATTATTAGAATACCCTCGGGCCGTGACACACGCACTTATAATCACTACACCAAGCAATCATATCAAGCACAAAATGTCTCATCTAATTAAAAGTCCTTCATACTTAGTTGTCTAATAATTGGAATAGGATGTTAAGAACTTTACCAAAATGGTGGACCATGGGAATCTATTCTTGGAAGGCTAAGATCGAACCCTACAACCAATCCTATCCTACATAATTATCAGGTAATATAGCTAAATGAAATAAATGACATAGAAACCTAGAAAATATAGTTTATCCTGAGCCAGAATCGATGTACTCAAATGATTGAGTCCTAAATTGTGATCCATGACCATATGTATCCTAACCCAAGTTTAAATAACGATAATTTAGATAATTAACTAGGATTACTTGGATACTCATCCTAACATAATATATTTGAATTTATGAATAGAATAATGACCTTAAACTTAGAAGTAGGAAGACAAGGTTTCGATCGATTAACAGGTACACAATGGTTGTGTGTTGCTTGTTAGAGTAGTATTAATAATGGGAGTAAGACATAAATTAGGCTAAAATGTGTGTTGGTTGCTACTTGATAGCTTCCCCTAAGAAGTGACACCTTTGGATTGGGTTACAAGCCTGATTACAACATCTAAAGGATGCAATAGTTATAGGAGCCTAAACCCCTACAGAGTGCATTGTAAGGCTAGGTGGGTAGTTGATAAAGGATATTCTTAAACTAGATGATCAATTAGGAGCTAGTACGAAGTTGCAACGAAGTTATATGGGGGTATGAGCTCTTGCATAAAACTTTGAAATGAATCATGTTCATTGATTGTTGTTTATGTGGAATTGATTTGTACAAAACTAATTCTTCTTTTTCTTTTCTAATGAGTTCTAGGGACTTATCAAACCTCCCTTTTTGGTGTGTGATCTGCTAAGGGGACCTAGTCTTTTTGTTTGGCAAAAGTCATGAGTATTGTATGTGTTGGTATTTCTAGGATGCTGGAGATACCTTGCTTGTGAACTTAAAATTAATTAACTTAAATTGTGGTGTTACATTAGCATCGGTGCATGTGACATGTGAATATGTGCTTGTCTTATTGTATAATGAGCTTCGTAGCTTATTCTTTAACATTTCAAGCTCTATTGATCACTCGTTAGGGATGCAAACCTCAAAGGATATTTTGAGTAGATGACATGACACGAGATACCAATTCTATATGTATTTCAAAAAGAGATTTTTTTATAAATTTATTGTTTTTTTGTAATCAAATGATTGTGTTTAAGTAACTATCAAATATTTTATTACAAGATAGACCCTATTTCCCAAATGTTGTTGACTTAAGTTATGTCCTTTTGATAAGCCTTTTGGCAAGATTTATAAATAGGTATTTTGTCTAATTCATTTCCAAAGCAAGTTTAACTTTATAAGTTTTGACGAATTCGAAACATGCAAAAACAAACGACACTACCAAAATCTTTACAAAATAACAACTATTTTTCAAGTAAAATTGGATTAGAAACCCACTTAGTATTGGAATGTCTTGTACAGATCATGTAGAGGTGATATGTGTAGCATAACTATCATGTCCTATGTGCTCGAGATATGGCTGTTACACCTAGACATAAGGCCAATACCATTGAATCTTTTTTTTTTTTAGCTACCTCAACCTCAAAAGATACCGGCTTCTCCTTCTCAAGCTTGTCAATTTACATTTTATAGCATGATACCATCAAATAGTGCATACATCTCTTTCTTTATATGACCATATTTTACAACCATAACATGCGACCAATGTCTTCGACTTTCTTTCTCTGTCACATACCCACAAATATACACTTCCACTAACAAATAAGCCATGCAACCAAAAATTAAGGTTGTCTCCTACTTCTTTTATTACCTCAGTGACACCATGACCATGATTATCTTTGAACTTCACATCAAGACACTCACTTAAGCCAATAAAGACTCCTAACTAATGACTATGCCTTTTGTTTTGGGGTATGATATTAAACAGAGACCTTGGCTAGCTCGAATCCAATAAAAACTCTTGCATAATGCGTGTTAGGCATGCGAAACAACACCCTCGGTGTTGACACTCCATGTTTAAGTCAGTAAGCATGTCAATAGAGATATGGAAAATAGGAGTATACAAAAGTCTAGACGACATTACCATTTTCAAGGTCTAGGATGAGATATTTATAATAAGATAATCCTTAGTGGTTATGCAACTTATGGGATAGAGGGTGAGTCAGCAATTTGCAATGATTGCTATAAAATAGGAAAAGCCTACTATTATGTTTGGCTATGTCAACCCTAAGAGATTAGGGGGAACATGCTAAGTGATTCCTAGTTGAGGATTGCTAGTTGTGGCACTCGATAATTTGATTCCATGCTAAGGGAGTCGACATTCTTATGAGCCTCTAAGGCTTATTAGATTCAGTCAAGCCTAGGCCCAAGGGACCGACCTATATAAGCAAGGTGTTGGATTAGTCCTGTGGGGCTTGTGATCTTATGTTTGACCATCAACAGAAGCAAACCTTATGAGAATAGAGTTTCTTCATATGATATTGTGTCATTTTAGAAAATAAAGAATTCTACTATCGATAATACTAGAAAATCACCTCTACCGATAAATATTGCATGAAATTATTTAAAATATTACATTGAAAGAACTCTTCATTTAAACAAACATTTCATTTTATCTCTTAGAACAAAATATAGTCATAAACTATTCCAACCACAGCTTCAATATAGAAATAAAAGTAACGATAATTTTGAGAACCGAGCTTAGAATAGGGAATGGCATAAGGCAAAGGACCCCAATCCACCCACCAAGAGGTTATTCGGTAGGAACTATTTAGGGAAACTTGCATTAATTTGTCCTATAAAACTCAATTAAACAACACTGTAGTTAACAAGTTAACTTCCTTCTAAATAACTCCTCTTTCACATGTTTATTTCTTTTCAATGAAATCTTTACAATACTTTTGCGGATCAAACTAGTTATTAGCCTTGTCTCGATACAAAGCACAAATAAAATGTTAATAATATATATTTTTGTAATATTTTTTATATGGCATTGGCAGTGATAAACTTACTTCGAAGAAGTAAATGGATAGCTAAATATCCTAGAAGAATCTAGCAAATGACGGCTTGATTAATTACTTATCAATAACAACCAAGTTAAAATTAATAATAGACATGACCTATAAATTCCTACTATCTTGGTGTTGTCTTTCAAACAGATTTGATCCTTGCCTAATTATATCAATTTTTTTTTTTTTTTTATCGCCAGTCATTGTATGAAATGATTAGAATTCTTTACTTGTGATACCATCAATTAATATAATATAAAATGATAAGATATTGAGAGAATTCTTGTGTAGCTCTTGTATGAGTTAATCTATTTGCAGATAGTTGCTCATTTCCTTTGATGATGTATTAACCTATATTTTTTCCTCCTAAATATTTATTATTTTCACTCAACATACTTTTGGTACCAAAGCCAACTTCCTCTTTCATTATTCACATAACTAAACATTTAATACTATATACACAAACTCTAACCATGGCATTGAACTATCAATAATGTTGTATTCAATTTTTTCCCAAAAAGGTATTAGGTTTTTATTGGTGAAAAATATATTATATGGAGTACAATGATGAGAACATTATTTATCTCACAAGATCTAAGGATACTATTGAGAAAGGTTAAGAAACCTATTACCAATCCAGAGATAAAAGCAACTTGAACAGTACCTCAACGAAAAAAGGCATAAAAAGATTGTCATGAAAGATACAAAGCATTGTTTTCTTATAACAAGGGGTTAGTCTATCCATTTTACCATGAATAATTAGTGCAATCACATTACATGACGCTTAGGAAATATTGAGAAAGCAAAATGGAGACATGATAAAGTTACACCAATCAAACTCCAAAATCTATGGAGCGAGTTTAATAATTTACTCATGAAAGATAATGAGGAGGTGTAAGATTTCTTCTCAAGAGTTACAATTATCATTAATCAAATTAGAGGTTATGGTGACACAATTCCTAATAAAAGAATTGTAGAGAAAGTGTTGAGAAGCTTACCTAGCAAATTTGAGCATATAGTTTCCATCATTGAAGAATTTAAAGATTATCACAATTGTCTTTGGATAAGCTTATGGGATCTTTGGAAGCCCATGAAAAGTGCATGAGTAGATTTTCTACGCAATATGTAGAGCAAGCCTTCCATTTAAAGGCTAACATCAGTAGACAACAGAGTAGAAGGATAAAAATAAAAATAGTATTCATAGTTCCTCTAACTCTATTCTAGATGTGGTAGAAATCAAAGTTCTCGAGGTCGTGATAGAAGTAGAGAATCCAATTTGAGAAATCATCTATCTCAATGTTAAATATGCAAGAATACTAGGCATGATTTTAAAGATTTTCACTTCAATGCAAAAGATGTAGAAATCCCCATCATTTTGAAAGGGATGCTATTATAAGGATCAAGAGGATGATAAGAACGCCTTTAAAAAAAATCAAGACAAACAGGTATTTTATTCTTGTATGAATATTGAGCAATCATTTAAGAAGATTTGATATGTTGATATTAAATTGAGTAATCACATGATTAGGAATAAGGAGTTGTATGTTGAGTTTGATAAAAGTTCAAATCTAAAGTGAAGCTTTGAGATGGAAAAGCACAAGAAATTTCTAGAAAAAAGGCTATTGCAGTCAATACAAAGCAAAATAAATCCAACTGATTTATGATGTTCATTATATCCATAAATTAACTTAGAATTTATCGAGTGTGAGCCAATTATTGCATAAAGATCACAAAGTGAATTATGATAATGGTGAATGTATTGTTACTAATAAGAAGAAAAATTGTATTGTGATAAAAGTAAGGATGGACATGAATAAAATTTTTCTTATCAATACCTTTTAATAAAGAATTTTCTTTGCAAATTGTGAAAAATGATGAATCACACTTATGGTATTTGAGATATGCCCATCTTAATTTTAAGGGACTTCATTTGTTGAAGAAGAAAAATATGGTTATTGGGGTTACCAAATATTTTATCTCTTGAGAAAGTATGTGAAGGCATATATGGCAAAATGCATCAATTTTCTTTTGCAAAAACATCACGCAAAGCTAAATCTCCTCTACAATTGGTTCATTATATATTTTTGGACTAGCAAAAACCATCCTTAAACGGGAATAGGTACTTTATCTTATTTTTTTATGATTATATTTGATGATGTGGATACATTTCTTAAAGGAGAAGTTAGAAGCATTTGCCACTTTTCTCAAATTTAAAGCTATGGTAAAAAGACAAAATGGGTACAAGTTGAAAATTCTGGAACTAATATTGGAGATAAATGTACATCCAATGAATTCCAAAATTATTGCAAAGATGTTGAAATTAAGAATCAGTTGATTATACAACATACTCTACACAAAATGGTGTTACTGAATGGAGGAATCATACTATAGTAGAGCTAGAAGCATGTTGACACAAAAGAGTCTTCCAAATAGTTATTAGGCTAAAGTAGTTGATACTATAGTACATATATTAAACATATCACCTAAAAAAGCGATGCTCAATAGACTTCCTTTTCAAGTTTGATATAAGAGAAGACCTTAGGTTAATCATATGAAGATTTTTAGGCATCTGGCATATTATCTCATTCCATGATTGAAAAGAGAAAATTTTGATGAAAAAGGAGAAAATTATGTTTTTACTTGTTAAAATGATAAATCCAAAGGCTACCGTCTTTTCAATCCAAAGAAAAATGAGTTGATTATTTCAAGAGATGTTATATTTAATGAATATTGTTTGTGGGATTGGAAAGATAAATCCCCTTTATTGAAAGAATTTTGCCATTAGGATCTAATATTATATAGTCATATCCTCAATCAAGTTCAAGACCAACTTTTCAATATGTTCTAAGTACCTTAGCTAATCTGAGTACATAAACACCATTAGGCACACAAGAAATTTGTCTAAAATCAAAAAGTCCAATAAAGAAGGTACATTCCTTGTGATATTTATGAATCTTGTGAGTTTTCATTTTTCACTTGTGAACCACAAAAGTATGATAAAGCTGTAAAAGTAGATATGTGGATAAATGCTATGGATGAAGAAATGAAAACTATTGAAAAGAATCATACCTAGGAGTTGTTGACCTTCAAGAAAGTAAGAAGGTGATCAGATTGTAATCGATTTACAAAACCAAATATAGACAAGATAGTTTAATCCAAAAGAATAAAGCTCATCTTGTTGCTAAGGGATATTCTCAACAACTAGGCATTGATTTCAATAAAACATTTGCACCAATTAATCACATGGAAACTATAAGAATTGTTCTTGCTTTAGTAACTCAGCTAAAAAAACCAATACATCAATTATATGTTATATCAACATTCTTAAATGGAGAATTACAAGAGGAGGTCTATGTAGAATAGCATGATAAATATATTATAAAAGGCAAAGAAGACAAGCTTTATCGCCTACAAAGGGCGTTGTATGGATTGAAGCAGGCACCACGAGCATGGAATAGCAAAATTGATAGTTATTTCTAGAGAAATGGTTTTTAGAGTTAAAGTGAGCCTTATCTCTATAGTAAAAGAGAAGGTACTAAAGATTTCCTTATTATATGTTTGCATGTGGATGACTTGATCTATACAAGTACAACTCAGTCCCTGTTGGATGAATTTAAAATAGAGAGGATGAAAGAAAATGAAATGGTTGATTTAGGTCTTATGAAATATTTTCTTGAATTTCATGTTTGTCAACCCACGGAGAAATATTTATTTTTTAGGAAAAATATTTGGATGATTTGTTGAAAAGACATCAAATGAGTAAATGTAAGGTAATGAAGTGGAAGCAGTGGCTAACAAGTACATACAAAATGGAATAAAAACTGGTAATGGCAGTTTTGTAACTTCAAGCCCCTACTTCAACGTATGAGCCAACGATTGCAAATCATAACCTTCAGGTGAACAACATTGGTTTTTGGACAAATTTCATCATTGAGGCCCTCAAAACGACAATTTTTCTATTTTGGAAAACTTATAAACATGTTATAACTTTTAGTAGACATGTCTGTTTTGATTACTGTCTAGGACATTTTAGTCATACATTTATTTACTTTATGCCTATAAGTTTCTTGACTTTTCTATTTTTGGTAGTTTTTCGAGTTATATTTTTGGCAACTTTCAAAGTTGCATATAAATGCATGCCTTGGGGCAATGAACAGATAAGTTTTCCTCAATAATATTATCACAACCCTAAAAGGGGTCTAGTAAGATTAATTTGAAGTTATCATATGATGTGTCTGTGCGTAATATGACAATCACTTTGCAAGTCAGAGTTTGCAAGACTTACTGAATAATTTCTTTACAAAATTCTAATATATAAATACATTTGTGATAAATAAAGGAAATTAATCTCTTACTGTCTACCAGAACCTCAGAGAATCGGTATCTCCTACCAAAATAATAAATAAAATAAATCACCTACATTTTACAAATTTTAAACTATTATACAACTAATCTAATCCATAATATAAACTTGTTTTTCATGAAACATAATCTCAACTAACTACACTATCTATCAATTCTTAGTTCAAACTTGTCTTCTATCTTGAAGGGATCTTCTCCACAGTCTACACAATCTTAGCCCATTCGATGCTTTAGCTATTCCTGCACAAAAACAATAGTGGTGTGAACTCAGTGAACAACATAACCAAACCACACATCAAGCAAATGTCAAATAATTTTTATTACAAACATATGCAATACAACACTCAATCATATGATATGCACAGTTTCGATGACCGGAATCCAAACCAATGGAAATTTACACTCTCTCTTAGGGGTTGAAGGACCAGTTCATGTCATTCATGCCTAGGAGAAACCAAGAACTAAGGAGAGAGGAATCTTCTCCACTCATTGTTATTTACATATTTATTACAAACATAACCTCAAACTTCTCCTTAGAAGTAACTAAGGAGGGAGAATTTCTTTTGAAACTCATTTGTTCTCATATATACATATTATCAACATATCCATCACTTCAACTTTGAACCTTAGAAACTCCCTAAGTACTAGCATCTCTTAGGCCAATACCCATGTAGGCGACATCTTTTGGTACTTTTTTAGTTCCTGGGATACAAAAAACCCTATGGTATCCAATTGGAGAAACATATCTACTAACACAGCTTAGGACTACCATAAAATCGAGATGCTAGCACATGACATGAATACCATGCTAATACAAGTATGCTATCCTGCAATGAATGGTTGTTTAATTAAATAGTCAAATATTATTGAGTGCATTTATTAGGGTGGCCAATTAATGTAGCAAACACTCATCAACAACAATAATACAATCATTTCAAGCAATGTGTTATCACTTTGATTTTAATGTTTTATCAAACAATATAATCAAGAAACAACAAACAAATACCCAATCCCCACATATAATCAATTATGTTTATTTAATATAAATGTAACTATATTGCACGCACAAACAAGGTGATAAGGTTGATGTTAGCTACCTGTCATCTAATCTAAGCTATACCAAACTAAAACCAAAGATTAAGATGCTCCCCCAATGAAACAAAATAGCATTTATTCGTCACTTTTCGTAATGTATTCATCATTGAATTTTTAGTACTCAAACTCACTCTATTTCATTAGTTTATACTTTCTTGAAACATAGATTTATATTAAACCTATTTGATCATAAACTAAGTAGGAACCTCGCCATGGCTGCAGAAACCGCCCTATAAAGATATGGATTGTTCTACATTACCTATTAAGTTATTTCTTTTTCTTTTATTTATTATCATCTATTATAAAGATATCACTATTCCATATCATTTGTAAATATCTCAATGACTTATTAACTTACTTGAAAAACTCATTTTATTAAACATGTATTAGGAACTACTTATTTCCTTTACCAAACATGGCTTAAGCCATTACATTATGATATACTATCTCTAAGTCATTCGCAAGTTTTAAATCTATTTTATCTTAACTGAGCTAACTTGACTTAACTTGACTAATCTAGTTTATTTTAGTTTAGTGAAGTCCATTTGTTCAATTCAAGCTTAGTTGTATTACTAATTCATTTTATATCTAAAATTCATATCAACTTAATTCTGTGTTAACTTAATCTTTAGCTAAGTTGATTAGAATTAGTCATCTAATCTAGCTATTAAATCCTATTCAATTATCTTACTAAGTCATTATCATATAACCATAGAATTCTTAATTAATCTAGTTCATTTTAGTTTATTTGGATTCATTAAGCTAAATTGGAATTAGGTTGATTAACTAAGTTTACTTTGTATCTAAGAGTTCTAATCTTGATTTATAAAGTCCTTAGTCTAATGATCTTCAAGAAATCCTGAAATGTTATACTCAATTATATATACAACTAGTGAAACAAGTGTTCAATAAATTTGATTATGTTTGGACTTGTTTTGTTTTATTATTGTTTATGCCCATATGTTGTCATTTGAAACAAATATATCTTAGGCTTTGATGTTTTTTAGAATTTTCCAAAACTTAAAGGTTATAAAGTTCTTTTTAAGCTTTTCTATAGCATTTTGAATCACCCCAATCCGAGTTCAGATGAGGAAGTTATGATCAAATTAAGTTAAATTGATAAAGAAAAGAAGAACAAGAAGCGTCTGGGTCCATACGAGTCATATCAAGGGTGGTGGTATCCACCATGCCCCATGTCAAGAGGCATATAAATCTAGCAGGAGGATAGGGGCCACTACACTCTTAGCCATGCCCCGTATCAAGGGGGTATCAACCCAAATCACATCCCTTGTTTTTCTTTACTCTTTTAAGCCATTTTTCTATATGTTTTATTTACAAAAATCAACCCATAACACCTTGCATGCTCAACTTCACAAGTTACAACATTTCTAAACCTATCGTTACATCTTATTTCCTCAAATCATCTCATCAATTATCTATTCCATTCATGAACATTATATACTTAGGTCTTTAAGGTACAAGCTTATATGCCACATATTTACAAGTTTCATCTCAAAATTTACTTATAACTAACTCTAACTCATCATATATATGCATTTATAAGAATCAAAACAAGGAAAGAAGCATACTTACGTATTTAGTGAAATTAGCTAGCTCGTTTTTCACTACTGCTACTACTTCCTATTTAATGTAGCTTCTTTCATGCATGCTTCTCATCCTCTTTCTTGATTTCATCTCCTATTTATCATTTTATCTTGTTGAAAATTGATATTTTGGGGTTAAAGATTTGAAAGAAATAAGAGAGGATAAAGGTGAAGCAAAGGGAAAGGAAGAAAATGTATGGAAGAAGAAAAGGAAAAGGAGTAGCAAATTTTTAAAAGGAAAAGGAGAAAAAGGATTAAAGATAACGAGGTTTTTAAAGATATTAAGAATTGGGGTTTTGATTTAGGCTTTTCATATCATTATCTTAAGCCTTAAAACCAATTGGAAAGAAATTTTAGAATATACAAAAGTAAAATTGATAGCTTGAATTGGAAATCCAATTTAGAAATTAAGTTAATAAAAACTTGGTATTTAGCTCGAGTTAAGGTTTAAGAACTGACATTTATGAACAAGCAATTGAGTTCAAAATTTATGAGAGGAAAGAAATAGTATTTAGGTTAAAGTGATTAGGTAGGATCTTTTGTAAATTTAAATACTTGAATTTTTTTGAAATTTGATTTGTTTGATGATTGAAAGCAAAGATGTTCTAGTTAAAATTGCTGAGATATGATAAAGTCATTTTTCATAGACTTTTCATGGAACAATTGATGATAAATTATTATTGATTTTATAGAAATCTAAGGAAACAGTACTTAGTTATGCTTAAATTGTTATTTCAGGTCAAGGACTTATGACTACAAATATACAAAGTTTGAAGGAGTTTTGTGCAAATTTAGAAGAGAAATGAATGTACATCGGCCAATTTAGAATCTACCGACGACTTTTGTTATGAAAATAGGAAGCCTTCAAAATGGAAACGAATACCACCGGCCATGAACAGATGAATTCATCAGGGTTGCAAAATTGAACGAACCCTAGCAAATTGAAGATTTACACCACCGGCATTATACCGGTGTTGCATGTCTATAGTTTCGAAAATATTAGAGCCGGTTGTTATACTGCCAACATACACTTGAGAATTCCTTCGGTCTTGAAATTTTGATCCTACGACGGCTCCATGAAATTCTGCAAGCTGGTATAGGACTGGCGTTAAGCATCCACAGTTTGTAATTTTTTAACACTAATGCCAAATCTGCCAGTGTTCATGCCGGTGCACAATGTACACTGCTGGTGTCAGATTTGTAACTGTTAGTGTACTTTGCAACTTTTCAAATTCTTTGATTTTTGCTTATAAATTCCCAGGGTTTGTTCATTTGAACAACACATGAAATTCTTAGCAGTTTTCCTCCTGATCTAGATTAGATTATAGATCTTAGAATAGTTTTGTTAGATAGTTTTTTCGGATCCGAATTTTTTATCGATTGAAGCCTTGTAATCAATTGAAGATTGGATTGAAGACTTGTTTTGAAGTTTTACAACAAGGATACTATTGATTGAATTTGGTAAATTTTGACATTTTCTCTTTATGCAAATTCAATTGTTGAGTGTGGTTGTGATTATGAATTATGTTGTTGCAAATACTTTGTTTTGTGTTTGTTTGATTCAATCCATGTGTTTTAAGTTTCTATTGTGAGAATATGATGAAGCCTAGATAGCTAGGATGATTATTGTAATCCTATTATATAACTATTAGATTTGTGGAATATTCATATTGCAATTCCAACTATAAATTGTGTTTCTTGTTAAATTAGGTTTATAGGAATCTTGATAACTCAAAAGAGAAATTAGGGTTCAATATGAATTCTTAAATTTAGGTTAAATTAAAATTTCGAAAGCGGCATGATTCAATCTGATTTAGAAATTATCCATTAAGATTAATGTAATGTTTTAGGTTAATTTCTCACTAAGGATTTAGGAGAAATTGGTTTAGGGCATTAGACAATTATAGAATTAGAAGATTCATAATTGTAATTTCGATTCCATTGTCAATTTATGTAGTGGAAGCTAATGGATTGATTGGTGGTTTGTAAAGGTTTTAAATCTTTGATAATTTCATATAAATATCCACAAAACTAATTGTTATTATAACAGGATAGCAATTTGATTAGTGAAACTAGTGTGGATTCTGTTTTTCCCACATTCAATCGATATATATAGATATATATATATATATCTCTTTTTAACACTCTCTTTGCTCTCATTGATAGTTGTAATCTAGAATTAGACATAGTTAATTAGTAAATTATCTCAATTTCGATTACCTAGATAACAGTAGAATTTGATAATTGTTTAGTAGTTAAGTAATCCTCATGGGAACAATACTCTGCTCATCATTGTATTACTTGAACTGACCCAGTATACTTGCTGGTAGAATTTGCTTAATTTTTAGATATACTTTTGCAGTGGATCAAGATTATAGTGAAATTTGATTTGTTGGAAGAATAATTAAAGTAAATAGATAAATTGAAGGAAATAGAGTTCAAATTTTATAATTCAGAAGATTAAGAAATTTCATTGATAAAATAGGTAATTGAAGTAAATAAACAAATGAAAAGAGGTATTTGAAATCTTAGTTCTAATTGAGTATATTTATTAACTTGATTATGTTAATCTATCGATTTGTAACCTATAATTCAATTTACTTATTTCAATTAAACTATCTAAGCTTAATTATTAAATTATATTCTGAACAAAGTTTAAGATTAACAATCCATTGGTAGTTGGCTTTATATTAGCTTTAAATTGTAAAGTTCAAAAGCTTTTAATCGTTTTAAGATTTTATTCTTTCACTTATGCTTTTATTGTGTTATTCCAATTAATTTAGATTAAATTTTGATATTATGGTTCACTTTTACTGTAAATTTGGAATTATTTGACAATCTTTCGTTGTTTAAAGCATGTTAAAACTTGACATTATTTTGCAATTATTTTCATATTTCAGGTTTGTTTATTACATGCATTATATGTTTGCATTGCTTTATTCTCTCTTATTATATTAATTTGGTTTTTTTGTAATTTTTTTTATAAAACATCTTAAGATTTAAGTTATTTAGATTTAATACCATTCTTTTATAATTATTTATTTACTTATCATCTATTTCTTTAATTATCCAGAATATTTTATTTAGTAACTTTGATTATTACAATGATCTAGTTAAATCGCATTTTGTTTATTTATGTACATATTTCTAATTTTATCCTTTTTATATTTGTAGAATTTTATCAAGAAGTTATGGAAGAATTTTATTTTGAAATATAATAATTGAAATTTTCAAATGATAATTAAATTGTTCATATTTTAATATTCTTAGATCGCAAAAATTATGAGTGCTTTACATAAATTTTCTTAAAACTTCTTCATAAATTTTTACATTATTTACTTAATGATTATTACTTTTTAGTTGTATAAATTTAGGTGATTACAAATATCATTTTAATCTACCTTTACTCTTTTTTTCCCCAAAATCTTGAATTACTTTAAAGTTTTTGACTTTAGATGCCATTTGTCTAGGTATTTGCAAAATCAACAAACAATTGACGATCATATTTCGATATTCATGTATGAATCAATGGAACATGATATTTTCAATATCTTTTGCTGCATCACAAGCCAATTGCTATTTTGCTTGCATGAAATGAGAAATCACAGTTGAAAGATGGATCACCAAAAGTTGATGGGAAGATGTATAGAAGTTTAGTCAAATCACTAATTTACCTTATAAAGACAACGTCAGATATTGATTATCCAGTTAGCATGGTTTCTAAATTTATGCAAAATGCAAGTATGCTACATTATGCAATAGCCAGAGGAATATTGCATTATTTGCAAGTCATAAAAAATTATGGTATTCATTATGTGAAAGAATATATAAATTGTGATTTGATTGGATCAATTATGATAGAAAAAGGCACATTTAGATATGTATTTTGTTTAGGATAAAAAATTATACCTTGGGTATTCAAAGTAACAAAAGACAATATCGTTATTTCCATCTGAAGTAAAATATATGGCAGCCAACTGTAGAAAAGTTTCGGCAATTCAGAAGAAATTTTAAATTTGCCAATTAAGAGGAGGTGTTAAAAAATATATAATTTGCAATTTTTTTATATGGTATTGGCGGTGATAAACTTACTTCTTGAAGAAGTAAATGGACATCTTGTTAACCTAGCAAATGATAGTTGGCTAAAGTATCTTACCAATAACAACTAAGTTAGCATTAATAATAGACATGGGCCGTAAATTCTTATTATCTTGGTTGTTGTTTTTCATAGGGCTTTAATCACCGTCTGGTAACATCATCTTTTACCGCCAATCACATTTATATAAAATGATTAGAAGTCTTCACTTTGTAACATCTTCAATTATCAATATATGAAATGATGAGATATCAGGAGAATTCTTTTGTAGCTCTTGTATGAGTTGATCTGTTTGTTTGCAGACTGTTACACAATTTCCTTTCATGATTTATTAACCTATATTTTTACCTCCTAATAATATTTATCTTGTTTACACCCAACATAAACAGCCACTGCCCACTTATCCATACAAGTTTATCCAAGAAGCTCAGCTCCTTTTCCAATTTAAATATTTAATGGCAAAAGAAAAGGACTTTGGATATCTACGGACAGCCAGCCCATAACCTTATCTAACACTCGGCATCAGCATGCCTGTGCACATCACCAAAACATCCTTGATATTCTCCACGTAGGGGATCTCATTCGACCCACGTGTTACTTCCCCATAGTACTTACCACACTATATAATCTATGCATGATGGTCTGAAGATACAGCACCTCGATACCGACTCTTATAAAGAACAAGTGCAAGTATATTATTCGGAGAGTGGAAAAATGCAGTCATCAAGGAATGCAGCAGGAGCCACTAAGGAGAAGGCGGCCAACCTCGCCGCTTCTGCCAAGGCCGACATGGATAAAACCAAAGCCACCATGGAGGAGAAGGTTACTAAAACAAACCCTTAGGTCATGTTATTTGATGTTTTTTAATTTTCTTTTTCCCCAACTATATGAATTACAACTTTTAAAAAAACCGATTTTAATCCGTCCCGGATGAAAGCCTGGTGTTAGTAGGTTTTAAGTTTTTGGCATTACATTTTAATTTTTTTGGATGAAACTCTCTGAAAATCGCTAACTTTTGTATGTAGTCTTTTAATTTATCTATAAAGCAATGCCTGTTAATGTGGACGTGTTAGTGTTGCAGGCTGAGAGGATGACCACTCGCGACCCTTTGCAGAAGGAGATGGCAACCGGAAAAAAATATGACAAGAAAGAACAGGCAGAGCTCGACAAGCAGCGGGCTAATAAGTAATGCCGCCGCTAGACAAGCTGCTCAAGCCACCGGACACAACACTCGTGCGACTACCGGCCATGGAGCTGCAACCGGCGGATATACTTCTCACGTAACTGGCGGCACTGCACCTGGATACGGAGCCGGATACAATGGACACGGCACTGCCACTGCACCTGGATATGAAACTGGACAGTATAATACCCCCGCTGGCACCATGCCTGGATACGCTGGTCACGTGACAAGCGGCACTGGCGCTACAGCTGGATATGGAGCCGGGCAGACTGGACACAGAGACACCGGCGCAGATGAGGATCTGGACCCTAATTACCCCATTGGAACTGAACCAGGGGCCCGCGGCACCGCGCTACCACGCCAACCTCCAGGACCTGATTATAGTGGCACTGGGAGTGGGCGGAGGACCTACTGATGTATGAGGCGTGGTGTGTGGGAATAGGATTTTGCGTGTTTTAGTTGGTTGTGTTTTATGTTACCGACTAAGGTTCTTCTAATGTACTTGTTATCAAATAAATTAAAGTTGTTTTATCTGCCTTTTATGGCAAAGGCTCGTATAATTATAAAGATCTTTCTTCCACCTTAGGAAATGGTCGACAACCTTAGGAAATGACAATCTTTCATGTTGCTGCTTTCATATATATATATATATATATATATATATATATTCTCGAGGATAAAGTATCAGCCAAATCTAGAGGTCGATTTCTTCCATGCATATTGGAAGATGAGTCAGCCAAAATAGGCCGTGAATAGCGGAATCAATAGATGAATCCTACAAAGATGTTTATTTTGTTAAGCATATCCTTTTTGTTTAGGATAATCGTTCTAAGAAATTTTAGAGAGAACACTGGAAGAAGCTGTGTTTAAGTGGGTGAAAAATTATGGTAATGGAAAGAAATCAATCAGGAAATAAAGAAACAAGAATTTTATCTTTGGAAATAGAAAGGTATGTGTTAGGCAAGTTATATTAATTGGGGATAGAAATAAGATGTATCTTAAGTACATATCTGAAGTGGGATTCCAACTCAAAATATTAGCCTATTAGATAGAATTAATAGAGATCGTAACATTGCCTAGAGAAGCTGATGCTCTTGTTCAAGCAGCCCATTTTGGACGGCTTTTACTTTAGATTTTTCCTTTTTTTTTTTTTTTTTTTTTTTTTTTGCTAGGTAGACTTTTCTCAGGTCATCTCTTCCTGGATCGTCCCTTCTACTAGCACCGATACTCTCAACGAGAGCACCAAATGTTAAGTACCAAACCCAAAGAGAGAGCTCAATCCAAAAGACTACTCTATTAGGTAAAACAGTCATTCAAGTTTAAGTATCCTTCCACAATTTCTTATGTGTGATCATAATAATGTAATATATAATTATTTATGACAATGCCAATTAAAATAAAGTAAGAGTAACAGTCTAATACTAACTTCATCATGTCTTTTATTTCATCTTCTAACGAGAAAAGTTAGAAGCACAAATAAAAAATATACTTTACTCCATGTTTATTTATCTAAATCTTTTTTCATTTTTTTTTCAATTAATCTCCAACAGTTTCTTTTATCCTAACAATATACATATACAAGTATATATAAATATATGCAAATAGGTTTTAAGAAAATAAATATTATTATGTATTTATTTGGGCTTGACTAGTAGGTTAGGTGATAGGGCCTAGCAAGTCAAGTCCAATCATTAGAATAGAACGAGGAGATTTGGCTTGGTAGACTTGAAATAAGGATCATTTGACCAATATGTTGTATCTAACCTTTCTCAAGCAGGCCATACACATAGTACATGACTACTAGTCTTGGCCATGAGAGCCCATTCAGGATATCCATAAATTGAGCTTACTCCATCTTATCTATCAATTATAGAGGTGACCTAACGTTCATCATCTATACCACACACCTATAAATACTCAGTCACTCCTCCTCATTTCAAAACTTTTGGAGAGGGAGAATAAACAACATTCTATAGAGAATGCTCTATTAATAAAGAACAAGCAAGACAACTCAAGCAACTTCAATCTCAATTACTCAAGAACTGTAAGATTGACACATGAGGTCCACCCAAACTCCTTTACTTATCACTTATGCATCAAGATAGTGAAGCCTTCTGCTCTCCCTCCCCATCATTCTTTTTAAGCCATCCTGTCATCAAGTGTCATCTCCTTAATAATAAACTAAAGTCACATGCTAGGTGTGAGATCCACACGACGCATACATGACCACTATTAGGAAGAACCCTACATCTGTATTTTAGCGACTCCATAGGGTATATGAGGACCTTGACATAATTGCGATGGCACATCCAAGAAGAAAGTAAGCTAACACCGATAACAACACAAGTTAGGATGCTGGCAACACTAACCCATTTGAAATGATCAAGACATGCTGACATTAGAAGACGTCAACCCCAACGTCAATATCAACCATGTATCGATGTGTGAGGCATTGTTTCTAACAATGTACAAATAACGTGTGCCACACATAAAAGCAATGAACGAATGATACGCACAATGGAGGAGAACACTAATGCTCTGAACCAATTTTTGGCTATTTTCTCTCATCTGTACTAGAGACAACTGCGCTATAAGGTATAGCCTTGGCATGCTCTACCCCAGCTATGCAGCAAGGCACTCCCTCTTTATCTCAACCTGCTATTACTCTTACCATTTAGGAGAATACACCTCAGGGGGTGAATGTGCCAACCCCATCACCACATGTTGCAACTGAGTAAAAAAAAATATCTGAAGCAAACAATGCAAGATCCTAGCTTGGAAAGTCATCATTCTCATGTGTACACTCTCGTACAAACCTAGGTGAGACTGCTTCCTTGCTTAATCTTGATCTTCCTCATGCTCCAACTCCTCCAATTATATTGATTGTGCTTGTACCGGTTTCACTAGCTACACTAATTGCACTAGCTGCATTAACTGCAATAGTTGCACCAATTACACCATCGGTGTCTATGCTAAGGGAATCCTTTATAACAAAGGATGACTTGGACATTTATTTGAGGGAGATTCAAGTTAAGTCTTCTATAGTAGTGCTAAACTTAAAGCTTCCAGACCACCATTGCATTGCCACAAGGTCTTATCCAAAGGACTATGTCAGTCCTAAATTCATGCTATTTGGTGGCAAGAAAGTAGAGCTAAGGAACACCTGCTAAAATTCACCGAGACATTAGAAGTGTATAGGTTTGATGATGACCTAAAATTGAAAGATTTTCAAAGTTACTAACTGAAAAGGCATATACCTAATATGTTAATCTCCCTCTAGGGTTAGTTAACCCATGGGAGACTATGTGCAAGCTTTTCCTATAAAAGTTCTTCTCTACTCAAAAGCAAATAACTATCATTGTCATGGGAAGAACGCGACAAAAGCCAAGGGAAGACCTGTGGACTACATAGAGCGCTTCAAAGAATGCTTCTTAGACATCCAGATGTGTGTGATGAGAAAGAGTTAGTGAAGATCTCCATTTAAGGAATGTTCATTGAGTATACCATCCACCTAGAGAACCTAAACTTATGCTCCTTTGCTACTCTTCTTGAGATGCACAAAGGACCAATAATTCCATAGCAAGCAATGAAGAGAATGTGGTAGATGTGATAAATGACATGCATTCATTAGTACAACTCATGGAGAGAGCCTTATAAGTGGCAAGAAGCACAAAAGTGAACAGACGAAGAGCTCCATAAGGTGCTACCTTTCCTATGTTTAATAAGTAAGATACATGCCATCATTGATCATTGGCTCTAAGATGAGAACATCAAATTGCCAAAAGTTAGATGCCAACCTACAGCTAATGAAGGAAGAGGTCCCAACTGTTGTCAATATCATAGAATTGTGGACCACCCCACTAAAGATTGCAGATAACGTCCTAACATCATGGCTTCCAGCCTTCAAGCCTAGGTAATGCCCTAGCATCATGGCTTCCACCCCTTCAAGCCTTAGCAATGCTCTGATATCATGGCTTCCGCCCCTTAAGCATAGGCAACACATCATTGCTTACATGCCTTAAGCCTAGGCAACACCTGTTACGCTTCGAGGGTACCCTAGTAGAAGTAGACAAGTTACACCTGAATACTATCACTATATTACCTTCGGAGATTGAAATATTTTCCAAAATAATAGGATCTTTTAGTTGCTTTGATAAGAAATGATAAATACATGTAAGAAATAAATTAGTAAATAACTATCATCTTAATCATAAAGTATCATAATTTATTACAAACCATGTAGTCTTTTTGTAATTCTCTACATAACTGATAAAATAATACTAGCTAATCTATTCTAAGAAAATATAAACTGTTAATCCCAAATTGAGCTATAGGCTTCTAACTTTTAAACCCTTATCGGAGCCATATTCTTGAAGTAACTAACCAAGGTCGAAGCATAAACCTGAAAATGTTGTAGGAGTGTGAGCGAAACCATGGCTCAATGAATAACCAAATATATTACACATCATGCAAGTTATTAACAAATCGTATGCCATGCAATCATTCAAACATATGCTCAGATACAAGCTTAGATGATCTAGAATCCAAACAGGAAAAAGATTTACGCCCTCTTTTTAGGATTGAAGAACATTTACTTTATGACCCACCTGCCCAGGAGAGACTAAGTTTACAGGAAAATCAATGATTTCTGGTCTTAGGGTGATCACTTTCAATTTAATAACTGTTTTAACTGACCATTTCATATATCCATCCTTCGAAACTCCCTAAGTATTAATCATTTCAAAGCGATACTACAGGCGACATTTTTCGTTGCCACTTAGTTCCCATAGAATCGATGGAACAAAGAAAACCTTGGAAGAACTAATACTTAGAAAAACCAAGCATTAACAGAGAACCGAAAATATTAATACGTAGCAGGTTGTCACCCGTTTATATATGCAATAATGCAGTACGTGCAATGCATGACCAGGTTATTTTAATAAGTCAATAGTTCTTATTCAATTTCATGGTGGTCATACATTACACAAAATAATCATCATGACACTTCACATCATCATACCATTATATTATCACTTTTGTAATGGTAGGTTAATAATTATACAATCATATCACAACACATTTCAATCAAAACATTCATATTATTATCTTTACATTTCGCATTCAACTACTTACAAGCACAAATAGTATAATATGACTGAATTACTCACCTGCTTATAGTGACTAGTCGTAGCAATCTACCGGAAGGTCCTCTATGATATCAAAGTCACCTATTGAGATGAATAAAATATTCATCAATATAGATTATATAACTAAACTCCTATATGTCTCTAGTGTCCTAAATTGATATTTGGCTCAGTTTCTATTACTTATTTTGGTCCTTTGATAGTCCTGTGATAACAATTATCAATTAATTTTTATTTTCATGCAACTTGTCTTGGTCTTGCTTGATATTATATATATTTATCTGATATTCGAAAAATTGATATTTAAAAAGTTCATATTTTGTAGTTATTATTACTATTTTTATGTTATTCTCTAACTGACCCATTATAGTAACTCATATTTGTTTACTATTGTTTAGTGTCGTCGTGTTTCTTTTTATATACTTTACACAAATATTTTGTCATTTTTAGAAGTCACATTTTACATAAATTTAGCTTATTTCGATTTCCATTCTTATCTATTTATCAATATAAACAAATATTTGATAATTATAGTTGCTATATTTCCTTATAGTTTCTAGGGTTTTAAAAGTTATTGAATATTAAACATATTGCTATTATATGTATTTGTATTTATTTATTTTCTTAGTAAATTCTGTTTTGATATGCATCTATATATATAATATTTTTATTATTATATTTATTATATAATTATCATGTTTGTGTAATATAGACTTTATATAAGAAAAACATGTTTGTACACAGGCTCCTACGCCGCCGGTATTAAAACCCAGATGCCAGCATTCGTAGGTTTTACATTTATATTGTATCAGGTTGTGCTGGCTTGTAAGACGCCAACTTTACCACGTACGCTGGATTATACGTTGCCGGTGTATAACTCCATTTAGCCAGCCATTTTACGTAAAAATAAATTTTACGTAGCTTCTGTTCCAGTGTAAGCCGTCTCAATACTGTCGGCTCACACTCATACGCCGCCGACTTTGAGCGTGTACACTGCTGGCTTATGACTAGTGTTGACACTATTCATCATCTTCTTCGATGAATTCGTATTTCTTTAATTTTCTATGTTATATTCATTCTCAAATCATTCCTAAGTGTTTTATGGTATATATATATATATATACATACATATATACATCAACTCATAACGCATCTACATGTATGTGATCTTAAATTTTTGAATTTGGAAAAGTACAAGTACAAGTAGGGTTTTCGAATTTTGCCATGTTGGAGCTGATATGAACGTTTTGAGCTTAGTTCTAAAGTTAGTTCCGATCCTAAATTAATGGAAATGTTATTTAGATTAAAGTTCAATACTTAAAGCAACTTAAAAGGAATTTGTCTTACCTTGCTTCTCCTTAATCTGAGTTTCAAGCTAAGGTTTTAATGGAGTTTTGTTGTGTTGTTCTTGGAATGGTTTGGGTGTTTTGTGTGCTATTTGGAAGCACGAAATTGAGAGAATTCCAACTATTGTTTAGTTGTGAGTTAGCGTCTTGTTTTTATGTTCATTAAGAAGCTTAGAAGTTGCTTATATAGATAGTGGAAAGATGCAACCAATGGATTCTAATTTCTCCATAGAAAATTATTGTATCTGGAGGTGAGTTTGTTGCATTAATTGTTGAGCCTACATGGCTTCTTTCAATTGGTTTAAGTGTTGTTTTTTGTTGACTTATATGGTGCTTAAATACTCAAAATTCAGCTAACTCCTTCGAAGGCAATCCTCTCCTTCAATTTAGTGCACCTAAACTTCTTGATTATTTTGTAGGAAACATTTTAATAATATTAGGTTATGTAATTATCTTAGTTTTAGGGTATTTTATTAAGCTAAACAGGTACAAATATGACAATTATTCAAGAGTTTTATCTCCAAAAATTTATATAGAGTTCTACAAATTTTGTAAATTGTTATTAAGTTCAACTTTGGGTTTAAAGTTTACGCGATAAATTATCTTTAGGATTTTATCTCCCGTGATTAGGGTTTTATAAGCTTAATAGGTCAATTTTTGTTCTAGCCCCTAATAGCTAAAGAATTTACTAACTATAGCAATAGTGTGATCCAAATATTTATTTGGAGTCTAGATTATTAGTTATACATCTTTTTATATATTTATTGTGTATTCATAATCTTAATAGTTTATCTATAAATTATCATTTTCTAACTATAAGCATTATCGAATATCTACTTTTCAATAAATTTCAAATCTTAGTTAGGTTATTTCTTTATCTTGAATTTTCAATACCCACTATGAAATCTTATTAGTAATCTTAAATACTATTTAAATAACTTTGTTTTAGGGTTTAAAAATATATACACACTCATTTCTACTTATAGTTTAATTCTAACGTCTTGATTAAGTCCTATATTATCATTCTATTTTCTATTTTCTATTTTTATGTTTTCATCTATTTATATTTGTATGAAAAATCTCGAGGTTTACAACACACTAGCATCACGGCTTCCATGCCTTAAGACCAAGCAAAGCCCTAACATCATTATGACTTCCATGCCTTAAGCTTAAGCGATACCCTAAAATCACGACTTTTTCATGCCTTATAATCCAAACATCGTCTTCACATCTTAGTTCCACACCTTAAGCTTAGGCGATGTCCTAGCATGATGGCATCCATACCTTAAGTTTAGTGATAAAGTGCGAGTCTAGATGCTCTACTAAGAGATGATAACACGTTATACTTCCATATTGCTCATGAACCATAAGCAAGTGGAGCTCATGATGGCATTATAACTCCAGCTTGCTTCAGGAGGTTCATGCACTCTTGCTTATGAATGATGTTATTATCATGCACTCTATCCAAGCAAGAACTTCTTCATGAAAGTAAAGTGTATACTAGAAAAAGCTCAGGATCAATTATCAGAGCTCATCATTAATCAAGGATATCATGCATAGCTTAGTGCAGGAGGTTTGATCACAAAAGATATCTTCATAGATGGCATCATCCACTTATTAGTCTTAGGCACACTAGATTCGTAGCAAATTGCCATCGTGATATACTAGGAAGTTTTACTAGATAACTTCAATACATTGATCTTGACACTTAGCTTTATTCAAGATGGTGTCTTTAGAGAGAATATCCTCACTCATTGGTCTTAGAGATGTTAGACTCACACAGTTTGAAATTGGTTATGTTCATCTTTGTCTACTTAGAGTTACTACTCCCTCCCAATTAGACATGCTTGAAACTAGGGGAAGAAAGATAACAATGTGTGGAATCTTCATAATGGATTAACCATTCATGATAATCCTCCAAGTTTAGATAGAAGCATAAAATTTGTCACCTATGTATAGGCATAATGTAGAAAAGCTTCAACGTCAACAAGTTGCAGGAATGGATGCTTAAGCATAACATTGAATCATCCCTAATGATGTCCTTAGAATCATTAGAATCGGCACACAATTTGGGGCCAATTATTGGAGCTCATCATCAGTTAGGTGTATCACACATAGCTCGCGATTCTAAGTCTTCAACTAAAAGTATTGCACCGAGGACGTGATGATTGGCCTTCAACATGGCATGTTACTTTGAGCACACAATACTTGATTTTCACTAGCAAGTTTTGTACTAAGATTGTGATGTCTGGCCCTCAACAAAGGATGTTGTATTGAGCATGTGACACTTGATCTTCAATAAGGGTGGCGCATTGAGACATCTTGAGGAATGCAAAACGTTTAATGGAGAGAAGAAGCCCTCAACACTTGTTCTTGAAGCGTAACATTGAATCCCCTCAATAGTACCCCTAGAATCGGTATACAGCTTGAGCTTGATTAATCGAAAGTCACCATCACTAGGGAGTGTTGCACACGACATGGGGCGAGAAGCTTTGTCCTAAAAAGTACCTTCATAAATGGTATTGTCCATCCATTGGTCTCTGTGGCGAGTTACCATCTTGGCACACCACTTGAGTACTGGTAGCTTAACTACTCTTTGCTTCCTTTGATTTAACAACTTCAACTTGTTGAATTTTCTTCATCTCTTTTGCCATCGATAGAGACTACTTTGTTGCTTTAATAAATAGCTTGAAGATAATACTAAGTGTGACGCAATCCCTATAATAAGAAGTGATGAAATTGGATAAGTGGGTAGAATATAAATAAATAGATATATATATCTCCAATGGCTTCATTTGTGGACTTGTGCTAAACATGGCACTCATATATATACATATATTTGAGGAATAACAGTAATAGCCAATCAAGAAGCACTATCAACCCATCAATTACAAACATGCAAATATTATTCCTTCGATTAAGACTAATGGATGATGTGGGAATTTCTACTATTAAATCAAATATAGAAGGATCGTTACTATTCGAAATGCATGATATTGACATGAGAAATCGATGATGATGTTTATAAAAGAATTTTTTTTTTAAAAGGAAACCAATTGTGTTGTGTATCCAAAGGTGATGTTTTCACTCATACTGGGTTTATATTGACTATTAAAAGACAATAAGGAATAAAATAAGAGTAAAAAAGGGAGGAGAAATATAAAAGGTTATGACTTACAGTTATGAGCTTCAAGATAATGAATTAATGTGATGGTGAACATGTGACTTATGACTTGAATCTTCAAGATTAAAATGTGCCCCTAGTTGATATATAAGAAAATATCACGAAAAAGAAACAATGCATATACTACAAAGTCACAAATTGTTATCGTATGATGAATGTGAATTGAAGAAACTAGTAATACCAAACATGGATAGGGAAAGAGAAATGCCGTTTGTTCTATATATGTGTGTGGATTGCAAGTTGCACATTGATGACTTAAGTCCAACATAAGGTAGTATTGGTAAATTTGGACATATAGATGTGTAGTGATTAAAGGTGGTTAGATGCTATCGATGTGCAGTATAGGCCTTGGTGTTTATGGTCACTACCCACCCAAGTCGATAAGAGAAGTGCAGTAGCTTACGAGAAGGATAACCGCACTAAGTAGGTTTCTCCCAAGAAGTGCAGACCGATGCTTAGAATTCTTCAAAATCCTCAAAAAGCTAGAAAAATTTAAATGGACAAAAAAAATCCCTAGAGGCCTTTGACGAGCCGAAACAATACCTCTCCACACCACCAATACTGAAAACCTCGATCCTGGGCGAGACTTTGTATCTTTACCTCATAGTGAACGAATGAGCCCTATCATCCATACGAACATGAGTTGAAGGAAATGACACCAACCGATATACTACATCAGTCATGTCCTCCAGAGTTGAGGTATACAAAGGTAGAAAAGTTCACCCTACCATTTATGATATCTACACGTTGTTTGCATCTGTACTTTCAGGTGCACCAAGTCGTTGTACTAACTGACGTACCAATACGAACGGTTCTCCAAAAGCCAGACGTATAGGGGAGAATGATGAAGTATGTGATAGAACTCAACGCTACAGAGTGTAGTACCAACATCAGATGCCATCAAAGCATAAATCTTGGCGGAATTTATGGCCAAGTACACGACCCCATTGAATAACAAGATAAGAAAAAACTCGAGTAGACCCTCCATGTTGATGGTTCCACTACACAAAGAGGAAGTGGAGTCGGTCTTGTCCTAAAAGGACATCATGGAGTCAAGATCAATTATGCTTTAAGATTTGGATTCCCTGCGAGCAACAATGAAGTGGAATATGAGGCCCTGATAGTTTGACTCGGGCTCGTCACAGACATTAAGATGGAAGCAAGGGACCTCAAGATCTTCTCTAACTCCCAGCTTATGGTCCAACAAGTCAAAGGCATGTATGAAGCCAAGAATGAAGAAATGAAAGGATATCTAGAGGTGGTTTGATCCCTCATGAGAAACTTACCCTCGTGGGATATAGTCAAAATAATAAGGATTAACAATGCTGATGCCGAGAGGCTTTCAAAACTTGCATCCCTAATAACCTACAACATGGGGAAGGTAGAAGAAAGGGTGTCCATCGAGTTCCTGCCTGAAAAGTGTATGGTCACACGACCCTACGAGGTATTGGACCTGCAAAATGAGGCTCCACCTCCGAGTTGGATGATGCCGATAGAAAATTACCTCAAAGACAACACTCTTCCCTTGGACAAAGCGGAAGCCAAGAGATTGATGTATAGAGCAGCCAACTACACCCTTATTAACAGCATTTTGTATAAAAGGGGTTTCAGCTTCCTCCTTCTTCGACGTTTACGACTATAAGACAGACAATGAGTTCTCGAAGAATTCCATGCCAGCAAATGCAACAATCTTGTCAAAGCCTAATCGTTGCACACTCAAGTTATGTGAGTTGACTACTTTTGGCCAACTATGAGGATTGATGCAAAAGAATTCATGCAACAATGCCAGGGATGCCAAAAGATCACCTCTATTACCCATACTCTAAGTACTGATCCGCTTTGCCTCACTAGCCCGTGGCCTTTTGTAATGTGGGGACTAGCCATACTTAGACCTTTTCCCCTATCTATAAGTTAAAGAAAGTTCATAATAGTGGGATGTGATTACTTCATGAATTAGGTCAAGATAGAAGCTATAGCGAAAGTCACAGACACAAACATTCAACGCTTTATCTACAACTACATCATCGTTAGGTTCAAGGTTTCACACTCCATAATCATGGACAACAGGAGGCATTTCGTTACTAAAAAAATCAAATATTTTTGTGCCAAATATGGTATCATACAACACTATACCTTCATCGCACACCCATGTGACTAGGTTGAGGCCATCAATAAAACCATCATGCAGAGCCTCAAGGCTAGAATAGATCAAAAAAGCGATAGATGGGTAGATGAGCTGGCCAATATCTTATAGGGGTATCGCACCACCCGATGAAAGCCCATTTCATCTTACCTTCAACTCTGAATCTATTCTATCTATTGAATTAGAGCTACACAACATTTGGGTAGCATCTTACGATGAGTTGGTCAATGAGGTCTACCTTTAAGCATAACTTACCACCATAGAGGAAACTCGAGATGTAATAGGCAAGAGAATTGCTGCATACCAATAGAGAGCAGCACGATACTATGACAAGAAGGTCAAACACAAAGCTTTTCTCTTATGAGACTTCGTATGTAGAAAGCTAGAAGTAATGGGATCACAAGAAGCCTACGGAAAACTTGCTCCAAATTAGGGAGATCCAGTAAGGTTAAAGGAAGCCTTAGGAAACAGAGCCTACAAACTTGAAACGTTAGATGGAGAGCTCATTCCCAAGACTAGGAACGCCAACAATCTGAGATAATTCTTTAGGTGGGCAAAGGCTGGTTTATGTGTAAAATGTAAAAAGAAAAGCATTTTCAAATGAAAACAAGATTTTGCATAAAGAATGCATCATATTGATATATGGAAGAAGTTCGTATGGCCAAAATGACCTCGTGAGCTCAAGCAACTCCCTCTTAAGGATAACTCACCTTGTGAGCTTGAGCAACTCCCTCTTAAGGGTAACTTCCCTCATAAGCTCGAGCAACTCCCTCTTAAGGGTAACTCCCCTCATGAGCTCGGGCAACTCCCTATTGAGGGTAACTCCCTTGTGAGCTCGGGTAACTCCCTCCTAAGGGTAACTTCTCCTATGAGCTCGGGTAACTCCCTCTTGAGGGTACATCCCCTTGTGAGCTCCGGTAACTCTCTTTGTGTACTCGGGTAGCTCCAACAAACATGGATAAAAATGGAAAGTTAAAACGACGAGGAAAAGGAGAAAACAAACAACAAATCAAGATCGCAAAATGATCCCCCATTGAATTCATTAGTCTCAAGAAAGATATTACAGAAGTTTCAACTAGCATTTCGGCCAGAATAGTTTTTTGATATTCTAGCTAGTACAATAAAGTATGAACACGAGCTTCTTCGAGTTGAACATAACTTCGACTTCAAGGGTCCCAACAAAGACCTGAGCATTAACTTTGACTTTAAGGATTTTGATGAAAATCTGAACCTCAAAGTTCTCTGAACCCACCTAATCACTGTTCAAAAATACGGGTTCGGGTCAATCATGTCTTCACTTCCCTATCCATCGACCTGAGCTTGTCCATCAAACAACGATGGTGAATCTCAACTAGACAGAAGCTCAGCACGATGAAGAGAATAGGGATTGAATTCCATTCCCCCTTTTAGCCCACATCCAATATGACAACATGAAACTGGGCTTAAAGGGGAGATCATTACCCTCCACCGTCAACGAACTCCATTTGCCATCAAGGATGGCACACCAGAGCTATTGGCAATATGGAAAACGAATCTGACGACCCCTCTACGACGACCTCGACCTCAAGAAGTCTCCTAGAAATCTAGGTCGCTTAATGGAGACGAGTCTCTATTCATACACAATGCACTACTGTAGTCACCACGGTTGACCTTCAGAGTAACAGCCAATGGCACTTTGGTTCCAAGAACCATAGAAGAGATGCACAACTTCTCTTTATCTCACCTCGGCAAGCTCTCTCTCTATTTATGTGGATCGGTTATCAAGGTTGTGTAATGTGTCCGAGTGTGCTACTTGGCACTTACTTTTCCCTCTACCATGTCAGCTTGCATACACACGATTTTGTCCTCCATCTCCATGCGTAGCCTATCGTGGTCTTCATCAAAGCCATTAGGTCGCTTTTTAATTGCATCTCACTTGTCTTACCTTAGCAAGCTCTCTCTCTCTCTCTCTAAGATTGTCCTTTGCACCTCGAGCTCCGTGGCACCCTACTCGAACAAAAGGCATGTTACACTAGAAATTACTCCCATAAAATCCTAACTAAAAAAAAAATGACATGCCACTCCTTGGTTCTCCTTTAATAGTCGGAAAGCCTCGGTGATTGTTACCAAAGCCTAAAAAAAAAGAGAGTTAATAGAATATCAAGCATGAAATACATTGGCCTACCTAAAAAACCTAACAAAAACAATGAACGCATTCACCTCGTAAGTCTTTCGTGCAAATAATCCACAGCTAAATCAGTCGTCGACAGCTCCCTATAAAGGGCCCTCAACCTCTTCTTAGCTTCAAGCTGACCAATCTCCTCAAAACAAGACTAGTCAACACTAATGTTACTCTAGTTTATTGCTTTCACCTCGACAAAATCAAGTGGACCACCACAACACCCCTCCCGAGCTGACTTCTACGACCCTTGACCAAAGCTTGACCACCTGAGCTAGCATTACTACTCCTAGTAACCTCCCCAGATTGCATAGGAACAACATAAGCCCGGGCTAATATAGGAGATGGTTGAGTCTAACCGCGCTCTTACCAAGACGGAGCCAAACACGGCGAACTCACCAAAACAGTGTCCCTTTCACCACCACAAAAATTGGCACCAACGTTACCAACATCAATAGCATCGCAATCGACGTTACCTATTGCGCCTCCAACTTTAACACCACTGTCCCCAACTCCTTAGCCTTACCCATCCAAATCGATCACTAAAAGACTGACCTCGGTGGTTTGCTCGACCTCAATAGGTTGCTTTAAAGCTCACAACTTCTTCGCTGATGGCCTCTTCCGCTTCTTTGAAGGACCTGCAAGAATGTTAGCTACGTTACCAAACACATCATAGGGTCTACAAAATAAAAAATAAACAAAACAACTCAGTATGATAATGAAAACTCCTATTAGTCAAGCCCAATAGCTCGAACTCCTTGACCACACAAAATGCCTTCTCCTTGGAGCTCGACTTGATAGATGATTGGAGAGCGGAGGGTGGGGGGGCGCAAGGGGGAAGAGAGAGAGAGAGGTTGATTACATGAAGAACTATGCCGCACCTCCATCAATAAATCAGCCTTTCGTTGACAAAATTCCTCACCAGGAGCATAACATCATAAGGTCTCCAACTTTGCGCTTCAAGGGGCCCTCTAACTCTGCTAGTGCTATTATCATGCGCCATCAAAAATTAGTGTTTCTTACGTCAAAATGGGCTTACACCACTCAACATGGAAATCAAAACCTCATTGCACATCGACTCTAGCCTGACTATCCAGAACTCATGTTTCCAGTTTAACCATTCTAATTGGTGAGCCTGGTAAGAAGCTGGGGACACTTAGGTTGCTTGGCGAAATACCACCACCACTCTGGTGATCATTTGTAAATAAAAAATTGATGAAATAGGATCGAGGTGGACTGCACCAGGATAGTGAGACAGATGACCTCGAAGGCTACTAGTAATCGCTAGGCATTTGGCAACAACTGAGCTAGGCACAAATGATGGTAATTAAAATCCTCATTCTGAAAAGAAGAGAAAGGCATCCTTAGCCCAAATTCGGATGCCTTTTTATACAGAGTGAACTAACTGCCATCGAAGAGGCATACGCAACCTAATTTCTTAGGCCTCACAATCATTCATTCTTGAGGAGCATCACATATCTCATGCTCAAATATAGCTATGGCCTCTTCCCTTGACAGCTTACAACAGATCTGATTTGGACCATCACCTTGAGTCGCCTCCGAGTACAAGGGAAGGATGACCTCCTTCTCGAGGTCATTAGAAGGATATGCATTCCTCGAGCACTAATACACCTTACTGGCTAAATCAGCGTAGGAAATCATATCGGGAATACCCTAATGCCTCATCACCGATGTTAAGGATCTGCTTGGCCTCTCCTCACAACCGTTAATGGAAGTTGAACCTCTACTCTCCAATTTGTGCCCGTCACTTAACTTCGAACCCTCTGACCTCAACGCATTATCTCCCTCCTCTCTTCCCACCTCATAAGCAAATCGCTAGACCTTGTTGATCGAGTAATGTGAAAAAGACTAGGTTGCAGAAGTACCTGTATTCAACATCATCGAAAAACTTAGAGAACATTTCGAAGTAGAATGCAAGAAAGGTGTTTGGTAAATTTTTCAATGAAATATAGAAAATGTTGTGAGAATCCCATGGAAGATTAATATTTATAGGAGAAAGGAGGAAGTACTAAAGCCTAGACCCCTTGAGACTTGTGAATAGGCCTTACGGTTTTGATGTCACAACCAATAGCCGCAATTGTTAGGCCTAGACGTAATTATTATTAGGACCTTTCAAATCCATAGGGCCTCTCAGAAATGTCGTACTCCCTCGAATACTATGAAACGTATTAGGTACACTGCCCACTAGAAATCCAAGGGTCCTCATAGCAAAATATCACTAAGAAGGGGATGCAGCTCAAACGGAAAATGCAGCTCGCTCCGAGACACCCTTCTTAAACCAACTACCTCATGGGTTGTATACCCTTCTTGCTCTCATAATGAGAGTGAGGGAGACAAACATTGACAGTAAAGTGTAACTCTAGGCTCACTCAGTCTCTTGGGCCTAGAAACTCTTATTGCCCTCAAAAGCCCAAGGAAATAGCAGCTCGGTCCATCCTAACCTAGAGTCATCAAAAAGCATAACACCTCAGCTTTACACAGTGATATGGGACTCACTCTCAAGCCCTCTCACCAGAACAAATATATGAGCTCATCAAGTCGCTAGGTCTACCAGCTCGGCCTCAACCTAGCTCGACCTCGAGTTCTCACCCTTAAGTCCTCATCTTTCTCGGATGTGATATGCGTCCTAGTTATACCTCATGATCAAGGGAACATCATTAACTCAGCCACATTCTACAAAGCTAGGCTCTTGGGTACCATCTCTACACCTTGTACCAAGTCTTATACTAGCTATCTTAGTATGATCCTAAAACCCTATAAATACCCCCTTACTTCTCTAGCAAGGAGACAAGAAAAAGAATAGAAAAACATAAAGTACAGACAGAAAAGCAAGTTATCTAACATTCTATTTACATAAACCCTACTCTTACCCATGGACTGACCTAAGCATCGCAGTGGTCGTGCCGGGCAACGCGAGTGTCCTTTTATTCTATCTTTCAGGGTTTATAGGAGTAATCTCAACCGGCCCAGATTTAGCTCATGCAACAATTTGTTTATTTGGGCTTGACTCATGGGCTAGGTGATAGGGCCCAACAAATGATCATTAGCATCGCTCAAGGAGATTTAGTTTGGTGAGCTCATAACAAAGATCGTTGGACCGGTTCACTATATCCAACCTTTCTCTAATAAACTCATGCTTATAGGAGATGACTATTGACTTTGGCCAATGAAGATCTCATTCAGGATAACCATGAATTGAGCTTGTTGCATCTTATCTGTTAATCACAGAGGTGATCGAACAATCGTCATCCATGCTAAGTGCCTATAAATACTTAGTCATTCATCTTCATTTCAAAAATTTTGGAGAGAGAAGACAAATAATATTCTATAGAAGAGACCTATTCACAAACATCAAGTAAGGCAACTCAAGCAATTTTTATCTCAATTGCTTAAGAGCTATAAGGTTGAAACACAAGGTTTACTCAAGCTCCATTACCTCCCACTTCTACATTTAAAACAATGAGACTATCTATTCTTCCTTCTTGCCATTCTCCCCAAGTCATCCCATCATCAAATATCATCTCCTTAGCAACATATTGAAATCACATTCCAGGCACAAGATCCATGAGATGCGCACGTAACCTCTATGAGGAAGAACTTTGCATCTATTATATATATATATTATATATATATATGTATGTATAAATTGTTCTTTAAAGGGTACTTTTATTAAGGTCGTCAAAGTTTTTACAAGGTCTTAACCAAGATGTTGTAGGACCTAGAAAGTCAGGATGTCGGTATGTACTATATGAATGAAGGCGTATGTTCGAATATGTAGAGATCATCTCTTTCATTTCTTTCGTGGACTTCAGTTTGTGAATGGAGGTTACAGACTACAAGAAAATTAATAATCGTTTAATTTGGCTCATAGTTAGAATTTTTGCTTATTAAAGATAAGGTAATCATTTATTTTGTACAAAAACTTAATTAGTTATTTAAACTTTAAAATAATTAATAAACTTATTCTAACTATTTTCATTACCTCATTAACATCATACACCACACAACATTTGCTCTCTCTTTCTTGGTACACCTTGTCCAATAACTATCCTCGCTCTACCATTTTTTTTTTTCTCATTTTGTGGAACAAGCAATTTACCAGATTTAGATAGTATCAAGAGAAGTAATATATTAAATTTAGACAAATTTAGGAGTAGTAAAAGTTCAATGATATGTTTATATTTTCAAATCAGTAAACAATGCAAATTATATTAAGGAGCTAGTAAGAATAGTCATCAGTATCTAGATTAATTACTTTTAAATTTTATGTGAAAAACTAAATTTGAAATCTACCCACCATTTTGACTATTTTACTTTAGAGCATTAGATATGATATTTTTGAAATTTTATATGAAATTCATGAACCAAATTTGAAATTTGCCTGCCAATTAACTATTTTTACATTGGCACGTTAGAAATGATATTAGACAAATCCCTTAATTCGAGTATGGATGAAAACCAATGTCAAAGTTCATAGGTCCTTATGATAAGATTAAGCGAAGATGTCCAATATCAATGGGTTTAACTTTTCATACTGTAATTTCTTCCAATTGTTGTTGCTGGTTTTATTAAATTGTATTTAACTTAGGCAAACTCTTTTCAACGGCTAGAACTTGTTAAGATTTAAAAAAAAAAAAAAAAATCCTTACATTAAAATTCATTGGCTAAACACGATGGAAAAACTAAAACTTGTTAAGTGTCCACTAAAGCATATCTAATGACAACCTCTAAGCTCTATCCATCAATCTAGTCCTATATGATAAATAAGACTTCCCTTATCCCCTTTCTTATTCTTTCTTGATTCATTCCTATCCTTTTTCTTTTTTTTTACTCTTCTTTCTTATTGACTTCATCCGGCACTAAGTCTGCAATCCCTTCCATTTTTATTTCATGTGGGCTTAGATCAAGACAGCACTAAATCTTCAATCCCTTTCATTTCTATCTCATGTGGTCTTAGACCATTTTCTTCATCTTCTTGATCTTCTTCTTCAAGAAGTTGACGAAGCTTGTTTATTCTGGTTTTGTATTTTAGTCAAATTATGCCCTTTTGCTTAGCAAAAATACACTTTGTTTTTATGGAAGCAATGAGGTGGAAATTAGATTCATCGAGAATATTCATGTTCATCTTATGTGCAGCATAAGTTGTCCATTGTGTTTTTAGATCATAAATTGATCCCATTCTACATATCCTTTGTGTGATGGAATAATTCCCTTTTATTGGCTTTATCCACATCCATGTTATTATTGGTCTTTGCTGATAATCTATCCATTATGAAGGTATGGACTCAAAAGAAACATGATATTTAATAGGTATATCATGTTTGATGAAGAAGATGAAGAAAGTGGTCCAAGCCCACATGACATAGAAATGGAAGAGATTGAAGATTTAGTGCCAGATGAAATCAATCGGAATGAAGAGTAAAAAACATGGATAAGAATGAATCAAGCAATGATAAGAAAGCGGATGAAAAATCAAGAGTGATTTTTTAACTAATAGGAAACAGTTCTAGAAAGGACAAAGAGCAAGACAAAAGTCAAAGACAGGAAGTAAAAAACATGGAACAAAGACTAAAACAATGCACCGAGGCAGGGTTACTGTCGTAATAGGATACTGTAGCACTCTTTTACTATAGCAGTAGGGTACTGTATCACTTTTTGACTATAGCATTAGGTTACAATAGCACCTTTTTATCCTTGCATGTTCCATTCTTATCCCCTTTTTTTTTTTTTTTTTGTTCTTCATTCTAATTGATTTCAACCGGCACTAAATCTTCAATCCCTTCCATTTCTATCTCATGCGGGCTTGGACCATTTTCTTCATCTTCTCGATTTTCTTCTTTGAGAAGTTGACAAACCTTGTTTAGCATAGTTTTGTATTTTGGCCAGGTTATGCCATTTTTCTTAGCAAAAATAAACTTTATTTTATGGAAGCAATGAGGTGAAAATTACATTCATCAGGAATGTCCATATTCATCTTGTATGTAGCATATGTTTTCCATGGTATTTCTAGATCATAAATTGATTCCATTCTATATATCCTTTATGTTATGGAATAATTCCTTTTTATTGCCTTTATCCACATCCATGTTGTTGCTGGTCTTGTCTAATAATCCATCCATGCTGGAGGTTTGGTTTCAAAAGAAACATGATAATTAACAAGTATATCATGTTCTTTGTATTCCCATTCAATATCTCTTCAAGAAAAAATTAATTCGTGAAACAAGTCTTCCATTGGTTGTGCCATAAATTGTTGATAAGTTCCCACAATTTTAGTTACCAGTCCATAATCTATCAAAGTTGCCAAAGTATATTTTTGATTCTTTATATAGAAATCTTCAAAATAATTTAAATCAATGATAGCCTTGTGTATATGGCTTTTAGCATGGGTTAGACAATAGTACTTATCATTATAATTTTTTATTATCTCTACTTGTAAGCTTTTATCCATGCAAGATCATAAGGAAGGTTTAGGTATTCTTTGACCCTTACCATTGTTGCAAATCCTACTCCATCAAGAAAAAACACGTTCTTTTTCTACCATCTCTAGAAGAAGGATAAAAGGTTTTAAAAATTTTCTTCTAGCATATTTTTTAATAAGGCCTTTTGCTTTTTGGGGTAGTTTAGAGATGAATTCATCTCTTTTGAAAAATATGAATGACTTTGTGATTTCATATATTTCATCATCTGTCCTTCTCCTTTTATAACTTTGTAGAGGAAATGCTTCTTTAAAGCTTGCCTTTTGTTCCTTTGTGCTTTCTATTATCCTCTTTTTAGGTGGAATTTTATTTACAAGTTAGAAAATTTACTTTGCTATTCTACTAGATTTTTAAGAGATTGACATCTTTCTTCTGAATGTGCAAATCCTATTTTTGCATATAATTCTTTATGAAATATCCTATCAATATAAATATTGTCCTTTTTTGCTATTTGATTGACCCAACTAATTATAGCATTTTAATCATTAAATCCTTTCCAAAAGGGATCTAGATAATTTGCACTTTGTGAGATCACATCAGGCCAGTGGTAAAATATTCCTGAAGTATGTCCTCAAGCTACTCCATACATCTGGAACTTTCTTTTTTGTTAGATTTTGCTCTATCTTGTGGAATTTGGGAAAATTCAGGAATATCATCTTGTGATCCTTTTCCCGTTTCAATCAGACCTAAATATCTGGATAAAGCATAATAGATTATGTATTTAAATCTATCTTTTGTGGCTATAGACCAAACTCTATCTACTAATGTGATGCGACATGTGTTTTATCTTTGATCATAAGACCAAGTGGTGGTGGGAACTTGTTTGGGTGATTATTTGGTAAAATGGGTAAAGTTATGTCTCTAACTATCATCTGTGGTCCTTGAATTATCTCAGCTAACCTTGTTTCTCTGTGTTTTGATTTTGGCCTTATTGATTGGAAAAATGATGGTGGTGTGTCTGGGATATTAGGTACTCTTTGGAAAGAAACATTTTATTCAGCACTTCTTGATCCTTGTAATCTTTGAGAAAAGGAAAGCCTCCTTTTGGCCTTAATTATATCCTTTGGAGCTCCATTTTTTGTGACAATCACTTGCATTAATAATCTCAATAATTCATCAGCTATAATATTATTTTTTCTTTCTATGTATTCAAAATCTACTTTATATCCTTGATTAATAAATGTATCTTTAAACTTTAACCATCTTCTTCTACTCATTTTCCTGCTCCCAACATTTTTATGGAACTTTACTATTACTTCACAATATGTTCTTACCAAGATTTCTTTTTTATTTAAGATAAATAGCCTGAAATTATCTAAGCAATTAATGAAAGCCATTATATCTCTCTCTATACTTGGCAAATTCTTTTCCTTATGTTTACCACTTGCAAATTAACATATTTCTTCAAGTTTCCTTTCTTCATACTTATGGGTTTCCTTAATAAGACTCCTCCCTATACTTTATCACAACCATTACTTTCTACATCTTCAGGTGTTAATCCTTTAAAACTAGAGACTTCATTATAAAAAGGCCCTAATAATGAATTCAAGTCTTTTATAAATGGTCTTTCGTAATTAAGCAATCCTAAAAAAGCTTTTAATTGTTTTTATCCATTTTCAGGAAATTCTAAGTCCTTATTAACTATATGATCTTGAAGCTTTATTCTTCCTTTACCTATTTCTACTCTTAAGAATTCTATGTTCTTTCTAAAAAACTGAGGCTTTTTTGTGCTTACAACAATTCCATATTTTTTTTAACTCAGATGAACAAGCTTTAATTGACCAATATGTTCATGCTTGTTTCTAGAAAATACTCAAATGTCATCAACATATATTGCTCTAAAATCTTTTAAATGTTGAAACGCCATATCTATCTTTCTTTGAAAAATAAATGGTACATTCTTTAATCCAAAACACATTACATTCTTTGAAAATGTGCTTGAGGACACATAAACAATGTCTAAGGTTGGGATTCTTCATCCATTTTTACTTGCCAAAATCTTTATTTACAATCAATTTTACTAAACACATAACAGTTTTCGATTTTTTTGATCAGCTTAGTTTTATTTGGCAAATTCTAACCATCATCGTTTGTATTTTCATTTAACTTTCTATAATTAATAACCATTCTAGATTTCCTTCTTACAATTTTACTATGCTTTCTTATAGTAAATGTTGGACTTCTATGAGGACTTCTTGACCTTCTATTACTCCTGAATTTAACAAATCATTTATATGCATTTCAAATTCCTTTTTATCTATATTATCACACTCCATTGCCTTTGTATATATCCATATTTGGATTAATAATAGACTACAAGTTATCTTATTCGTTTTCCATAACTGTAATATCTTTTCTTTTTCTAAACTACTCAGAATTTGATCAATGTCATAGTATCCTATTTCAAAGCATGCTTTATTCAACATTCTATGTCTTTTCCCAATCTATGATTCTTTCTTTTTCTATTATTAATTTTCTCCAAACTTTTGCACTTTCTTCTAGTTCAATTTCATTTTTCTATCCTAAAATTAATTCTAATCCTTCTATCCTTTAACAATTTTTCTTACATTTTCCTAATTTTTTGCATTGACAATCTTTATCTTTTTCACCATACCTTTCTAATATCTTCAAATCTAGTTTTTGCTTTTCCAGACAAACATTATATACAATTGCTGGACATCCTATAATATTAGTCCTATATCTAGTGATTATGATTCCATGTTGACTTCCTATCAAGAAATCTAATCCTATTATACATCTTATATTGCTATTCCCAAAATTCAATAGTTGAATACTTTCACTATGCACATGAACCATCCAATATACTTCTATTCCTGTGTGAAAACTGACATTATGTTTCTTCATTGTTCTACATTCTTTTGTTTTATTCCCATGAATATCTGTATTAATTTTACAAGTATCCATGTTTTCTATCTCTTTCATAGGTGCAATTCTTTCATCAATCATGCTTATTATACTTCTTGTATCTATTAGTACATCTAATTCTATAGTTTATGTTTTGAAATACAGTCTTACTCTTGTATATATTCCTATATACTTTATGGGTATTGAAGCTTTAGCTTCATTGTTTTTTTTTTTTTCCAAAACATTATTCCTACTCATAATACGTGATAGAGTATTTGAGGTTCTTCTATAATTTGTTAAAGTATCATTTATATATTCTTTTTCTTCCTCGTATTCTCTTATAACTATTCCTTTTGGTTTTTCTATTATTGGTGTCTTTTGTTTTCCTCTTTTTAATCCTTTTATTGTTTCCTTTAATTCTTTAATTTCATCATCTAATCTATCTATTTTATTATCCATTCTCATAATCCTTTCTCTTGTTGTATCTTGTTGGTATCCTCTTCTTACCATGAACCTTTCATTGAAATTAAATCTTTCATTTTTTTTTCCTTCTAAACAAATTTTACTTGCTTCCTTTAAGCATAATCTACATTGATACCTTAACTTTGTTATGAGGAATCCATTACAATAATTGCAGGGATGGTCTTTAGAACCACTTCCTTGTATCTAATTATGTCTACATTCTTCATGTTCCTCTATGTTCATCATGTTGTTTGCAATATCTCCTAGCATTCTCTTTACGAGATCTAACCTTTCATTTTCATAGTTAATGCCTATTGGTTCTTTATAAGGATTTTGTAGGCTTAAAAACATGTCTGTTATTTCATAATCATCCTCATCATCAGATTCTTCTATAGGTATTCCATTTGGATGTATTATAGAGACTATACAATATATAGTTTTTATATCACTCATATCTTCATCTATTGCTAAATAATCTTCATTTGTACATTCTACTAGTATACTAGCCATTGTATTCGTATTTTCCTTTTTGGATAAGCTTTTAGTAAATGTCCATCTTCATTACATGTATAACACCTTAATTTATTTTTATAAACACGATTCATATTGTACTTTCTTATATGTCTTTATTTATTTAAACAAGGTGTTGTTGCTTTACTGTATTTTGAGAAATACGTTTTCCTTGGTTTATACTTTTTTTCTCCTTTTCTTTTGTATTTCTTCCTTTTGGCCATAACTTGGGGTGTATAGAATGTTTGACAGAAGTTATAACTGTCTCCTTTGAGTTGATTATTGATTTACAACATTGTGCACTTTTCTATTAAAAACTTTACCCTTGCTCGTAGATTATTTAATTTAGGAGTTAATGAGGGTTAAATGTGGTCTTTCCATTGATCGTATATATTTGACCCCAATTGTCATGCTCCGAAGGATACCCTAAATGTGATAATCCGCCACATACAATATTAAGACTTAAGAATGACTACCTTAGTTACGCGAAAGTCTCGATATTATACGTAAGGTGTACAATACGGTAATAGGAGATGCCATTGGGAAGTATGGTTTAAGCAAGTAATAATGAACACACAAGAATATAAAAATAAATTTATCCCACAATAACAAACAATAATCCATTACACAAGTCTTAGGGGCAATCCCCTACTAATCTCCAAGGATCATATAGAAATTACTAAGTTTTTACAAGATAACTTAAATACTTCATCAAAAGATTTTAAAGGAAGTCTATTCTAAATCTTCGAGTGGATTTCCTCCAAAAGCTCTCATAAAAGAAGACTTACTCGAATATGCGAAGACCTTGGATAAAGGAACAAATGATCCTATGCATACAAAAATCTATAGGGGTGTAAGCTTTACGAGCTTAGTGAGAATATTCCCTATTAACATACTCGAAACAAAGATATCAATCAAGTTTATTATACAAGCAAATAAAATGCAACAACCACATTAGCATAAAAGAAATATGGTTTTCTAAGAACCATATGTTAAATGAATTTACGCCCTTCATTCGGGGTTAGATATTTCGGCCAATTACAGCCAACAATTTTAACAAAACCATTTTTATAGTTCTTACCAGCTACTATTCGCCACTAAAAACATGTTGATCTTACCGGCTTCTACTTGCCATCAATTTGTGTAGTTCTTACAGGCTCCTACTCACCACATACATATTCTACCGGTTATGCCAACCACCACTATCATACACTATCTCACCAATTGTATAATAGCGAATGCAATGAGACTCAACTCATGAAGTGCATGCATCAAATTTTACTTAGAGAAAGACACTTTAATATGCTAGTAGAACATACGATTCATTATAGGCAATTCATAGCTCGATATGCTTAAGGTTCTTTCACCAACATTATAAGTCACGTGCACTTTCCATTTTATCTTTTTCCTATATCTAATTCTACTATACTACAAGCACAATCATAAGTATGAAAAATAAGGAAAGTAGACTCACTCGGCCATGGCTTGACGTACTTCCTTAATCAAAATAGTTTTTAGGATAGTAGTCGTCCTCCTCCTCATTTCCTAAACAAAGGAAATACCCAAAATGAGTATTCAATGGAATTTCTAATCAAATTTGCTAATTTTACGTCTAATTGAGGTAAAATTTGTATTGTTGGAAATTCCAACTTAAAATGGTCATAACTTACTCATTTTAACTCTAAATTTTTTATATTATATGCCGTTTTCTACCTACTAAAAATATATATCCATTTCTAAGGTTATTTTCATCATAAAAATTTGTTTAGGTCCCAAAACAGTAAGGTACAAATTCACTTCGAAAATCCCAGCTTTCAAAACATAAGTTTTCAAACTTTTCTTCATCCAAAAATTATTGTACCAACAATGATTTTTGTATGGTTGAAAAATCCTAGGTATGGATATTTGTATAGTTGAAAAATTCCTTTTAATATATATATATATAATATAGAGAGAGAGAGAGAGAGACTCATATTGTATACATGAATTTAGTGGTATTGTCCCAATAATGATTTTTGTAAAACAATGTGTTTTAAATGTTGGAAAAGTAAAGACTTTGAAAATTTCACTTTAGTTTGTTGGAAAAATTTATTGAATTATTATAAGTGAGTGTTTCCTTCTTTTAACTTCATTTCTTAGCCTTTGAGAATAATTTAATTTTCCAAAAATAAATTTAGCCTTTCTAAGATTCTTACAACTTTATTTTTAGTAGTTGAAAAATATAGTTTTTCTAAGTATTGCTTGGTAGTGACTAGAATTCCTTAAAGTAGTCATGTTTATATGTTCTTAATTTTTCATAAAGTTAGTTCCAAAATAGGTAATAATGATCTTCTAAGTTATTTATTGATTTTATTTCCTAAGTAAGATTTATTTCTAGAAGGTTAAATTTTTATGATTTTGTAAAACTTATCTAGATCTTGGTATTTTAGAGTGTTGGTGATAAATTTACAAATTAGTTTAAGAAACCTTCGTTAACCAAGGAATAAGAAATATTGAGTTTTAAAGACACCTTCTTATTTTTATTGGTCTTAAAAGAGTGTGCATGATACATCTACTTTATGTACTCTTTGATGAAATCCCATGTACTATTATTACTAAAAACTTGTAATGAACTTATCTAAATTTGGAAATGATTTTTTAAGATAAACTTCAAGTTTTTATGGAAAAATCATTTACTAAGTGACAAAATTTTATCTTTTTATATTTGTTGAGACAATATCAACAGTTCTTCATATATTGAATATGTAGTCATGAGAAAGAGAATAATATCACATAATAAGATAATGAATATATAAGAAGCAATATAAGCATAATAATAAGGTCAAGTATTAGGAGCCTTAACTTCATCAAGGCAATCCGGGACTGAGAATAGACTAGTCTAAAAGAAAAAGGAAAAAATAGAAAGAAAAAGCATAATAATAGCTATAATAAGAGCATACTAATAATATGAGCATAATAGTAAAAGCAATACAATAAAAACATAATGTATGAACAAGAATAAAACATGAACATAATGTTGCTTTCTTAACCTCTGTGGGCCTTTAGAAAACACATAATATGTTCATGCTAATTTACATAAGCATAATAAATAATCTATTAATAATCTAAAATCATGAGAATGGATGTATGAACAAGAACAAAGTATGAACCTATTGCTGCTTTCTTAACCTCTTATGGTTTTTTAGAAAACATACACTAAGCTCATACTAAGTTACATGAACATGAAGGAAGCTTAAGATAATTACCTAGTGGATAGAAGAAGATGAAAATGTGGTAGAGAGAAATTTTGTGGAGAGGATTTTGTGGAGTAATTTTAAGAGAGTTTTGGTATGTAAAACAAGTGTGTGTAACAAATGAAGAGAGAAGGGGTATTTATAGAATTTTATGAAGGAAAATTAGACATAATAAAATAATTGAAAATAAAAATAATTAGATAGAAATGGGAGAGAGGGGCACCGGCCACAAGCATGGAGGGGGAAAAATTTATTAAATTTGTATTTTTATAATGAGAAATGATTAAGATCTGAAATATGATAGATGTGAAGTTGTATTGGAAAAGAAAAAAGTAAAAATAAGTGTATGAGTAATAAGAAAAAGTAGAGATAAATGAATAATAATGAATAGGATAATGAATAGTAAACAAGACTAATAATATACCGATAGTAAAGAAAATAGCATATAAATGTGATATATGTTATTTTTAGCTATTGAAAAATTATAAGATTGATATTTTTGGAATTCTTGTATTATTATGAATCTAATGGTATCATTTGAATATTTTTACTATTTCGACCCCGAGGACACGCTTTTCGAGAACTGATCCTTTCGGATCCAAAATACGTTAAAAATTAGCGAATCTAATATTTTTAAGCTTCTCTATATTATTATGAACTATTATCCATAATTATTTCAGTTCTGTTTTCTAAGATTTAAGAGTACGGGATTACCGGATCTAAATACTAGGGTTTGTTATAGTCTTTTGTTGACTTTTAAGGTTCCGATTGACTTTTAATTCTAAGATTTAAGCATAAACTTAGCATAAATTCAAGGGTTTACACCAATGGTCCTAGCAACATTAAAAATATCTTGTATCATATGTTCTTTTCATAATAACATCTCGCTATAGTAAAATTACATGCAAACTTCTGGATATAAATTTTAATATAATACAAGTTCTTTATTTAGAGTTGTTCTATATTATTCATCATATCCCTTTAGTGGTCCATTCCTCCTATTTGAGATCTTCACTTGTTAGTATAACTCTTATTTTTCCACAAACATTAAGAGGATTATCTTCAGGTGCTTTATCCTATGCAACAAATTGAGGAAAATTCTTTTTATATGATTCTTACATTGCTCTTGTTGTATCTCCCAGAAATGATTCTAAATATATATACATTTGATCTATCTCTTCTGTTAATGGTGAATCTCCCCATGCTTTTACAACTAATTGTGTCCAATTATCTACTAAAGGTCCCTATCTTTGGGGATCATGAGCACAATAGTTAAGAATTCTAGCATCATCTATTAAGTTCTTCCTATATCATGTTTCAAAAGGCATTCTTTTTCCTTTATATCTTCTATACCATTAGTTTTCCTTTTCTATATATTAGGCATAAGATATTCTAGTTAGAATTTCTTCCCATATTGTTTGTCCTACTCCCGTAACTATTGATGGAGGTGGTCTTCCACTAGATCTTATGTCTTCTACTACATCCATCATGATGTTCTGAGAGATATGTGTCGAGCCTAAGTTTTGATTTCCAGTTCAATTTCCTTTAATCTGATTCGTACTGAACCCCAACCCATTCAATACGAATCCTCGACTAAGAATTAAAGGAAATTTTGAATTTTGAAAATATTTTAGATTTGCCACTCAACCAAAGTCGAGAAAAAAGATAAACCAAAACCAATGGGTAGGTTGATTTCGGTTTTGCTACTGATCTGTGAAAAAATCGTTTGGAAAACGAGAACCAGAAATTAACTTGAGTCCGAGGACTAACCTATTAAAACCTAAACGGTTACCACTTTAGCTTTCCAATTTTAAATTGCTTTTTTTTAAACTTTAATTTCAAAATATAAACTATTTACAAGGCTCTAACTATTTACAAATATGTACAAATTTACTTAAACTAAGAGAAAGAAAAAAATCACAAATAAATTTTTTTACATATTTTGAGTCGCCTATTTAGTTACCTACGTACCCACTAATCGAGATCAGACCACACGTAGTTCTTTAAGAAAAATTTAGTTTGTTGATTAATTTTAGTATTTTGAAATCTTATCACTCTAAGTTCATTAAGTTTTATTATTGTAATAAAAATTATCTAATTTTATGTGATTTTTAAATCTATCATATTAATTTTGAATAAATTTATAAAATTTAAATTTTTCTAGATATCAAAACGATTTAAAAAAAAAAAACAACAAATCATCATAATATCAATCATCACAAAAACTCATGTAAAACTATCACAATTATTTATAAACACAAACTTCACACTATTATCATATATTAACATCAAACAAATATTACTATGATTAATATTATTAAAACTTCAACTAATTTCACTTATTAATCTAATTCTGCGAAAACATATATTTATTACTAATTATATATAACCTATTATTATATATTATTATCATATTATTATATAATATATACAATACACATATATGGTAATGAAAACTTACCTGGATGAAGATGGCTCCGCGTGCAGGAATTGAAGACGACTAGGGATGAAGACCACGACAACGTGTAGAGGATCGATGAGTGGATGAATGAAGGACGACTCGCGATGACCAGGATCGATGATGATGACCAGGAGCAGTTCGGCGATGGCAGCAGCAACGGTGGATGGTCGATGATGATGTGGCAGTGGACGACCAACGAAAACAGATCGGCAAAGATGAAAGATAATTAATAGAAGGCTTTTAAAGTCCTCACGATTTCGAACAAATCAATGTAAATTAATTGTTCTAATTTTCCCTGCAAGACAAGAAATTTGAAGATTAGAATTGAGAACCCTAAATCAAGAACAACTTAAGAACGAAAATCTGAATTAAAATTAAATTGGACAGAGTTTTGAGAAACAGACCTTCCTCCTTACAAAACAGAAGATGAGGAGGGTATTTATAAGCTTTAATTGGACTAAAATCTTTCTAATCAATCAATCCTGTACCTAAGGCTTGTAAAACACGTTTTGGGAAAATTTTGAATAATCTAAGTCAAAACTGATGTAACTTTCCAATTAAATGCAATAAATGATGTGTACCTCCCATATTATAACGTTCCATGTCATTAAATTGCCTAAAACATAACTTTCACACGTTTTTGAATTTTTTTAGGAAAGTACCAAAAACGAGGTTTTCCCAAATTTGAAGTTCGGATTTGGAAGAGTAATTATTGATGAAAACATGTGATTTTTATACCAAAACAAATTATTCCGTACCTAGTTTCCAAATCTGCCTTTGATTCGTAGAAAAAAGATCCGAAAGTGGGTCGAAAACGGGCTCAAAGTGGGCTGGTCAGGCTGCCCAACGAAGAAGAAGATGAATAATAATTTTTTTTAGATTATAAAACTATATTATATACATGTATATTACATCCATTATATTTATTTCCTTTAATTTGATTTATTTTTCCTAATTTTTATTTCTAATCATAATGCTCAAAAATGCAAAAAATCCTTCAATTTATCCATATTTGCACTAATATTAACATTTAATTATTAACAAATTTATAAAAATAAATTGTCAAAATGAGGTATCTACAATATGGCTTTTCCTTTCTTCTTCCTCTTCTTCTTCTATCATTTGTTAATTCTTCAAACTCTCTCTCCTTCGTCAATTCCTTTTCTCCTTTATATGAGTAAATTTCTCGTTCTTCTTCTATCTTTTCAAATCTAACCACGTCGTTTTCTTTCATAATTCCTTTTTTGTCTAAGCTTAGTTCATATGGAATTGTGTCTTCTCCATGTGGTATTAAAAACTTATTTTCCCAATACTTTATCGGTTCAAGGCTTTATTCGTCTTCTTCTTCATTATTAATTTTATATTGTTCAATTTCATTTTTCTTTTTAAATTATCCTCTTTTCATAAAATTTTCTAATTCTTTTACCTTCTTTAAGGTTTCTTTAATGCCATCATTTCCTTTCCATTTTGTTACATCTATCTCTTCTAGTATTTTCATCATTGATATGTCTTCTCCTCTTTCTAAGACATACCTCAAATCTATTGATTCATTATCTTCCTCTTCCTTATACCTTTGTTTATCTTCATAATTTCTAAATCTTAATGAATAAAATCCATTTGGATTTTGGGACATTGAGCTTTTAATTGGAATTCTTTGAGTTTCTCTTTTTAAATTCTTACTTAAATTCCATTCTTCTCCTTCTAATACTATAAAGTCTATATCTAGTGGTTCTATCATGTTGATTCCTTCTGAAGCCATTACATCGATTACTCCTTTTATATTTAATTTGTAAGATACTTCTCTATTATTTGTAGTTTTACAAATAAAATCTACATCAATAAGTAAATTTTCTCCTACATAGTCTTCATATCTTTTAGATTCTAGGCCAATTTCCGTGTTTCCTAGATTGTTTAAGGAAATCATAAAATTTGGCGCACAGTAAAACAATCATTTTCCATTATTTACATCTACTTCCCTTGTAGCAAACACAGCTTTTCTAATGTCTCCCCATGATTTATCTATTAGTAAAACTAATACCTTTCCTCTAGTATTTTCTCTGGTTAATCCTCTTGTTCCTATCACTATTAACCCTAAATGAGCTGATGTCTTCCCTAATTCTTTTAGTTTCCTCAATGATTCCTTTGTTATAAGCTTTATGTTCAAAGCATTCTTTGTTGTAAAGACTCTTTCTCCTCTGTTTGACCTAAACAATCCTATACTTCGACTGAAGAACTTTATATTATATAATCTTTTAAGGTTTAATAGGCTTATCACATGATTAAAGTAGATTTCTACATCTTTATCAATATCTACTGCTTCTTCTAAGTGTATCACATGATCTCCTTGTTTTCTTTTTCCATTATTTATTTTATCTAAAATTCCTACCCTATTGGTACTTTCTAGGGAACTTGTACTAGGCCTGGATGATTGAAGGGTATAAAAATTTCTATTGAATAGTCTAGGCCTATTTAAGAATCCTTCATTGTCCTTTCTATCATATCTATTATTATCTCTTCTTTGTACATTTTCTTCTTCTATTATTTCAATCCTTTCGTTTGACTCCCTTCTAAAATTACTCATTTTTATCCTTTATTTACTCAAGGTTTTCCACTTTCCTTTTTGAAAGTATACTTCCGGTCTAGCTTTCTTTCTACTTTTATATTTTCTAATTTGCTTATTATTTAGTCTAATTCCTTTTGATAAGAGAATTCTACTACTTCAACCTTATCATTTCCAAAAATGGCTAATTTTACTTGCTTATATTTAGTTTTATACTCTCTACTTCTATATGTAATTTTACTAATAATGCTATTATAGTGTTATTTTGCCGTGTGAGTCTACTAATATTATTATTTACATTTTCACTTCCTTTCCAAAATCGTAATCCTTCTTTATCATCATACAATTCTATACTTAATGTTTGCCTCTAATTCACTCATCCATTAAAAGCCTTTTCAATTCATCTTATCATACTATCTATTCTTTTACTAATTTCTTCTTACTTCTTTCTTTACTTCTTTTATGACCAATCTTTGACTTCTTACTACTTCTCTTTTATGGTTTTGGCAAATTGTCTTTAGATGGTCTAAATGCCTTAGCTTTTTATTTATGTCTCCTCATATTTCTTTTATATAATCTAACTTTTCTAAGATTTATTTTATTTTTTTTATCCTTTTTTTGTCATCAATTCACCTAAGTGATTGTGTGCTTTATACAGATTATTTATATCTTTGTAAACTGTTGTACTAAAAAATATGACTAAATCTACAATACTATTTAGTTGTCTATCTTTTGTATGTAAACTATCATTGAAATTATCTTTAAAGTAACACAAATGAAAAAAGATAGAATTTCCTCCTTGTTTCCTTTTTTGTCCTTTAATTTCTAAATTTAACCAATCAAATGTCTTAATCATGAAGTTTTGTGCCAGGAAATATACAAGAATCTATTAACCTAATATGACTCAACGACTTTTCTAGTCCATGTGTGTCTTCTCTATTTTTCAGGTCTGCAGGATACTTTTTGAAACACTCCTTTAGATAAATGCAAAGCCTATATTTTGCTAAAAACCTATGCATGACTATGAACTCTTATCGTACTTCCTTAACCTTTTAGTTTAGATCTACAAGATTTTGTTATATTTCTAAACCTAATTCTTGAATATAACATTCAACCTTCTTTACACTTAAAATTTCCAAATTATCTACTGCCTGTAAAATCATAAAACTTTTTATCATAACTACTCATTCTATGATCCTATCAAAACTTGTACTCATCTAGTCATGCTTGTTATTAAATCTTCATAACAATTTATCCTTTGGCTCACTCTTTCTATTTTGTCCATTATGTCAAGAGTTGTCCTATGATTCCTTAAAAGTTCTTTTTCTTCAAATTTTGTTTGATATTTCCCTTTTTCTAATACCTTTTCAATCCTTCTTATATCTATCTTCCCGTAGTCTAATTCCTTTTTTTTTCTATCTTTTATATAATTTTTAGCCTTTCATATATTCTATATAATCATGCATCATATCATCATAATATTCTATCAATCATTCATAATAAATTCTTTCCCCACTCCTTGTAAAAATTACTTCTTCTATATGTCTGTGTCTTTCTAGTGCAAAATTTTCAAAATTACAATATAAATTGCTTTCGCTTGTTTGTCTATTCTTTTCCTTTCCCTTTCTAATCTTTATAAGTCTTTTACTACGTATTGCTTCAACTATTATCTTCAATCTTTTAATGTACTCTATATACCTAAGTGTCATAATCTTTAAATATCAAATGCTCTCTAGGATTTATCAACAAATCTATTATATCAACTATGATATTAAATATTTCGACAAATATTCTAATAATGAAAATATACTAGATAACAATGCAATTTAAAGCCATTTCATCATGTGAATATTATTATGGTATTTTCACAAACTTTTATCCTACATCTTATTTCTTCAATAAATTTATAATTATTATGCAAGTTACATTGTTCTTTGTAGGGTACATATAAAGTTCCTATTTCTTGGAGTTTTGGATCTTCAAAATGTTATTTTAAAAGGTTTTCTAGCTGTTTTATGTAGTTCTTTGTTCTTCTTATAATATCCCTTAATCTTTTTTATCTCATTTCCTTGTTCTTTTATATATTCTTTAACTAACAACTTATATAACATTTATAAAACCCATTCATAATCAAATAACTCTTCTAAGATTTTCTAACATAATATGTTTCTTCTATAATGTATATATAAGCATGAGTTTCATGAAATATAAGTTGGGCAATCATAAATAGTTAGAATAAGTAACCTAGATATCTATATTCAAAACATATACAATCGTATATCTCATAAATTTTTATTAAATTTCTCCTCTTATTATTTTATACTAATTTATTTGGAACATATTTGAACATGTATTGTCAAAATACATCATAATAAAACAACTGGATACTAAATTGGTTAAACTATATGAACACAAAAGATAATAGTAAAAGTGAATAAACAGACAATAATAGTAAACTAGAAGATTAATAAAGAAATGTATTTATTAAAACTGGATATAAAATAACAATATAAAAGCTAGATATTAAACTAAAACTATTAATCAAAGTTTTAATGTATAAAGATAACCTAACTCTGATACTAAAAGGAGGATATTTGTGTTACGGGAAAAGACTTCATGGTAGGGGTAAATAATTAAAGCGAAGTTAATTAATCAGTGGAGCAATGTTTTCTCTAGAAAATGTATCTTATGCCCACGCAATTACCATAAGGCTAAAAACATGGCAACCTTTAACTTAAAAAGCCTCATCAAGGGATTCATAAGCCGATCCTTTTGGTATAATCTCTAAACAAACCAGAGTTTTACTACTAAGTATGATGTCTTAATCTATTTACCCATGCTATAAAACCTTATCGCATGATACAAAGGCCTGACAAGGTTTTAAAATCATGCACTACAGGAATTTTGATATTCCCATCTTGTAAGTCCTCAAATTTTTGAATCCAAATTAAAGACCTAAACCATATTCAAAAGTCAAACGGATTCTTAAGTCACCCAAAACCCTAGTTTACCGTAATCGCTTAAACTCTGGCATTGCCATTTTCTCAAGCTCTAGAAAACAAAGTTGGAAAAGTTAGCTATTACAGTTCATAAAAGCTATCAGTTGAATAAAAATATCAGATTGAAGGAATTCGAGTGTCCTTGAAACCGATCGGACATAGTTCTTGAAAAACGTGTCCGGAAGCCCGGAATAGGAAAAATATTCCGAATATACTGTTAGACTCGTAAAAATATGAGATTTCCAAAAATATCAATTTCATAATTTTTCGGTAGCTAAAAATATCAGATATTGCTTTTATTCGCGTATTTTCTTACTACCGGCATTAAATTGTCATGTCTACTTTTACATTACACTATTTTCTACTATTCTACACTATTCATATGTCTCTACTTTTTCTTACAACCTACTCTTACAAACCATACACCTATTTCTTATACATTTTCATTTCTAATACAATTTCACATATTTCATTTCTTACTTTTAATTAACAAAATAACAAAAAAATAAATTTTTCTCCCGCGGCCCCCTCCCCATGCATGAATGGCGCTGGCCCCTCTCTCTTTCCCTCTATTTGTTTTATTTTTCATTTATTTAATTGACACAAATTATCTCCCACATTTTCCTATAAATACCCCATCATACCTTCACTTCTTTCACACCACTTTTCACTAAAGTTACTCTCCAAATTTTTCTTCAATTCTCTCCAAGAAAGTCCTTCCAAGAAGTTCTCTTTAGTTCACCTTCTTTAGGTAAAAATTCTTCAAGAAATTCTTATGTTCATCTACTTAGTATGAACTTAATATGTGTTTTCTAAAACCATGAAGGTTAAGAAAGCAACAATAGGTTCATACTTTATTTTTGTTCATAATCACAGTTCCTTTATGTTCATTTATGTTTCTTTTATGTTCATAACTATCTAATATATCTATATAGCTATTTAGAGCGTACAAGCTCATTATCTTGCAATTTATTTATCTTTCATGCACTTTATTTATCTTATTGCAATTTATTTATTTCAAAGTTGATTTTAAGACTAGTCATTCTAGTCTTAGACTTGTCCTCATCAAGTCAAAACAATTCTTTTCCTTTTCCTTTTTTGGGACTAGTCTTTTCTTAGTCCCGGGGTACCTTGATGAAGCTAAGGTCCCAATACTTGATTTATTTCTTTATATGCTTATTCTTTTAAGTTATTATGTTCTTTCATATTTTTATAGTTTATGATTCATATTCATGCATGAACATAATGGTTTTGTCTCAACAAAATAAATGAAGAAATGTTTTCTTAAGATAAAAAGTTTTCTTCTAAAAATAAAAATAAGGAGTTAATGTTTAGAGGAACTTATAAGAGATTTTTACAAACATACAAAAGACTTATGAAGAAAACAAAAGTTTTACAATAACTTCATCTTTTTCCAAGTAGCCTTTTCATAAAATAATCCCAAGAAACCAAGAAGCTAAAATATTTTGTCATAACTTTTACCAAATTGTTGGAATCGAAGTTTAGAAAATAAAACCACTCCTTAGGAATTTAAGGAAACTAAATTTAGAAAAAGAATTTTTATCACAAATAACTTAAGGTCTTTCAAAAGTAAAATAAATATTCCAACAAAATCTCAAGTTCAAAGTCTTTTAAAACCTTACTTTCCATAAGTTGAGACAACTTCATTTACTCATACATTGGTTATAAGTCATTACATATATATATATATATATACCTTTCAAAAAGCTTACAAAATACTTGAAATATTTAACTTTTCAAATGAGCTTTGTTTACAAAAAGGAAAACAAGATTTTGCAAATCCGTGGCAAATCTGGTCGCTATCTTTTCGGAACCCAAACGACCTAGTTTCATGAAAATAAGCTTAGGAATGCGTAGATCTTTTCGAGTAGGTAGAAAAAGGTATATTGTACGCCAAATTCCGAGTTAAAATGAGCAAGTTATGGCCATTTTAAGTTGGAATTTCCTTCTATACGATTTTTACCGCGATTTTAAGAGAAATTTAGAATCTTCAAAATAGAAGTTGTATGAAAGACTTATTTTGGTTATTTCATCTTCTTTAGGTGACGAGGACCCGAGATCATCTATCCAAAGGATTATTTCGATTAGACCTACCGAATTATGGAGTGAGTTAATTCTTTTCCTAAATTACATTTCCTTGTTTGTGCTTGTAATTAGTGGAACTAGAAATTAGGAAAAGATAAATGAACAAATGTTATGAAATAATTGTTGAATGAAAATTAAGTATATCGAAAGACGATGTGTTAAAGTGTGACTTTTGTATTGATTTGGTGAAATTATGGTTGATCACTTTTAACATGATCCAACTTATATGGTTAAATGTTAAATTGAAATTCATTCATGCATATCATGCTTGTGAGTCGCATTTATTTCACTACTATTCTTCGTGTGGGGAAATGAGGAAGTGGTAGTGGTGGCTAGTAGGAGCCAGTAAGTCTACAAGGGCAGTAGGAGTCGAGAAGTCTACAGGGCAAGCAGGAGCCGGTAAATCTGCAAATATGGATGGTCGTATGGGCCTGTAACCACCCAACCCTTGTCATGGAGGGCGTTAAATCCATGCTACACTTGATTTCCGTTTGATCTTGTGTATTTGGTTGATCATGTGATTGATGCATTACATATGCTTGAATTAAATAAACTTGGTTATCATATGGAAATGTTATATAGTTAAGAATTATCTCACTAAGCTAGATTTGCTTATACCCTTATAGTTTTCTATTACGGTACGATTATCTATGGTTGGCCCCGAGGAGCCTAGTGTGCCAGGTATGAGCTTACGCTACTAGGAGTTTTTGGAGGAAGTTTATGTATTTATAGTTTTGAACATAGACTTCTAGGAAAAATCTCTATAGTAGACGTATGTGATAGTTATGTTTATTTTGTTATTAGTATAGTTGATTAAAGACTTTAAGGCGGGGGAATGCCCCTAAGATGATGTACGAACTTATTATGGAATGAAAGATCTTATGTTTATATATTTAAGTTTATGCTTGCTTTTGCTATCTATTTAAACGTAATACCCCTGTGAGTCTCCTACTATCTTGGAAGCACGCCTTGCATATGATATCGAAGCTCCTACGTGACTACAGATTGTCATTTATTAACTTTAATATTATATGCGCCGGACTGCCACGTTTAGGGTACCCTCTGGGGCGTGACACATCTTTTATAATTTAACTTCATCAATTAAAGTGTACTATTAGTTACGTTTATAGAGCATTTATTTAATTTGTAACCCTTTTTTATATTAAGCGTTACTAATTCTTAAAAAAATATTGGAAACTGAAAATATCTAAAAGTCCCGCCATTGCAAAACAGTGGAGCGAAGAAAAAAACATAGAAAAGGAATACCGTTTTTCTGTACAAAGTAACTTTTTCTTATTTTGCCTCAAAGTCTAACACCCTCACAGCCTCACAATACACTCTTACTTCTTTCACACAGTAGATACGCTCGATGAATCTCTATCATCTCCGACCGAATCCTCTCATCCTCTGTTCCACTAAACTAGTTTCTTAATTCCACCTCCGGCCGATTAGTAGTCCGTCGTGCCCATTCCTTCATGGGCAGTTGAGTGGAGAAGACTCTTAGGAATCTTCAACAACATAGTGGTTAATCCTTCATCAGTACGGACACATCATCTAGGTTTTTTTGTAAATTTTTTTACTTTTATTTAGTTGATCCTACTTCTATTGTCTTCTATTATGGAAAAGCCATACTTTGATTTGGGCTTGTGTTCAAGGGTTATGACTAATTTTATTCATGTACGATTTGGGTTTTTTTCCTATATGATTTGGAAATGCCATACTCCGATTAGGTTGCTTAGGTTTTTTGTTTAATTGTGTATGATTTGTGGTTGTTGATGGTAGTATTTTGATGTGTTTAAAGTTCATATGAGTTGCGAACGTGTTTGATGATAGTCTTAAGTCCAGTGTCGTGATTTATTCTCATGTCTAGTGTAATGATGGTTTTGTTTTTGGATTTGTAATGACAACTATCTTTTTTAGCATCCGTCATGATTCGGCTACACATGCAAGAGCTTCTTATTGTTTTTTTATGGTTGGTTTCGGCAGGAAAATTAACTAATATAGTTTAGTTTCTCGTTTGCAGAGTCCTTCGACAATTACTTTCTTCCTTGTATTTTATGTTATGATACATGGCCTTATGTAGGTTTCCATTCTTTGGTGCATTGTTGTGCCTATGTGGCAAGAGGTGGCCTCAATCGTTTGTTTCATTGAGGTGTAGAAGATATTTTTAGGAGTTATCATATTTGTGCATGTATTGAACTCTACCTTGGATTTGATTACACATGTGCTAGTTATCTGACTTATGTCTAAACCCCCTCTATCTTGGTTCTTTTTTGTAATTTATGGACCGCATAAAATGAATTTAAAACATATGCTATGTAGTTCATGTGAGATGGCCAGCATAATAAACAATCATGCTTGGCTTGTGATGGGTGATTTTAATGATATCATAAGTGCTTCTAAAAAATAAAGTGGAGCTGCTCTTAATCTTAATAGATCCCTTGCTTATTCCATCTTTATGAATGATTGCAATCTCATGGACCTAGGGTTTGTAGGTCTAAAATATACATGGTCTAATAAACAGAAATTACAACATCTAATACAATTGAGATTTTAGAACATGGCGTAATTTGGCCTGGAAAAATTTATTTCCGGAAAGAAAGGTTTATCATGTTGATAGAGGTCCCTCAGATCACTGTCCGTTGCTTTTGAAAACAAATCCAAATAAGCCAAAGTGACCTTTTTAACCTTTAACCTATGTGGTTTGATCATCCAACATGCATGCGTTTGTTGACATTTATGTGGATGGATAGTAATAATGATTGTTTGATTGCAATTGAGAAGTCACCAACAAAAATGAGATCTTGGAATAAATTGGTTTTTTGTATCCTGAAGGTAGAGAAAAGGAAAATACAAATGGGCAAAAATTTTTAAATACACGATTAATGTATCAACCAACACAATGGTTAATTGAAGAAGAAAAATGGTGTCAACAACAGTTAAATGAAGTTCTTCATATGAAGAGTTATTATAGAGAATGAAATCTCGAATAAATGGTTGTGTGAAGGTGAAAGAAATATGAAATATTTCATACTATTACCTTCACCAGAAGACATCGAAATAGAATTATGTCAGTTAAAACTGATGTAGGGGAGTGGAAATATAATCCTAATGATGTTAAAGCTGTTTTCCTTAAGCACCACCAATCTTTGTTTACTTCAGGTAGAATGCAATGCCTTAATTTCGACAATGTATAGGTTATGCCATCTAATTTCTACTGCTCATTCATAAGGAAATGGTTGCTGATGATTGGTTTCTGATTGCTCAATTTTACCCATGTACAAGCGTTTTTGGTTCTCCCTAGAAAATCCTGTCTAATTATTGAATTCCCTTTGTTGTTACGTGCTATTCCTATGTAGGATATACTTGTTTGCAAACATTTCTTCATAAGTTTTCTTACTGAATTTCCTTGTACATTAATTTGATGAAAAATTTCCTTTTTTATATACCCTTTTGTCAAGTTATGGTTAGAAACTGAATTTTTTTTTAACTAATCTTAGATTTATCAAGTTTTGATCAGAAACTAAGAGAGATTTGATTATGTAATCTGCAATTGGACCAAAAGTGTGTTCACAAAAGGAAACAACAATTTGTGATGTTAATTAATTGATACTGTTTTGTTCTTTGGCTTCACTATCATCATGTTTCACTTGAACTTATATTCTATTCCTATAACAGGACAACAACTCATCCACATAAAATGGATCTAGTATCATTTGATTGAACTTCATACTCAAATTATAATCCTGTAACTATGTTGACTACCACTTCATTGTTTCAGGGTGGTATTCTAAGTTTATCAGCTGAAGATGTTAGGACCTAATGGGAGTACACTATTAAGTTTGAAAGGGAAAGTTGTGACAATTCAAGGCATTAAAGAGAAGCCAGGGCATCAGTTTTACAAGGCATCCTCACAATGTAGAGAAAGCTTAACATTTGTATGAAGTTGGTGATCATTAAGTGCTTTCAACTATTTAATTATATAGTGGTTGGGAATCTTGTCATTCCTTCTTTTACCTTGAAAAATAAAGTATTATAATTAGTTATTGGATCATATAATCTTGATCTATGGATTTGTACATTAATGCAATTCTTGAAACTGTGTCTAATTTTTGGAAATCTTGTATTGAGTTTTTCTTCATTTGGGTGATTTCATGTTTGCTGCTCTCTTTTTTTTTTTTTTAATTGTGGGTTCATCATGATCATATTTGTACTTGTTCTGGATTTTTGTGGGCTATAGGAAAGAAAACTGGTCATGGTTTATAAAGGGGCTGGTAAAAAGTTCATGTCTTGACTTCTTTTTTTGAAGTTTCAAAGTGTTTTTCAGTGAAAAAGATTCTCTAAAGTAGCTATCATTATACCAAGGTCGAGAGATGTTTGTTGAGTTTTCCTTCAGCTAATACGCTTGATTTTTTCTATCCTTGTACATACATATATGTTTGTATATATATGTGTGATACATAAAAAAAAACATACATGCATATAATGGTAGTTCATCGTATGGTTGATGTGCCCGTTTAGCTAAATACCTGGGCATGTTTTAACCTATTTTTAAGTTGAAAATGCTATTTTTTTTAAGAAAGTAGTAAATTCTATTGTGAGTTGCTGATTATTCATCAAAAGCTCAATATTTACTTAATGAATCAATCAAGGACCATATATCCATTTTGTATTAATTTTCAAAAATTGAAATAAAAAAAAAAAAATTTCTTTTGAGTGATTACATGTATAAGACATGTGGCTGCCCGGAAGAATCAGTCTTTTCGTGTTTCCATGATTTCTCCTTTACCCTCTAAAATAGCTATGGCTCAATATATAGTTCCATAGTTTTTATTAGTTATCATGTCTTTGTAAGATAAGCACTCCATCTACTAGGTTCATGTAGGATTTTTATCTAATGCTAAGACGGTGTCTTATTACGTTACGTATGAATGTAAGACTAATTGGATTTTTGTGCTCATAGTAATTTTTTTTCTGAATGATAATATTTGCAAAAAGAAAAAAGAAAAAGAAAAAGAAAAGAAAAGAAAAGTTCTTTGGAGTTTAAATATAGACATTCATGTCTCTTTTTCTTCTTTTGATATGCTAATATAAATTTACTCTGGCATTTATTTAAATTTGAGTAGAAGTTGTCTCGGATTCAAGCAAGGCAATCGAGTTGAAACCTTCATTAGTCAAGGCATATCTGCAAAAAAGGTATGTTTGTGTTTCCATTTTAGGAGCTTTTGTTATGTCACCTTGTTCATCAACGATAGATTAATAGTAGAGTCTTGCATCCCAATTTTCCTCTCTTTTTCTTATACTTTTTCAGATGTTTTGAAGCTTATCATAATGCATAGTTCTTCAAGAAACAATTGAGCCAACCTTCCCTTTTACATACCCAATGAATGAAATCAAAATCTCTGTTTCACATATACCATTGCAAGAGGCAATTAATCACATTTCTAGCTTTGTAGATGACGAAGATATGTAACATAAGATTTTGCATTACTGCAGTTCTGCCTGCATAATTTTTTGTAGAATATTAGACACTAATTTTCAGTTGCTATTAGCTCAACTCTGTCTCGTCTAAATAGCTTCACATTCATTTTACCATTTCAAATTGGCAGTATGTTCTTTTATTAAATGAAATTTTACTAGTTGGCTTTGACACTTTTTTTTTTTCCCAGGTGTGGTGACGAATTACGAGCGTATATGAGGTGATCTAAGTAAATTAAATGATTTCCTTTAGAGATATCTTCCCAATTACATTGAAACCTTCATGAGCAGGTTGATAATTATTCAAAAGGTCCCATTACTAGAATGATCCATCACAATAGGTTTTACATATAGTTAGATAACAGGAACATTGACTATAAAAATGAAAAAAATGGAGAAAAATAAGCATCAAAGGGAACATATAATAGAGATCAACAAAATGAAAACTCTACACAATACTATTGGACATATGTGAATGCATAAATGCTGCTATTAATTCGATGCAGGATTCCATTCAACTCAACATCATACAATGGCTATACTCTTAAGTTTTACATCTGCAAATGAAAGGATCAATAAGATTAATTTTCAAGAAACCTTTTTTGTGATGGATTACAACTCTCCAACAACATTCCTCATAGTTCTCCTTTCCCTTGGCAAATTAGTTGCTTCTACATATGTATTTTCTTAGTTTTAATTCAGAGTCAACTTTTAAGTTTTCGGAGTATTTATTTTTTTTTTAGAATCTAGCTTAGTCAAGTTTACATTTTGATGATAGGAGCTTTTAATTAAATTTTACCTTTTGCATTTACACCAAAAAATCCCTTCCTTTTATCCTATGTAATTCATGAAAGTTCCCAAGTTTCTTACATAAAAAGTTTGTAGCTGATTAGGCTTTAGGTTAACTTACATTTTTCTCGATGAGTAATTTTAGTTAAACGAATCTTGGCAGCTGTTATGTCACTTTTTGAACATAAACTTTTTGATTGAAAAAAGCACTTGCCTTTATGAAATCATCATCATCATAAAGCAACATGGGGAGCTTGTAATGAACTTCCTTTGCTTGAACTATCTTGCACTTGTACTCAGTGCTATGAATTATTCATTGAAGTTTTTAAGATAAGCAGCCTCCTGTTAGTTGCTGCCTAAATTTTTGGTGGAATATTGATAGGGTTTAGGTAATAAATTAGTTGGAGCATAAATTATAATCAGGATTTAGAATCAATTATTTACTACATGGGAGAAACACCATGAAAAAATGAACTATGACATTTGCAAAATTGTAACGTTCTGCAAGAAAATCTAAGTCTCGAGTGACATAATTTATCTCAAGCATTTTCTTATATGTTGCTTAAAATCCTTGCAACATGGAAACTGTAAGTTTTATTAACTTTCTGCATATTCTTCTATGAAACTAAGATACCCATAATTGGCAAGGAGCTGATTTACATCATCTTTTTGTTGAGGTCACTTCTCGTGGTAGCATCGAAAAGGTAATAAGAAGTTGTAGTTCTCCTATATGCTGCACCTTTTGAATTTTTCTCCAGTTGTAGGCTAGAATTCATTTTTCATAAATATGCTATTTAATGAAAAACTTAAACCAAATTTTGTTGAATGAACTTATGTAGGCAAGTGTCCTATACCTGCATGGATTTTTTCACTGTATGCCTATGTTAGATTTTCTTTTCAATTTCCTACTGCATTTTTCCTTAAAGATTCACATAATTAAGACATTAACTTACTTAAGCATGTTCTGATAATAATATTTGGTCTTTCGTAGTAGTCATGTTTCTAATTTTTGAAGTACTAATTGCATTGAGAACTGGAAATAGTGTTATGAAATTTTTGATATGGCACCTTATCATGCAGCTCATGTTGAATATTCTAACCGAGTAGCAAATTTTACTCCTTACAGTCAGTGTATTTGGTATCTCAGCCGAGTCAATGATACATGATGTCTTGTTGTTTACTTCTAATAAAAATATGTTGGCAATAGTATGAAATAGTGATTAACATAGGTTCAACATTTCAGCATTCTTTTATTAGCTTGATAACCAAGAAGAATCTCTTATATTGTGGAAACATTCATAATGAATTTCTTTCTTCCTTGATTTTCAATTTTTTTTTTTTTTGTTAAAGGCCAACAATTGTCACTACATGTGTTTTTCATATTACCTTCAAACAGAATCAAATTCTAACTAGTAATAATTTGTATAATGACCTTTTAGGTGTTTCAAATTATGTCACCTTTGAATATAATGTGATTAGCAGTAGTTGTTGCAATTGTTGTCCACAATACTACTACAACTAGCATTGTATAAATTACAAATGTTAACATGGTGGAATAATTACGTATTACATTCAAAAGGTTATTTTGAGTTTTGCATGTCAAGATTGGCTCAATGACGAAGTTTTTCCTTATGCAAACACCTTTGCGATTAGCAATTTCAGTAGTTATATATGATTCCATTCCATCCATTCAATTAGCTTTTTATTATTTAGTCACTTGTAAATGAATAGTTGCAGAAGCAATTAATTTAAATTTTTCACACAGGTATTCGCAGAATGATGAAAAAGCTATTTTTAATGGAATTTTCTTCTTCTTTGATCATTTTTTTAGTACAAAAATCCCTTTACATTGTTTGATGTGATAGAAGTTATTCTTTTCACTGAAGAGGAGATTAGTCAAATATTAGCTTGCATCATATAAATATATATATATATATATTATTCCTAAACTTATGTGGTTTGGCCTGTTTGTTATTGTCTTTGTTTCTTATGCAAGACTGCAATAAAGATCTCTTTGCATTTCCTAATTTCAATTTTAATGCTTCGTCATGGTGATTGCGTGGTAATAGAACAGTATAACTACAGCCGGCAATACTGAAGAAATTTTGGTTCAATTTTACAGATATATCCAGGTGCAATTGATAGGCCTTCCATTTTTTATAATAATCTTAGTTCTAATTGTTTATTGTGATTCATATATATGTATGCGTAGTCTTGACATGTGAAAGAAAAAGAGTTGTTTTCATAATATTCAAATGGTGAGAGTGAGACATAAATCCATCAACCAAAATCTCATTTATTGGGTCTATTCTAGAACTATTAGGATATAGAACAAGCCTTGACTTGTCCAAGCATTCTTTTTTGAAGTTATGGAGACATAAACATAGTTACTTACTTCATGAATAATTCATTAGGCTTTAATTTTAATAGTGTGTATAGTGTAGTATTAGTATCAGAGTGGTATTCTCCTTTGTCATGGGGTTATATTTGTGTGTCAAATTATCCAATTATTACTTATGTTGTTTTGATTGCATGTATTTGTTAAATTCATCTAACCAAAAAAGAATATTGCAAAAATTGATTTTAAAGAATAAGAAACTGTCACACCCTCAATTTGTTAACCAAACAGCAAGAAAAATCTGAATCTAAAATGGTTGATGCTTTTGCTTATTATTTTTTTCTTTGCTTCATCTAAATATGAGTGAATTATGAATTTGTATGATTTGAAACACACATTTTTTATAATGTGAGTTATAGTTTATATCAGTCACCAAATGTATGTTGTAGTCCAATACGATATTGGTCCCATAGTGGTTCTCTTCTTAGGCCCCTGTTTTAGATTTATTAATTTTTCTAGTGAGACATAGGTCATATTTTAAAGGTTTTTATTCGTCTAGGAAAAAATTATTGTAAGACCACTCATGTTTGCGAAACTTTTCCCAAAAAAAAAAAAAATGAGATGGATTGTTAATCTTGTCTAGTGTGCTCACATTATTGATAATCATCTGTAGGCTGATGAGAGAATTTTAGAAATTTAAACACCCCCATTTTGAGATTTACAAAAAACAGGGGATGGTTTTTTATTTTACCTATTTTTTCTTTGGGCTTCTTTGTGCATCAACATGTATTTTCTAGTCTCTTATAGCTTCAAGCTATTTCAAACATGCACTCTTCTATGTTTTAAAGCATGGTTTCTCAGTGTTGATAGAACTAGTTAATTTCATTACATATTGTATCTCATCCCAGTTTTGCATCAGCAAGTGGGACTTGAACTGACCCAACCTTTCCCGGTTTGGTGAGGCAGAGCTTGAATGTATTCAAGAAGGAGCTATTGTTTGTCCACACCACCACACATCTTAAAATATATATTTATAATAGAGGAATAAAAACATATCAATTAGCATGTAGTGGTTATTAGGTTTGATTGTGTCCTGCTAAGGATTGGTTTAGCTAGCGTGTGGCTATTTTGGCCTGCTAAGTAACAACTTAGTGTGGAATTTAGGACTACTACACCAAGTTGGCATCATGGTTAGAGCCGCTCCTTTTCGATAATCTATAGTTGCTTAATTTAGTTAGCATTCATCACTTCATGTAACTTGGTTTGTCCATGTTATAGTTGCTGCTTGGTTATTGTTTGAATGGAATTCTATTGGAGTCACATTGAAAATAAATATCTATGCACAAATGATTGGTTAAACTCAACTAAACACTAGTCGGTAGTAACCTGTTGGACTTAGCAGTTAATTATAGCTTCTTATGCATATTAAGCTCGAGGATCATTTAGTGCAATTATACTTCAACACTGGGATTCGATAAATATCTTGAACATTTGAGCTACTCATTTGCTTGGTGTTGATAATTTCAATGAATGTTAAACAGTAGGTTGGCATTAAGGCTTGATTAAGAAAGTGTGCAAGTTAAAAAACATTCTCTTATAATTGTAGCAACTAAGAGCTCAACACGATCTGTTGGTAGGAAAAGTGCATATCGTGGTCAAGCACTTGAGCGAGAGAATATGAAGCGAAAGGGAAAAATGATAGTAGAGTTTACAATATTCGAAGGAAGTCCTATTTCAGCAGATCAATCCTCAAAATTAGCATCTGATATAGGGAAAGCATGTAGGGACTTGTTGCCTCTTTATGGTGAAGATTGGAGAAAGTTAGATAAGATGGAGAAACAACGAGCTTGGGAGAGGGTCAAGGTAAATACAGACTAAACTTTCCTGTTATATTACTTCCTTGTTATGTGACGTTACTAATCATTCTTTTGTCTTAACTGACATGGTTGATATAGAATCGAATGAATATTGATGATGTAGTGAAAAATGACAAGAAATTTGCTGCTGCTGACAAATGGATGTGGAGTCTTCTTATAAATCATCGAAGTAAAACTAAGAGGAGATGGATGGAGATTGGTGATGTAGCAAGACCTAAAGGATCGAATGAAGATGATTGGAAGAAGATGACGAAACAATGGACTAAAGAGATTGCAAAAGAGAAGGCGATTTTACAATCCAAGAGCCATCCAAGAAGGTAAACTCTACATACCCATTTTTCTTGGGATTTCAAGTAATAACTGCATAAATATGTAATTGTTTTCAATGAATAGAGGACCAAATCAATGATTGGGAGAGAAGCACATAGTTATGTCAAATACTTGCATAGGTTTGGCTCTTGATCATTTGAGAGTAGAAGGAATGAACACGTAAGTAGCAACTCATATAATTTCTAACAAGTAATAGTAAGCTTACTCAAGTGTTTAACATTTTTCTAATATATATATATATATATGAGTGTATGTAGATCAATCAAACTCACCAATTGCCTAATGCTATTGAGTTCTTTAAGCAAACTCGCTATCGTGAACCAAGGCCTAACAGTATTGGTGGTTGGGTTTCACAACAAGCTTCTGAAGATTATGTAAGTCTATGGGTTAAGTTTTATTTTGAATATGTTATTAAATAAACAATATGTTATGGCTATTACGTTTTAGTTTTCATAATGTAGGAGAAGATGGTGAAAATGTATGAGGAGTCGCAATCTTCTGACAAGCCAAAGACACCACAGGAGATTGTTGACATATTTATGAATGCAAGTGATAGATTTGACTAGCATCCTGGAAGAGGATATAGACCACCATCTATTGGGAAATCAACACGAAGACAGAATGAGATGGAGGAGTTAAGAGCTGCATTGCAAGAGGAAAATACATTACGCTAGCAACAAACTCAACAGGTAATTAAACTTTATGGTTTAATATTGTAATTTCTTTTCTAATAAAGTATGGGTGATTTTAAAAACTAGCGAAAACATACTCATCATCGTGTATCTTTTTCTTATAAGAACTACACATATTATGAATTGCTAAGCTATAATCCTACAAGGAAGACCACATAGTATGATTTTTTATGGTGGTTTCTTTCTAAAGCAAAGTTAAACAGTTAATTGGGTGTGGTAGAAATTATATAGGAGCTTATTAGAAACATGATTGAGTTTCAAAAGTATTTGAAATCTAATATGTTTAGGTATATAAGGCATTTGCTATACCCTATCTATTATATATGTATGTATAAAAATGTACATGGTAGAAGAGTTTTTGCCCATTGACCCTTGTATTTATGTCCCTACATTTGCTCATGTGCATTGATGTTGAAATAGTTACTATTAGGAATATATTAGAAATTTATATTATAGAATTTACTGCAATTGCAATTATTTACTCCATTCTTTGTTTTCCAATGTTGAATTTAAATTATTAAGTTAAAAATATAATAACCATTGTTCCAATTTGATCATTTTGGATATAGAAAAAGGTATTGTACCATATCAAGTTTATGATATATAAGATAATAGCTCATCATCCCATTAATTGTCATTCTTTTATGATTTTCTTGAATTGAATTTGCTACTCAATGGTATTTACAGCTTGCTCAACTAACTCGACTTGTAGAACAACTTGTATCAAGTTTTCCTAGTAATTCAGGTTAGTTATCATGGGTCGTTTTTCATTATCTCATTCGTGTTTTTTTGACCATTCAATAATTATCTTTACATATTGAGTGACAGCAAATCCAAATGGAAAGACTTCTGCAAGTGCACGAGATACTTCATCAAATCCATCACTTGGAGATGATGGTGACAACAGTGAGGACGAAAATTAAAGACTCATTTTTTGTTTTTTAGCTAAAGCAACCGACATGAATGGGGTCAAATTAATGTGATAAAGTGTGTACATATGCTCATTTTGATGTAATTCGGAGTTTGTGCTTATGTTTCTTCTAAGGACACTAAACCATATTGTTTTATGTTTTTTTTTTCCCTTTAATATAAGGATGGTCATGGTGATCTTCAAGTAATTTTTATAGTATTAGTTTTTATTACATATCGAGCGCATTGTATGCTCCAAAATGTATTAGTGATATTTATTTATACATAAATTTCATGTGTAGAAGTAATAGTAGGTATTAATTATATTGTGATCAAACAGGTGTATATTGCTAATTGTGCATATATTACACAATTAACAAGTATATATTGCCAAATTAATCCAAGTTACACATTAATCTCTTCTTAAAAAGAACAGCCACGTGTAAAGTCGCTAAATTAAAATAACAACCACATTTAGAAATTATTATTTTAATTGAATACCAGACGTCGCCAATGTATTAGGATAGCCACGTTTAAATTGTGGTAAATATGAGATTTGTCACGTTTCTAAATCGCCATTGTTGTTCAACAAACATATATAAAACTTATTCAACCTATGCATGGCCATGGTTAAACATCGCCAATTACATAATTTAATTATGTTTACACGTTACTAATAAAAATATTTGCCCACGTTTAAACGTCGATGATCACAAGTTTCCCTCCTTTTATATTTAGCGGGATGAAGATTAATCATATTTAGCCACACATAAGTGTGACCAAAACATGATGATAGGCCATGTTTAAACGTCACCTAACAAATTGTATTTGGTTGCCAAACTAACATTAGCGACGTTTCAATTTTTAACATTACTTATCAAATCTGTGACGGATCTTTTGCGACGTCTATAGGCCATGTGTAAAAAAACATAACCAAAAATCTTTGGTCACGTTTAATTAATTTTAGCCACGTTTATCAAAAATAGCCATAGGCTCATTTTGTTGTAGTGATGGTTGCCTTTATACCTTAAAAAAAAAAAATAAAAAAATAAAAAAAAAAAAAGAAGAAAAAACTAGCAAGACATGATGAAGGGAAACCTACAAAGATTTATTTAAGATAGTAGAGGTATGTTACAATGGCTAAGGAAAGTTCCTTTAGCTATTACAAGAATACTCTTGATGAGAATTAAACACTCAGATAATTTACAATACTCAAGACACTTAGAAAATATCACTCAAAAATACCTAATTTCTTTCTCTAAGACTTTTTGCCTAAAACTTTCGATATCCAAAATTTTTAACTTGCTCGTCCTTTATAGAAAACTTTCAGAATAGAAAATGTGCTATAGTAACCTATTACTATTGTATTTTTAAAGAAAAAAAAGTGCTACAGTACCGTACTGCTATAGTAAACCCCTTGTGCATTCTTTCTATCTTTGTTCCATGTTTTTTGCTTCCTGTCTTTGACTTTATTTTTCGCTTTTTGTCCTTTCTAAAGCTATTTCCTATCATTTAAAAATTCACTCTTGATTTTTTACACCAAAAGGGCTGGCCTAAGAACCTTTTGATAAGACTATTTAAGGTAGGGGTTGCCGTGTTTTTAGCCTTGTAGGTTATGGCGTAGGCATGATGTGCATTTTCTAAAGAAAATACTGCTCCACTGATTGATTATATTCACTTTAATTATTTATCCCTAATTTTGGAGTATATATATTCAGAGATTATCGCTTAGGCTTTGTCATGGTTGTAAAACTTGTGATTTTACAATTTTTTTTTAGTTCATAGTATTGTGCAAAATCGTATAAAATAAAAAAGATCTTAAGCATATAGAATCATACTTCTAAGTTGATAATTTTAACTATAGTTGGTGCCTAAAGATTCTACATATATGTCTACTTAGCAAGGGAAGATCACTACTTAATCTTAAAAACCTAGGCTAAATAAGGTGAAGGGCTCCAAGAGGCAATTAGGATCACTACTTGAGACAATGAGTAGTAAATTTTTAGCCTTTAACCATTGATTGAAATTGCTAATTAAGCCAAAATTGTTGCACTAAACTATTATATTACTTATTTTAAATTTAATATCATCTATTATACTATTGAGGATGAAGGTGTCTTCATCATTTCATAAAGCTATTAACAAATAAAGAAAATAAATAAAGATATGTAAGGTATAATAGCGAACTATTTGAGAAAGTTAAAGAAAGTTGGTGTCATTTGAGAGAAGTAAAATAAGGAAAAGTTATTTAAAAAATGCATTTTATTAGACACACACATGCATGCACGCACTCACATACACACACACACACACACACACATGGATGTATGTATATATGTATGTTGATCATCACCCATGACTAAGGGTGAGCAAGTACAAAATAAGTAGAGTATAAAATTTTATAAGTAAATTTTTTATCTAGAATGTAAGATAATATATATATATATATATATATATATATCATAAAGAAGGGCAAGGAGAATAATCAAAATAAGGGCAATTTAGTCAATCATAATTAAGTATCTATATAAATAAAATTCTTCCACCTGAACTTAAGTATTCTTTTCTACAGCAGTTTTTTTAAGTCTGAAACCCTAATTTATATGTAGTTGGAATCTCAATTAAAGCTGATCTTTATTGCTGACGGTTTAGACTTTTGAGTTTTTAAAACTGCTAATATTAATTATAGGTCGCTAGCTTTTATTTCCAATGTTAATTATCAGTTACACTATTTATTTATATTTATTGCATTTATTATTTACCTTTTTAGATCTTGTTTTTTAGAATTCCTCATGTAATAGTATAAATAGGCCTTTAGGCTTGTCTTGTTGATCAAAACATTTGATATTTGATACTTTTGAAACCTTATTGAGAGAGAGTTTCTCTTGGAAATTGCAAGTTTTGCAATTATGTGTTTTAAGCAATCATCCAGTGAGATTGATTTCAGTTTTTACACTTTCATGTTGCGTTAGATTGGTATTAGAGCACGGTAAAATCCTGCAAAGATGTCTTTAGATGAGGGTGTTGACGACGGTCATATTCATGATGGTGTTCAGGATGCGAGAGTCCAAGGGGATAAAGTTCCTAAGATGATAATTGATGCCATGGATCAAAGACTACAACGAGTAGAGCAGCTTGTTAAGGATTTGGTCAGGCGTTTCAACGTGAGGGTAGTAGATACCAATAGGGATAAGAATATTGGTGGGGGACGACCAAGGGTAAGATATACTTACGGAAGTCCTATCAATCGACCTGTCATTGCAAATCGATGGGCTCAAATGTCGGATGAATACTCTACTAAGGAAGATGAGATCTTATATTAAAATAAACAGCCGCAAAGGAGGTGAGGTGATTATGGTGGTGGTAGATATCAAAGAGGTTACTATTGGTATGATCAAGGAGATAATGGAGATTTTTGCCTAAAGGTAGATGTTCCTAATTTTAATAGTAATTTAAATATTGAGGAATTTCTTAACTAGTTAGCTGAAGTAGATAGATTTTTCGGTTATATGGAAATTCTTGAGGATCATAGGGTTAGTTAGTAGCCTATCGATTAAAAGGTGGTGTGTCAGCCTGGTGGGAGAGGTTACCTAAAAGGTTAAGTCATGAAAGGAAACCAACTATGAGAATGTAGTTTAGGATGAAGATTTTATTAAAAGATGAATTTCTTCCTCTTAATTATGAGGAAACCATGTTTCAACAGAACCATAGATATCCTTAAGCAAAATCTACGATGTTGACACAAAGTAATGATTTAAGGAAGGTAGATAGTAAGATTGAAAAACCAGTAGAACATCATGTAACTTCCAAAGTAGAGGGATGTTCCCTTCTTACAATTACGTAGTCAGAGAAGGAGATGGAGGATGTTATAAAGGAATCTCAAACTATACCTACATTGATTGAAAAACAGGTGCTGACGGTTGATAAGGAGGAGAAGACTAAAGTGGTATCAGACAGTATTAGGTGTTAATTAGAGGAGTTAAATGAATTGATACCGGACAATTTATCAGATGATGTGCCCCCCACGAGGGACAAACAATACCATATATACTTAGTTCTTGGTGAAAATTTGGCAAAAGTTTATGGACTTAAGGCAATAGTAGAAAGATTGAAATTTTCAAATTCTGGAGTAGCAGGGACACTATTTGGGTCAACTGGGAAGGTAGAGTCTACTGCATAATGTTATTTCCTCATGAAGAATTATGAAAGAGTTGGTTGTATATATAGGGAAAAATGTGGAAAAACTGCTTTAAATAAAGTTGGAGATTGTTTATTTTTGGATGGAACAAATGATTTTGCTATAGATGGTGTAAAGAGCTTGAGGGTGGATGCAATTCTAAATCATAAGATAATTAAGATATTTTATTTTATACTTGTTAAGATTCACTTTTGCAAGTTCATATTTGATCTTGGAAGATAGTTATTGATGATTAAAGATTTATCTTTCTCATTCGATGGTGAAAGATCTCAATATCCAAAAGAAAACTCAGGGTTGAGTTCTTTGTATATGGGAGAGAATAATGCAATAGCAGAATCCCAATTAAAGCTGGCCTTTATTGCTGATGGTTTCAACTTTTGAGTTTTTGAAACTGCAATTATTAATTATAGGCTGCTAGCTTTTATTTCCAACGATAATTATCGGTTACACTATTTATTTGTATTTTTTATTTATTATTTACATTTTTAGATTTTGTCTTTTAGAATTCCTCATGTAATAGTATAAATAGGCCATTAAGGTTGTCTTTGCTAATCAAAACATTTGATATTTGATACTTTTGAAACCTTATTGAGGGAGACTTTCTCTTAGGAAATTGCAAGCTTTGCAATTATGTGTTTTTAGAAATCATCCGGTGAGATTGATTCTTAAAAGAATCTCTACTGAAGAAAACAAACAAAGATGAGGAGGTTAAGGTAAGCTATTCTTTTCATGGCCTTTTTAAGTTACAAAGAGTATTTCTTTCCTAACAAGTGCTTTTTGGTGTAAAGATGTTAGTATTAGGAGGAAGTTTTAATCTTTTGATTGTAGATTTGCAAAGGAGAAAACATCAAATTGTTGCATGTATATTAATTGAAAAAAGATATTTATATGTTGTAAATTATGATATTGGAATCTTATATATGTTTAAGAATCAAAGAAAACAATGTTTAAAAGTTGATAAGATGTTTTTCAAGTTTTGTTTGGTTTGAGAGTAAAGAAAATGGATGTTTTTGAAGTTTTTCATGTCATCGGGCAAAGTAAGGCATGAACAAGGGTCACGGCCGTGACACGAGCCATGATCTCCTTGGGCATTGTGAGTCTTGTTCGATAACAGCCATGACAAAAGGCCTTGCTGGAAGTCACGTCCCTCATCACGGCCATGACAAAAGCCGTGATGGCCATTACGCCCTCTATAATGGAAGTAACTAAGGTGTTCTGCTATGCTTTCTTCCTCCTAAGCCTATCACGTCTTCCACCATGGGCATGATCAATAAAGGATGATAAAATTTTGTATTTATCCTTGATTTGACTTTCCTAAGCACCTAAACTTTTAGCTGTCATTAAGTACACCTAAATCTAAGAAGGAATATATCTTAGGCTTAGAATAACAGTAATTCTTAAGAACTTAGGAAAACCATAACCTTAGGGGTATATTTCCTTCTTTATCAAATAATGAATTGGCATTGTCATGTATCATGTTCAGGCGATTCAAGTAGATTTGAGTTAATGGGTTCGGAAGCTAATCCAAGTACATCACTAACTTAGTTGTTGTTTGTGTGTGTTAGGTATTAGCAAAGGAAATGGACTAGTCATTCATCGGACCTTAATTCATATTTTGTTGCTTGTGTTTAGCTAGGCCTAGTGGATCAAGAGTACTGGTGATACTAGGGTGACACCTTGATGATCCTTGTATGACATTGTCCCGAGTGGAGTCGCACCTAGAAAGGACTACAGTAGACTAGGTGAAAACGGTTGTGGATTTAGGTATTGGGGACTACTAATACCAAATATGTATATATAAAATAATAGGTGTTTGTAGTGGAGTCATGAATTACTCTTGGTTCAGGGCTAGTTGCAAATGGTTCTAAACTGTGTTAGTTGCCTAGATAATATTTAAAGATAATAAATTGTGGTTTTTTCATGTATTGCTATGTTCCATGTGAATATGTAAGTTGTTTGTTCATGCACATGTAGTTGTGGTTGTGGTATATTAGGCTCCAGCTCAAACCTTTTTTGATCTTTTCAAGATCAGGTGAGGAGCCTATAGTGTTTGATTTATCTGAGTATGATGTTTTGTGGATTATGAGGATGACGATAGTGGACAGCCTATCTAGCGGAGTGCTGATCAACTTGTTTTACCTAAAGATGGATGATATATTAAATTTTTTTTAGATATGAAACTATAGTATTTTGATTCTTTGAAATAGACTAAGTTTGATTTTTCTTTTATGATATGTATGAAATGGCTATAGTTTATTAGCAGGTTTTTAAGCCTTAATGTATTACCATTTAATGAAGACACATGGCGGGCTAATAACGCTCTAAGATTAGCACGTTACATAAAATTTATTTTATAATACTTTAAAACCACCCTAAAACCTATTCCCATAAGCCTAAGTGATACTTCCCATGCGCATGCATATGTGTGATGTGTGTGTATGTCTTTATGTATGCGTTCACACACGAGTGTATTGATACAAGTTACTCAATATATAAAACTAGTGAAACTTATAGCAAGAGCACCTATTAAACCTATAGTAAAACCTCTTATATTAAAAAATAATTCTACTTGATCTATTTTATGTTGAATTTTGAATTACCTTAAAATTTTATCCTATGCACGCATTAGAGTATAAATTCCAAGAGATGATATTAAAATCTTATATCTATGTCTGACGTAGTGAAACTAAGCTTAAAAAAAATTACATTCAGAACTTATCTTATATGATATTTCATACCTACTTAGAATTTCCGGCCCAGTTTGGTACGAGTCGCTACCTTTATGATCACCCGCTCAACGTACGCATAGCACGTATGAAAAGGTCATTTGCAAATTAAACAAATGATGATGATCCATATTTATAGTTATGTAGTGGTCCTGATTGGATCATGGATTTCGATGTGTTCTTTCATGGCACTTGGCATGAACGTGTTTGCACACCCACGAAGCATTGCTACCTATTTTCCGCGTAGATAGTTCTCATCTTTCTACGTGTCGATCTCCCAGCACCCCTCTTCCACTGCATGGAACATATTTAACTCTGCTTAATATTTGGAGGAACCAGAATCTCTTAATAATACAAACTTATCAGTGTGAAAAGGTTTAGCGAGTTGTGAAAGTATAGTAGAGTGAGGAAAGAAAATGCAGTCAGCAAAGGAAAAGGCATCCAACCTCGCCGCCTCCGCCAAGGCTGGCATGGAGAAGACCAAGGCCACCATGGAAGAAAAGGTGGTTTCTTCCCGCGGCTTTTAAATTATATTTAGTCATCATTTGTGCATGTTGATACGTCTTGGAATTTCTTGATCCTTACAATATTCTGGAGATGTGTTGGCATTTATTTTAATTTCTATGCTAGCTAATTAATAGAACTGATTACATGTGTTCGGCCAGGCTGAGAAGATGAGCACCAGGGACCCTGCCCAGAAAGAGATGGCAAATGCGAAGAAGCAGGAAAGGAAAGAGCAGGCAGAGCTGAACAAACAGGAGGCCCATGGTCACAATGCTGCCGCTAGGCATGCTGCAGAAACCACTGGAAACACCGGTCACACGACCACAGGTTATGGGACTACTGGAGTCGGATATGGCACTACAGATGCTGGTGTGCTTGGAACCACCCAAAACCCCGGGGCAGGACATCACCCGCATACTTATTAAGTTGCCCCGCCCCGCGTGTCTGTTTTTTTTTTTTTAAACCCGTATGGTTTTGGTTTAGGTTTTTGGGCGATTTAATTTAGTTGGTCATGTTACGTATTATTTAGCGATGGGAGGATTTTCGTCTTGTCCTCGCAAGTTTATAGTTCTGTTATGATTGCATACTGTGGTTTTCTATTTGTAATATGGGAATCATCAAATAAAACAAACAGGTCTATGGACCCAAATCTAAAGCCATCATTCGATGATTTACGGATGCAAGGACCATAACCTTTGGCCCCGGTCCTTGCTAACTACAATAATGTGTTCCATTGGACATGATCCGGTGCGGACTAAGGTTGCCGTCATATACATTTTCTTGATTTGTTGTCCTCTGATTTATCATGTTAATTTTATGAGTTTACTGGAGTAATTGTTGTAGGATATATCTATAGTTTTTGGGAATCAATTCAGATAATGAACGACTAAGATTTGTGCATGCTCAACGTTAAACATGATTTGCAAGTGCCATTTATGACTAGGATCCTTGGGATAGAATGATTAGAATTAAGACATTGATATTTGATTGATCAGAATCTACCAAAAAGATAGAACTAAAACTTAATGACCCCAAGTATGCAATGATTAGAATTAAGGCTGTGATGGCTCAATGACCAGAATCTATTCGTTTAGAATATTTACTCAAAATCATACTTCGTGTCGGGAAAGTCCCCGAACTATTTATACATCCTGTAGACGTTTTAAATTATATCTCGCCATTATCAAACTATTTAAATTTTTTTATATTAATAATATTTTTTATATTAATTTTTCAGATTACATGGTCTTCATGTTACAGTATAGTATCATATTTTCTATATAATATATCTATTTAACCACGTTTCTATTTAAGCACCTAAAATAATTTTATGCCATGTTTGGACGCAGAAATCGTCTAGAATAGAATGATCGGAATCAAAGGAATAGAATGGGATGATCGGAATCAAAGGAATAGAATGGGATGGAATCAATATGGGAATGATAAATACATTCCTTTGTCTGGATATATATACGGAATGGAATGGATATGAATTAATTTATATTAGAATTTATCAAAAATATCCTTTTAAAAAATAAGATAATACATTTATATAAGATAAAAAAATAATTTAAGTAAAAATTCTTAATGGAATGTGGAATGGAATCACAATTCCTCTTTTTTAAAGGTGGAAGAGAATTCCACTTAAAAGCTGGAATCATTTATTTCAAGAAATCACAATTTTGCTTTCTTATGATGCTTCCAAACGCAAAAAAAGGAATGAAAGCCAAAATCGTGATTTCATTCTAGTTTATTCTTGCATACCAAACAAGCTACTATACTAATAATCGAATGCTTGGTTTAAGCTATAGCTTATGTTTAGAAATTGCTAGCCTAACGTAGGCAATTCAGATATCAAGATTAAAAATTCAAGATGAAATATTTGTATATACGCACCGGTTAAAAAGAAGAATTACCACGAATGAACAAAGAAAATTGTTCAATACTTGCGTATTGAGAATTGATTGTTAAGAGAAAAGGAGCGTGAGAGTTTTTAATTAGTCTTGTTCATTTAATTAGTCACTTCTTTCTATGCTAGATGTATTAGTTGGTGGCTATACTAAGTCCTTACTATGCTAGTTGTACAAGTGTACAAGTTAGGTTTTAGTCTATTAGTGTATATACTAGTTACTCAACCAAAATTAACACAATTTTAAAAACTTTTCTTACTCAATACATTATGTGTTCAACTAAGCTTGAACTTCTTCTTCTTGAAGAGTCTCATGTTCATGAATTCTATGATTTAGAATGTTCTTGTTCAAATCCTATTCTTAGGTATTCTCTTCAAACTCTTATTTTGGTTTTTTTTCCTTAGAGAATAGTACGGAATTGCTAGTTGAAAAAGGAAGAACGAATTTAGGAGATCAATCTATGTGAGATCTATTGTTCTTGTTTGGATCAGATAATCCGAGGATGAATATCGGTAATATTATCTTTAATGGAAATAATTTTTTGTTGTGGAGTCATTCAGTCAAAATAGCTTTGGAAGCCAAATTGAAATTAAGGTTTATAGATGGTTCTTTACCTAAACCCGCTAAAAATTTACAGATTTAACAAGATGGAATAGAAGCAGTTAGTATATGGTACAATGTTGGATTTTAAATTCTATGAGCGGTCATTTTTCACAAAACTTTTGTACACACAATCTCTAGAAGAACTATGGAATCAAATAGTTGAACAGTTCGGAGTTGTTAGTAGTCCTTTGATCTATCAATTGCAATATGATATATGCAATATAAAGCAGGATAGTTTCTTAGTTGCAGAATATTAAAACAAATTAAAGCATTGTTGGGATGAATTAAATGCATTGCATACTCATATGGTTTGCAATTGTAGCTGAATGGATTACTACACATGTCATCCAACGGAATGTACTTTAGATTTTGAGTCACAAAGTGAGGTAGTTTAGTTTTTATGGAATTAAATAAGTTTTATGAAAGTATAAGGAATCATATGCTCTCAATGGAACCCTTGTTATCTGTTAGTCAAGCTTTTTATCTTATCCAATAGGTTGAAAAACAACAACAAGTGAGTGGGCAGTGTAATCACATATCTGTCCTTCTTTCTTAATCGGGCTAAAAAAAGTAAATCTATCATAGATAAAATATAAAAGAAAGGCAAGAAAAATATTCTGTAAACATTGTTAGGGTGAAGGTCATCAAGTCGAAAATTGTTTCTAAATAATTGGATTCCTTGATTAGTATAATGGAAAGAAGAATTTCAAAGGGAAGCAAGCTAATTCTACTACTGTTCTTCATAATTCTTTGTCACATCAAACACCTGATACTCCACTTGATGTGAATGTTGATGTAACTACCTTAGTTCTAGGAGTATCATAGATGAATTAAGGATTTTATAGTGGCTCAAGTGAATTGGACAAACAATTCATTAAAAGTATTTATGAAGAGATGATGAAAATGATTCAAGATAACTCGACTCCATGTTTTGTTGAGGTAAACACAATCCAGTTTATAGGTGAGGCTTCAAATTCTTTATGTTTTAATGCATTGTCTGATCTAAGTGTTTCGTGGATAGTAGACACAGGTGTTATGGATCACATGACTCCATTTTCGCATATCTTGTTTGATGTAAGACCTTTACAAAAACTTGTTTTGATAAAACCACCTAATGGAAGATTAATCCTTGTTGATAGAGTTGGATCTGTTCAACTTTCAACCTATCTTTGTATTGATAATGTGTTTCTTGTACCTAATTTTACCTATAGTGTTTTGTTGGTTCATAAACCGGTTGCTGATCACTCTCTCACTGTTCATATTGACAAATTTTATTGTACTTTTTAGGATTAGAAATCTATAAAGGCTGTTACAACAACAAAGGTTGTCAACGGATTGTCTATGCTTAGATCTTCTACTTCATCCCATTATTCTTTGTCTACTTCATGCTTTTCTTCTTGTAATAACACTACCTTAAGTGACTTGTGGTTTATTCAATTGTTGCATGCTCATTTAGGGCATACTTTGTTGTCAAAATTACAACATTTGCCTCAATGTAAACACATTTCTTGTCCAAATTTCCTATGTCATACATGTCAACAAGCAAAATTTCATTGACTACCATTTGTTTATAGTAATAATATAGCTTCTTTTGCTTTTCAATTGCTACATGTTGACATTTGGGGTCCTTATTATATTGTTTCTTTATTTGGTGCTCCTTATTATCTCACTATTGTGGATGATTTTTCTCGATCAACTTGGACTAATCTCATGCATCATAAATCACAAACTTGTTCTTTACTTCATAAATTCTTTCTCTATATTGCCAATCGCGTTTCTGTTACTCCCAAATTCATTCGTACGAATAATGGGATAGAATTTTTGTCCAATGAATGCCAACATATGTTTCATAGTCTAAGAATTGTGCATCAATGAACCATGACACACACACCACAACAAAATGGGAGGGTTGAGAGAAAACATCGTCACCTTCTTAAAACTTCAAGAGCACTTATGTATCATGCTTGTTTGCCTAAATACTTTAAGGGTGAATGCCTCCTACTTGCAACTCGCCTTATAAATAAAATGCCTATGGCCAATTTAGAGTAGCAATCACCTTTTGAAGTCCTTTTTGGAGCAGTTCCCACTGTTGATAATCTTCAGGTGATAGGATGTTTGTTTTATGTAGCTAAACATTTACCACACCAAGATAAATTTGATTCTAACAGTGATTGTGTCTTTCCAGGCTATGAACATGGACAAAAGGGTTATAAAGTATATGATCTTGAATCCAAAAAGATCTTAGCCAGATGTAATGTTCATTTCTTAAAGATCTGAGACTCTTCTATATCTTCACATTCTCGGTTAGCTTCTTGTCACCAAAATTCTCGTTAGCATGTCTCATTTGCTAAAGATAGAGTTATTGCTGATCTTGATTTTGTTCTTCCTTTTTATGATCCTTCATCATTAGTTTCTATTCCTCTTTCATCTCTACGATAGTCTTATTGACCTTCAAGACCTCCAACTTGGTTAAAGGACTTTATTTATACAGTTCATAACAGATCTTCATCTGATGCAATGGTCTTCGCTTCTTCTTCGGTTAGTTTACCTTACCCTTTATTTCACCCACAATTCTCACTCTCCTAATTATGTAGCATCTTTAGGTAATGTTTTGTCTACTCAAGAATATTATGATTTTTCACATGCAATTCAACATTAAAGAATGGGTTAAGGCAATAAAAAATGAGCTTCATGCTCTAGAGTCTAATGATAATTGGGAATTGACTCAATTGCCTAAAGGTGTGAAAGCAATAGGATGTAAATGGATGTTTAAATTGAAATATAGGCCTAATGGTAGCATTGAGAGGTATAAAGCATGCTTGGTAGCAAAGGGATTCACTCAAGTAGAAGGGGAGGACTATACTAAAACTTTTTTTGCAGTTGCTAAGTTAAGTACAATTCATATTCTTTTGGTTGTTGCTCCTTCCTTTGATTAGCCTATTTATTAAATAGATATCGATAATGCTTTCTTATATGGCTATATTGATAAGGAATTTATATGATTCCTCCTCGAGGATATACTCAAGCTAAACATGGTGAAGTGTGTAGACTTAAAAGCTCTCTTTATGGGTTGAAACAAGCCTCTAGATAATGAAACCTTGAATTTCTAAGTTTCTCATTAAAAAAGGTTTAATCAATCCTGTCAAGATCGTTCTTTGTTTACTATGTTTTCTCCTATTGGGTCAGTTATTTTCTTGCTTTGTGTTGATGACATGCTCGTCATTGGTTCGAATAGTGCTACTATTTCTACTTTAAAGGCTACCTTACGTGTTAAATTCACTATAAAAGACTTGGGTTTGGCTCTTTTTTTATTGCCCTTGAAATCTATCATACTAGAAAGGATTGATGTTGAATCAACACAAATTTATTGTGGATGTTCTTCTTGAATCTAGTCTTTTTGCTGCACTATATGATTGTCAAAATCACAATTTTACTATTCATTAGAATGCATAGAATCAATAGAATCATGCAAAATTGTATAAAACCAGTAAAATAAAAAACGTGTAGAATCACATAAATAAATTCATATTTTTACCTAAAGTCAGCACTTAGACAATTTTGCATCCATTTCGATTAAAAAAATACACATAAAATCATAAACTCATATAATCATACGTTTGGCTCATGATTTTGATATTTATGGCTGCAAGACCTGTTCCAACTTCTTTTCTTAGTGGATTGAGGCTTGATAATTTATGAGTAACACTTATTGACAATCCTTCCTTTTACTGTCAAATAGTTGGAAATTTGCTTTTTATGTTACTTTAACAAGACTAGACATATCTTTTTTGTTCATTGCCCAAGTCAGTTCTTATCTTAACCCTGAGCACCATAACCCCATCCTTTGTTTCATATTTTATGCTATCTAGAAGGTACATCTATGTTAGGTCTTTTCTATTCCTCTTCAAATGATCTTTAGTTGATGGGCTACTGTGATTCAGATTAAGGTGCTTGTCCTTTGGATCGTAAATCAATTTATGGTTATTGCATATTAATTGATGATGCATTTGTTGCTTAGAAAACAAAGATATAGAGCACAATGTCAACGTCTTCATCTGAAGCAGAATACTGTAATATGGTAGCTTCGGTTAAAGAAATTCTTTGGATAGCCTACATCATGTGTGATATTCAATTGCAGGTTTCATCGCCTGTTTCTCTTTTCTGTGAAATAAATCTACTCTATTGGTTTCTTCAAATCCTTGTCTACATGGTCGTACTAAACACATCGACATTGACATTCATTTTGTTAGAAACCATATTCAAACAAGAATTCTTTGGCTAACTTATGTTTCCGCTAAAGCATAATTAGCTAATCTTCTAACTAAGACTTTGTCTGCTCATCAACTTTAAGTTTTGTGTTCCAAGTTACATTTTCAACCAACTCTAACTTGAGGGGGCAATGCGAGAGTATATATATCTTTTAGTGAGTCTTGTTTATTTATTAGTCACTTCTTTCAAATGAATCAAGGTTTGTCATAATCTTGTTTTGATAGGAAAATATATTATACAAATGCCCCACAACTTAATTAAGCTACATTTAATAAGCAAAACTTGTTTTTGATATGTTTGAGTTTTGATGTGCAAATATGTGTTTGTGTTTGTATGCGTGTTGTTCTCTGTAGATTGTGTAGGAACAAATCGTCATGCCCCATTCTTGATCGCGAACTTCATCGAGGGCTTGATTGGTCCAATCGAAGTGTAAATCTAAGGCATGACGAGTAGAACAAAACAAAATACACATACTTGGTTACGGGTCACATCAAAGGCTCAACAAGTTTAACTTCAGGGCACGATAAGTTTAAATCTAAGGCTCAACAAGTACAGACTTAGTCATGGAGTAAATTAAAGCATGACAATTTAGGACACAAAAGTCTAGGGCATAGCAGTTTAAAAAATAACCATTGCAGACTTTCAAATTGGACCGTTAAAGGTTCTTTTGAGAATGAACGGCTATGTTTTTAAAGTTGCTATTTATGGAGTGTTTTGGGGTGGTTTTTAACTAGTGAAAGAAGAGAGTAGAGCTTAATTGCATGTATTATGTAAAAATACTCTCTATTTGTTTTTTTTTTTTTTTTTTTTGTTAAGTGAATAGTTTCATGTGAGATTAGTGAGCTAATATTGTAAGGCACTATTCATGCATTTGTTTGTGAGTTTTTGGTGAAATCCTCATGTATTGAGGCACTTGTGTGAAGTCTTGTGTATGTGTAGGCATCGAGTGAAGTCCTCATGTGTGAGGCAATGTTGTGAAGTCCTCTATATTGAGGCATTATTATTGGAATGAAATAAGTGAATTCCTCCTTGAGTGACGCAATTATGGACCGTAGAGACTAGGGGTAAGCTAAACTCTACATTAAATTTGGTGTAATCTTTTCCTTCCCTTATCTTTTTATTATTATTATTGTAATTGTGCATAAAAGGATAAAAGACATAATAGTTGGATAAGTGTGCTTAAAATTAGTTTTAAAAACCTAACTTGTAGCTTTTGTTTCTACAATATATGTGTAAAATCAAGCCTAGCGATGCATCTTCTTTTTAACAACTGCTATTAGAGCAGATCTCTAAGGCTAATGCTTAATCACATCTTAAAGAAAAGTTTCTATAATTTTTTAAAACACTAGGCTTACATGTTTTTGTGTGCTTAAAAATGAACTGTTTATTAAATGTAATTTAAGTCTTTTAGTTAAGTATCATATCTTTACAAATGAGCTTTGAACCAGCATGCTTAACTAAAGGAGTTAAGTTATATTTAATAAGTCGTTTATTATATGTAGCTTGAAAACCTTTAATTAAGCATTGCATCTTTTATAAGTGAGCTTTTACCCAAATGCTTAATTGAGGGGAAGTGACAAGTTGAGAGAGAGTAATGTTATTCAATAATTGTTCTCATCAAAAAGGGGAAGATTGATGAATCAACCTTGGTTACAATCTTATTTTGATGAGAAGATATATTGCATAAATGTTGCACAACTTAGTTAAGCTACATTTAACAAGCAAAACTTGTTTTTAATATGTTTGTGCATATATGTGTTTGCATTTGTATATGTGTTGTTCTCTACAGATTTTGCAGACCAAATTATCATGCCCCATTCTTAATAGCAGCCTTGATCGTAGACTTTATTGAGGCCCCAATCAGTCCAATCGAAGTGTAAATCCAAGGCGCAGTGAGTGGAACAAAACAAGATACACAAACTTAGTCACAGTTCACATCGAGGCTCGATAAGTTTAAGTCTAAGACTCAACGAGCATAGATTTGGTCACAGGGTAAATTGAGGTGCGACGAGTTTAGGGTCAATAAGTCTAAGATGCGACAGTTTAAAAAATAGCCGTTGTAGACTTTCAAATTTGACCATTGGAGGTCCTTTGAGGATAAACAGCTATGTTTTTAAAGTTGCTTACATATAGTGTCTTTTGGTGTTTTTTAATAAGTGAGAGAAGAGAGAAAAGCCCAAAATTGCATATATTATGTAAAAATAATCTCTATTTGTATTTGTTTTTGTTAAGTGAATAGTATCATAGTGAGATTAGTGAGCTATAAGGCACTATTCACACATTTGTTTATGAATGTTATAGTGAAGTCCTTATATGTTGAGACACTTATGTAAAGTCCTACATGTGTGTAGGTATTGAGTGAAGTCCCCATGTGTGCAGCATTGTTGTGAAGTCCTCTGTGTTGAAGCATTATTGTTTAAATGGAATGCGTGAAGTCCTCCTTGTGTGAGGCAATTGTGAACCGTGGAGACTAGGAGGCGGGCCGAACTCTATGTTAAATCTGGCATAATCTTTTCCTTTCCTTATCTCTTTATTATTATTTTTTTAATTGTGTGTGAAAGGATAAAAGAGATAATGGTTGGATGAATGAGCTTAAATTTGGTTTTAAAACCTGTCTTGTAGCTTCTGCTTCCATAATATGTGTGTAAAATAAAGCCTAGTGATGCATTTTTTTTAACACTTACTATGCCAAATCTATTAGTTAGCGGCTATACTAGTTAGCCTTTATTATACCAGCTGTACAAGTGTACAAGTTGGGTTTTAGTTTGTCAATTTATATACTAGTTACTGTACCGAGTTTAATACAATATTAGAAACTCTTCTTCCTCAGTACATTCTTTGTCCAACTAAGTTCGAAGTTCTTCTAGGAGAGTGCTTCTCATGTTCGTGAAAGCTATGATTTAGAATGTTCTTGTTCAAATCCTATTCTCACAAGTGGACTTGATCATACTCTTTACCTAAATTTGCACACATACATGTTGTGTGTAAAATTTTGATGAGAAAAACGAAAGAAATACTAAAATGAAGAGAAATTTTTCTTTAATATGCAAAAATAGGTTATGTCGAGAATTCCCATGTAATATATTTTCAAAAATAAAAGAAAAATGAAAATGATTATAAACTCCTAGATTTTATGATAATCTTATAAGTAAACACTAGAATCGGAAGTCAAACCGAAACCCTAAAGTCAACCTAAGTTATCAACGAACCTTATGGATCTAGATTTGAAAGCCCGTGCTCGAAACCTAAAACAATAAAAATGAGATAACCTTAGATTATAGTTCACAATTATGCCTTTATTACCTAAAAAGATTAGATTCGTCAAAAATCCACTCATTTCGAACCCAAATGGGATCGATTTCTAAAATCAGTGTCTCGGCACACAAAACGATGAAAATATTCCAAAATATATATAGACTCATAATTAGATAAGGAATCGTAAAATATCAACTATAAAATTTTTCAACTTCTAAAAATATCATATATCGCCCATTTATGCGTATTTTTCTTATTACAAGTATTTAATTTGTCACGTCTACTATTCAATTTGCTAGTCACTTCTATTCATTACTTTTCCTCTATCTCTACTTTTTCTTACTACATATTCTTACATCTCATATATATATATATTCTTATATTTTCATTTATAATACAATTTTTTACATAATTTCTCTTACAGTTCATTTACTTTTATTTACCAAAATTAATTTTTTTATCACTCCCTCCTTAGAATAGGTGCCACTCCCCTCAGTTTCTATTTCATTTATTTTAATCACCTCTAAATTACATCCTCAAACCCTATAAATACTCCATCCCTCTTTTATTCTTTACACACACTTTTCATACATAACTAAACTCTTGCAAGAGTTCCTCTCAACACTCTCCTTCCTCTCCTTCCAAAACCATGATCCTTTATCTCCTTCTTTGTGCGTTTCACAAATTTTCTTCAGTCCATCATCCATCTACAACTTTAGGTAAAAATTCTAAACCTCTCTTTTATTCATGGTAACATAACATAAACAATATGTATGTTTTGATTCTATATAAATCCCCATGATGCTAATGCTAGCAAGTGGAATCATGAAAAACAATATGTTGTTCATATCTTGTTCAACTTCATAATGTGTTCTTGTTATATTGTGTTCTTGAAGCTAACCTAACTTTCTATATGTAGCATGTATAAGTATATGCATATATGTTTTAGAGCCTAAAGCTCACTAATCTAATATTTTATTATTGCTCTATTTCATGCTTTCATTATATATTTCTTTGCAAATAAATAAGACTAGTCAACTTCTAGTCTTAAACTTATCCTTATCAAGTCAAAACATATTATGGGACTTGTCCATTCTAAGTCCCGAGAACCTTGAAAATAATCTAAGACTCCATGATTTTCTTCTTTTGATTTATTCTTGAGACTGGAAATATTCGAGTCTCGATGAGCTTTAACGAAGCCTAAGACTCCCATAATTATTTTCTTACTTTTTTAATTTTCTTTTTATGGAACTTGTCTATTTCTAAGTTTTGGGAGGTCTTGATAACTAGTTAATACTTCCAGATTCTTATTCTTATATTTGCTCATTTGAGTTGCTATTCTTTCTATTTTCTATGATGAAATTATAAATTAGCTTTTAACATAACTACTAAGTTCATAAGCATGCATGGTCATAAAGTGATGATGTTGTCTTAGTAAAAATTTTCAAACTGAAAATATGGATCACTTTTTTTATTTAAAAATAAGACTAAACTTTCAAGGTAAATAATTTTCAACGCGTAGAAAAAATTTCTATTAAGACTAAGGGCGATTATTCAACCATACTCTTTTCAAAATATTAAAGTAAATTTATCATAAATTTTCAATATTGATAATTCTTTGTTATGCAAATTTTCCTTAAAAACTTATCTATATAGCCTATGTTAGGAAGAGGGGGAAGCTTTTATTGGGGAGAAATTCTTCAAATGGGCTTTGTAAATGAATACACAAATGGGCTTGACACCATCTATAACCCAAAACCTTAAGGTATTAGGTTAATGGGTCTTACCTTAAGGTATTTGGTTAATGGGTCTTCCCTCTTATAAACTCTTCACATAAGTCTAATATTTCCCATGTAGGATTTTTTCAACCTCATACTTGTGCCCTAACAAATCTCCACCTCAAGTGTGAGTCTTCACAATGGGTTAGGTCATACCCCACCACCACCCACCCCTGAATAAGAGCTTATCAAATTGATTCCACTAAACTTAATTGTGAGTGGTCCGCTCCCCACCTACTCACCATACATGAAGGGTTTCATAAATGAGTCACACCACACAGCTCTTCTTCCACATGAAGGGCCAACCATGGGAGTTTTCTAGCTAAACCATCGACTCAAAATGAATATAACAAACTAATGTATATTTTTTTATTATTCATTATAGGCTAAAACATACAAAGTATATATAGGGTTAGAATTCCCAATTAGTTCCCTAAAAATCTATCTATTCAACCTTCTATTCAATGTCTATGACCTGTTCACACATTTATAAGGAAATAACATTAATTGGTATTCAGTCTTTGACAATTTCAACAAATCATCAATAATCTCAACACTCCCCCTCAAGTTGGTGCATATATGTCACACATGCCCAACTTGTCTAAGAACTTTGAGAACATCCAATTGGATACTGCTTTGGTAAGGATATAGCTAGCTAATCCTCTGATTGGATCTTTGGTAATTCCACAGCTTTTCCAATCCAATTTCTCCTTAATGAAGAACTTGTCTATCTTGATATGCTTTGTATGGTCATGTTGAACCGGATTATAGGCTATATCACTTGTTGCGTTGTTGTCATGGTAAAGATGAATTGGTTGCTTTAAGGGATAGCCTATATCCTATAAGAGAAATTTTAACCATGGTGCTTCACAAATTCCTAAGGCCATTCCTCTGTACTTAGGTTCTGCACTGGATCTTGCAGCAACATTCTATTTTTTGCTCCTCCATGTGATCAAGTTTCTATCTACAAAGGTAAAGTATCTCAAAGTTGATCACCTATCATTAACCGCTTCTACCTAGTCAGCATCTATATACATCTCAATATTTTGCTTGTTTGTGTTTTTAGAGTATAGAATTCTCTTTCCAAGAGCAAATTTTAGGTACCTTAAAATGCGCATGACTACATTCATATGTTGTTCACTTGGATTATGCATGAACTAACTAACGACACTTAGATCATATATGAAATCTGGTCTTATATGAGCTAAGTATATTAGTCTTCCAATGAGTCTTTGGTATCTTTCCTTATCTGTAGGTACTTGACTTGTCTCAATACATTACTTTAGACCCTCTTCCATTGGAGTATCAATTGGTTGGCAGGCTGACATACCGATTTCATGAAGTAGATCCAATGCATACTTTCTTTGAGATAGGAAGATACCTTTATTTGATCGAGATACTTCAATTCGTAGAAAGTATTTTAAAGGGCCTAAGTCTTTCATTTCAAATTCCTTAGATAAGTAATCCCTTAAAGCTTTCATTTCGTCTCGGTCGTTGGCTACGACAATCATGTCATCTACATATACAATGAATGCAGTAATTTTCCATATTGTCTCTTTAAAACTAATGTGTGATTTAAATTGGTTTGTTTGTAACCATAGGTTGTCATGAATTTAGTGAATCTTCTAGACCATGCTCTAGGCGATTGTTTTAATCCATAAAGTGATTTTTTTCAACCTGCACACCTTCTATTTTTGTCTTTTTGTTACCATGCATCCTTGAGGGAGATCCATATAGACTTCTTTAGAGAGATCACTGTGGAGGAATTCATTTTTTACATCAAACTGTTGTAATGGCCAATCAAAGTTTGCAGCTAAAGATAACAAGACTCGGACTATATGGATTTTGGCTATAGGTGCATATGTCCCAGTGTAGTCAATTCTGCAAGTTTGGGTATATCCTTTTGCCGCCAATCTTGCCTTAAAATGTTCGATCACACCATCAGCTTTGTACTTCATAGTAAAGATCCATGGATACTCAACTGGTTTTTTTCCTGTAAAACGGTCAACTAGCTCCCAAGTTTAGTTCTTTTGGAAGGAGGCCATCTTTTCATTTATCGCAGCTTTCCATCTCGGATCAGTTAAGGCTTCTTGCATACTGCTATGTATAGATACAGTAGATAATTGATTGATAAATGACTGATTTGTTTGTAACAAGCAATGTGTAGACATATAATGGTTCATAAGATATCTTACTTTACTAGACATTTGAGGTTCATATATGGGTTTTGGAATACCTCTAGTAAGATGTTGTGGTAGCTGTCTCTTGGATGACTCTAGCATCGTATAAGGAATATCCTTAGACAATGATTGGTTTAGTGTATCAATTATGAGAGATTCATTTTCACTTTAATCCAAGGTTTGACAATTAGGCTCCAACTCATCTACTTCTATCCTTATTGTTTCGTTATGTAGGGTATCACCAGTTAAATCTAAATTTTGACCACTAGGATCACTTGCATTTTGATCAAATACTATTATAACATCTTCCTCAAGGTTGTATATAAGAGTTTAGATTTCCTCTATATTCTTCCCCTAAAAGTCAAACTTAGAGAAATACATAGTATCTTTATGAAAGACAACATCTATAGTGACAAACATGCATTTAGTAGAAGGATGGTAGCACCTATTTCCCTTTTGATAAATAGCATATCCAATAAATATACATTTCAAGGCTGGAGGCATTAACTTATTGCATTGGTGTTTGAGAAGATGAACATAGGTAACACATCCGAAGACACAAGGTGGAAGGTTTGAGATTGTTGGTGTAACAACAACTTCTATAAGTGCTTGGAAGGGTGTCTTGAAATTGATAGACTGAGATGGAACACGATTGATGAGGTATGCTGCAAAAAGAAGAGCTTCACCCTAATAACATACAGGCATGTGAGCTTGGATGAGGGAAACACGAATAACCTCCAATAAGTGGCTATTTTTGCGTTCAGCCACACCATTCTGTTGAAGTGTATTTGGACAAGTGGTTTGATGGATTGAGCCATGAGAGTCCAAAAATTTTTGAAGTTCAGAATTGTGGTATTCCCCACCATTGTCACTACGTAGCACTTGGATTCGAGCATTGTACTGTGTGCAAATGGTATTATAAAATTTTCGAAACAGCAATTTAACTTTTGATTTTGATTTCATTAAACACAACCAAGTCATCCGAGTATAATCATCTATAAAGGTGACAAACCAATCTGACCCTCCCAATGTGGGAACTTTAGATGGCCCCCAAACATCAAAGTGAATAACCATAAACGGAACAAAACTTTTATTTAAAATCAAAGGAAATGAAGCATGATGGCTTTTTCCACATTCACATACATCAAATTTGAAAATAGAAATATCCAAATTCGTAAACAAACTAGGAAACAACCTTTTAAAAAAACTAAATGAGGCATGTCTTAAACATCGATGCCAAAGTAAAATCTCAGTTATCTTCTTTGGAGAACTAATGCTTTCTACAAGTAAAGCCTGTTGTAATCTATTAGAATTTTCTGACTCCAAATCTAAGTAATATAGCTTCTCTCTCTAAATACCATAACCAATCATTTGCCAAGTTTGAATGTCCTTAGGCACAAAATGATCAAGCCAAAAAATAACAACACAAGATAAAGTAGTAGTGATCTAAGAGATTGACAACAGGTTATAATCTAAGGATGGAACAACTAACACAGAATCAAGATGTAAAGTATTAGTAAGATGTGATGACCCTTTCCCAATAACTAAGGTAGTATTACCATTGTCCATGAAGACACAATTTTGGGAGCATAGGTTAAGATTTTTGACTTGTCTAACTTCAAATGTCATATGATCAGCGGCACCAAAATCAATTATCCATGTACTATTCAAAATAGGTGTAGAAGTGGTGAAGACCTTACTTTCGGTGTTTGTAGTGGTAAGCAATGATGATGATGTCGGAGAGGCATCATCTTTCTTTGTTTGAGTAACTGCAGTAGTGTTAGGGCACTTGGAATTCCGATGTCATCTTAGGTCATACCAATCTAGATATCCAATCAGTTTAAAGCAATGACATTTTGAATGACATGTTTAATTGTAATGAGTGCATTTATATGTAGGTTTATCTGAACTGTTGGGTTTTTTTTTTATTGGTGGCTTTGGGTTGGTCTTGGGACGTTTGACTATATCAATGGTAGGAAACCATGGTAGAAGCTTCAATTTTTTTTAATAGAATTTTGGGATGAATTTCTAAGTTTGGGTGGCAAAGGTTTTTAGATACTCACGTGGCTATGATACCATGAAAAAAAATATGATAAACTAATGTATATTCTTTTATTATTCATTAAAGGTTGAAACATACAAAGTATATATAGGGTTAGAATTCGCAATTCGTTCCTCAGAAATCAGCCTATTCAACCTTCTATTCAATGTCTAGGACTTGTTCATACATTTATAAGGAAATAACATTAATTGTATTCAATCTTTGACAATTTCAACAAATCATCAATAATCTCAACAGCATATTCCAATGTTTTGATAACCACTAAAAACAAGATAATTTTTCTAAGACAAACTTAAAGTCAACTCATTAGTTAAAATTCACATAGAAATGAAACTAGCATACAACATAAGGAATCAAGTTTTAAGAAGTAAATTTATTTTTATGAAGTTAAGAACATATAAAAATAATAGTTATAATAATTAGATACTCACTTACAACAAACTAAAATTTTTAGTTTTCTTCCAACAACTTAAAAGGAGATTTTTGCAAACTTAATCTTTGGACTTTTAAAATAAATTATTTTACAAAAAATCGCTTTTGAGACAACATCACTAGAATCATGCATATAATATAAGTTTATATCAATATAAATGATTTTCAATTATATAAGAATCTTTGTGCTTGTTATAGGATATTTGGATGATGTAAAACTTTGGAAAAATGAAAAATTTGAGGGATGGAAATTGTGATCTAAATCTGTAACAACCTTTTTCGAAACCCAAATGATCTTATTGTTAAAAGTAACCTTAGAAATATATATATATATATATATACATATTCCAAGTATGTAAAAAATGACTACTAATATATGAAATTTTCGAGTTAAAATGAGTAAGTTATGACCATTTTAAGTTGGAATTTTCTTCATCTAAATTATGTCGCGAAGAATAGAATAGAGTTAGAAAGTTTAAGTTGAACTTCTATGAAATACTCATTCTGGATATTTCTTTTATTTAGATTATGAAGAGTTGGAAGATCCATATCTAGAAGACTTCTACGAGTAAGGGATATTTTGCAAGAAATGACTGAGTGAGTTTATCTTCTACTTTTTCCGTACTTATGCTTATGCTTGTAAATTAGATGCACTAGAAGTAGGAAAAGATAAAATGGAATATGCATGTGGGTTCATGATGGGAATCGATTGTGATTATGGTGTTTGTTGAAATTATATTATGCATACCAAAATTTAAATTATTTGTAAATTGATTATTGTCTACATGTCACGTTGAATTGTCTGCAAATATTCTATAGTGACCTTTAAAATACTTTAATTATATAAAGAAAACAAATTCATAATTTGATCATGCATATCACGAAGTAGGTTGCATTGCATTCACTGCTATACTCTTAGTGAGACAAGAGTATAGTAGTGGGGTTCATAGGGGCCTGTAAGTCTGCATAGGTGAATAAGAGCTTGAAAGAATTATCAATTTTAAAGCGAGTAAGACCCTGAAAAATCCACAAAACTTATTTGCGAAACTGGGTTGTTTGGGGTCTAAAACACTTAACCCCAAATGGAGGGCATAAATCCATTCAAACAAATGATTTCCAGTTTATCATATATACTACTTGCTCATGTGGTTGATGCATTTTATATGCTTGTCTAAATATACCTTGTTTGACTTTAATGTTACAAGTACGTTAACCCAGGAACATTCTCATTAAGCTAGTTGAGCTTACATCCCAATAAATTTTTGTTGTTGCAAGACCAATTACTCCTATACCCAAGGTCAGCGTAGTTCTAGGTAAGATTATGCTTTTTGGGAGGGAAATCTAATCGAAGACCTTAGAATGGACTTCTTTTAAAATCTTTCAATTATAGTTATTTATTATATAAAAGACTAAGATTATATTTTGATCCTTGGAAATTTGTCAAGGGAATGCCCCTAAGATGATGTAAAGACTATATTTTCTTGATTTTAAAGATAAATGCTTAATTAGATTCCTATATGTCGTATGTTACTTTCTCGAAATACGCATCCCACCAACATCTCCTATTGCTGTGAAGTACGTCTTACATATGGTACTGAGGCTTTCGCATGACTAAGAGAGTCATTCTTAAGTTTTAATACTGTATACAATGGACTACCACATTTATGGTACCCTATGGGGCGTGACAATGATGGATTTTCATGAAATAAAAATATGTGGAGTTTAAATTGATGTATCGTTTTTATAAAAATAATTACTAGTTAATGCATCTCTGTAAATATATATTCTATCCCATTTAAAACTAATTACAATTGCAGATCATGATTTAAGAAAAAAAGACATAAGCAATCTTAAATATGTAAAAAGAAAAGAACAAATATATAAAAAAAGTATATTTAAAATAATAAAAAAAAAAGAAAAGAAGAAATAAGTAAATAAAAATAGCATAATAGTTTTTTTTTTTATTTTGTAAGAAAATCGTTCAATGCCTTGTATTAGCTTTTGATTATATTATGATTTAATAAGAGGGAACTATTTTTATTTCTAAAATTATTAGATTAAGCAAACAACCATAGTATTAAGTGGTAATGTAGTTGTGCTACTTTTCATGCCTAATGGGCTATCATTATCAAACCCTAATCAAATTAAAAGGAGTCAATTTTCAATCTGAGACCAATCATGGATTTAATTAGAGTTAATATTCCCCAACATAGACTAAAAAAACGAGTATTTCCAAACATGCGAAATGCAAGCTCAACCAACAAGAGTCTAGTGCGCACATGAATTACTCATGGTAGACAGATTACATAACCATCAAATAATACTTTGAAATGATGTTTATCATGTAATATCAAGTTGGAATCTGTTATATGCACTAAGACCAATCTAAATCTAAGATAATTAAAAAACCAACACGTATTATAATGATGAACTAAGCTTAGAGTTTTACAATGCAAGCACAAAGAGGAATAATAAAAATGACATATTGGACGTTTTTAAGTCTAACATATGGCATTCAGACCCCTTCATCTCTAAAGTTTGGACTTTAAGATAGAGTATTTTCTCAGCTTGTGTTTTTGAATCTAATGCCCTGATTTACATTTCTGAATATAATGCCCAATTTCTAACTCTAGTGATTAGACATGTCTAGACTCCTGCTAACATCTTGATTCCTTTATGACTAGCATCATGACTTTAGTCCTTAGTTCTATTTGTCTTCTTAATTGGGCATCATATGCTAACCAAAGTTACCATTTGGACACCTGCTAATACCTAAGAACATAATCATTATAGATTAATATTTGTCGCTAGTTCTAATTTGATAGAGAATAAATATACAGAAATAGGATTGGATTCCTATAAATGAAGGGCTTGCAAAACAAAACACCGTTAGTGACATATGGGTGTCGAGCTCGATGTGGCCACTTTGATGTCTAAGTCAATAAGCATATTGATATGAAGGTAATTGATGAGTATAAGGAGCAGAGTGCATGCAATGTTATCCATTTCTTGGAGAAGAGAAGTCAATGACAATTACAATGGACATAGGACAAGCTTGTTAATCCATGTTCACACATGTTGAGCCTATTCAGGGATAGTATGTCAAGAGACACTAAATGTAATGCCAACAGAGAGTTGTATGAGTCCATCAATACACCAAGTCCAGATGAAGGGTATCCAAACAAGTGTTTGGGTCATTACTATTATGAGCTAGACATTGAACCCTTAGGCTGACCCAGGCGGCTAATGGATTGGACTTGTCTTATGAGGCCCATGGTCTATATTAGGTCACCAACTATACTGTTAACCATAAAATTTGATTATTTTGTTAATTTAAACATTTTTTCAATTTTTCAGTCCATTTTATGCATAATTAAATATTTTGCATAATTTTATCAATTTTTACCAAATTTATGCTTCATTGAACAGCCCAGTATTTATTTTTTGGAAAAAAAAAATAAAAATTGTAATAGTAATTCTTAAATATAAAATTAAAGATAAAAATTTTAAATTAATATTAATTTTTAACTCAAAATAAAATTGACCCAAAGAACAACAATCTTTAGCCCATTTATTTAAGAAATTATTCAAGATATGCATTTATTTATACATAAACACATTTACTTTTAGTTATAAACTTAATAATGTGAGTCTATAAAACACTCAAGACACAACAAAGTCCCACAAATATAGAAAAAAGTCCTACATTGTTAAGGAACAATATTTCCTTTCGGTTAGAAATCTATATAACTTAATCGACCTAAATTTTACATTCATTTATTACTTATGTAATTAGTAACAATAAAATCTCAAGTGCCATGAATAGGTAATAAATTTTCACTATTCACATAAAAATAGTTTATCATTCCTTTCTTATATATGTACATACATATATATATATTCCACTTTTCTTTTTTTGTCCTTCTACCTTTTTTTTTTTTTTATATGGCAAAAACCCTGTAAGTCATAGGCCTTGAATAGGCATCGACTTAGCAACCCACTAGGTCATCAGATGAGTCCTGAACCATACAGCCTTTCCAAATCAACTCATCATGCTCATTGATGTTAGGTAGTATCAAGTCCTAGGTTAGACCTTGACCTTTGCCCATATCTACAATAATATCATTATAACTATTCATTTTAAATTTTTTCATTCTATGAAGACTTCAATTGAAAGCATATGAAAAAAAAGGGTTTATTCTAATTAACCTACAAAAATCCCATCACAATAATAAGTCACGATGGAATCTGAAATAGATATGCCTTCTAGGTGTATAACACTTCAATTTCCCTCCGTAGGCTTTTTGGGAACACATTTTTATAACTATGAACTTGAAACTCGATTGCTTTCCTCCATGGATATCTTCAAAATTAGTGTCCACATTTTAAAACGCAAATGGAAAATTAGTAAACCAATGCTTTTAGGCTTATAAAATATCTATGGCATTCAAGCATCATGCTTTCTCCTTGAGTTACTTTTCAAGCATGGTGCGGACATTGAAAACTTTTGAGTGAGGCTAGCAAATCCCCATAAGGCATCTGTCCAACACAATCATAAAAATAGTCATTGAAGTATTAAATGTTGGGGTTAACTTGTCCAAATTTTGGCAATGACTTGATCTTCTCCATTAGCTATAAATATAGAATATGTGGTTGCTCTAAGACTATTAGTTGAGCTTATATTTTGCTATCAAACCTCTTTGTCATATAGTAATCAAAATCTTTCTCTCTAGTTCTTTATATTGCAATTCTTAGAGAGAGAAATTTGAGTAGTATTTTTGTGAGAGTATTTTGTATTGATTTGTTAGACTTGTGTATAGCTCCAAGAGAGCAAATTTTGTGTGATTAATAAAGTGGTGTAAAGTATTCAATAAGAGGAAAGTTGAGTCCTTGGAGAGTAATGGACTTTTCGAGCTCCATGTTTCATCTCAAAGCAAACTTCTCTAACCTTAACTCTTTTAGTCTTTAAGCATATATTAATTGCTGTTTTTTATTTTTATTATTTCTCAGGTTGTCCATTTTCAATTAAATTTTCAAATAACAATTTTTTATTTGCACCAATACTTTATATAATTTTAATTCACTTTTCTAACCCATGTAAAAAGTCATTTCATTATTTGAACTTACTCCTGACTATTAACTCCTTTTAATGCAGCCTTTTCTCTTATACATATGTGTGTGAACACATATAATTGGTTAATGAAAAAACGAAAGTCAAGATTAATTTGTTTTGATTGTCATAAATAGTCCATACCTACTAGATCCACTTATCCTACTTATTATAATGCAATATATCAGGACAATTTCGAGTCTACTACAATCTTGTGGAGTTTCTAGAACAATCTTGGCTCCGTGACCTTCACTGGATTCGGATACTTTATCCTGAAGGTCCATGCCAGATGCATATAGTATTATAGTGCTACGCATTCCAACCCCATAGCTAACTAGTTTGGTCTTAATAGCAGTATCGTCTGGTTCAATTTTCATTTATTGTTTGCCTTGGAGCATTTGTAGAGTTAGAAGGAGGTCATTTCAATGCTGAAGTTATTGTTCTTAGCTGTATCTTTCTAAAAGCAAGAATGTAAATTTGAAAGACAATATTTGAACAATTTTTTTCCAGAGTAGATCATTTTAATATCTAATTTTAGGATAATTTTCTAATGTTAGGATAATTTTCTGTGCTGTTTCATATCTTTTTCCGTTTGTTCTAATATCATACATCAAAGTTTATTGGAAAAAATAAATAAATAACTTAACGAATACACATTCAACATTTATGTGGACTGGAATTTAGTGCATATTTTATTTGACCAAACTAACTTTATTTATGACTATAAGAATGAAGCTGATAATTTTTTTTTCTTTTTCTTTTTTTGCCGCCTCAAAGTTAAATAAATAACCAAATTAAGAAGGGTATATTTTGAGATTTTGTGAGTAATTATATTATTTGATTTTCAATATTATTACATGCATTTATTGTGTGTATTACCTTTTATTTTTTCCAATCTTCATTGCATATCTTAAAATCGACCTCACTTTTAATTGCATTGCAATTGCTTAAGGAATATCTAGACTCTTTGGTGCAACGTGTTAGTCAGAATTTTATCATAGATTGGTCAATTGTACACGATTGTCGAAAAATTATCTTCAATTATCTATTGATTCTGCGAATACTTGGACAATCGGCATCAAAATTCGAAAATGACAAATCAATTCGAAATTTTGAAAAATAAAAAGCAAGATGGCTCAAACTTTGTAATTCTAATCATAACGGTTGTTCTTTTGGCCCAAGGGCGTACATATATAAGCAATCTAGAAAGCTGTCACCCATAGATAAAACTTAAAAAACTAAATAGAAAATTCCTAAAACTTAAGGACACAAAGTACATAAAAAGATGAATAAATTGCCTCAAGCGGCATATAGAACTGAAGTGTCTATAAGAAATTATAACAAACTTTAGACCTACCCAAATATGATGATGAAGCTCATTTAATGGTCTAAATAAATGAAATTACCTTAAAATCAAAGTAGTTCACTGCCAAAGATGATGACTTCTTCTTGTTGGCTCGTTTCTTTCAAGAAAATGACCTATAATTATGAAACCGCTACTAACTAGTATGTATTCACTTCTTCATATACCTATTAGCCATTTCTTCTACCTTATCACTCTTAACTTTATATATATCCAATTTTATTTCAATTAATGTGTACTACTTTTTCCAATCTTTTCAATCTAATCTCATTACCGTTTAAAAATATTTTTTTGTTCACTTTTTGAAATCACTAGTCAATAATGCATGACTTGAAGTCATAGTTGTTTCAAATTTTAAGTTGACCATACCATGTGTATCAAACTCTACGTGTGCAGCATAGACACAACTCTGCTAGCTAGTGTACATGTATATATGATTTTTATAATCATACGTGTAATCTTTGTTAATTGTTAAGTTTCAGTGATATTTGAACTTTGAGTAATTTTGATCCTTTTACATATGATTTAATATTCTGATTGTTGTATGTTGTAGGGTATTTCAAAAAGAATTAGTTCCACATTCCTTAAACCATGTACCTTGTCTTTAGTTATTAAATTTTTTTTTTTTTCCATATGAGCTTGTAAAGAGTTGGTACAAGGATATGGGCTCACACGCACAAAGCCTAAGCTAGGCTTGTGTAAGATCCTAGATTTACAACCCCCCACACGTATGCACGCACATATTTATTATTTTAATAAATATCGGGTAATGTTATTTTATCTATCCATTACTTAATTTTCTCTGTATGTTATTTATGCTTCCTTTGGTTTTTAAAAAGACATATATATCGCCACTCTATTTTTATTGAAACTGCTATTTTTAAAAATTCACTGGGTCTTCTCTTTTATTATTATTATTTTTTGTTTGTTGTTCCTGTTGCCTAGTAAATGCTAGAGGGCTTGTTGAATCCTAGTAGATACACCTGTATACTTTCATTGTTGTTTTTCTATTCTGGGCAAACTATCCTGAAGGACAATGCTAGCACACCTCAAGTAGTTTAAATCTTTTCTTCTTTTTACCAAAAATCTTAAGGATAATTCAATATGGTCTCTGATCCATCTACTCTTATGGCTTTGATGGTCAACATTGCTGCTACTATCATTCATGAAACTGCTCCAAATGATGTTGTCCCAATGCTATCGGACATTTTGTTTGCTAAGCCATTTCTAGATATATTGAAGATAGAAATCTTTGATAGAGACAATTTTAAGAGATGGCAGGAACTCATCTTCTCGGTTTTGGACATGCACGGTGTTGCATACGCTCTTACGGATGCTCAACCAGCAGATTCAACATTTAAATAAATGGAGCTCTAGGTTCATGTGATGTCACCACACTATCATAAGTGTCTTATCTAATGAGTTGTTTAATGTCTTCTATTCTTATAAGGAAGCAAAGGAGATTTGGGACTCCATGATTACCAACTACATGGCTAAAGATGCAAGGAAAAAAAGTTCATTATTGGAAAGTACTACAAGTGTGAGATGGTCGAGGACAAGGATATTAAAGTGCAGACCAATGAGTATCACAAGTTGATAGAGGATCTCAAGTCCGAAAACATTAATCTGTAGGAGATGTTCATAGGTAGCTTGCTCCTAAAGAAACTACATGACTACAAATAGCAACTTAAGCACAAGCACAAGCACAAGCAACTTTCACTTGTAGACCTCATCACACACATCATCATTGAGGACACCAACCGAAGGGAATCCCAAGCTGCCAAAGGAAAGGGGATTGCAAGTAAGGTAAATTTGGTAGATTACAAGCCACACAAGCCATACAAAAGGTATGAAAAGAAACTTGATTGTAAGCTCAAAGTCTGTAATACTACTTTTAAGGAGAGGCAATTGCTTTGTGTGTGGCAAACCTGGCCATCATGCACCTTAGTGTAGGAAAAGGATCAGAAGAATTGATAATCCTGCTAAACCAAAAGTAAATTTAGTTCAAGCAGATGACATAATTGCTATAGTCATTTCTGTGAACATAATGGCTAGTGTAAAAGAATAGCTCATAGACATTAGTGCTGCTAGGCACATTTGTGGAAAAAAATGATGCATTTGTGAGCTATACAAAAGTTGAGGAAGGAGAAGAATATGTTCATCTTAATGATTCTCAAACTACCCAAGTTCTTGGAAAAGGAAAGATTCTAATAAAGCTCGCATCTAGCTAGACAATAGCTCTGAACGAGGTGCTATATATTCCCAACATTCAAAGCAATCTGATTTATGTGGCATTGACGAGAAAAGTAGGAGTGAAAGTATCATTTAAGTCTGATAAAGTTGTAATGACAAAAATTAATGTTTTTGTTGGCAAGGGCTATTGTAATCATGGTTTATTTGTATTCAATGTTTCTGAAGTTATGAATGGAAATGCTGTTTCTTCTGCTTGATTGATTCTTATGATTTTTTGCATGGTAGATTAGGATGTTAGTTTACCTTATGTTAAGAAAATGCAATATGTTGAGTTAATCTCTAATATCAATTACTCGAGTATGAGTAAATGTGAAATGTGTGCTGAATCTAAACAAACTAAGAAAACATATGCGTCTATCTTTAGAGAATCTAAACTATTAAGTTTAATTCATACTGATCTAGGTGATTTGAAGCAAACTATGACTAGAGAAGGTAAAAGATATTATGTAACCTTTATAGATGATTTTTCTAGATATACTAAGGTTTATTTGCTTAGAAATAAATATGAAGCTTTTGACATGTTTCTAATATACAAAGATCAGGTAAAGAATTAGTTAAACAAGAAAATCTAATGAATTAGATCAAATAGAAGTTGTGAGTATGTCTTACTTAATGAATATTGTGAAAAAGAAGGAATAATTCATGAGCAAACTCCACCTTGTTCCCCAAAACCTAATGGAGTAGCTGAAAGGAAAAATTAGACATTAAAAAAATGATGAATTGTATGCTTGTAAGTTCTAATGCACTTGAAAATCTTTGAGGTGAAGCCATATTATCTGCATGCCACTTGCAAAATAGAATATCTTATAAGAAAACAAGAAAAACACCTTATGAACTTTGGAAAGGTTATTCTCCTAATTTGAGATATCTAAAAGTGTGGGACTATCCAGCTAAAGTTATGCTTCCTAATCCTAAGAAAAGAAAATTAGATTCTAAAACTTCAAATTGCATGTTTATTGGTTATGTTGAATATAGTGTTGCATATAGATTTGTTGTATTAAAAAGTGATGTGTTAGATTGTAGTACAATTGTTGAGACCAAAAATGCAGAGTTTTTTAAACTTGTTTTTCCTTTATATTCTAAAATTATTCCAAATACACCATCTTCTGAAAATTCTTCTGAAAATGTTTTTGGAAATGAATTTTTAAGAAGAAGTAAAAGACAAAGGAAATAATATTCTTTTGGAAATGAATTTTATACATATCTTGTTGAAAATGATCCATCAACCTTCTCAAATGCATTTTCCTTATATGATACACCTTTTTGGAAAGAAGCTATTCAAGTTGATATTGATTCAATTTTACAAAATAAAACATGGAAATTGGTAGATTTACCTCCTGGAGCTAAACCGATTGGTTGTGAATGGATTTTTAAAAGGAAATTTAATCCCGATGATTCAGTTGATAACTTCAAAGCCAGATTAGTTACAAAAGGTTTTACTCAAAAGCAAAATGTTGACTATTTTCATACTTTTGCCCCTATAACTATAATCTTTTATATATGAATTTTAATTGCCTTGGCTTAAATTTATAAACTTTTTATTCATCAAATGGATATAAAAACAGCTTTTTAAAATGGGGATTTGGAAGAAGAAATTTATATGGTGTAACCCGAAGGTTGTGTTGTTCAAAGACAAGAAATGAAAGTTTGTAAACTTCTTAAATCATTATATGGTTCAAAACAAGCTCCTAAACAATGGCATAAAAAATTGATCAAGATTTATTAAAAGATAGGTTCTCTATTATTGAAGGTGATAAATGTGTTTATACAAAACTTGTTGACACTGATTGTGTTCATATGCCTATATGTAGATGATATGCTTATATTTGGTGCTAGTCTTGATTTAGTACATAAAACTCAGTCTTTTCTTACTTCTAAATTTGATATGAAAGAGATAGGTGAAGCTAGTGTTATATTAGGTGTTAAAATCATAAGAAAGAATCATAGTGTTATGCTATTGCAAGAATATTATGTTGAGAAACTTCTTAAGAAATTTTGACACTTCGATGTCAATCCTAAGAGTACCCCTTTATGATGCTAATACTCAACTAAAGAAAAATAGAGGTGATACCGTTGCTTAATCTGAGTATGCATAGATAATTGGAAGTCTAATGCGTTTAATAAATTTTTCAAGACCTAACGTAGCATATGTTGTGTATAGATTGAGTAGGTATATACATAAGCCCGGTTATGATCATTAGATTGCATTGGTCATACTACTAAAATATTTGAGAGGTATCAAGAACTATGGTATCCTATATAGTGGATTTCACGTTGTATTAGAAGGATATATTGATGCCAATTAGATCTCTAATTCAGATGAGACAAAATCCACGACTGGTTATATACTGACCCTTGGAGGTGGTGCAATTTTATGGAATTCAGCTAAATAGACTATCATAGCTAATCTATTATGGAGTTAGAGTTTATTGCTTCAGATTAGCTAGGAATGAGATTGAGTGATTAAGAAACCTTTTGGCAAATATTCCACTTGGTTTAAAACCTACACCTGTGATTGCCAAGTGGCAATATCTATAGCTAAGAACAAGACTTTCAATGGAAAAAATAGACATATTCAATTAAGACATGATATAGTGAAGCAATTGCTAAAAGATGGAATTATCTCAATAAATTATGTGAAGTCAGAAGTGAATTTAGCCGATCCTTTGACTAAACTTTTGGGGAGAAAATTAATAAGTGAAACATTGAGGGGCATCGGACTAAAGCCATGTTGAGGTATCAACAATGATGGCAATCTAACCTATGTATTTGTTGATCTCATGAAATAGGTTCATATGGGTAATAACAAATCATTGCTTGATTTGTGTAGCACTATGAAATGTTGTCCCTTCTATGGTGTGTAGTGCTAAAATGCAAAGAAAGTGAGGTTGAGCAAAGCTCCTAATCAAATTTTGTATCCTTTAAAGATGGTGTATTCTACACTATACACTTGGTGGAATGACCTAAATAAGTGTGGAGTGGGGCTGCTCCTATAAGATTTATGGCAAAATCTCTAGAGCACTTATGAATAACCAGACATGTATATGGCCTATTAGCGCAAAATCTTGATAAATAGCAAAAATTTGTGCAGTACGTTTGATTAATGAGCATTTTAGTTACAATAAAATTCTTGGTTCATAGAAGCATTGAGCTTCACCATTTATTTTATAAATTATATCTCATTATTCTAGGTCTGGTTCATAGTCTTAAAAACACCAAATTCGAGGTATAAGCTTGTAAAGAGTTGGTAGAAGGGTATAGGCTCTTGTGCACAAAGCCTACGCTAGGTTAGTGTAAGATCCTGGATTTGCAACCCCCCATCTTCCACCCCCCCCTCAGTTCATGGGAATGTTTTTATTTCCGTATACTTATTATTTTAATAAACTTCAAGTAATGTTATTTTATCTTATCTTATCCAGAAACAACCTTTTTGACCATTTTAAATATCGATTAGCATAAAATCCAATTTTAATCTCTAGTTCTCCTATAATATCTTCTCGTTGTAGATATTTTTTTCTATCCGTTACATAATTTTCTCTGCACATTATTTATGCTTCCTTCGGTTTTTTAAAAGAAAATATACAGCACCATTCAATTTTTATCAAAACCATTGTTATTAAAAATTTATTGGGTCCTCTCTTCTTCCTTTTTTTTTTTTTTTTTTTTTGTTCCTACTACCTAGTACATGCTAAAGCGCTTGTTGAATCCTGGTAGATACGCCTTTATTCTTTCGTTGTTGTTTTTCTATTTTGAGTAAATTATCCTTAAGGATAGTACTTAGCATGCCTTAAGCAGTTTAAATCTTTTCTTTTTTTTTTTTTTTTTTTACCAAAAATAATCTTTTTACATATAATTTAATATTCAATGGACTCAATTATAGAAAAGATATAATTTGTACTTAAAGTGCTAAGCGTCTAACGTTAAAAAAAAAATCAATAAATAATACATACCATACATATATGTATGTGTATATATATCATTACTATACGATTATTTATTAAAATACTATTGATAATTATAATACTAATGCTTATCATGCTGTTAGACATTGTACGATTTTAAGACCTGCAACAGCCGCAGCCTAGGAGAATTCTAGAAAGCTTTCCAGTTATCTCAAAGGTGCATTCATTCCGTTCTTTACAACACATGGCATCAACGTGTCATTACATCATTAGAACATGCAGATTCTTGTCTCGTTAACGTGTCACTTGTCCAGGGAACTCCTTACATGAATATAATGAGCAGCTTGTACGGTGGCTTTGCATTATCGCGTTAAAGTTAAATGTATCACCGTTTACCAAGTGAGGTATAAGTGCGATTTTATAGTAGAAGAGTAAGGGATACACAATATGCAGTCGGCAAAAGACGCTGCGGCTTCCGTTAAGGAGACGGCGGCTAACATGGCTGCCTCTGCCAAGTCCGGTATGGAGAAGACCAAAGCCACCATGGAGGAGAAGGTTTTGACATTTCAAATCCTTTGGTTCTTTAGATATAAGCTAATTAATTTAATATGGATGTTATGTTATGTTTAAATTTAAAATGCCGATTGCGATTTCCAGGTTGAGAAAATGTCCACACGGGATCCTGTCCAGAAGGAAATGGCCACCGAGAAGAAACAGGACAGGATTGAGCAAGCAGAGATCAACAAACAGGAAGCGCGTGAGCAAAATGCTGCGGCCAAGCAGTCCGCCCATTACACTGGTACTACAGGTCCCATGACAACAGGCTCTGGGGCTTCTGCAACTAGCACCCAAACTTGGACTCATTCAGCAGCGGGTGCTGAAGGACATCCAACTGGAGTCCACCAAATGTCAGCCATGCCAGGACATGGCACTGGACAGCCAGGATACGGCACTACTGCACATAATGATATGGTGGATGCGGGTGTGGATGTGGGCCGACCCACTGGAGGTGTAACTGGGCCTGGGACGGGCCATAATCCTCGTGCTGGCGGTGCACCCGCTTATGCCACTGGTGGTTCTTACAGTTAGGATGCCTGTCCTATATATGTTTTGTGAAACTTTAGATTACATGTCCTAAAGACCCAATCGGTTATTTGCTTTCATTATATAGTTTTACTTTGGAAATCCCTGTAAGTCTGAATAATATGAAAATGTGGTCTTGTTGAAAATCTACCCATTGGATGTTGCTTCACCAATATCTATCTATACACACACACACACCTATATCTAGTTCTTAAACCAGCTTTTATGTATTTCTGGAACTGCTATTTTTACTCTTAACATGTCTATTTGCTAAACGTGTAAATCAATGAATCTCACTGGAAAGGAAGTGTCCACTCTTAGTAGTTTTAGAAGTTGCTCATCAGAGTATCTTCTCTCAGAACTTCCAATGGATATGGTATTACTTTCTCATAAATCAGACCCTTCCAAGATTTTCTCTATATAAGGCCTATCCTTCGTGACATTTCAATGCCAATGGCTTAAGCAATTTCACCCAAATCCATCATTTCAAAACTTTTGAGAAAGGAAATCTTTTGTGTTTCTTGCAGTAAGTAGTTAGTACATGCAACCAACATGTCATTTAGATCAGGATCAAGGTAATCACTTCGTTACAATCCGCAGACATTAAAAGTGCAAACGCGTTGATCCGAAGCATCTTCTGTAAAACAAAATGAAGTAAACCATCCAAATTTAAGGTACCATTGGTTAGATACCTGTTTTGCAGATAAAATGGCTTTTCTACCAAAACCTTTGAACTGATTCGTTTATGTTTCATTATGAAGTTCTGCACTTCAGAAAGCCGTGGCTATTATTGGTCGGTAGGGCAAACGTGGGGCTAGCGCTCAGTAAATGAGCTACGCTTGAGTTTAGATTAGGGTCTGTTTGTTTTGACTTTTTTCGGTAGATACAGACACTTTTTCAAATTTTTTGCTAACAAATTATTTATCAAGAAATAGATATAGATAAAAAAAAAGTTGACAGTTCTCATCAAAATTTCAAATAGAACAAATATAGATAAAATTTAGATGCAAATCGATATATTTACACATATTATTTTAAAAAAGATACAGATAAAAGTCGCAAGTATTTGAGCTGGTTGATATGTTTGTTAGTAAATTTGTAAATTTTTATGGATATCATATTATATATAATTATATAATTAAAATAATAATTAATTTTTTTATAATATTTAGGGTAATATTTATATATTATATTTTAGGGTTTTAAAAAATTAAAAATTAAAAGAGCTATTTAAATGAATTGAAATCGAATTTAAATTTTAGCTTAGTAAAAGCTTGGTAGATTTCATAGAAAGCTCATAATTATATAATTAAAATAATAATTAATTTTTATTTAATATTTATGGTAATATTTATATTATATATTTAGGTTTTAAAAAAATTAAAAATTAAAAGAGCTATTTAAATGAATTGAAATCGAATTTAAATTTTAGCTTAGTAAAAGCTTGGTAGATTTTATAGAAAGCTCAATTCAGTGTAAGCTTATTTTGTAAACGAGTTAAATTTGAGCATAAACTAAAACTTATTTAGTTAAACACGTCACTTGAGTCTTGGACGAAATGTATAACTGCATTTGAGCATAAATTTTAAATGAGTAAAATCGGAGCCTCTAAAAGCAAAACTTAACCCGGCTTAGCTCTGCACTATTTGCCAGGTTAACCGGTACTGTAGAAGACAATTCTTGCTCGACGCTCGTTGTACCACTTTTTGAAATCGAAGAAACCAGCAGGATGGGTCATGAGCTACTGAAGAGTGAGCTGTATATGATCCTTTTTCACAGCTTTCGTTAGGTGGTTAATCCTGTTTGGCAGCTTTCATTTCCTGGTTAATCTTCACTTTGAAAGGGCATAAAGGTTTAGTTACATATAAATAATGTCTTTGACTTTTTGTTTATAGATATACTGGCACGCGTGTGCGAAAATTAAACTAAATAATAAAATTAAAATTTATTATATGACACCAACTGAATAAGTTATCTACATGACTTAACGTAATATATAAAAACATATCAAATATGTCAATTATCAGCACTAAAATAAAGTTAAGCAATAAAAGTGTCATACAATGCAAAAATAAAATATAAATCCATCTTGAAATTGTAGTTACTTTGATCATCAAGTGATTCCATTAGGGAATACTTCAACTATTGTGGTTGGTAAAATTGTCTCGTTCATGCATGACAAATGATTTTGGTATACTAGAAATGCATGAACAATGATTTTGGTATAATATAAAACATTTTTACGTCAAAAATAAGAATTCGTTGTCTTATTACCTTATCTTCGTATTATAGTAGCGATCCCTATAGTAATTCTTACTATCTTCAATTATTGAAAAGTGCCCATATGGTAATGTATTACCATAATAGTACATATCTTTCTCTTTATGCAAAGTATACGAAAATAGCACATTTTAAATTTATTTTAAAAATAAATTTATAATGTATGAATCATACCGCACAGTTTCTTTTTACTACTTTACCGATTGTTTGTGTGTGGAATTTTTTTCCAAAAGAAAATTGTGTTGAATCCATTATTTCAAACATTTGAAGGAACACTTTATTTTCATGAAATAACAATAAGTACGACATAAAATTAGTAGAGAATCAAAATCAAATTTCAATTTACACTTTGCAACATAATAGTTTCTGCTCTTTTCCCCACCACTCTATGAAATTAAAACTTTTAATAAAAAAATTCGTCACCTAAATTTAGGAATGTTTGGTGAAAAAAAAAAAAAGCCTTGAATATTTCTATTCTATTCTAAGTGGTTAAGAAAAACAAAAAAAAAAAGAAAAAAAAAACCTTAGTAAGAAAAATTAGAACCCTTTGATTTTTTAAAAAATAAAATCCTTGCGAAGAAAATTATAGGTCAAATTTAAAGATTGTTTTAGTTTATTCTAACTAATTTTAAAATCATTCTTTTCCATACTAATTAATTAAAAAAAAAAAGTAAGTAATGTAAACTATTCGATTCACTTGCTATTTGTTGACGATCAATCACAAAGTTTGATGATTAGAAGTTTTTTTTTTTTATTAAATATTATGAATAAGAGAAAAGCAAACTTTTTGCCTCTTAATTATTGTGATGGTAGTTGTGGATTTCTTTTCTTTTCTTTTGACCGATTGTGGAAAAGAGATTATGAGAGAATTTTGGGAAAGTATAATAGAGAGAGAGGGAAAAAAAATGACTTATAGGCGTAGAAAACCCATACTCACGCGAGTAGGAGAATATGGGGGCATCGCAAAGACATTTTTAAACGGAGATCATCGGAGAGGGAAATGTGGAATATGGGTGGAGAGAAAGAGAGGGAGAGAAACTTGGAACTGGAAAGTGGAAAGAAAGTGAGAGAATCAAAGGCAATATAAAATAAAATTTCTGTAATGCCCTTAAAAGCCTCAAACAAAATTACAATAATATCCTTATCAATTAGTATTTTATGGTTCATAGGCAATTCAATTAATGGGCAAAGAAAGGAACTTTAATAACAAACTGTGGAGTCCAATTAAAGTAGGTATTTGCTTTATACTAATAGAATAGTACCATCAAATCATCATTTTCTTAAAAGGTTAGCGGTAATTTACAAGAAAGGTTTTAATAAGTGTTACATGTCATATGTAATATACACGTTGTATGTAACTATCAATGATTTTCTAATACATGGTCATATGGTAGTAATTACTTTGAAAACTATCCTCAAATCCATCCATGTGTTAGACTATCATTAGTAGTTACACACCACATGTAATTATTTTAGAAATTACCCACTAACTTATCCATGCGTTAAACTATTATTAGTAGTTACTCATCATGTGCAAATACACGTGGTATATATTATCTATTGAATATTTTTTCATAATTTATGTATTAGGGACCAAGTTGTAAAATTTTACTACTTATGACATTGCAATCCTACTTTATACGTATATCTAGTATTTAATATTATTGAGAAAGAAAATTCAATTTGTCCCTGAAATTTTCAAACAAGAAATTATTTTAATGAAATTACAAATATAATATTATTTGTCTATGAATGTGAAATACTTGCAAGAATAAAATTTGCTGATAATTGAAGTTAAATCTCCTCTTTGCAGTCTTCTCATGCCCTTCTCTATCTTCTCTAAGCACTGCATGTTCTAAGCCTCTAATCCACCATCTAGTTTCTATAGATTCATTTTTTTATAGTTTCCCTAATCGAACTATAGTTTTTTGTAAACATAAGAATCGGATAGAAAAGGGTCGTGACTATCTAACTTGAGATAATAAAAATAAAAGAAAATGGATACACAGATTTTAACATAGAAAACTCTCAAACAAATCAAGATAAAAACCACGGACAAGGTAGAAGAATTTCACTATGAGAAATAATTAAGAATTACCACCTCTCTAGATCATAAGAAGAAACAAATAAAACTCTTTCTTGAATGCTTGGAGAAAAATACACAACTTTCTAATTTTTCTCTCTTTAATACTAGGAGAAACTCAACTCATAACTCTCCCTATGAATTCTCTTTCTTTCTTACAAGAGATGAGATGGTTTTGGGATGATTTACAATGGTGGAATTCATGCCTATTTATAGGAGTTGTGTGTGGTATGAACATAGTGAAAAAACATGTATGGTAAAAACATATTTTCATTGACATTGTCAGCACCGATTGCCTTTGTCATAAAATCAACTATGTCATCATGGATCTTTTGCATGTCCACAGTTCCTTCTTCTACTTTCTCACGAATGAAGTAATACTGTACTCGAATATGTTTTGTCTTTGAATGAAAGGCTGGATTCCTTGCAAGATGCAAGGCACTCTGACTATTACAAAATAGAGAATTCTTCTCTTGTTTGTGCCCGAGTCCCTCCAATACCATTTTCAACCATACTGCTTCTTTATTAGCTTATGTAACTGCTACATATTCTGCTTTTGTTGTTGGCGCAGCCACAATTGACTACGGTTTTGAGACCTAACTTACAACTCCTCCAACAAGTGTAAACATATATCCCATAATGGATTTGCTTTTATCAAGATCACCTACATAATTTGAATCTGCATATCCTTTGATAATGAAATCCATTCCTCCATAACATAATGCAACATTTGAGGTCCCTTTAATATATCTTAGGATCCTTTTCACAGCATTCCAATGCTCTCTACTAGGATTTGCCATGTATTAACTTATTGCTCCCACTGCATGTGCAATGTCCAATCTTATACATGACATAGGAAACATTAAGCTACCCATTATTGTTGATGCAGACAATACTCGAGACATTTCCATCCTCTCTTCTTCATTACTAGGACTTATATCGGAGGATAACTTGAAATTAATAATAAGTGGGGTACAAATTGGCTTACCATCTTTCATGTTAAATCATAACGAGACCTTCTTCAAGTAATTCTTTTGAGAGAGCCAAACCTTCCTTTTATTTTTGTCTTGGTATGTAAATTTACATCCCTAGAATCTTGTTTACTGATCTCAAGTCACTCATTTCGAATTCCCTAGCTAGCTAAGCCTTTCATTCCTATATATGATTATCATTGGGGCATGTCACCAACATGTTGTCTACATATAATAGCAAAATAATGAAATTGCTTCCACTAAACCTCTCAAAATACACATAAAGGTTTGCATTGAGTCTATTGTATCCAAGGTTCATGATGAAGGAATCAAATCTCTTGTACCAACATCTTGGTGCCTATTTTAGACTATACAAAGATTTGTTCAACTTGCAAACCAAGTTCTCTTTTCCTTTTTCTTCAAACCCTTTTGGTTGGAGCATGTAGATTTCTTCTTCAAGATCTCCATGAAGAAAAGCTGTTTTCACATCTACCTGCTCTAGATGTAGATCAAATACAGGACTCATTGCCAAGACCACTTGAACTATTTTAAGTCCAACCATAGGGGAAAATGTTTTGTTGAAGTCAATCCCTTCTTTGTAAGAATATCATTTTACTACTAGTCTAGCACGATATCACTCCACTTGATCTTCACCATTTCTTTTGATTTTCTACACCCCATTTACTCCTAATGGGTTTTCTTCCTTTTGGTAGCAACATAAGTTCCCAAGTTTTGTTTTTATGAAGAGCTTCAATTTCTTCTTGCATTGTTGTCATCCATTGAGAAGCTTATGAACTATTCATTACTTCCTGAAGAGTCGATGGTTCTCCTTCCTTAATTAGAAGATAGTATGCAACATTACTCCTAATAACATAATCAAAATGCCAACTTGGTGCTTTCCTTGTGCAGTTTGATTTCCACATTATTGGAGCTTTAGGACTGTGATCCTTGTCCTTCATGCTCTAGTGTTGCTTCAAAAGAATCAATTTGACTAAACTCCTTCTCCACTTGTAGGCTTATAGTCTTTGAATTTTCATTTAGAATGTCATTATCTTTTTCTTTCTTTGCAACGTTTCTTTTTTCAAAGATAACATTCCCACTAACTATAACCTTGTGGGCAGTGGGATCCCATAGGCGATACCCCTTTACTCTGTCATCATACCCCAATGACAAACATTTTCTAGTTTTGGATCCAATTTTGTAGTTTCTTAGGCATTATACATCACATACGCCGGACTTCTAAATATATGGAGGTTTGTATAATCATCCGGTTTACCAGTCTACATCTCCATCGATGTCTTCAACTCAATTGCTATTGATGACACCCGATTTACCACACAACAAGCAATATTGACTACTTCTACCTAAAATGTCTTGTTTAGGCTAGCAGCTCTTAACGTTGCTCTTGTTCTTTCTAATAGAGTCCTTTTCATCTGCTCTGCTACTCCGTTTTGTTAAGGAGTATATGCCGTGGTAAATTATCTTTTGATGCCTTCTTGTTGGAAATATTTATTAAATTCATCACTAGCGTACTCTCCTCCATTATCTTTCCTCAAACACTTGATCTTATTTCCATATTCAAGTTCAAATCGCGCTTTGAAGACATTGAAAACTGAAAACACATCTGCCTTCCTCTTGATAGGATTCACCTAACATCTCCTAGAGTAATCAACAATGAAGGAGACAAAATACTTTGCTCCTCTTAAGGATAGCACCAATGCTTGCCAAACATCAAAGTGAACCAATTCTAGAGTGGTCTTACTTCTAGAATTTGATGTGTTAAACTTTAATCGATGCTACCTGCTAATGAAACAATACTCACAAAATGGTAGTGAAACCATAGTGAGTCCTGGAAGTATATTTTTCTCAACAAGAACTTTCATTCCTCGTTCAGATATGTGTGCAAGTTTCTAATGCCATATCATCATTGATCTTTCACTTAAACTACTTGAAGCAACATATGCTTGCTTCTTGTAGGGTCTCTCCCTTTAACATGTACAAATTTGTAGCTATATTTTCTCCTTTCATAAGTACAAGTGCTCCTCTTATTATTTTCATGATCTTTTCCTCAACTTTAACCTTTCAGCTAAGATTATCTAGTTGTCCTAGACAACAAGTTCTTCTTTATGCCCTCTACATGCCGCACTTTTAGAGTAATGCATATTGTGCCATCATACATCTTCAGCTTGATGGATCCAATACTGACAATCTTCAAAGCATGATCATTACAACTATACACAGATCCTCCTGATATAGGTTCCTAATGATGTAACCATTCTTTTCTAGAGGTCACGTGAAAAATAGCTCCTGAATCAAGAAGCCCCACATCTGTAAACTTCTTTTTGCTTTATGTTTTCACTACTACTTCACAGCATAAAGCATTTCCATCATCTGAAGTGCTTTCCCCATTCCCTTCAGGACTGGAATTTTTCTTTAAATTCCAACAATGTAAATGGTGATGGTATATGTGAATAGTGCTCAATACCTCTCAAGGATAAATAATAATCTAAGTTATTTTTTGATATGGAGGATCCACTTTTAGTGGCAATCATAAAGCATACCATAAGTAGATAGAGAAGAGTCACGACTGTTTAACTTGAGATAATGAAGATAAAAGAAAATGGACACACAGATTTTAACATTGAAAACCTCCAAACAAATTAGGGTAAAAACCACTAGCAGGGTAGAAGAATTTCACTATAAGAAATAATTAAGAATTACAACCACTCTATATCACAAGAAGAAACAATTGAAATTCTCTCTTGGACACTAGGACAAAAATACACAACTCTCTATTTTTTCTCTCTTTAGTACTAGGAGAAATTTAACTCACAACTCTCTCTATGAATTCTCTTTCTTTCTTACAAGAGATAAGATGGTTTTGGATGATTTACTACGGAAAAATTTATGCATATTTATAGGAGTTGTGTGTTGCATGAAGATAGTGAAAAAATGCATGGTAAAAACATATTTTTCAACTTTGTTGTATTGGTAATTTTTTTTCTTCCATTCCCATTTACATTGTCAATAAGCATTAAATTACCCACATATTTTGACATAGTTTTCATGAAATTCAAATTTTCTCATCCAATAGTCAAATACAAATCTCTCTTCTTCAATTACGCTTCTAAAAGCCAGATAGAAATTTCCCTCAATAAATTCTTTATCGTTTGGTTTAAGGTTTAATGCTACTGTCACCTCCAGCTTATATTAACATTAACAACTTCTAATGCTTTATCCATTATCTCTTCTAATTCATATAACAAGTTTTCTATTAAAAAATAAAACATAAAAGATAAGATAGTAATTTGCAATTTAAAAATGACATGGGGGAAAAATGTTCTTCTTTCATGAAGCAAATGCATGGTTGTTTATCTCCTAAAAAAATCTAGAAAGCTTGGCAAAGATAATTCCTAATAACATTAAACACGGATAAAGTTATCTAATTTTTCTCTTTACTTGCATTGTTGGAGTTTTGTATTTATATTGCTTGGAGCTTATATTTTTTGGATAAATGCTGTAAATGATACTTGAATTTTTGAAAATATGCAATTAAGTACTTGAACTTTGAAACTGATCAATTTAACACATAAACTTTGAAATTTTTTAATTTAGTACTTGAAATTACTTTCTATATACGTTAACCAATGCTAGTATGCATGTAAAACTCTTTTAGGTACTAAATTGATCAATTTCAAAATTCAAATATCTAATTATATATTTTGCTAAAATTTAGGTATCATTCGCAATATTAACCCTTTATTTTATTTTATTTATTTTATTTGCCACCATTGTATGTTATATGGGGATTGTGAGTCCTCCATTAGTGTTGATATATTTATTTGCCATTATTGTATCTTATATAAGGATTTTGAGTCTTCCCTTAGTAGAACAAGTTTTCAATTTATGATAATTATGCAAACTACTCATTTTTCATTCATGAATTGTTTGGACATCATAAGCCAATTATGTTTTGCATCCAATATATTTTTGATAATAAAGCTGAACCTTTCCATTTGTAAACACAATATACATATACTCTTAGCCAAGCAAAAAGGTTGTATTTAATTTTTTCCAATAAGGCATTCCTATGTTTGTTGGTGAAAAATATGATATATGAAGTATAATGATGAGAAGTCTATTTATATCACAAGATATATGGATACTATTGAAAAAGGTTCAGAAATCATTATTACTAATCTAGAGGCACTACAAGAAATTTTGGTTTTAGAGACAAAAAATTCCGTCTCTGAAAGTGAAAAATTTGTCTCTAAAGACTTTCAGAGACAGAATTTCCGTCGCAAATTTCTGTTTCAAAAATCATCGTCGCTAATTCTTTTAGAGACAGATTTATTTTCCATCGCAAATTTGCTACGGAATTTCTGTCGCAAATTTGTCTCTGTTTTATAATTAGTTATTTTTAAATATCCAATTAGTATATATTAAATAAAATTATTCCGTCACAAATTTGTCTCTGATTCTAAGACAAATTATTAAAAAAATACACATTTGCCTCTTATTTATCCTTCCCAGAAGGTCACCCATCATAGAATGCTACATACTAAGCACACTTAACATTGAAGTTTTCACAAGCACTAAACCGATAAACCAATTCGTATCTTCATGAATAAAGTTCCACTACTGTTTATTAAAGAGATACCACAATTTACAATATTATAACTATAAAACATTTTATATATCTTTTATAGTTTATTTTTATTTTATAATTTCACTTTACATATTTATTAAGGATTATTCATTAATATTTTATTAAAATAATATATAATATTAATATATACAATGTTTACATTTTAATAATTATTTTAAATTATATATTTATTATAAACATATAATATTTTCAGTAGTATATTATAATTTTTTTTCCAAATATGATATTATTATTAAAAAATACTATATTATGTAATAATAAATAATGTTATACGTATAAATTTATATATATATATTTAATGATATATAATATAATTATACTTTTTACATTAGTTATTTAATATTTTATATTAAATTAATAAATTGTATATTTTTTAATTAATGTGTTTATTTTTTTATTTCATTTTTGTTGCACTTAATAAATTATAATATAATGTAAACAATATAAAAATATATTTTTCATTATTATATTAATAAAATAATATATAATACCAATTTAAATATATTTAACTAATTATTATATATTACATATTTTATTACTTAAATATACTATATTTTTACATAGTATATTATTTTTTCTCGAAATATGTTATTATATTTTAATAAAATATAGTATGTAAATAAAATTATGTAAGATATATATAATAAATTTTTTTTATATAAAAAATATATGAATATCATAATAAATATATAATAAATATAAATAATATGAATATATTTTTTTTAATTAATATATTATTAAAAATTAATATTATTTATAATTTGTAATGTTTTAAATATACTAAGTTTACATTTTATATTAATTATTTTATTTTACATATATTATTATTGAAATATACTTATTTTTAATTAGTATTTTATGACATTACTTACATATAACATATTTATTAATTATTATTATACACTATTTTATTAAGTGTATAATTGAGTTTTTATAATAAGTTATTATGTAAAGAATATATAATAAGAGATAAATAAATATTTATGTTTTAAGTACTATTTTTAATTTATACTTATTATATATAAATATGTAAATGTAATGTTAAATATATTATAAATAAAATATATATAATTAGTTGTAAATAACAAATGATTATACATATTATAGTTATTATATATAAAATTAATTTACAAATATATATATGTCCTATTATGTAATGCACATTTATATATATTATATTAGATAGTATAATTTTAAAATAAATTTTAACATAATTATTTATATATAATATATGTAATATTTAGTTTAGAGACAAATTTGCAACAAATTTAAAAAATAGAAATTGGCGCTAAAATAATTTATTTCCCTCTAAAATCAGAGACAAATTTGCAACGGAAAAATTTTCGTCGCAAATTCCGTCGCAAAAGCAAAAAAATTAAAGATTATTCATAATTCATGTCATCATAAATCCGTCGCAAATCGTCTCTAATTCATTTTTTTAGAGACAGAAATTTTCCGTCGCAAATTTTCTGTCTCTAAAGGCTACTTTTCTAGTAGTGAGGCAAAGGCAACTTAAACTGCACCACAACGAAAAATCCATAAAGAGAATGTCATGAAAGAAGTTAAAGCATTATCCTTCATATAACAAGAGGTCAGTATAATTATTTGAACATAATGTTATGAAGGGCTTTGTAATTAGGTGCAACATCTTTTATTTAGAGCAGGTGATGGATTATACAGGGTAATATATGAGTTTTGCAAATTTAATTTTTATTATTATCTTTCAAAACTTACAATCAGTTGGTGTTTGTTAATGGTCCATTTTGGTCGATGAACCCACCCGAGTCGAGTCCAATACACCAACGAGTCGAGCCCACTTGATAGGCCAAGCTCCATCGACATACCCTACTAGTAAGTGGCTCGGCCTCGTAATTAATCTTGATGAATTGCCCAATTGCCTCTGCCCCACTGATGTTTAACATGAGTGGCTTGGTCGACCTTAGCCTGCACATAGTGGAGATGTTGCCTCTCCCCACGATCTCTGCAACTACCTCCAACTACCTACTCACCCACTCTCCACTACAACCATAACTGCTAGGCCAGTTGCTACCTCCAAAGATAGATAATGTTGTACTTAATCCCTCTCTCTTATCGAACTAGCTGACTTATCATAACAAATTCTAACTTAAGCATTGAAGTGACCACACCGAGCAAATGCCTAGCATGCCAGTAACTTATTTCTAGTTTTGTAGGCCATACAATTAGCCTTGATCTAAGACTAGATTTTTGAAGCCCAACCTTTACCAGATTCAAGCAAGTGACAATATTATTATTTGCTCACACTATTTTGGAAGACTTTGCATGCGTTTATAAGATAGTTGCCACCAAATACAAAAAAAAAATTAATATGTGCATCATGTACTCTATTTGGTATAATAAAATAAAATTGAATTTCTCATGTGATTGAAAGGTTTCCATTTGGATTACTTATCAAAATTCTAAGGGCAATACTCAATAAATTATATTTTTTGACAATTCTAAACATTAAAAATTTTTTGGTATCTTCTTTTATTTCACTGATTCGAGATATTCATTATTATAGTACATACTTCCTTAATTGATTATGTAATTTTTTTTCTTTTGTCTATGTTGTTTAAGCACGAGCATACACATTGGTGTCTTTTCTGCTATTTCCATAAATACCATTAAAATAAAATCGTTTTTTTTTTTTTTTTTGCTTGCCAAAACTTAAAAAGTTAATATTTATAATCTTCTAGACATTTTAGTAATTTAAACTTAGAGATAACTTCCATACCCACTATCTTCACTCTCTTTCTTTCTATTCTCTCCGCTCACTCTTTTATTCAAAATAATAACTAATTCTTCAAAATATAATTGCTCCTTCTTTTAAGGCAAAATCACTTTTTTCTTTAATTTTTAATGATAAAAGATTTTAAAAAATTATTTAACTTTAATTTTTTTTTAAATTTGCACACACAATCCAGGTGTAGTATCTACTAATATTTAAATGGTAAAAGAAGTTGTTCCATTTAATAACTTTGTTATTATAAACTAGACCTTATTGTTTTGGTTTCATTTTTTACGTATCATGAGTAGGTAGACCGTTAGTTTTGAAAAATGATTATAGTTTTATTTGATAATTAAATAATTATTGTGATTTCATTTTTCACGTATCATGGTAGTGGACCATTAGTTTTGAAAAAGGATTATAGTTTTATTTGATAATTAAATAATTATTGAAAACCAAACATATAGATGTAACACAAGTCTGAACTCAAGGTACTGATGGTAGGTCTAATGTTGCTACGGACATCAGACCGTGCTATTTGAGATCTGTGTGGTGTAGAGAATGGAAACACCCTCCGGTTTCCTGTCTCCATTTTTCCTCGGATAAAACGGTCGCCGCGTAACTACTACAAGACTCCTAAAAAACCGCCCTGTAACCTCCGAGATCCTTACATTCCGTACTTAACAACACTTGGCACCAACGTGTCCTTACATCATAGACCGAATTCTGGTTTCTCACCACGTAGACGATTGTCATTTTAACGTGTCATTTCCCCATGGACTCCTTACATGAATTTAAGGACATGTTTGTACGGTGAGTTCGCATAACTACATTTTTACAATTAATCGTCAAAATAAGTGAAAGGTAAGTGTAATATTCCAGTAGAAAAGACAAAGACGATGCAGGCAGCAAAGAACGCAGCGGCTTCCATGAAGGAGACTGCGGCTAACATCGCCGCCTCCGCCAAGTCCGGGATGGAGAAGACCAAAGCCACCATCGAGGAGAAGGTTTTTGCCATTTAAAATCCTTAAAATTTTCAGATGTTATGATCAATTCCCACATGATGTACCTTTAATGTTACCTATGCGATTTGCAGGTTGAGAAAATGTCCGCAAGGATCCTTCCCAGGAGGAAATGGCAACCCAAAAGAAACTGGATAGGATGGAAAAAGCTGAGTTCAACAAACACGAAGCACGCGAGCACAATGCTGCAGCCAAGCAAGCCACCCATGCCACTGGAACAACTGGTCCCATGACAACTGGCCCAGACAATACAACCGACAACCAAACAAAGAATACTCATTCGGCAACTGGTGTTCAAGGATATTCAACTGGTGGTGGAGGAGGCCTTAACCAAATGTCGAACATGCCAGGACACGGGACTAGGCAACCCGGATATGGAACTAATAATCCTTATAATGATATGGTGGATGATGGTGTTGATGTGACCCGTCACACTGGAGGTGTGACTGGGGCGGGTCACAATCCCCATGCCGGCGGTGCACCTGGTTATTATGGCACCGGTGGAGGTCACCAAATGTCGGGAATAATGGGAGGACACGGCACTGGACAGCAACATGGATATGGAACCACTGCATATGATGATGTGGTGGATACTGGAGTGAATGTGGCCCGACCCACTGGAGGTGTAACTGTGGGGGCTCACAGTCCCCGCGCCGGCAGCGGTGCAGATGATTATGGTGTTCAAGGACATTATTCAACTGGAGTTGTTCCAGACATGCCTGGACATGGCACTGGACAACCTGGGTATGGAGCTACTGCATATGGTGGTGATAGGATGGATGCTGGGGTGGATGTGGGTCGGAATCGCCGTGCTGGCGGTGCATCTGGTTATGACACCAGTGATTCTTACAATTAGGATGTGTCTTAATTATTATATGTTGTGTGTGTGTGTGAATGTTTACATTGTTATTTGTCATAAGGTCCCTAACTACGTACTTAACGTTTTGTGATGTTGATGATAGCTACGGGAATGGTTTCAGCTTTCCCTAGTTGTTTTTTTTTTTTTTTTATTTTTTTTCCCTTTGTAATAGTTTTTTTCTCTAATAATGTGAAAATGTGTTGTTGCTCAAGATCTAAATTCTAATTTTGCCAAGGCTCTTTTATACTTCTAGAGCTGTTTCTATTTTATACTTGTCTTACAGTATGTATGTTTTCCTTCCAATACTTGCTTACAATGAAAGTAAGCGTCCAATTTAGAAACAAACAAATAACGACTAAGGCGAATGCCTTTAAACTTAATGGATCTATCTGGCTTTCTAAATAAAAGATATGAAATTCGATTCTATCCTCTTATTTAATGATAAAAATATATATAACGAACAATAAAAAAAAAACTACATAAATTGTAATTATTTTGAAAACTCCACAAGAAGTATACAAGTGAGATTATGAGAATTCTAGGTATTCTTTATAATAAAACCATTGATCTCATCATAGAAGATATATTAAAACGATTCTGTACGATATGAACAGAAGAAGATAAAGATCAGAAGAATCAACTATATATAATATATTATGGATCCGGTGATGGACTCTCCTCTCATATTGTAAAAAAGAAAAAAAAAAACCGATACTCGTCATAAATGTAGAAAATTGGCAAAGAAAAATATTCATTACTAATCTGCTGCCGTGGTTAATTCTATATATCCATGAAAAAAGAATTGTAGGCTTTCTTTCTCCAAAATACAGACTCATCCTGGTCTAATATCATTTCTTCTGAGAATGAAACAAAGTCTTTGAACATAGCATCTGAGGGGTGAGATACATCCAACGAGCTGTTTTTAAATCACCAAGATATATAGTTAGTACATATGATAGTACTTAATTAATGATGTGTTTCTATGACTATCTCCATCGATAACACTTATAACATTCTCCATCCGGCAGTATTATTTGACAGATTATGGTGATTATCATCAATAGTTGCATTACGTGAAATTATATCTGTGACCGTGGCAGAATATATTCCGTTAATATTATTTATAAAGTTAGGTGCAAAAATTATATTTGATATTGTTGGATAACAATAAAAATGAAGATGGGAGAGAGAGTTAAGGATTAAACATACATCATTATATTATCTCATAAGTCTATAAATTACAAGTAGTACAAATGTCCTTTTATAGGATTATAAGAAAGCAAAAAATTAGAACTCCAACCGGTGATACAACTCAATACAACTCATGTTAGAAAAGTCAAAAATAGTTTAAATTTTGTACAAGCTCAAAAGGTATTTAGATAAGGACAATTCATGTGTTAGTAATGCATGGAGATTTGACAGCTTCCACACATCAAGAAGCTAGGTGCCTTTTTAAGGATAAAATGTTTTACCACCATTCATTGCTGCTTAATAAATTAAATATAACTGCCACAATCATTTCCAAAATTGCAAATTATTAATTTATTATTTTTAACATCCTCTCTTAATTTTTAATTTTAAAACTTTTTTTAAATTGCTTAAATTTTTCTGCTGACACAGCTTTTGTGAATATATCTCCGAGTTACTCCTTTGTATTACCAAATTCAAGTTGAATTTCACCTTCTTGTACCAAGCTCCTAATATAGTGATGCCGCAACTAGATATGTTTTATCCTTTCATGAAATACTAGATTCTTTGTCATGGTAATTGTTGACATATTATCACAATGGAAAATTGTGGAGGCTTCTTGATATTGATTTAAATCTGTCAAAATTCTTCTCAACCATAATGCTTCACATGCTGCATCTGTGGCTGCTATGTATTCTGCTTCAGATGATGATAATGATATCCTCTTTTGCTTCTTTGAAGACCAAGATATAATATTTGATCCCAAAGCAAATACATATCTTGATTTGCTCTTCTGATCATCGATTAATCTAGCCTAATCACTATCTGTATATCCAACAAGCTTGAATTCATTTTCTTTCATATAATGAATACCATAATTTTTTGTGCCTTACAAATATCATAATATCCTCTTGGCTACTGCATAATGTAACATACTTGGATTTTGCATAAATCTAGAAATTAAACTACCTGGATAAACAATGTTCAGCCTTGTGTTTGTCTAATAAATTAGTAACCCAACTAAACTTCTATACATCTTTGCATCAACTTTTGGTGATCCATATTCTAATTGTAATTTCTCATTTGTTGCAAGTGGTGTAGCAATTGGCTTGCAGTTGCTCATTTGATATCTTTTCAACAAATCATTCAGACATTTTTCTTGAGAAATAAATATTTCTCCTTTGATTGATGAACTTGAATTCCAAGAAAATATTTCTAAGACCCAGATCAGTCATCTCATATTCTTTCATCATTGCCACCTTACATTCATCCAACGTATATTGACTTGTACTGTATAGATCAAGTCATCCACATATAAAAAGATAATAAGGAAATCCTTAGTGCCTTCTCTTTTGATGTAAATTGAAGGTTCACTTTAGCTCTTCTCAAATCCATTCTTTTGGAAATAGCTATCAATTTTGCTATTCCATGCACGTGGTGCCTGTTTCAATCCATATAACGCCTTATGTAGGCAATAAACCTTATCTTCTTTTCCTTTGATAATATATCTTCAAGCTGTTCTACATATACCTCCTCTTGCAACTCTCCATTTAAGAGGGCTAATTTAACATCCAGTTGATATATTGGTAATTCCAATTGAGTTGTTAATGCAAGAACAATTCTTATTGTCTCCATTCGTGCAACTGGTGCAAATGTTTCATTGAAACAATGCCTGATTGTTAAAAATATCCCTTAGCAACAAGACAAGCTTTATGCTTTTGAATTGAACCATCTTCTCTATATTTAGTGTTGTAAACCCATTTTAATCCAATCACCTCTTTATTTTCTAGAAGATCAACAATCTCCCAAGTATGATTCTTCTCAATAGTTGCCATCTCATCATCCATGGCTTTTATCCAAATTTCTTCTTTTGCTACCTCCTCATATTTTTGGGGTTCACAAGAGAAGAATGCAAACTCACAAGATTCATAGATATCACATAAAGAACGTACCTTTCTAACTAGACTTTCTGATTATGCATAAAACTCTTGTGTTGATGAGCTTAGACCAGTTAATGTACTGGGAGCTTTAGGAGAACTTGATCTTGAATTTGATTGAGGATCTAGTTGTATAATAGTAGATCTTGGAGGCAAAACTCTTTCAACCATTGGAGATTTCTCTTTCCAATCCCAGACGCCATCTTCATCAAATATAACATCTCTTGAAATAATTAATTCATTTTTCTTTGGATTGAAAAGATGATATCCTTTTGATTCATCACTATAACTAGTGAAAATATACTTTTCTCCTTCCTCATCAAAATTTTCTCTCTTTTGTGACAGCATGAGAGAATATGCAGTACATCCAAAAATCTTCCTATGGTTAACTTGAGGTCTTCTCTTATGCCAAGCCTGATAAGGAGTTTTATTAAGCACTGCTTTTGTAAGCGATCTATCCAATACACATACTGCGGTATTTACAACTTCAGCCCAATAACAATTTGGAAGGCCTTTTTGTGTCAGCATACTTCTAGCCATCTCCACAATTGTACTGTTCTTCCTTTCTGCAACGCTATTTTGTTGAGGAGTATGTCGTACAGTCAACTGCCTTTTAATTCCAACATCTTTACAGTAATTTTGGAACTCATTGGATGTATATTCACCTCCATGATCAGTGCATAGAATTTTCAACTTGTATCCACTTTATCTTTCAACCATAGCATTAAATTTTTTAAAAGTGGAAAATGCTTCTAACTTCTGCTTCAAGAGATATATCCACATCATCCTTGTATAATCATCAATAAATAAGATGAAATACCTATTGCCATTCAAGGATGACGTTCTTGTTGGTCCAACTATATCGGAATGAACCAACTCCAATAGGACTTTAGCTCAATATGATGTTTTTGGAAATGGCAACCGATGCATTTTGCCATATATGCAACCTTCACATACTTTCTCAAGAGATGAAATATTTAGAAATCCAATCACCATATTTTTTTTCTTCAACAAATGAAGTCCCTTAAAATTCAAATGCCTATATCTCAAATGCCATAAGTGTGATTCATCATTTTTCACACTTTACAAGGCTAATTCATCATTAAGAGGTATAGATAAAGGAAAGAATTTATTCATACACATCCTTACTTTTGCAACAATGCAATTCTTCTTCTTATTAGTAATAATGCACTCACCATAATAAAAAAATCACCGTATAAGCTCTTTGTAATAATTGGACAATACTCAATAAATCTTGAGTCAATTTAGGGACATAATGAACATTATAAATCAGTTTAGAACTACCTCCTTTAGTGTCTATAGTAATAGCTCCTTTTCCCATGATTTCATGAGTCTTACCATCTCCAAGCTTTACTTCATATTTGAACTTATCATCAAACTCAACAAACAAATCTTTATTCCCAATCATGTGATTACTGAATCCACTATTAACATACCAAATATTCTCAAATGAGTGCTCAACATTCATACAAGAATAGAATATGTGTTTATCTTGATTTTCCTCAGAGAAATTTGCATTTTTATTTTCTTCTTAATCTTTGAAATAACAATCCCTTTCTGAATGATTGCGATTTTTGCATCTCTTACATTTTAAACTATAATCCTTGGAATCATGGCCAAATTTTTTGCATATGAGACATTGAGATGTATTACTCCTCATATTGGATTCTCTTCCTCTACCATGACCTCAAGAATTCTGGTATCTACCACGTCCACGAGTAGAGTTGGAGGAGCTTCCATAATTATTTTCATATTTATCTTGCCAGCTTCTTTGTTGCCTATTAATATTAACGTTCGAACGGAAGGCTTGCTCGAGATTTTGATTAGAAAATCTACTCAAATGTTTTTCATGGGCTTCTAATGATCCCATAAGTTCATCCAAAAATAATTTTGATAAATCTTTGGATTCTTCAATAACGATAACAATATGCTCAAATTTTTGTAGACAAACTTCTCAATACTTTCTCCACAATTCTTTTATCTGGAATTGTGTCTTTATAACCTCTAATTTGGTTTATAATAACTGTAACTCTTGAAAAAAATTCCTGCACCTTTTCATTATCTTTCATGAACAAATTATCAAAATCTCTCCATAGATTTTGGAGTTTAATAAAAATAACTTTATCATGACCTCCATATTGCTTTCTTAAAATTTCCCAAGCATCATGTGTAGTGGTTGCACCAATAATTCGTGGTAAAATTGTTTGATTGACCCATTGTTGGATGAAAGACAATGCTTTTGCATCTTTCATGGTATTTTCTTTATGCTCTTTTTGCTGAGATACCGTCCAAGTTGCTTTCACCTCTAGACTAGCAATAGCAGTTTCATAACCTTCCTCAATGATATCCCACAAATCTTGTGACATAAATAATGTTTTCATCATGTGCTCCATATATCATATTTTTCTCCAAAAAAATAGGAATGCCTTGTTGGGAAAAATTAAATGTAGCATTATTGCTTGTTGATGCCATGGTTAATGTTTGTGTTTATAGTGTTTGAATATTTAGGTTTGTATATAAGAAAAGGAGTTTGGCTTTGTTACCAAAAATATGTTGGGTGCAAAAATTATATTTGATATTGTTGGAGAACAATAAAAAATGAAGATGGGAGGAGAGAGTCAAGGATTAAACATACGTCATTATATTATCTCATAAGTCTATAAATTATTAGTAGTACAAATGTCCTTTTATAGGACTATAAGGCAACAAAAAATTAGAACTCCAACCGGTGATACAACTCATGTTTGACAAGTCAAAAATGACAGCTTAAATTTTGTACAAGCTCAAAAGTCATTTAGATAAGGACAACTCATGTATTTGTAATGCATGGAGATTTGACAGCTTCCACACATCAAGGAGTTAGGTGTCTTTTTAAGGATAAAAGCTCTACCATCATTCATTGCTTCTTAATAAAGCAAATATAACCACCACAACCATTTCCAAAATTGCAAATTTTTTATTTATTATTTTAACATATGAACCATCTAGTGATGATAAAATGTCTTCAAATTGTATTTGCTTCAGCAATTAGTTAAACATTGCCATTTTTCTCATGCAATGACATTTCTTTCGAGCACATGTTATGAAATTATTCCAAGCTTATTATTTTGGCATTATATTTTTACTGTTTTTAAGCAAATTTTTATTAAAAAAATGTGCTAATGAAAATTTGACAGTTTTATACATGATTTGACCAAACAAATATAATATAAATATAATATAAATAAATAATAGATGCAAATCAAATACAGATATAATATAGTAATGCAACTCCAGGAAACGCTAGTCCCAAGACCGCCAACTTTTAGCCAAAGGCCACCAAAATTGAAGACTTAGGTCATTGGCCTTATGCCCATGCAACAATTCGTGTTGAGAGCAAAAAGTTTCTCAGGCTAGCTCGAAAGCTGCCGACGTATGACCAGCGTGGAAGATAAGTCATCGGTGTAGGATGAAAGCCACCGGCATATAGAGACCTAGACTGGCAGCATTGATGCAACATTTATTTCACTCGTTTTATATTGAATTGTATTATATTTTTCTTTTATTAACACAACAAATAGTCTTTTAGGGTTTGGGTTTAGACAACTGAATCTTGATATCTTTGACATCGAATTGAGAAAATATTCTTTGAATTTGTAATAGTTTACAATTGTGCTCTCGAAATCCTTCATAGTTATTAATTTATGCTTTTAATGCATTCACACCGCATCACACTAACAAAAATCCAACGACCCAAACAGACCTAAAAGCAATCCATACTAAACTTTTGATTCTTACCCGGTCCGCACATTCTTCAAAAATTGTGCCAGTAATCATTGTGAAATACGTATCTTGGATTTATGCTCCACCAGTGATGTTGAGATAATCCTGCCTAAACTTTCCACAATTATTTAATATATTACCTAAACTTTTAAACTACGAAATTTATTGATTCCTAATTCAATCTTTTTAAGTCACCGTCCATAGAGTTAAAACATATATCGCTTTTTGTAAAAGTATCTGGTATAGCCAATCATAGTGCGATGTGTATTGTATAAATCCAGCATAGAATTGAATGATTAAATGAAATGGAAAAAAACTAATAAACTTGTAGTCTAGTGGTATTTTATCTAGTTCCGGATCATTATTCTTTAGGTATCAAATTCAATTTTTGTGTTAACACATTGTAATAGTCCTATGTGACTACATTATAATAATCATTATGGCCATCGAAAAAATAAAATCAAATGAAAAAACACTAATGGGGTTTTAATCTAGTGGTCTTGTTAGTCTCTCAAGTAAAATGTACCTGGTTCGAATACCTCCTTCTCTATTGTAATGACAGAAAAAAAAAATGAAAAAAAATAATAATAAAGGAAAACATGTCTTTTACTAGAAACACACTGTTGCACACCTGCTTCTTGGTGTGCAATTAAAAATAATTTTTTATATAATACTTGTTGAAATTTAGAATATAAAGAAAAGGAAATTAGTTATTAGTCTTAATGCAGCAATCTATTAATTTATTATAGCCATGCAAGTAATGTAAAAGATTTTTATGAATTTGTATGACTATAGAAAATAATATTAAAAATTGTGATGGACATATATAATGTAAGATACATTAAAATCAATTATTCATAAAGGGATCAATTTTTAAGTATAATTTTGACATTCATGTACAATTCACTATAAGAGAACTAGTATTTAGAGACAGAAATTCAGTAATGGAAAATTAGTAAGATAAATTATATTTCCAAAGATAAAATCAATAATGATTGTTGCGATAAAAATTTACATTTAAAGACAGAAATTTTATCTCTAAATTCCGGTTTGTGACTTATTTAATATAACAAAATATCATACATTAACAATACCCAAAAACTTCCCTAAGTGATGTTCCAAACGAAAATAAACATTTAAATCAAAATAAAATTTTCATTTATTTATACTTTTCGATGTTATTTTAGTCAAAGATCTATGATATCACAATTCGATCATTACAATTGTGCCAACCAAGTTACATCCAAGAATTAAGTTATCACACAAATATCCTCCATATTTTTTTTAATTTAATTATTTTTGGACTAAGTCATTCTTTATAAGCTTCATTCTAAAATTTAAAAAAAAAAAAAGAAAGAAAGAAAGAAAGAAAGAAAGAAAGAAAAGAAAAGGGAACAATCTTCAAAGACTAAGAAGTTGTTCCCAATCACATCTTTCATAATAATCAAGCAGTATAAAAAGACGCATAAAATCAAATCTTTGTAGCCTTTTTCAAAAAAAATATTAGTAAATGAAGCACAATGGCACATTAATATTTAATGTAGGAGTGTGCCATTGTGCTTCATTTACTAATATTTTAAAACAAATACACTTCATTTATATAAGAGAAGAAAAAACTAGTTTTATGTCACTTTCTAGTCCATGAAACCTCAACTCGATCATTATCAAACTCATAAAAATAAAAAATTAGATTAATTAAGTGATCAAATAAAATTACTTGTGTTCATCAAACGGAAAGCAATTGGTTGTTGCCATGAATGATTGTATGTTAACGGAAGTAACATCAGATGTAAAAGTTAAAAAATAATAATAAAAGAAATAGAAGGACAAATGAAAAACAAAAAAGAAAGAAAGAAAAAATGCAGCATTAAAGTGGGAAAGTAATGAAGAAGAGAGGGAAAATGTAAAGGTAGGTTAGTTATTAGAATTTGAAATAAAATTTGGTAAAGTTATGTATGACAACGAAGAGAGATAGAAGAGGAAAATGTGGAAGCAGTTACTAATAGTGGAGAAAGAAGTGAAAATAGTTCAAAAAATATTTAAATAATTTTGATGATGTAGATAAAACTGCCTCTCTATACTATATAATTTTTTGAGTCAAAAAAATCCTTATGTGCTCAACAAATAGTAATAGATAAACACACTTCTTTCCCTATTTCTTCATCATCTCTGTCATCTCTTTATAACCCAAGAAAAAGCCCCGATCTAAACAACATGGGAACAAGTACAAATGCAATCACTTATTATAGGTGTTAATCTATAAGAAAATTCTTTAGGAACTTGATTGAAGATGTGGAGTTGTTCACCAAAGGTAGCACCTTCTTCTAAATCGATTGATTCATTGGCTACGCAATATGAAATGAAGGTGTAGTGTCTCACAGCTATGACTTGAAGACAAGGGTTCCAATAGCAAAGACCTAAGGTGACATAGTTGAAAGTTCTAGAGACATCATAGAATCAATGAGGTAGTGCATTTTTAATTTAGTATTATATGTATTAAATATGGTATTCAAGTTTAATTATGTTACCATAGATTGTACAATATATTCAGCATAGTCAAATCAATTAATTAAGTGTATGTAAAATATACCTTTTTTATTATTTACTTGAAAACAGGATGATGGTGCAATTTCTTTAAGTGGTGAAGGGCACCGCTGATGTGTTTAGAGTGGAAGATCATAGTAAAGAGAAGATGTTTTCAAAACTTGAGGAAGATGCAAAACTAACTTGAACAGCTCTAAAAGAGAATGAGGTACTCAATAAAAGCTAAAAGCCACACAAGTGTGAATTTGAAACTAATGAGTGTAATCTAATTATACATGGGCATATTGGCAGTTTTACGGCAAGCAAATATATTGTATTGGATTACTGTATCAAGATCAATTACTTTTTTTTTTTTATTGTCTAGAATGTGATGCTATGTTGTATTGTTTATAGGAAGTGTATTGTAAACCCTTAAGGTTTTATAATCAGTTAAGCTTAAACCAAATAGAAGGTTAACCGGAAACCTTAAAGTCAACAAAATCCTTGTTAGATGTAATAATTTAAGTCCGGTAATCCGCATTCGTAATCCTAAGAGAATAAGTATAAGATTAGTAGGTAAAATAGTTCATAATAAAATAAAAAATTAAAATATAATATTAGTTAAACAGCAATTCATTTTAAACTCGATCGGATACATTTCGAAAAACATGTCACGGATTCGAAATAGTAAAAATATTCTAAATATATCGTTAGACTCATAAAAACATAAGATTTTTAAAAATATCAGTTTTATAATTTTTCGGTAACTAAAAATATCAGATGTCATATTTATATGTGTATTTTCTTACTACTAGTGTTTTATTAATCATATCTACTTTACATTACACTATTTATTACTATTCTACACTATTCATCTATTCTACTTTTCCTACCACCTACTCTTGCACTCTACATATCTATTTTTCTTATTTTTACCTTTCTCATGCACTTTATCTCACATCTATCTTACATATTATTACACTTAATTATAAAAATACAAAAAATTAAAACTTCTATCCCTTCTCAACAAGGCCAGCGCCCTCCCCTCTTCTTTACTCATATATTTTTCTTTTTCATTTATTTTAATCACACAATTTTCACTTCTCATTCCCTATAAAACCCCCTCCTCTTTATTTCTTTTACACTTCATCCACTCACAAATTTACTACCCAAAACTCTAAAATTTTCCTCTCCAAACTCTCTCTCAAATTTCCTCTCTACATACTCCCAAAATCCTCTTAAGTTTTTACCAACACCACCACTTTCCTCACTACCATTTATCTTTTAAGTAATAAACCTTCTTCATATTACTTCTACCATAGCATATAACTTTACATGACCATGGTGTGAGTTTCTTAAACTCATTGTTATGGAAGCTACACTATATTCATTATGTTCTTGTTCATGAACATCTATTGCTATTTTTATGTTATTATTATACTTTGCTATATTATATTATTATGTTAACTTATTATTTATGTCTAACTAAATATATTTATGTATCTATATATATTCTTTAAGCATATAAGCTCACTTGTTATTTATTTATTTTCATGCTTTGCAATTTATTTACTTATTTCATGTTATTTTAAGACTAGTCTTTCTAATCTTAGACTTGTCATCATCAAGTCATAACAATTTTCTTTTCCTTTCGAGACTAGTCCATTTCTTAGTCCAAGAGTTTTGATTCAAAGCTAAGACTCTCAATACTTAACTTATATTTTCTTATTAATTTTTTCTATAAGTTTGCTTGTTATTATTCTCATATTCATGCAAAATAAAGGTTGTTGTTCAAAATGCAAAGTTTAAACTATACTTTTTAAAAGAGATTTTTGTCACCAAAGAAAGTTCTAAATGAAATTTAGAGTTTCTAAATTAATAAGAGGAATCCATTTTTCTTAGGAAGAACTCACTATAATTTTGGAAATACCACTATTTTGAAAGGCTTTTTCTAAAACCATAATTATGGTAGTAATAGAGTTGTCTTCTAAATTGAGGAAGAGGATTCTTGGTTACAAAAATTTTTTCTTAAAAAATAATATAAAGGAAACCCCATATAAAAAGGCAAGTTTTAAAGATTTAAAAAGATCAAAATAATAGTCAAAGAAAATACATAGGAAAAATGGGAAAGGTGACACTAGTGTTATAAGTTTCGAAAAGGAAAAATAGAGAAATTCATTTTTATGGAAAATTCACCAAGGAAAATAGTAAGATAAACATAAAATACTCTTTAAAAACAAAAGAATGAAAAGATTCATTTTTAAAGAATTTACAAAAGAATTTCTTGTAAATTATGATTTTCCAAACTTTTAACTAACATTACTTTTACTAAAGAATTTTTGTTTGGACAAAAAATACTTGAACATGTATAAAATATGAGCTATAGATCTATAAAAAGGAATTTTTCAACTATATAGATAACTAAGTATTTATCAAAGCAATTTTTGGATGATTTGATGTTTGAAACAAATGCCTTTGGGATAGGAAATTTCGTGGTGAATCTAATCGCCACTATTTTAGAGCTCAAATGACCTAATTTGATGAAAATAGTTTTAGAAATAGATAGAACTATTTGAGTAGGTAGAAATCATATTATATGTGCAATTTCATGTTAAAATGGCCAAGTTATGGACATTTTAAGTTGGAATTGTCTTCTACAAGAATTTTGACGTTCTTATAACATAGTTTTGTCAAATTACAAGAGGGTTCTCAAGAAATACTCATTATGGGTATTTTTCTTGATTAGGTGATCCCAAATAAGAGTATTCATATCCCGAAGACTATTTTGACTAGTTTGACTAAGTAGATTGATCGATCGACTGTTCCATTTAGAGAAGTATCACCATGGCAACGTGAGTTTATTTTCTTAAGTTGTATACTTGATTGTGCTTGTAGTGTAGATGCATTAGAATTAAGAAAAAACAAAATGTTATGTATGTAAAGTTGTATGAAAGAACACTAAGAATATTGAGGTGGGAATTGATTGTAAAGGATTGCTTATCTTAGTATAGAACTTGATATGTCTGAAATTTTATGATCGCTTTAAGTTGAAAATATAATGTTATGATATCTTAAATAAATTGATTCATGCATACTACGTAGTAAGTCACATTGCATAGGGTTATTATCCTTAGGTGAAAGGATAGTAACACGCTCGAAAGTAATGCTTGGCAGCAATGATCAAAAGCAAATGCTTTGTGGTAAATAGAAAGCATGGATCGACACGAGTAGGCTTAATATGCTTGGTGGTAATGATCGAAAGCATGAATTAACTAAGAGTACTCGGTCAGATTACTTATTATCCTCACCAAACATCGAATGGAGGGCATAAATCCATTCAATATATAGTTCCTGGAAAACTATATGCCTTGCTTGCTCACGTATATGTTGCATTTCACTTAAATGTTTAAATAACTGGTTTAAAATTTTGCTACTCAAGTATTTACTTATGGAAATAATTCTCACCAAGCCTGTCAGCTTATACCCCTATAAATATCTCTTGCAGTTTAACCTTTTTGTGGATGAAGCCATGGGGACCTTGCACCCAAGTATTTCCCTTTTTGGTTAAGAAATTTTAAATGAAGTTTAACATTAGCTTAGATGTAGACTTCATAGAAATTTTCTTTAATAGACTCTAGCACTTTTTGATGGGGGAATGCCCTAAGATTTGTAAGACATTATTTATGAATGAATGAAATTATGATTTCCATTTCTTAATTTGTTATGTATCTTTTAAGCTTCATATTTCAAAGTATGGTCCTCTAAAATTATGAGAGCACGCCTTACACCTAATATCGAGCTTTTGGGAATGACTAAGGTTGTCATATTAAGCTCTAATATTAGTGTGGTAGTGTTGTTACGCTTATGGTACCTTTTGGGGCGTGACATGTATTGTTGCTATTGATACTTCTCATGTAAATTTTCAATCTTAAATGTACCAGCATCATGTGAGAAATAATGAAATAAAGGAAATGAATTGAGACACATTTATGATTTTCATTCAAAGAATTTTCCCCATCTTGTAGTTTTATCTTCAATGATATTAATAGGGCTATCATAAGAAATGTAAAAAAGGTACTTTCAAGCCAGTTTTTATTAGTTATGTCTTGGTTAGATTCTTTGTTCACTTTTATTGTTTAACTAGCACTTGTTCCCTTCAATTCTACTTAAACTTGGGTCAATTCTAATGCAAATTTGTGAGCTTAGAAATGAAGTGCTCTTCATTTACTATCAATTCAATAGTTAAGGGACCACTTCATGCTAAATGAAGTGCCTTTCATTTACTGTCATGGTTTGATTCTTGTAATGAAAGAATTACAAAAAGGGAAAGAAAAACTCATTTAATTCTTCACATGGATAAATGGGTCAACCACTTATCAGAGCTACTCTGAAAAACTTTTCAAACTGTAAAAATATATTGTGAAATTTCATGTTATGCAATTGATTAATTGTGACATCAATTGAAACTTTTTATGCTTGCTTTTTATTCTTATATAATTTATTCATTGTGACATTCATTAATAAATAACATTAAATTTTTTTTTTTCTTAAAAAACACAAACTCTCTAATACTTACTTTTTTTTTTAGTTTTCTCATCGATTAGATTACTTGGTTAATGAAAGGTCCTTGTTTTTAAGCAAAAGAAACTGGAGCCTTTTATAAAAGGAGGAGAAGAAAAGCAATAAGTTTATTATCTTTAACCTTAGTACTACCACTGACGAAGGGATAACTTAGTATCTCAAAATAGCTTTACATAATACATGTAGATGATGTTGGTTACACCTTGACATCCATAAGTCCACAAATCTAAATCACCTAAATCTACCTACATCCCTTATAACTACAACTCCATGTTGGAAGAACGCCATACAGGGATTATCAAGTATCCCGTAGGTTGAGCAAGTACTCTTTACCTACTAACAGCAATCAAGCACAAGCAACATACAATTTTAAGTCATATAATTAATTAAATTCATTTAGTTTACTACCTAGGCAAACACACCAACAAACATAGTACACACATATCTGAGATTTCAAGTCAACTTGCAACTAATACTCTATTAAGTTTTAAAACCTTGAATGAGAGGTGTTTAAACTTTTAGAACTAGCAAATAGTTTCTAACATCACATAGCACTTAGAAACAAGAATGGAGGAAACAAGTCAAGAGAGAAAAACAAGGCTATGGGAAGAGAATTTGCTTTAGTGGAAAATGAGCCAAAGGTTAAGCTCTACACTCTTGCAAGAATGGTTCCTATACCAAAAAAGAAAACACATTTGTTGTTAGACGATGGAGTTATAGCCACCTATATATTTGAAGAGCTTACTAGTGCGCATTTTTTACCAATTGATTTTTTTTAAGCCCAATTACATATTGATGTTGTACTTGCATATTTGTCTATCCATTCCCCTTTAAGATAAGGTATTATTTTCAATAAAGTTGGTAAAGATGTGAATGTATAGTTGTTATAATGACCTAAACTGAGAGCATTGATAGCCTGTCACATATCCTCACTAGAGATGGATACATTAAGATTAGGATTCTTCTAAACCACAATTAAAACAAGATATGACTCCAATATCTCACATTAAAGGAAACTTCTAAAATATTTGTCATAATAAGACTTATGAATGACTGAATTGGCATAAACCAAGCATTAACTTACATTAAACTTAAAAACAAAATATGAAAAAGTCTTATAACTTCAAAAATCATAATAAGAACTATTCAAAACTTCATAAAGTCTTCAACTCTAGCTATCTCTAATCTAAAATATCTAATAGTCCGCTGAAAATTTTGCTCCACTATCGTCTTCCCCATGTATACATCATAACTAAATAGATCAGAAACTACTGGATCATCACTTATTCCTAAAAAATAAAAAGAACAAGCGCAAAGGCCCAATAAGCCAAACCACAACCACATGCATATGAACAAACATCTTGCAAATTCAGATGCATCATAGTAACATATGCAGCAATCACAGTTTATTATCTTTAATTAGCCAAACAATTAACACAGTTTAAAACTATTTGCAACTATTCCTAAACCCAAAGTAACTCATAACTTCATAAAACATAGATACTCTCCACACACCTTGGTTAACGTATTTGTACCACTTTTAAACTACCGGAATCATCTTTATGTATAGCTCTACTAGGGATAATGCCACACACGGATGATCAGGGCACTATCGTAGTAACATTGATACTTTCAATCCACTTGACCCAGCTAAACATAAGCAACAAACAAATTAAATCCAAATAGCATTAAGTTCATTTGCAGTTTTCAAGCCTACATTCATAAATAACAATAAAGTTAAGAACATAACTGAAACAATGTTTGGAAAAGATAGATTAGCTTCACCAAAAGCACCTGATCGCAATAACTCAAAACTTGATTTAAACAACAAAAAATACTTCTAAGGCCATTTAGCCTCCTAAACTATTCAAAACTACAACTACTTATGTATATATAGGTCTTACTACTTGGATTTAAGAATACTAGATATTAAACTAAAGATTAGGTATTAAGGAAGATCAAAACAAGCGTTAAGAGAAGACAACACAAACTCCTTGTTGATCATTCCCATGATAAGGGGCATAATAGGCTCTGAAAGGGAAAAACACAACATAACATCCTCGTCATGCCCATTTTAAGGGGCATAACAGCCATCACAGCCCTTGTCATGATCGTGATGTGGGCGACGACATTATCACAGCTGTAATCAGTCTCAACTTGCCAAACCCAAGATCATGGCCCTTATCACGGCCTAGACCCTATGTCCGTACCTCCTTCGCTCCAAAACGCAAAAAAACACCAAAAGAAAACCCTTTTCTCTTTTTTAAGCCAGACCAAACTTCTAAAACATATTTATCAACACAAAACATCATTATAACCGCATTACTTGAACACAAATGATATTTCTTCCTTCTTTGATTGCAATATAACAAAATCACCAACAAGGAAACTTAGGGTTTCCAAAACTCCTCCAAAAGATTGAATCTCATTCAACACCAACAAGAAAACTCAAAAAGATAACTCTTTTAGATAAAAAGAAAAGATGAAAACTTACCTATTAATTTACCTATGCGATTCCTTGGAACAAGATACAAGCTTGAGAGAGGTTTTAAGGTTTGTCTCTTTATAAAACTGCTCAAGGAGAAAACGTATGTTTTAAGTAAGAGAGAAAAAGAGGCATATTATATTATATTTTTTGGTAGACTATTTTGCTCTCTTATAAAATGACAAATGGCCCTTCATTATGTTTTATTTATTTTTATATTATAGTTGTTAAGGATATGCCTATAGGCATATTGATTATTCATGTGAATGACTTCGTTGTAATTCTTGGATAGATTGTTTAGTTAAGTATAATGTAATTGTTAACTATAAACATAGGGTACTAAGATTCATGGTTAAGGATAAAGAGATACAATATGAAATTGATGCTCATAGACCAAAGAGTTTGCCATATGGAGCTATGAGGCAATGGAAGAGTTGCTATGATGTAGGTAGAGAGTGAAGAGGAAGTGACTATTGAAAAGGTACCTGGTGTGGAAGTAAAGATGTTTTTTCCATAGGATTTATCATATTTGCTAGGTTACCACCAAAAAGAGAAGAAGAGTTCAATATTGATGTTGTTCTTAACGTGGTGCCTATTTTAAGAGCACCATAACATACTTTTCCAAATGAGATTAAAAAAAAAAAAAAGCTAAAGACATTAATCTAAGAGTTACTAGACAAGGGTTTTATATGTCTAAGCATACCACCATGGGAAGCTTTTGAGGTTTTCTATGAAAAAGAAAGATGAGCATGCAAGTTTTATATTGAGTATAGAGCTTCGACCAAGTGACTAAAAAAAAAAAACATGTATTTATTATTTAGGATTGACGACTTGTTTAATCAATTGAATGGAATTGCTTTTACTCTAAGATATACTTGACATCAAGGTATCACCAGTTAAGGACTAAGTCTAAGATGTACCAAAATCTACCTTAATTCCATACTAAGTACTAAAATTTTGTGGTTATCTTGTTAAAATTTAGCATAAATTATCTAAAGAGTTGTTATGTATTGTTTAGGTACAAGCACTATAAGTTTCTTTCTATGCATTTTAGACTCACAAATACTCTAGCTACTTCTATAATCTCATGAATCGTCCTTCCAAGATTGTCTAGGCATGTCTATGACTATATTCATTATAGACATTCTCATATATTCAAAGAATATTGAAGAACATGAGTAACGCTTAAGCTTGGTTTTGTGAAGGAAAAAAAGCATGGAAGTTATATGTAAGTTATTATTTAATGGCATTAGTGAAAGTGATTAGAATATCATGAATAGGAGAGTTATTGGCATGTAATGATTGTGGAAAACTAAGAAACTCCCCAACATCCAATTAAAAGGAAAATGAGATTTAGGAACTTCAATCGTTATTCAAACAATAATTTACCATTCTACCTTATTGTATTGAATAGGTTAAAGCTACTCTTAACCACGATTAGGGCACGCCAGTTAATTAAGAAAACATATATATATAAGCACTAGGGACAAGGTATAAGATTAATTATTACAAGCACTCGAAATTGTCATCATATGTTTTCTATTTCTTTAATTATAGTAATTATTTATACATCAAGAACTACATTCATGGCAAATATAAAAACAATAATATTAAAATAAAAAATAGAACTACTTTAAAGTAGAAAAAAAAAAAGGAAACAACGAAACAAAAACTGCCATAAGATGTGCATTCTCTATTCATAATATTCTCTCTAAGATAGCTTGAGGTTTTAACTCCTCATCTTGATTTGCAACAAGTAATGTGGAAGAGATATTTGATATGGGACCACAATACTTCTTCAGCTAAGAGACATGGAGCGTGGAATGGATCACGGTTTTTGGTAGCAGCTCAAGTTGGTATGCTACCAATCCCATTCGACCTATTACTTTATAATGTCCATCATATTTAGCCGATAATTGTGTAATCTAGAAGACTTTAAGGATCCTTGTCTGTAACGTTGAAGCTTCAATAGAACCATGTCCCCTAAGTTAAAGTCCCTATCACAACATTATTTTTCTTTAACCTTTTTCATCCTCTATTGAGCCTTTTGTAAGTAAACTTCAACAACTTAATGGTGTCTTCTCAAGTAGTGAGCAATTTGTCAACAAATTCATTCCTAGAGTCTTTAGCATAGAAGGCAAATGCATAAGGGGAAGGTACCCATAGAGTGCTTCAAAGGGTGTAATCTTAGCACTAATATAAAATTGGTGTTGTATTACCATTCCACCAATGACAAGGAACTAACTCCATTGTTTAGGGAACTTAACTGTCATACGTCATAAGTAGGTTTCTAAGCATTTGTTGACCACTTCCATTTGTCCATCAGTTTATGAGTGATAGACAATGGAAATACTCAATTTAACTCCTTTCAATCTGAAGAATTTCTTCCAAAAGGAACTAACAAAAATAGGATCACTGTCTCAAGTAATGGCTTTGGGCATCCCATGAAACTTATAAATGTGATCCAAATAAACTTATGCTACTAATAGCAGTATATGGATGTTTCAATACAACAAAGTATCCATATTTACTTAGTCAATTAATAATGACATTGATTACCTCTTTACCATTATACTTTGGTAATCCTTCGATGATGTCCATATACTACTCTGTTGCCAACATTCATTAACAATCCTTTGGGGATTAAGAAATCATGAAGTAGCCAGATTTTCGTATTTATACCTTTGACAAACATCACACTCATGCACAAACTACCTCATCTCAATTTCCAAAAGAGGGCAATAGACGATAGTGGATAGGCATTTGTGAGTCGGTTAAGCCCCAAAATCCCCTCTTAATGCCCCCATGGTATGGTTGCATTAGATTTCTCCCAAGTTCCTATGATGGGCCCCACCACAATCTTACCCTTATGCCTCAACAACCCTTAATCATAGGAAAAATTCCTTGTTATGACTCCATCCTATAATTTTTTAATCATAACTTGATAACTTCCATCCAATACCCAATTAGCTTTGATTTAACTAGGATTTTCGATACAGTAACTTGTATCCTTACTTGACTTGATTCCCTGCGAATAGAGAGTTTATAGCAACATTAAATTGGTCACTCTTGTACTTAATATCATATAACCCCAATAATTCAGTGGGACATATTTGTTGACTACACCAAGCATTGCTCAAGTAAGTACTTAAGGCTTTGGTGATCCATTTAATCACACAGTATTAGCCCAATAAGTAATGTCTTTGCTTATCAATGGCATGTACTAATGCCATTTGTTCTTTCTCATACACCAAAATTCCATGGTGTTTTGGATCTAGGGATTTATTAATGAAAGCAAAGAGATGTTTATCTTACATAAGGACAACCCTTATGCCATCTCACTTTCATTGGTTTATATCAAAAACACCTTTAAGTAATCGAGCAAACCAAGGGTCGGGCAATGGTGCCAAAACCTTGGATAAATGTGTAAAGTATCTTGCTAGCCCTAGGAACCCCAGTAATTGACTTAAATTATTAGGAACTGGTTAAAGCTCTATAGCCTCTACCTTCCTTGGGTTCATTGCTACCCCTTTTCCGAGTGATAATGTGTCCAAGATGGTCTATTTGAGAACACAAAAAACACATTTACTTCTCTTTAAAAATGACCACTCCTTTCTTAACACTACAAACATCACCTTTGAGTGCTCCACATGTTGCTCAATACTAGTACCATATACTAGGATGTTATCAAAAAACACTAGCATAAATTCTCTCAAATAAAGCCAGAAAACTACATTCATGAGTCCTTGAAATATTGAAGGTGCATTAGTTAAACCAAAAGGCATGACTAAGAACTTGTAGTCGCCTTCATGTTTCCAAAAAGTCATCATGTATATGTCCTTAGGGTGCATCAATACTTGATGACAACCAAAGTGAAAATCTAGCTGGCTAAAATAACTAGCACCATGTAGCTTATCAAATAAATCATCGATAATGAGTATAAGGACTATAATCCATACTACATTCTTCATTTGTTGTCTTTTTTCTTTGCCAACATGACTGGAGAAGCAAAAGGAATGTGGTTATGTCTTATGATACCACTGATTAACCTCTCTTTGATCATCTTTTCCAAAACTATTTTTCGCATTGTTGAGTACCTATAGTGACTCAAATTCACTAGCATAGCTTTATCTGTAAGTGAATGAGGTAATTGCATGATCTATTTGGTGGCAACTCACATGGCTCATAAAACAAGTCATAAAATTCTTCCAATAATGCTATAACAACTAGATATACTATCCCTTTTCTGGATTTTTGATTGGTTAGAGCTTCAACAATCACCTAACACTATACTTCTACTTGATTAGATTAAGTGCTTAAGATGTTAGCTAAGGTCTATCCAAATATGTTGAGTACTCTCTCACATTCAGCCCATAGAGTACGAAGAGTTACGTGCTATTCAAACTTCATTTTCATCTATTTAAAATTCTAACTCATCGTACCCAATTAGTTAGCCACGGCATCCCTAAAATTATATCACATGAATTCAAAGACAATGTATAGAAATTAGCATAGAACTTCAACCTTTCCATCTCTAATTAAACTCACGAACAACATTGGCACTAATTTTAGTACCATCAATCCATATTACTACTATTGGCTCTAAGGATGACATGATAAAATTAAGCCCTTTAGCAAGTTGTTCATCCGTGAAATTAGACGTACTCCCGGTATCAATAAGAATGTTCAGAGTTCTTTTCTTAAATATACCCTTAATGCACATTGTTAAGTTCTCTTAAAATAGGTTTTAATGATAACAAAAGTATAAAAAGATTACTAATGAGTTTATCAAGTGTGCAGTTTTAAGTTAAAAAGAAAGAAGAAAGATGAACAGTTTATCCATAAGGTTTTACTAAAAGTTTACTGCAATTTTTTATAGCAACACAGTTTCATGCGATTTTACTATTCATCACTTCAATTTCGATCTAATTTATTCTAGATCAGTTCAAATAAGTATCTTGAAGGCCTAACTTCGAGAAAATGAGTATATGTGGGTAATATACTCATATGTTCCACATAAGTTAGTTAATATCCAAGGAGATTTTAAGTTTTCTTAAAAGTTTTTCTCTTATATCATCGATCAAGTTTCAAGAGTAGGATCAAGTTTTGTTCAAACAAGTGATATACGAGTTTTTCCTTAAGATAAGCGGATTATCAGTATCTACATCTTATAGAACTAGAGTCAGTCTATCTCTTACCTATTCTTATGGGATTTTATTGAGATTTCAAAAAGAAGATAAACGCTATCTACTTCCAATATTTGAAATAAAGAAGTAGAATAGATTATGATGAATGTTTGTCAAATTTCAAACATTCAAGCCAAGGGTATTATCAGCACACAATTAGGAAATCAATCTATAAGAAGCAAAAAAAAAAAAAAAAAATCTTCTTCTATTTTATCTTTTATCCATTGAACATCAGGAAGCTAATCTACAGGATTCGAATTTTTTCAAGAAGATAAGGCACACAAGATATTATCCAAGATTTATGTGGGAAAGCTTATCAACTTACTATAACAACTTTCTTAAACATTACAGAATAAAGAATATATCAATGTTACAGCAAAAAAAAAAAAAAAAGAAGAAGAAAGCAAACACGCTACAAAAAGAAAAAGAACCGCTGTTACCTTTGAAAAATTCCCAACTGATTTGTGCATCTTTTCTTTGTTACAATTTCTTTTATTTGTTGTCCTTTTCTTTGTGTAATAGAAGGAACGTGTTGTTGCCTTCTAAGTTGTTTTGTTTACAAGATTAAACTTCGTAATATCAGTTTTTAGTTTGAAGAAAGCTATGAGAATCGAGTAGAGTGAATTGTACATTCTTATAATTTGATTTGGTTAGATATAGTGGAACAAACCCATATTGATCACGAGATCTCTAGCTTGGAGCTGGAAGAGTGGACTAACACAAAAGGCAAAACCACTATGCATCGCTGCCTAATTTTCTTTCCCTAATCTTTTCTTTCATTACATTTTAAATTTTGTTTTAATTACTAATTTTGTTCTCATAAATTAAACTAAAAGGGGATTTTAATTTTAAAAAGGCTTAAATTCTAAATCTTTGGTTATAATCAATTCAACCCCCTTTCTTGATTATAAAAATGGGACCAACACGCATACTATATTAATTGGGTCTAGCATCTCCTTCTAGAGCACAAAATGTCAATCGTGATAAATCAGCTTCCAAGTCATCTACTATTCCTTCAATACTTTGTTCCTCCACTCTTTCCCCCTCTTTTTCCACTACCAAAACATTTAATCTCTTAATCTTACAACAATGTTTAGCACCAAATGGTTTGTCACACTAGGAACATTGTTTCTTGTGTCTCTTTTCCTCAAGTTCTTCAAGGGTAAGGCGATTAGTGATTCTATTAATTTGAGTACTAGTGTTACATGAGGAATTGGGTTTTTTTAATGTTTAGCTAATTTGTGGTTTGGATAAAATTCCAATATGGGTAATAGGAAATACTGTATTTAGAGTTAAGGTTGGTTGATGTATTTTGTTTTAATGAAAAAGCATGTGGGTTCCTATAGGTCTTATGGTTGTTTTTGGATGAGAGGAAGGTAGCTTCTTGCAATTTTGATAGGGCATAGGCTTTAGTAAGAGTTTTGGGTTGAAAGATATGAATGGGATATTTAAGTTCAAGTTGAAGTCCACTTAGGCAATAGGTGACTAAATGAGGTTCAAATAATTAAACTTGAGTTGACAAGTGCATGAACTCATCAATGTAATCTTGCATTGGCCTACTTTTGTTGTAATTCTTTCATTTTAGACATAGGATCCTCAAATCCTCTCTCATTAAATCTGGTGTTAAGCATATTAGCAAGCTCCTCCCAACTAATAAAATTCGCATCACTACAAGCCTCTATATAGGCTTATCCTCTGAATGCATCGTAGCAATTTTTACTTTGAAATGTTCAGGGATTTCATCTAAAGAAAAGAGTTACTCAGCCCTTAAAACCTAACTCCAAAAACCATCACCATCAAACACAGGAAATTCAATCTTAGTATTTTGAGTTAGAACCTAATAAGTGGAACCACTTAAGTTTGTTCCTTCCACACTCACTATAGGCATTCTAGGTTGCTACTAGAACTGAACTTACCATTTGAGTTATTAGCAACCATTTCATCATGTAAATGATGCTTTAGCTCAACAATGGTTCAACCCTGCTTTTTAATCATGGTTTGCTGGTTTTGTAGGATTTCACAAAACAATTTCACCCAATTTTTGTGTCTTTTGGCTTGTTCTTTGAGAATTGGGCATAATACACCTTCTATCTTGTTGATTCCATGCATTTCCATTGTCATTCGACCTGCTTTGATACTAAATGCAATGCAAGAGAAAATTTCAAAACAATTTCACACAAACAATCTCAGTCGACTAAATACAACCCTAGTGATGCTAGAATGCAAGTAGAAAATGAAACAAAATTTGTATTTGATTTTCTTAACTTTTTTATATTACACCTCTGCATATTTTTTATGTGTAAGACGTGCATAAAAAATGTATAACTAACTAGTATAAAGATTGTTTTGCATTTGATGATGGCATCAAATTAGCTACGGTAATATTCTAAAACTATGCTACTATATCACCATATTACAGAAATTATAAAGCCACTCCATTGAGAGATTGATATTGCTACTGGGCTACAGCCTATCTTCCATAATCAATTTATAGCTCCTTCTTTTCCACTAGGATCCACCACACGCCTAAGCCCAACCATTTCATCCAGCCCATATTTTCCCTCAAACATAACCTCACTTTGATCTGACAACATTGTAAACAACACTTCCCCATTTTCACTTTGGTTTAACTTCTTTGTATCTTCCTCTAATCTAACAAACCCTAGTGCACTACATTAGCTAAAAACTTATACATAAATCTCTACTTTTAAAACTTGCATGAGTTTTCTTGAAAATATGAAAAAGCATATATATAAATTGTTAGGAAAAGATCCGACCTTTTCCTCTTGCTAATGCGATCAACCAACAAATAATAATAAATGGAAACAAAAAATAAACAAATCAACACCAAGATTTATGTAGAAAATCTCAAATCGAGGAAAAACCATGGGACCACCACACAAATTTCCTCTACTGTCAACAAATAATGGGATTTATAATAGTTCTTCACTTGATAACACTAGTGGATATCTCAAATCTTCACCATAATGGTGGATTTCACAAGAATCATCCTTTCTCTCTCTAGAATCTCTCTTTAGACTTAAGAACGGTCTCAAACTTCTCTCTTGTGAACCCTAAAAACAATAAGGAGTGTTTATAAGTATTACACAAATGCTGGCATGAATAAAATCAAGGCTAGCGACATAAGGAACGGCGTTAGAACGCCACTATTCTGGATATATCGAACGCTGGCTCAACGTCAGTGGTGTAGTTGCCTACGCCAGTGGTGTCGCCTCCAATGCCGGTGGTATTGAAGCCGGCGTTAGATTCCTGTAATTCTCAGCAAAATTTTGCAAATTCCAAGCCCAGTTAACCAATTAAAGAAGGCCAGCAGTGCTCCTATCCTAGTTGTAGGTGTACATGTCCAAATCTCCTTTGTTTACACAAATAACTCCTTATCCAATTCCTCTTCCAGGTATATCACATATACTTAGGATATCTTGAATCAAAGTCATCTATGCATACATAAACATATATTTAGGATTCCTTGTCATCAATCCATATGAGCTGGATCTACAACCCAACAATATCCCCCTCCAACTCATATGGGGGGTTCCATTACTCCTGCAATCTTCCTGCAAAAATTGAGTTTCTCCTTGGGTAGAGCCTTTGTTATCATATCTGATGTATTTTCATCAGTATGGATCTTCTCAAGCTTCAACTGCTTTGACTCAAGTACATCTCGAATCCAATGACACCGGACATCAATATTTTTGGAGCTAAAATGAAACATTGGATTCTTGATAAGATGTATTGCACTTTAGCTGTCACAAATAGCTTCAGATATTTCTGCTCTTGAGTTCTTCAAAAAACTTTTTCGTCCACAAAGTTTCTTCGCAGGCTTCAGTAACTGCTACATATTCTACTTCAGTGGTAGATAGAGCAACATGCCATGAAACAATGTGCCTCTCCCTTCCCCTCCCTCCCATCGGCGCCTTGCATATGTAATCGGATAACTTGAAGTGGACTTCTTGGCATCCAAATCTCTAGCCATATTAGCATCTAAAAACCCTTCCAATACACGCTTACTACCACCTATAAACTGTAAACTTAACCTGGAAGTGTCCCTGAGATATCTAAGAATCCATTTAACAGTGATCTAATGCTCTCTTCCTAGATTCGAGGGAAAATGGTTTACAGCACCAATAACATGAGCAATATCAAGTATTGTGCATACCATAGCATACATCAGACTCCCAACAACTAAAGCATATGGGATCTACTTCATATCTTCTTTGTTTACCTCATATTTAAGATACTATTGGGAATTCAATTTAAATTGACCTGCAAGTGCAGAGCAAACAGCTTTGGCTTTGCTCATATTGAATCTCTCCAGCATCTTTTCGAGATATCTCCCCTGTGATAACCACAGCTTCTGGCTCTTCTTGTCTCTAATAATTCTCATGCCGTAGATTTAGCATGCGGGTCCTAAGTCCTTTATGGAAAAAGACTTGCTCAAAGATATCTTCATATCTTGTATTTTCTTAGCATCATTTCCAACAATTAGCATATCATCAACATAAAGAAGAAGTATTAGTAACTCACCATTTTCAGACTTCTTCAAGAAAACACAATGATTCGATGCAGTCCTAGTATAGCCCTGATCAATCATCAAGGAATTAAACTTTTTGTGCCACTGTCTCGGGGCCCCTTTTGCCCATACAAACTCTTCTTCAATCTACAGTCAAGATTTTTCTTCCCTTTGACCTTGAACCCTTCAAGCTGCTCCATATAAATTTCTTCCTTCAAGTCTTCATGAAGGAATGTTGTCTTCACTTCCATCTACTCAATCTCTAGATTCAAACTGGTTGCAATAATCATTACAACCTGAATGGAAGACATATTCACTACAAGTGAGAAGATTTCATCAAAATCAACCCTCTTTTCTGACTAAACCCCTTCACAACTAGTCTTGCCTTATATCTCAATTGTGAGCTGTTTTCATCAGTCTCCAACATGTAAACCCATTTGTTTTTTAGGAGTCTCTTGCCTTTAGGTAGCTGCACCAACTCATAGGTCTTGTTCTCATGCAAGGACTTCATTTCTTCTTGCATGGCTTTAATCCACTCTCTTTTCTTCTCATGTACCATAGCTTCTTGATAAGATTCAGGTTCTTCCCCATCAGTCAGCATCACAAATTCTTCAGGATTATATCTTACCAATGGTCTTCTTTCTCTTGAAGTTCTCCTTAACTCAATCTATTGTTGAGGATCTTGGAGCTCTTCAAATGTGTCATCTACATCTCTCCATCAATAGAACTTTCAGTTGAGGGTGTTAGATCAAAATTAGTAGGGATTTGAGTTAAGGATTTTTCCTTTTCGAGCTTCTCAATGTCTTTGATTGTTTGACCTTCAAGAATGATCACATCTCTACTCTTGATCACCTTTTTCTCTGTTAGATCTCACAACCTATTTCCATATTCATCATGTGCATATCCAAGAAAAATGCATTGCTTGGAGTTAACATCAAGCTTCCCTCTCTCATCCTTTAGAATATGCACAAAAGCCCAACAACCTAAAACATGTAAATGATCATAAGATATATCTTTACCTAACCAAACTTTCTCAGGAATATCTTCATCTAGAGCATATGAGAGAGACAAATTTATCAAATCAACAACAGTCATCATCGCTTCACTCCAAAATGATTTAGGCAACTTGGCTTGTGATAACATGCACTTCACTTTCTTAATGATAGTGCGATTCAATCTTTCAGCAACGCCATTCTGCTGTGGGGTCATTGGAATAGTCTTTTCCAGTTTGATTCCATGAGCATTACAATACTCCTCAAATGGTCCTCTATACTCCCCACCATTTTCTGCTCTAACATAAATCAACTTCCTCCCAATTTCTTGTTCTACTCTAGAGCGATACTGCTTAAAAACATTCAGCACTTGATCTTTAAACTTCAAAGCATAACTCCAAAGCTTTCTAGAGTGATCATCAATAAACATAACAAAGTATAAAGCACCACCTACTGACCTGTCTTTCATATAGCAAACATCTATACGGACTAGATCCAATACATGAGCTTTCCTAAAAGGTGGATTTCTCTGAAATGAAACCCTATGTTGTTTACCAACAAGACAATATGTGCAAGTCTTCAGAGGAATACCATTGATATTTGGTAGAAGCTGCTTCTTTACAAGCATTCGGAGCCCTTTCTAACTCATGTGACCAAGCCTTTTGTGCTATAACACCATAGAAGCTTCATTTGTCAAATTGACATCTCCTTTACCCAGTTTTGCTAACATTAGGTAAAGGGTATTGGATTTCTTTCCTTTAGCAATAATAAGAGAACCATTGGTGAGCTTCCATCTACCATCACCAAAGTGACTGTGGTAGCCATTATCATCAAGCTTCCCTGTAGAAATAGGGTCAAATGGATATCTGGAAAATGTCTCACTTCTTTGAGAATGAGTCTGCAACCTTACTCTTGATGTTTCATTGTTTGCCATCCTAAAATTGTCGTAATCACCAGCAGTGTAGGATGGGAAAAACTCACCATATGCAGTCACATGAAAGGAGGCACTAGAGTCTATGACCCAATCACTATCATGACCTGCAAGACTAATACAGTCTTCATCCTAAGTAACCACAATCTCACCATCTGCTGCTGCTGCAGTAGTGTCTTTGCTTTTATCTTCGTCTTTATCCTTACCTTGATCTTTCTTCCACTATTTACATTCTCTCTTAAAGTGTCATGGCTTGTCACAATAGAAACATTTGAGATTCTATCTTCCTCTTGACTTAGATTTTCCTATGAACCTGTCAGATCTATCAGATTTGTCATTTAAGCCTCTATTTTTGCTTCTACCATGACTGCATGGCTTGTCAGTTACAAGTGCTCAAGTTTCAGTACTTATCCCCAGATCTTTCCTTCTAACCTCTTCATTCATCAAACTATCCTCCACCATCTCAAGTGTAAGCGTTCCATCTAGAGCTGAATTGCTAACCAACACCACCTGTGATTCTAGTGTCTCCCAGCTTTTAGGTGATGAACTCAACTATAATAGTGCTTGAATTTCATCATCAAGGACATGTTTCATAGTCGTCAGTTGATTCACAAGCCCTTGAAACACACTCAAGTGCTCAAACATATTTGATCCATCTTTGTATTTCAGATTCACTACCCTCCTTATCAAGGAGGTTTTGTTTAAGGCTAACTGTCTTTCAAACATGGACTTTAGTTTTCTCCATAGGACATCAACCCTAGTCTCCTGAGATACATGATGGTAGACACTTTAATCAACCTACTGTCGGATATATTGCCCAATCTGCATCAAACTTATCCTGTGGTTTTGTAACATTACCACCTAAAGGTAAATAGAGATCTTTGCAATACAAAAGATCCTATATCATAGACCTTTAGATCAAATAATTTAATGAGGTTAACTTAATCATCGATCCTAATGATTCGGCCATGGTTACACTTTCTCTAACAAAAATCCTAGATCTCCTTTTTTTGAACTTGGCGATCTGATACCACTTTGTTAGAAAAAGATCCGACCTTTTCCTCTTGCTAATGCAATCAATAAACAAATAATAATAAACAAAAATAGAAAATAAACAAATTAACACCAAGATTTACGTGGAAAACCACAGATTTACGTGAAAACCACAATCAGAGAAAAACCATGGGACCGCTACACAAATTTCCTCCCTATCAATAAATAATGGGATTTACAATAGTTTTCACTAAATAACACTAGTAGATATCTCAAATCTTCACCACAATGGTAGATTTGACAAGAATCAGCCTTTCTCTCTCTAGAATCTCTCTCTAAGCTTAAGAGCAGCTTCAAACTTATCTCTTGTGAGCCCTAGGAGCAATAAGGATTATTTATATGCATTACACAAAGGCTGGCACAAATAAAATTAAGGCTAGCGGTGTAGGGGGTGGCATTAGAACGCCACTATTCTGGATGCATCGAACGCCGGCTCCATGCTGGCGGTGTTGAAGCCGGTATTGGACTCCTGCAACTCTCAGCAAAATTCTACAAATTTCAAGGCTGGCTAACCAATTAAAGAAGGTAACAACGTGTCTGTCCTAGTTGCAGGTGTACATGTCCAAATCTCCTTTGTTTACACAAACAACTCCTTATCCAATTCCTCTTCCAAGTATGTCACATATACTTAGGATATCTTCAATCAAATTCATCTAAATATATATAAACATATATTTAGGATTCCTTGTCATGGATCCATATGAGCTGGATCCACATTCCAACATAACTGCGATCATATCCTCATACATAGAATAATATTGATAAGTTTTCTATTAATTAAACTCAACATGACGGTGTCAACAACATTAACATTACGATTAACGAAAGTAATGCATGAAATTGACATTACGACTCTTTATAAATGCACTAATGAATGATAGTAAATTACTTCTATCTTGATTTCAATTAATAAAATGTCCTTTTTTCAAAAAAAAAAAAAAAAGAGAGAGAATCAATGGAATTTCGACAAACTTGGGAGGTAAAATTAATACATAAAATGCTAGCAAAGAAATACAATCATTACGATTTCAAAAACAAAAAAAAAAAAAAAAAGTAATGCTAAATATTATACCTTTTATAGAATTTATTAGGCTTATCTTTCTTCTAAGTCTTTTGTTGAGTATATAACACCTTAAGACATTTTCACTGTTGAGTTTATGGAATTTTAATTGTGAAGCAGATCGTTTCCTTCTCTCTATTTGAAATATTATATTTAATATATTCGTATCCTTTTTAAATCTTATCCCACTTTCCACTTTCTATATATAAATAATTAATTAAATCCTTCCTGTAATCATATAGAACCCTAACTTCTAGAAGTTCCATGATTATTATAAATATATTTGTTGAGTGGATGCGGATTATCGTGCTCCTTTATCTGTTTCTTTACGTATGCCGTGGAAACTTTAACTCTAAACTCTATGAGAATCTGAAAATGGTAAACATTATGATAGCTGATGAAAGCAAATGCATTATTCAGTGGCAAATAAATAAAAAATAAATAAATAATTCTTCTTTGTCATATCAATATGTGACGTAGCAAGTGATTTAGGATTTATCACGATCCATTGAATCGCACACGATTATCAAAGTGTAATCTGGAAGAACCTATTGATTCTAGAAATACCTAAGGTAATTGCATCATAAAATAAAAACTCTATGCAAGAATTCAAAACTTTTAAAAAGAGAGTAATGTCAACTCTAAAATTTTATTGAAAATATGATATGTGACCGACTATTTATCCAAGTGCATACAATATAAGTAGATTGTTATGACCCGAAGCACAAGGACACATAAAAAGTCTACTTACTTGAAGGATTACATTACTTGAAGACCACAATAAAATACATATAGTAGATTATGGCATATTTCAATATCTTGTAATTAGATTTAGTAGGCGTAACAGATAGGTAGTTACAACTGAAATACATACAAACAAAGAATGTACAAGTGATAGTATAAATACAATGAATAATAGAAAGGGGATCATCTTTACCCAAAAACAAAGCATGAAGCTTTAGGAGTTATCTAGAACTCGAATCCAAAAAGTCTCATTTCCATCTTCTTCCTCGCATCACAGAAAATACAATTAGTTAGGTTAAACTAAAACACGAGAGAGATAATGTAGAGAATGTTAGAATTGGAACCCTAGAGAGAGAGATCTAAACATGAGAGTGAGAGAGATTTTTTTTTACTTGAGTTGTGAGGGTGTTTTTTATTCGAAACCTAGCTAGGTTGTGTTTAATTCTGTTTGTGGACCGGACCTTATCGTTGGCTTAACATTTAGTGCTCATTGCTCAGTAAAAAAAAAAATTACCCTTTAAGCATTTGTCTCAATCTGAAATGGCCATTAACGTGAACAAGGACTTTGTTATAATTGTGATGAAAAGTTTAACAAAGATCACATTTGCAAAGCTAAATTTTTCATGTTGATTCACCTGATACACATTCTAATAATGTGGATATGATAAATGAAGACCTTATAACTGAGGTTACAGAAACAGTATAGGATTCTAACGTGGAAATCAGCTTTCACGCCTTATCTAGTGCTTTTGCACCCAAAACTCTTCGTATAAATGGCATCATCAAGGGCAAAGCTATTTCTATTCTCGTGGATTCTAGAAGTACACACAATTTCATGCAAGAGAAAGTTGCTAAACAATTGAATTTACCTATGGTTGTTGTTTCTTCATTTTCGATTATGATTGGAAATGGTGAACGTCTGACTTGTACTGTGTGTGTCAGAAGGTTCAGTTGAAGCTGAACAATGGCTGTTTTTCAGTGGATTCCTATGTTCTTCCTATCCAAAGTGACTTAGTCTTGGGTATTCAATGGTTGACTACCTTGGGATCTATTACAGTAGATTATACTGCTTTGACAATGGAATTTGGTTACTAGGGTAAAAGATTGAAGTTGACAGGGGAATCTAGTGTGGTTGCACAACATATTCAACATCACTAGTTACATAAATTGGTGCAATCTAATAATGTGGCTTGTATGTTCAGTTTGATGGCTCAGAAGCCAGATTCACCTATTGATTCCACTAGCAATAATGATTTAAAGTCACTATTGGGCATATTTCAAGGTGTTTTGAAGCTCCTTCATCACTACCACCATTAAGGGATGTCCAACATCAAATACATCTTAAAAATGAGTCTGAACCAGTGAATGTTAGGCCATACAGATATCCACATTATAAGAAGATAGAAATAGAGAAACTAGTGGAAGAAATGCTGTAGCCAGGAGTGATAAGGCCAAGTTCAAGTCCTTTCTCTTCACCAGTATTACTGATTAAAAAGAAGGATGGCTCTTGGCGATTTTGTGTGGATTGCAGGGCATTTAATCAAGCTACAGTGTTGGATAAATTTCCTATTCCAACCGTGGATGAATTATTGGATGAACTCTATGGAGCCACAGTATTTTCCAAGTTGGACTTACGAGCAAGGTACCATCAGATTAGAATGCTACCTAAGGATATTCATAAAACAGCATTCATAACTCATGAGGGCCACTATGAGTTCGTGGTTATGTCTTTTGGTCTTTTCAATGCCCGGCTACATTTCAGGCTATCATGAACACTCTTTTTCATCCTTATTTGCGAAAATTTATCATTGTGTTCTTTGATGATATACTGATATATAGCATGACTTTAGAAGACCATTGGCAGCATTTGGAAATAGCTTTGTAGTGCTTACAAGATAACCAGTTCCATCTTAAGCAATCTAAATGTTCATTTGTTCAGAATAGAGTGGACTATTTGGGACATTTTGTGGATGCTACTGAGGTAAGTCCTGATCCTTCTAAAATTCAGGCAATATTAGATTGGCCAACACTAGTAAATCCTAAACAATTGAGAGGATTCTTGGGACTCACAGGATATTATAGGAGGTCCATCCGAGGTTATGCTGCTATAGCTGCTCCTTTAATAAATTTGCTAAAGAAGCATGCTTTTGACTGGAATGACTCAGCCACTGAAGCATTTACATAGTTGAAACAAGCTATGACTCAGACCCCGGTTTTGGCTTTGCTAAATTTTTTCAGCAATTTATTTTGACATTGATGCCTCAAGGTCAGGACTGGGGGCAGTTTTGCATCAAGGCAAACAATCGATTGCATTTTTCAGTAAGAAGTTTTCTTTACGCATGCAAAAACAGAGTGCTTATGTCAGAGAACTGGTGGCTATTGTGGAGGCTATTAAAAAATAACGTTAGTACTTGTTGGGAAGCCATTTTTTCATTCAGACAGATTAGAAGAGCCTTAGAGAAGCCTTGAATCAAGTCATACAGACTCTAGAACAACAACAGTACTTGGTTAAATTACTGGGATATGATTATGACATCATCTATAAGCCAGGAGCTCAGAATGTGGTAGCCGATGCACTTTCTAGGAGTTTTTCAGATGATTCTCATTGTTTTGTTATATCTTTACTCTCTTTGGACTTTGTTACACTACTTAAAATAGAGTATCAAGAGAATAAAGAATGGAATAAATTGCTATCTGATGTTCAACAAGGGACATGGGACCTGTACCACTTTCTCATAGGGAGGGTGTATTATATTTTGAAAGTCGGATTTATATTCCTTCTCATTCTTCCATTATTAATTCTTTAATAATGGAATTCCATTCATCACCGATTGGTGGACATTTGGGAACTCTGAAGACAGTTAAGCGACTGAGTGCATTTTTATTGGAAAGGAATGAAGAAGGATGTGGAGAATTTTATGAAGCTTTGACATGTGTGTCAACAAGTTAAATATTTGACTACATGCCCTACTGGGTTGCTTCAACCATTGCCTATTCCACATAATGTGTTTGAAGACATTTATATGGATTTCATAATTGAGCTACCAATTTCAATGGATATTCTGTTGTACTAGTGGTGGTTGATCATTTAACCAAGTACTGTCATTTTTGGTGTCTTTCGGCTCAGTTCACAGCTTTTACAGTGGCCAGACTATTTGTGGATATGGTGGTCAAATTGCATGGAATACCTAAAACAATTATATCTGACTGAGACAGAGTTTTTATGAGCAGATTTTGGTGGGAGTTATTCAAGCTCAATGATACCACTTTGAAGATGAGCTCAGCGTAACATCCCAAAAAATGATCAAACAGAGGTATTTAATAGATGTCTTGAACAATACCTCAATCATTTTGATGGATTCCTTGAAACAATGCCAAAGTTTTTACCATGGGCAGAATTTTCATTTAATACAAGTTTTCATACAAGTACTCAGATGACACCATTTCGGGCCTTGTATGGTAGAAAACCTCCAACTGTGCCTTCTTATATTCAGGGGACAAGTTCTAATGAAACTGTGGATCATGAACTGAAGACTAGAAATGAGATTTTACACCAGCTTCGATCTCATTTACTGCAAGCTTAGCAGAAAATGAAGTCTCAACCTGATAAGCAAAGGAGTGATAAAGCTTTTGAAGTAGGTGATTGGGTGTATGTCAAGCTACAACCCTATAGGCAAACATCTCTTGCCAATAGGCTATCTTATAAGTTGTCAAGACGTTATTTTGGCCCTTATAAAGTACTACAGAAGATAGGGGTAGTAGCATACAAATTGGATCTTCCTAGTACTCTCGTATACACCATGTCTTTCATATTTCAGTTCTTAAAAAAGCTGAAGGCGAACCAGTACTGAGGTGCCTCTTCCATTACAATCATGAGATAATTTTCCTATTGTTCAACCTTTAGCTATTTTAGACTCAAGAAGGGTGCTACGACAGGGTAGGGAGTTCTTACAACTTTTGGTTCAGTGGGAATCTTTACCAACAGAGGAAGCTAATTGGGTCGATTGGCAAGATTTTAAACGAGATTTTCCATATTATCACCTTGAGGACAAGGTGATTTTCCCTACCGAGAGCAACATGTTATGACCCGAAGCACGAGGACACATAAAAAGCCTACTTACTTGAAGATTACATTACTTGAAGACCACAATAAAATACATGCAGTAGATTGCAGCAGATTTCAATATCTTGTAACTAGATTTAGTAGGCATAACAAATAGGTAGTTACAACTGAAATACATGTAACAGAACAAAGAATGTATAAGTGATAGATAGTATAAACACAGTGAATAACAGAAAGGGGATCATCTTTATCCCAAAACAAAGCATAAAGCTTTAAGAGTTATCTGGAACTCGAATCCAGAAAAGTCTCATTCCATCTTCTTCCTCGCATCACAGAAAATACAATTAGTTAGGTTAAACTAAAACACGAGAGAGATAATAAAGAATGTTAGAATTGGAACCGTAGAGAGAGAGATCTAAACACAAGAGTGAGAAAAATTTTTTTTTTACCTGAGTTGTGAGGGTGTTTTTGATTCAAACCTAGCTAGGTAGTGTTTAATTTGTTTGTGGACCGGGCCTTATCGTGCGCTTAACATTGACTTAAAGCTACCAAAAATAGAAACCTACAAAACTATCTAAAATAGAATGGTTGTAAAATTTTAGGAAAATGAAAAAACAAAACTAATGTCACAAATGACATTAAAATCATATATACCTATGAAGAGTTATATTGAAATTAAAACCTGCCCAAAATACTAGAAATAGCTGTTTAAGGCTCTAAACGAAAAATTGATCAAAAACCGGCCTAGCTTACTGCCAAAGAAAATAACTTTTTCAAATTAACTCATTTTCTTCAAGATAAATCTTCAGATCATCCAATAATAATAATCCAATTTCCATCACAATTCTTTATGTACCTCTTTGTCACTATTACCACCTCATCAATATGTCCCATGAGACATGGCAGGATTCCAGTACATTCCACCGACACATCACAGCAACGTCGTTTCTATAATGTCATGACTAAGACATCCTTAGTTAGTCAACATGTGCCATGTGGGCTAGTGTCTCCACGTTTCACAAGCCGAGGGGACTCGAGCATGCGTATGCATGTAACCGATAAGCGTTTTGCAAAACGCATAAAATGGTAATATAATCATCATCCTAAAGCTTGAAAATTTGCTACTAAAGTCCGGAGAGTGAAACATTAATTATGCAGTCAGCAAAGAACGCAGCGGCTAATATTGTCGACTCTGCCAGATCCGGCATACAGGATGCCAAAGCCACCGTCGAGGAAGAAAACGTCTGTAAATTACGTTAATTATACGTATATCTGATTATGTTTAAGATGTGTGTCTGTTGTATGTGTTGATAATTTTCTACTGTTACGTATCTTTTTATCCATATTATTATTATGTTAGAATTTTTATTTATGGAAAATTCTACACAAGAAATTATATCTATTTTTTATTATAATATTATTGAGTAACAATGGAGACAACAATGTTCATGTTGAATAGTTTTTACCTCTCTTTTATATTATGTACCCATTTGGGGGTATGTGTCTTGTAGTGATATGTATATTTATAAATTTATAATAAACATGTTAATCAATATAAGTATAATACGATCAATATCATAATATATAATGTTTAATAAATGTCTTCTATTCAATTAAAAAAAGATATATTTGGAGGCCTTATATGCACATAGTAAGAAACCCAACGCATTCAATGGAATTTTTTTTTTTTTCTTCCCCAACATCCCTTTATATAACATGAAAAACACCTTAACATCTTGTTAAAGTCTGCAGACGGAGAAGATGTCCACCAGGGACCCTTTTGAGAAGGATAAGACAACTGAAACGAACCAGGGAAAGATGGATAAAGCGAAGGCAGAGCTTAACAAACAGGAAGCGTCAGACCAGAGTGCTGCAGCCAACGAGGACGATGTCGGCAGCACAACCAGTGCGACCGATTCCGTGGCGGTCGACCCCGCCACGACAATAACAGCTGGTCCAGGACATCCAGCTGAAGGTCACAAGATGTCGTCCACGCCAGGACATGGAACTAGACAACCGGCATGGAATTCCTGCAAACAATAATCTAGTGAATGCGGGTGTGAACATGTCCGAATCCAGTGGCGGCATCACCAGGGACAGTGATAACCCCGTGATTATGTTGGTGGCGCACCTGGTTACATGGCCGGTGCTGCACCTCGTTATGGCACCGGTGGTTACTTTAGATAGATAAGACGCATTAGAAATATGATTTGAATATGGATTCATAGAATATTTGAGTTCGTTCATGCCTTTATCTTGCAAAGAGTGGGAAGATGTACCAGTGAAAATAACTTGATATCTGGAGCCGCCACAATAGCATTCCAGCACGGTCCACTCTCCTATTAGGAGGACTCGAGAGATATTTTTGAGTGGGTTCTCCATTTGCTTTTTTGTTAATATTTCGCAATTTATTTTTTAAAATAGCTCAATATCCTTCGATTATGGTTTACATAGCCCTCTAAAAGATATGATTATGTGTTATATGGAAAAGGGATAATATTTTTTATTATTATTTTTTATATATGTGATGACAAAGACTAATAGAAGTTGGATTAATTATCAATGATTATGATGATGCCCCGATTCAATAAACAAATTAGTTTTAGTTGGAATTGAAAATTATATATTAATATAACTCACTATTATTTTAAATTACGACGTTTTCCGTTACAGTCTCACGAGAGATTGATAAAGACCATTAATTACACTCTCGCTAGCTATTGACAAAGAGGATTTACGTACGATTTATTAGTTAGAAAAAAGATAAATTCACCTAAGATATATTTGGAAAAACAATGTAAAAAGGAAAGATAATAATATATTTTGTTGGAGCGTGTGAGTAATCCTATCGTATAAGATATTTACACTACCTTACTTAATCAAGTAGGATCAAGATGGGTATTAAGGGTTATAGGATAAGGTGCTTATGCTGTATTGTAATTTTAAAACTTACTTTTACAGGATAGGAAACGGATATAAAATCGTCATATCTTGTATCTATCCTAGAACCTATACAATATACTATATAGGTTTCAAGGTTCCAAGTTTATCCTAAACCATTTGTTTTATTAAAAAAATTATAATATAAAACAAATAAAGAAATAAATAATAATACTTTATTTTTTTGTTTTATTAAAAGAATTATAATATAAAATAAATAAAGAATAAATAATAATACTTTATTTTCATTTTACAATCACTTTTGGTTAAAATTATTATCTATAGACAACTTTTGAAAAAAAAATAATTTGGAAAAGCTTGCAATGGTTTAGGGTCTTTATTTGTATCTTATTTATATATGATATGCATCTGTATCTTAGATGCATTTTACCTATATTTGGTATGTTTGATATGTTTATAAGTGAAAATATCTCATTTTCATTTGTATATATTTCCTAATAAACAATCTATTTGAAAATAACAAAAAAAATATGCCAACGAACCAAGCAAACCTTTATCATGGAAATACTTATAATTTTTATTTTTAAAGAATTTTTATAGTATATACTTGAACTTCTAAGTTATATAGAAGTATTATTTATCTTCCAAGACTAATTAATACATATGTGATATCTAATTTCAAAGTTCTTAGTTTTAGAACTTACTAGATGTTTTACAATTTTGTTAAAATCGTATAATAAGGTTCTGCAAGCGTTTGTTACAAACCTCAACTTTAACACATAAACAAGTTAAGTAGCTTAGGGTGATTGTTTGCAACATTTGAAAATTCAGGAGGTATATCCACATTTATATCATAGTTGAGAGGGTTTATTTGCAATTTCTCTTCAAAATGAGTCGTATCGATTATATTCTTCATACTATTTTATTGTTGAATAATGCCTTTTTTTTTTTTTTTTGACATATGACATGTATGTTACTCTGTTATGAACCAAAGTTCAAGAACATGAAAGAAGCCTTCTTATTTGAAGGATTACATCACTTAAAGAGGGTAACAGCATGCATGTAATAGAATACAACAGAACTTTGATACTTGTAACTAGATTCAATAGTGATATCAGTTTGGTAGTTTTAACCGAAAATTGTAACAGAATGCTTGTACAACAACATGCTCAAGTGTAAAGAGAACATTATAAATGGGAAGAATAACAGTAGAGGGAGCATGTTTACCCCAAATAAGCACAAAGCTTTAAGGAGTTTTTCTGGAACTCGAATCCAGTTATCCGAAGGCTATCTTCTTCCTCGTGACAGAAAATAGAGAACAGAGTTAGTAGCGTTACATAATACATAAAAGGGAAAGAATAGAAACATCAGATAAACAGTAAACCCTAGCAGATATTGTTACTCGAGAGCTAGGAGAAGAGATACCGTGAAGAGGATTCGAGAGGTTGTGTGTTGCCAAACCCTAACGCAGAGTATAGGTGAGTTTTGGTGGACCGGGCCCAGTGTGGGCTTAACAATTGGTGCTCTATCGTTGAATTGAGGTGATCATGGCTGATGGTACTCGCACTGCTTGATTATTGGAAGAACTTCAATCTCGTGACCATAAGATTGCTGAGCTGCAAAAACAACAAGAGAAGTTAATGGAGGATATGGATCAAGTATTGAAATTTGTAAAAGCACAAATGGTGAATCAGTTCAATCCTCCTGTTTCAGGAGGGATTGAATCATCATCTTCAAATCCAAATACACAGGAGTCACGTATCAATTTCCTTGCCAACATAAAATTGGAGCTTCTAAAGTTTTCAGGTCAGAATCCATTACCTTGGATTTTTAAAGCCACTCGTTTCTTTAATTTTCATAAAATACCTGAAAATGAGAGGTTAGAATTGGCTGCATTTGCATTGGAAGGAGAAGCAGAGGAATGGTATGAATGGTTGTGTAGAAATAATTTGCTTACCCTTGGCCTGCTTTTATTAAAGCTTTAGAATTGCGCTTTGGACTTCTCTCTTTGAGGATTTTCAAGGGCAATTGAGCAAATTAATGCAAACAGGATCTGTTTCTCAATATCAACATGAATTTGAAACTCTTTCTAACAGAGTTACTGGCCTTTCTGAACAATTTTTACAAAGTTGTTTTATTTCAGGTCTTAAACCTTTAATAAAACAAGAAGTTCAAGCCTCAAAACCTACCAATTTACTTGATGCAATGAGTTTAGCAAAATTACATGAGTCTAAACTTAATAGTTTACTTTCTTTAACTGCCAAATCATCTACTGTTATTCCAACCAATTCTTCAAATTCATATAAACAGTCCATTCAATCAACCTTTATTCCTTCTAAATCTACCAAACAATTTACCAGTAACAATCATACATCTTCATCCTCTTCTACCAATCAAATTTCAAAAAACCTTTACCTTTTAAGCGTCTATCTCAATCTGAAATGGCCATTCGACGAGAACAGGGCCTTTGTTATAATTGTGATGAAAAATTCAACAAGGATCACATTGCAAGGCTAAATTTTTCATGTTGATTCATCCTGATGATAATGATGATATGGTGGATATGCAAGATGAGGAAATTGTTCCAGAGGTGACAGAGACAGGACAGGATTCTAATGTGGAAATCAGCTTCCATGCTTTATCTGGTGCCTTTGCACCCAAAACTCTTCGTTTGAAGGGAATTATCAAAGGTAAAGCTGTTTCTATTTTGGTGGATTCTGGAAGTACTCACAATTTCATGCAACAGAAAGTGGCTAAACAGTTGGGTTTACCTATGGTTGATGTGACTTCATTTCCAGTTATGATTGGAAATGGAGAACTTTTAAATTGTTCTGCCGTGTGTCAGCAAGTTCAATTGAAATTGAATGATGATTGTTTTTCTGTGGATTTCTATGTTTTGCCTATACAAGGAGCTGATTTGGTCTTGGGTATTCAATGGTTAACTACCTTGGGACCTATTACAGTGGATTATAAGGCTTTGACAATGGAATTTGGTTACCAAGGTCGAAGATTGAAATTGTTGGGGGAGTCTATTTTGACTGCTCAACAAATCCAACATCACCAATTACATAAATTAGTGCAATCTAATAATGTGGCTTGTATGTTTAGTTTGATGGCTCAGAAGCAGGATTCACCTATTGATACCACCAGCAATAATGATTTGAAGTCATTATTGGGCAGATTTCGAGGTGTTTTTGAAGCTCCTTCATCATTGCCTCCATTGCGAAATGTCCAACATTGAATACACCTTAGAAATGAATCGGAGCCAGTGAATGTGCGTCCATACAGATATCCACATTATCAGAAAGCAGAAATAGAGAAATTGGTGGAGGAAATGTTGCAGTCAGGAGTGATCCGACCAAGTTCAAGTCCTTTTTCTTCTCCAGTATTACTGGTTAAAAAGAAAGATGGTTCATGGAGATTTTGTGTGGATTGCAGAGCTTTGAATCAAGCCACAGTGTTGGATAAATTTCCAATTCCAACTGTAGATGAACTATTGGATGAACTTCATGGGGCCACTGTTTTTTCTAAGTTGGATTTACGAGCGGGGTATCATCAGATTAGAATTGTAAGCCCTGGAAAATTTAAACAAATAATTTCAAGATGAACTTCGAAAATAAACCCTAAAAATCACTCCAAATTAAAACCGAATTTCAACTAGTCTTAAATCACGAACGAATTCGAAAAATTTCCGAATCTTGGGAAAAATAAGAATTCTCAAAAACAAAGTAAGAACTCAACATATTATAATTCCAAAACCACTATGTACGACAAATTTTCTATTTAACTATAACTTATCAATTTGGGTAAAATAGAGCCCTAAAATAAATAGTTAAGAAGTGAATAGTGATTAACCATAGGGAATAAAATTCAATCCAAAGAATTCCAAGAACGAGGTGAGATATTAAATAATTATAAAAATCAACCTTAAGGTAAATCTCACCAATCTGATACGTCGTAAAGGTATAAAATATCAGTTTCCAAATTTGCAAAGGTATGGACCGGAAAGTCAACCGGAAACCTAGGTCCCTGAATCTCCCAAGAAACTCCGTAGTCTAGATCCGGCAATTCCGTGTTCCTAAACCAAGGAGTCGGAATAAGAGGAAAAAGGTGTAATTGGTTCGTATTAAGTCTAGGATGCTACAAAGGATGAGGTCAACGAGTTTTCGACCTATTCCAATTCGGTTAGGTGCTGACTTCGAAAAGCGCGCCCTGGGATTCGGAATATTAAAAATATGTTATTAAGGCTGTTAGACTCATATTTCTATAAGGATCTCTAAATTATTAGTTTTAACAAATTTTCAAATAGCTAGAATTACCTGATTTTGCAAATTGCTTGTATTTCATTACTACCGGTAATTAGTGAGTCTTCCAGTACGATTTAATATTATTAGTTACCTAATGTATTATTATTATTATTATTATTATTATTATTATTATTACGTATACCCTGGTTCTCCTAAGTGGTCGGGTAAACTTCGGAAACCGGAGAGCGAAACCCTATATCGGCCTGGTTCAAACTTAGTGAGAGGAGCTTAGAAACCCTAGATCCGGCTTTCCTTCAGTTTCATAACAAAAGAAGTTTTATAAAGGAAATGAATATGAATTATCATTCTAAAGTATATTTTAGACCTTTCAAAGTTTTAAATTCGGAATTTTTCAATTCCGGGCCTTCCCGAGCTCAATTACGGAAAAGCGTGCCCGGACCACGAACTCAGAAAAATGTTCCGGAATATTCATTAGAACCGTAATTTTATAAGGATTCCAAAAATTATTTTATAATTTTCCGGACTATAAAAATTACAGTTATAGCCTTTTCCCGTGTTTTCGTTACAACCGGTAAAGTAGATGTCTTGTCTACTATTCACAAGTACAACCTACACTACACACTACCCATACCCTATTCTTACATCCTTACAACTACTCATTTCAATTTTCTTTCCCAATGAATTTTGTCTCTTAAATAATTATTACATTTATTACATTTTAATTACTTAAATTACAAAATATCAAATTTCACACACACACACTCCCTCCCTCCCCCTTTGGCCGGCGCCCCCTTCCCCTTTCCCCCTCTCTTTTGTTTTGTTTTTGATATTTTATTTCAATTACAAACCCTAATCTATTCATATATAAACACATTTTTCTCTCTCTCTCCTCATTTTCTCTTGTTTCAAATTTTTACAAAAGTGGAAAAACTCTCTCCTCCTCCCCCTTGATGCCGTGAGCCCCCTCCCTCTCTCCCTCACACACTCAAGCTCAAATCTTCTTCTTTTCTACTCCAAAACTCCATTGGTATGTTGATTTTAGGCTTTGTTCTTCCTAAATCTTGTAATGGCAAAGCTATATCTTGTGTGTTTTCTCATTTAATCCCAATGAGCATATGCTAGGGACATGAAAACACTTGAACAAGAATATCAAGCCATCACAAGACATGGATCTAGTGTTTAAATGAGTTTATGTTAAGATATTCTCTTGTTCATGCATGTAAAGTAAAGATCTTGCATATATGTTGATGTTCATGCCATGAAGTTTATGATCCATGCATTATATTTAGTAGATCTAATGTTTAGACATCCACATATTCATCTACATGCATGTTCATATAGTTATTTTGATTTCCATGCATTGATGATCATAAAAATGTAGCCTTGCATATGTATAGATGTGTTAGATAGTAGATCTCTATGGATAGAAGGCAAGAAGATTGAAAAAGGAAGGTTTTGTTAGAAATGATTTGTTGGAAATTCGGATGGAATTAGAACCCTACCTTAAAGACCACCAAAACCACTTTAAAACTCATATTTTTCATATAAATTTGAAGGTATATAATAGATACCTTTGAGAATGATTTTCATAAGCTTAGATGAGTTTAAGCAATAAAATGTAAAACAAGTATGGAGTTAGAATGAAAAATGTTGATATGTGGATTAATAGTCAAATTCGTAATTTAGGACCATGCCTACATGAACACCTAGTATCAAGGTCTAAATTGGATGTTTTATGAGTTAAATGGAGTCTTTAGATAATAGATACATTAGAGCTTCAATTTTTAATGCATTAAACAAGTTTTCTCATAAGGGAAATGCAAGAAAATGAAATTTCAAAAATTCGGATTTTTACAAGAAGCTTGTTTAAAACATGTTTACCAAATGAAAAATGTGGATTTTTATGCATAAATGAAGGCCATTTTAATATAGACCTTAAGAACTCATTTTTATTTAGATAACAAGTAAATTTCAAGAATAAAATCATAGAAACCCTAGGGAATGTAAAGTTGGGAAGAATAGCTTTTAGAAATAACCTTTATGGAATTTTATAACAATTAGGAGTTCATAAGAGTTCATCATCAAAGATCATCAAGACCATGCATATTGAGTTCACTACATAACATTCATGTTAGGAATTCATTCATATATCATCTATACATGAATCATCAACTAGGAACATTGTTATCAAAAGCGAAACCATTTTTCGGAATCGGGAAAGTGACAGAACAGATCTGATCCTACTTTTCCATGGCTTTACTGTTTTCAAAACTTGAAAATAATGCTAGAAATAGATAGATCCTTTGAAGTAGGTAGAGATCGATATAAAATTTGCGAGATTCCGAGTTAAAATGACCAAGTTATGGCCGTTTTAAGTTGGAATTTCCGTTTAGGACGCGAATTGCGAAATTGATAGTTTGAATGAGATAGTTTGGATTAGTTAAGTAATGAAATACTTATTAGAGTATTTCTTTCTTTTTAGGAGATCCCGAGATCGACGATTCCCTGCCATCGAATTATTATTACTAGAAGACCGGAGATCCAATGGCCGAGTGAGTTTTCTCCTTGTTTTGTTACCTTGATTGTGCTTGTAGTTAGTTGCATTAGAATTATAGGAACAAGATAAAAACCGATATGAGCAGGGATGGGATATATGATGAGGCTGTGTTGAATGTATGCCAAAGAATACTAAAGCATATCGAAACCACGATTTGATTGGATAACTGCACTGTTCGTATTATTTCTGTTATGCGTATGATATTGGTTGGTCACTCTAAAGAACGTATAAATATTTTGACCTAAGCAAAAATTAAATTGGTCATGCATCGCATCGGACATATTGCATTTGATAGCGTGCTACTCCTACGCAGGTCGATCGGTATGGTCCGAGGACTCGTTTGGATAATGAGACCCGGGATCAGAGCTCATTCATAGGAAACTAAGGCACATCGGGGATGCATTCCATGTGTGAGCCTAGCCGAGGCGAGTGCTATGAGCCGAGGGCTTGGGGACTAGCAGCGGTCGTGTAGACTTCAATACCATCCCTAACCCAAGATACGAAGGGGGTAAATCCGTTCTGTGTGTGGGTTCCGGATACCCATGCATAATTGCTTACTCATGTGTTTGTTCATGCATAGCATATGGTTGATTATAACATTGCTTGTTATGGTACGGAATTAAGGGAATTCTCACTAAGCTAGTGTAGCTTATACCCCAATAGTTTTTTAAATGAACAGGTTATCTCAAGAATGCAAGGTGGGGACCGAATTGGTTGGAGCCAGGAATGACTTTGGGATTTCGGCAAAGAATATGAATGTTTGAAGTTATCTGCTAGTTTTATGATTTGTCTTGTAATAGTTTATGTAGGAAAGTCTGCGGATGAATGTAATTGGAGTTGAATGATTTGTATTTTGAAGTGTAGTGATTCGTCTGAAGTGTAGGGATTTGTATCTGAAGTTTAGTAAATTTGTATTTCCTTTACATTGTTACTCAATTGTATCAACATAAAATGTATTATTCCGATGTGTCTCCTTTATGTGTTAGACGCCTTGTACATAGTATGGAAGCCTTCGCGTGACCGAGGTGGTCATTCTTAAGCTTTAATATTGTGTACGGCGGACTGCCACGTTTAGGGTACCCTTCAGCGTGACAAGAATGCTTCCTAAAGATATTCATAAAACAGCATTCAGAACTCATGAGGGCCTCTATGAGTTCGTTGTTATGCCTTTTGGTTTGTCGAATGCCCCTGCTACATTTCAGGCTATCATGAACACTCTTTTTCGGCCTTATTTACGAAAGTTTATCATTGTGTTTTTTGATGACATCCTGATATATAGCAAAATTTTCGAAGATCATTGGCATCATTTGGAAATAGCTTTGCAGTGTTTGCAGGATCACCAATTCTACCTTAATCAATCAAAATGTTCATTTGCTCAAAGTAGAGTGGAATATCTAGGTCATTTTGTGGATATTAATGGGGTCAGCCCTAATCCTTTAAAATCCAGGCAATCTTGGATTAGCCAACCCCAATAAATCCTAAACAATTGAGAGGATTTTTGGGCCTCACAGGATATTATCGAAGATTTGTTAGAGGGTATGCTACTATAGCTGTTCCTTTAACAAATTTACTTAAGAAGCACTCTTTTGAATGGACTACTGCAGCTACAGAAGCATTCTAATTGTTGAAGCAAGCTATGACTCAGACTCCAGTTTTAACTTTGCCAGATTTTTCGCAGCAATTTATCATTGACACTGATGCCTCAGGTTTAGGATTGGGGGCAGTCTTGCATCAAGGCAAACAACCAATTGCATTCTTTAGTAAGAAATTCTCCTTACGAATGCAAAAACAGAGTGCTTATGTTAGAGAAATGGTGGCTATTGTGGAGGCTGTTAAGAAATGGTGTCAATACTTGTTAAGAAGCCATTTTATTATTCGGACTGATCAAAAGAGTCTTCGTAAGCTTTGAATCAAGTTATTCAAACTCCAGAACAACAACAATACTTGGTTAAATTGCTGGATATGATTATGAGATCATCTATAAGCCAGGGGCTCAGAATGTGGTGGCAGATGCCCTTTCGAGGAGTTTCTCTAATGAATCTCAATGTTTTGCTTTATCTTTACTCTCTTTAGACTTTGTTACACTAATTAAAACAGAGTATCAAGAGAATAAAGAATGGAATCAATTGATATCTGATGTGCAGCAAGGGATAGTGGGACCTGTACCACTTTCTTATCGAGAGGGTCTATTATATTATGGCAATCAAATCTATATTCCTTCTCATTCTTCCATTATTAATTCTCTAATAATGGAATTCCATTCATCTCCAATTAGAGGACATTTGGGAGTTCTAAAGACAGTCAAGAGATTGGGTGCCTCTTTTTATTGGAAGGGAATGAAGAAGGATGTGGAAAACTTGGTGAAGCTTTGTCGTGTGTGTCAACAAGTCAAGTATTTGACCACATGCCCTGCAGGGTTGCTTCAACCGTTGCCCATTCCACAGAATTTTTTTGAGGTTGTACTGGTGGTGGTTGATCGTTTAACCAAGTACTGTCATTTTGGGTGTTTGTCTGCTCAATTTTCTGCCTTTACAGTGGCCAGATTATTTGTGGATATGGTGGTTAAATTGCATGGCATTCCTAAATCAATTGTCTCTGACAAGACAAAGTTTTTATGAGTAGGTTTTGGGGAGTAATTATTCAAGCTCAGTGGTACCATTTTGAAGATGAGTTCAGCATACCATCCCCAAACAAATGGTCAAACTGAGGTATTTAACAGATGTCTTGAACAATACCTCAGGTCGTTTGTTATGGATAAACCCAAACAATGGCCCAAGTTTTTACCATGGGCTGAATTTTCTTTCAATACTAGCTTTCACACAAGTGCTCAGATGACACCATTTCAAGCATTATATGGCAGGGAACCACCTACGTGCCTTCTTATATTTTGGGGACTAGTTCTAATGAAGCCGTGGATCATGAATTGAAGATTAGAGATGAGATTTTACGACAACTTCGCTCTCATTTATTGAAAGCTCAACAGCAAATGAAATCTCAAGCTGATAAGCAGAGGATTGATAAAGCTTTTGAAGTGGGGGATTGGGTATATGTTAAGCTTCAACCATATAGGCAAACATCTCTTGCCAATAGGTTATCTTATAAGCTTTCCAGACGTTATTTTGGGCCCTATCAAGTACTACAGAAGTTGGGCACAGTGGCTTTTAAATTGAATCTTCCTAGTACTTCTCGCATACACCCTGTCTTTCATGTATCTGTTCTTAAAAAAGCTGAAGGAAGAACAAGTACTGAGGTACCTCTTCCCTTACATTCATGGGATAATTTTCCTATTGTTCATCCTTTGGCTATTTTAGATTCAAGACGGGTTATCAACAGGGCCAGGAGTTTTTACAACTCTTAGTTCAATGGGAATCTCTACCACCCGAAGAAGCTACCTGGGTAGATTGGCAGGAGTTTAAGAGAGATTTCCCAGATTATCACCTTGAGAACAAGGTGTTTTTCCCTACCACGGAGCAAAGTGTTATGAACCAAAGTTCAAGAACACGAAAGAAGCCTTCTTATTTGAAGGATTACATCACTTAAAGAGGGTAACAGCATGCATGTAATAGAATACAATAGAACTTTGATACTTGTAACTAGATTCCATAGTGATATCAGTTCGGTAGTTTTAACCGAAAATTGTAACAGAATGCTTAACTGTACAACAACATGCTCAAGTGTAAAGAGAACATTATAAATGGGAAGAATAACAGTAAGGGGAGCATGTTTACCCCAAATAAGCACAAAGCTTTAAGGAGTTTTTCTGGAACTCGAATCCAGTTATCCGAAGGCTATCTTCTTCCTCGTGACAGAAAATAGAGATAGAGTTAGTAGCGTTACATAATACATAAAAGGGAAAGAATAGAAACATCAGATAAACAGTAAACCCTAGCAGATATTGTTACTCGAGAGCTAGGAGAAGAGATACCGTGAAGAGGATTCGAGAGAGTTGTGTGTTGCCAAACCCTAACGCAGAGTGTAGGTGAGTTTTAGTGGACCGGGCCCAGTGTAGGCTTAACATACTCATCTAAGTACTAACTACTTATATAGTTTAGCTTACTTATCTAAATATAATATGGCCCAGTTGAGTCATTTTAAATAACTATGATTTGTTATGTATCTAGTACATAATAATAGCAAGATTATGTAATAAATGGAAATAGAATATTAAGGGTGTGAAAATCGATTAGTAATCTCAGTAACTAGTATTAATTAATTAAGAGTTTGAGACCAACAAATTTGATTACTAATGGATCAGTTTGCTAAATATATAAACCAATTCAAACCTAAGTAGTTTGTCAGACAACTTAAATTAGTTTATGAACGTGTCTAGATTTCGATTATGATTCATTTGGCTTTTGGTATAGGGCGAAGCTTGATAAGATAGGTTAGAGCAAGGTCGATTCTAAATTGTTGAGAGTGCTTTAGAGAGACTTTGCTTATTTCTCATCTTGCTTTTGGAGAACTAATTATGAATGTTGGTGATAGTCTGTAGTTGACCTAACTAAACTACTAAAACTATTACTTTTGATGGACCCACGAGTCCTATGTTTTATTGGTTGGGCTGAGCCTCCTTGATGAGGCCTTTGGCCGTTTTTATAAACATGTTTATTTTAAAATGGGATAATATTAAAATGGTATCTGAACTTTCGCACAAAATTCAAACAGGTCATATCTAAACTTGGTTTTTTAATAATTTGGTACCTAAAGCAAGTTTTTATGTATATTTTTCCTACATGAAATATGATTTTAAATAATTTAGTACCTAAAGCAAGTTTTCACATACATTTTTCTTACCTAAAGCAAATTCAATCATGTAGGAAAGATATACGCAAAAGCTTCCTTTAGGCTAGATTGTTCAAAACCAAATTTCAAATACCTAATTGAACTTTTTGCAAAAGTTCAGATACCAAATTGTTTAAAACCAAACTTTAGATACCTCATTGAACTTTTTACAAAAGTTCATGTACCATTTTTGACATTAACATTTTTAAAAACTATATCTATTTTAGATAAATTTTACATATTTTGAAAACTTTCAAGTATGGAAAAACCAATGGAACTCTACCAAAACTTTTTTAAAATTAATCACGATTTTATAGACAAAATTTATTAGGAACTCTCTTAAATCAATGAAAGCCTTGCATATATTGCTTAAATGATATATCGACAAAACTAGTATGCCTATGCGCTCAAGACATGACAAAATATATGATTGTTCACTTGATCAATCCAAAGGTGGTAAAGAAGAAGAAGAAGAATCACTCAAGTGCTCAAGTTTATGTAAGTCATCACCTAGTCAAAAGGCTACAAGTGTTTTTGTCTACCTACAAATAAATTTCATGTGTTGTGTGATGTATCTTTCATTGAAAAACAATTTTGGTATTCAAGCAATTATATCTAAGGGGAAACTAAAAACAATGCAAGTTGGGACCCTTCTATGCCCCATCCTATGTGTAGCAACCCACCTCTCCTCATCTTACTCTTTAAGGTTTGTCAAGCCTGGATTTTTTGTTTCTAGTTAGATTCCTATCGATTTTGATCCATATCAAACTCCAACCCATTTGATACAGACCTTTTACTAGAATTTAAAAAAAATTCAATTTTATAATATTACGAGGAGTCGCCACCCAATTATAATCGGGAAAAAATTATAAGTTATGATTAATGGGCTGGTTGGTCCTAACTTTGCCATGGATCTGCGATAAAAACTATTTTGAAAAATCAGCTTTCAAAATATCAGAAATTCTTAAGTTCATGGGCTATCTTATTAAAACTAGTTACCACTTTAAAATTCTTAAATTTAAGGTTATCCTCATAATGCTCAAAAATTCATTACGTAATATTTACATTTAAGTCCATGACAAACTATATAGCATTTACAAGAAATGACAAAATCATTTTAATATTTACAGAGAATGTGATGGAACAAAAACAGGTTTTTTTTTAGATTTTATGTCACCCTGGAGGTGCATATGTTCTCGCTTGTTAGAATCAAACAATACGTAGTCCTTTTATAACAAAAAAAAAAAAAGTTAGTCTGTTGATTCTTTTTTATTTTTTAAACTCTTTCACTATAAGTTTATTAATTTTATTTACTCTTTGGGAAAAAAAAATAAGGTCCAAGTTTTCCTACTTCTAAATATCAAAAGTATCCTAAATCAGACAATTCTTATTTTTCAGGTTAAGGAAAGAGATTTTAGTACAAAGGAAGGACCTTTTCTAACTATTATTAGTTTCCTTTTTTCCCTTTTTTTTTTTTTTTTTTTTTTGCAATTTTTATGATTTTCGTTTTGATTTTCTTAAAAGAAAATAGAATAAAATAAAATAAGCTAGTGGATATTTCCAAGATTTGTGATGCATTACATGTTAGGATCGGATCATTTTGCACTTGTCCTTATTTAATTATTATATATAATATACAAAAGAAATGGCAAAAAGAAAAGAAAAGAAAAGAAGAAAAAAAATGTGGTTAAAAGCCTCTGACGAGCTCAATCTCATTAGTTTAACACCTCCATTCGTATAGATATGTTGTTACTTTTGGTTTTTTATATTATAGTTATTAGACCAGCTTTATTGAGGTACTTAGCTCGGATACCTATGCAAATGATTGTCTCCTATCATTGATAGATGATAAATCGATGTAATTAATGAAGCATTGTTACTCTTTGAAGCAACTTGTAGGCCTCTGAATTTTTCAATATTCTTAGAAAATAATCCTATAGCTAAATACTAAAACTAAAACCCTAAAACCAATCCAAGTTAAAACCAAACTATAAAAACTCTAAACAAGATCAAATACGAAATTTTATAGCCTTAAGAAAATGAGAACCTCTAAAAATAAAATGGAAAAATCAATAAACATTCGACCCAAAAACCGTATGCTAACCAATTCATCTATTTGATTTCAACACGAAAATTGAGACAGTATACCCAAGCAATATTCGATGAAAAAATTTTAAAACCTTAAACTCTTCAATCAATTTTAGAAACAAAAATTTAGATTACTACCGAAGGTCAAGCCAAGTCAACAGATAATCCTAAGACTCGACTACACAATCCCAAGAACTATTAAATATTAAATGAATCATAAAAATAAAGTAAAAACTTAAAATTTTTTAATCAAAAATATGATGTAGCCATAAACCTCTAGATGATGTAATCTTACAAATAAAACTTAAAAGCTAAAAGTCAAACCGGAACCCTAAAGTCAACCTAGAGCAATAATAAAGCTTAGTGAATCTAGATCCAGCAATCCTGCAATGCAAAACCCTAAAACAGTAAAAATAAGATAACCTTAGACTACAGTTCGAAATAATGTGATACGACCTAAAAAGATCAAATTCATCAAAAATGTCATCGTTCCGGACCCGAATGGGATCAGTTCTCGAAAAACATGTTTCGAGGCTTGGATAGTAAAAATATTTCAGAAATCAATATAGATTCGTAATTTCGTAAGGATTCATAAAATATCAGTTTCATAATTTTTTTAGTATTTAAAAATATCAAATATAGTATTTTTACGCATATTTTCTTTACTACCGATAATTTATTTATCTTGTTTACTATTCATTGTACTATTTTACTATTCATTATTATTCACCTATATTTACTCTTTCTTAGTACCTATTGTTACAATGTATACACATATTTCTTACATTTACATTATCAATACTATTTTTTACTTAACTTATTTTACACTTTACTTACTTTTCTTTACCAAAATTAATTTTTAATCATATTTTCTCTCTCCTTCTACTCATTGTTGTCCACTCTCTCTCTCTCTTCTATCTATTTTATTTTCTTTTTCAATTAATTTTAATTCACATAAATTTCCACTCTAAAACTCTATAAATACCCTCTCCCTCTTTCATTCTTTACACACTCTTTTCTCCTAACAAAACTCTTGCAAATTCAATTCTCAAACCTTCTCTCCTCTCCCATTCAAAATCGTAAGCTTCTTATTCCCAATGCCACATAATTTCAACAAAGTTTTCTTTCATCACTAACCATCTTCTATCACCATAAGCCTTAGGTAAATTTCTAAACCCCTCTTATTTTCATATTAACATAACATAATCATCTTGTTATTTGAATTTCTAAAACCCCATGAGCTTGTTGCTAGGGAAGAAATCATAAAAATAACAATTTTCTTATGTCTTGTTCAACACTATATCCATTTATTATTATTATTGTTATGTTGTTATTTCATTCATTTTTGTAAGCTCATGAATTTTTCATAACTCTTAGAAATAATTGTAGAGTTGAATATTGAAACCAAGACCCTGAAAACCAACATAAGTTAAAACCAAATTCTAAAAAAGGTCAAATACAAAATTTCATAATCTTAGGAAAAATAAAAAGGAAATTCAATAATCATTTTATTCAAAATCCGTACCTGAAACAATTCCACTATCTGAACCCTATCATGTAGATCAAGACGATATATCTAAATAATACCCAACGACAAAATATTAAAACTTAAGCCCTTCGGTGAATTTTAGAATAAAAAATTCCAACTACTACCAAAAGTCAAATCAAGTCAACATAAAATCTTAAGCTCGATTAAACAATTCTGAGAAACTATAAAATATTAAGTAAATCATAAAAATAAAGTAAAAACTTAATTTTTTAACCAAAAATATAAAACGGTTATAAATCCCAAAATTTTATAATCTTACAAGTAAATCTTAAAGCCAGAATTAAAATCGAATCCCTAAAAGTCAACTAAACTAACAAACCCTAGTGAAACTGGATTCGGCAGTCCCGCGCTCTAAGCCATAGAGTAATAAAATTGAGATAATCATATATTATAGTCCATATTAATATAGGGAAACCTAAGAAGATCAGATTCATCAAAAATTTGATCATTCTGAACTTGAAGGGGATCAGTTCTCGAAAAACGTGTCTCAGGGCTCTGTATAGTAAAAATATTCCAATAACACCGTTAGACTCATAGTAATATGAGGATTTCAAAAATATTAATGTTAGAATTTTTCGGTAACTAAATTATCAGATATCGCACTTTTACTAGTATTTTCTTTACTATAGGTATTAATTTGTCTTGTCTATTGTTCATGTCACTATTCACTCCTATTAATTACTATTCACATATCTTTACTTTTTCTCACTACCCACTCTTACTATATATATACCTAGACATCAACACAAATCAATTCCGAACCGAGAACCAACCTGACCCATCACCGGCGGTTCCTAAATCAAGAATCGTCCTGGGAATGACGAGTCTAAATCGGTATAGGATCCACCGGTTCTAACGATCCTTACGGTTCTATCCCTAAAAACCGAATGACCCCGTGGTTCTCCATCATAAAAATTATTAAAAAAGAAAGAAAAAAGGAAAAGAAATTATAAAAAAATTGTAATAATAAAACAAATATTTAAAACTAATTCGCATAAATAACAAAAAATTTATTTCCTATTCACAATATTTAATGTGTTATTATTAACAACACAAGTAATAAATACATTTGAAATCATATATTGTTAAATTTATGTAGACTCCTAACCTAAACTTTCTTTCTTAACAATGTGTGATTTATTTTTTTTGTTGGGAATTATTTATATCTTGAATATCTTATAGTGTCACATTGCTAATATAAGAACTCAAAAAGTGCAAGTGATTGTATATAAATAAATACATAATTATAGAATTTTTTTAACTAATGCTATGAATAATTATTGTTAGGCTTAATGTTATTTCAAGTTAAAAATTTATTTTGCATTTTTTCTTAGTTAAATTATGTAAATTATTTAATTGGTTTTTTATTTTTTTATTTCATGGTTCCTAGTTCCTCTAGAACCGGAATCGAATCATGGGAACCGGCGGTTTCTAAGAACCGAGAACCAAACCGACTCCCATGGATCTAGTTCCGGTTCCACCATTTTTGGAACCGGGAACGGCGATTCAGGTTCGGTTCCATACCCAAGCCGAACAGTGACAACATCTATATACATCTATTTCTTACATTTTTTATTTCCAATACAACTTTATATCACTCACATCTCATATCATAATCACTTTTCATTACAAAAATATAAATTAAATAATTTTCCCCCTTCCCCTTAATGGCCAATGCCCCTCTCTCTCTTGACTATCCTTTTTTTTTCATTTTATTTAATTACATCTAATTTTCCTCTATCTTTAACTATAAATACCCCCTCTCCCTCTTTTTTTTTTACATACTTCATTTTACATATCAAAACTCTCTCAAATTCTTTCCACAAATCCTATCTCTAAAATTTCATTCCCAACTCCCTCTTCTTCCCCCACCATCTGTCACGCCCCGATGGTACCTTAGTAGTAATAAACAAGCTATAGTTGAATATTATTACTAGTTTACCTTTAAAGAGTGACATAATTTCAAATAACAGGATCTTTTAGTTGCATTGATAAGAAAAAACAAATACATGTAAGATATAAACTAGTAAATAACTGTTACCAAGAGTAAAAGGTTTCATAAAGATATTACAGACCATATAGCTCTTCCTTAAATTTCCGAATACATAACCGATAAACCATTTACTAACTAATCTATACTAGGAATAATAGAAAACAACTTATCCCAAAGTGAACATAAGCTTCCAGCTTCTAAGCTCTTACTAGACCCATGTTCATGGATATAACTAACCATGGTCGTAGAGTAAACCTGAAAGGACTGTTGGAGTGTGAGCGAAACCATGGCTCAATGAATAACTAGAACTTACCACATATCAAGCAAGTTTATTAGCAATCATATGAAATGCAACAATCAAGCATATGCACAAATACAAGACTGGATAACCCAGAATCCAAATTAAAAGGAAGATTTACGCCCTCTCATTAAGATTGAAGGATCACATTACTATGGCCCACCTACCCAAGAGATACTAAGCATACAGGAAAACAACAATACTCACTTTAATTATCACTTTTAATTTATCGTATCTTTAACACTCATTTCAAATTTTCTGCCTTAGAATCCTCCACTAAGTGTTAGTCATTTCAAGCAATACCATAAGCAACGTCCTTCATTTACCATTTAGTTCCTATGGTATCAATAGAACAAAGGTAATCTTACGTAGGACTAATAGCCTCTTGGCCTAGAAATACCAAGCATTACTAGAGATCCGAAACATTAACACGTAGTAGGCTGCCACTTACTCAAATACTGTTCATGCAAATCGTGCAATGCATGTCCATTTTGTTTATGGAACCAATAGTTTTTAATCAGATTTAAGGTGACCAATCATTACTCGGACAAGCAGCATGCTATACAGGCAACCAATTCATATAGAATACCATTATCACTATTAATAAAGTAGCTTAGCAATCAACAATTCACAATTCATACAATTCCCAAAATCCATGCAGCAAAATCAATTTATTATCTTTCATTTAGATACTACTAAGCTACAAGCACAAACAATGTAATAAGACTGAATTACTCACCTGCTCATATTGGCTAGTCATAATAATCAACGGGAAAATCCTCATAAGTATCAAGATTACCTATTGAGATGAATAATATATTCATTAATGTCACATAAACTATATAATCAAACTTCCATGAGTGTCTGAGTGTCCCATATTGGTATTTGGTTTTCTTTCTATAATTATATTGGTCCTTTAATGGTCCTAAGATAACAATTATTTATTTTCATCATGTTTCTCTTGATCTTATTTGATATTATACATTTTTATTGGGTAGTTGCAGAATTTATATTTAGTAGATTAATATCTCATTATTACTGTTATTATCATTTTTATTTTTCTTTAGTTACTTTATTATAACAACTATTATTTATTTTATATTATTTAGTTTTATCATGTTTCTCTTAATCTATTATATATAATTATCTTGCCATTTCTAGGTATCACATTTAATCATAATTTCAACTTATTTAAATTTTCATTCTTATTTATAGACATATATTTATATGTCTAATAAACAAGTATTTAACAATTATCATAATTTTATTCTTATTTGTAAAATATACTAAGATTAGCAATAATGATATTAATAATAATATTAGCGATATCATCTTTTACAATAATAATAATAATAATAATAATATAGTAGTAGTAGTAGTAGTAGTAGTAGTAGTAGTAGTAGTAGTATAGTAGTAGTAGTAGTAGTAGTAGTAGTAGTAGTAACATAAATACTAATAATATTTTTATATCAATAATATTAATGTTAATACTCAAAGTAGTAGTAATATTAATAATAATAATTTTAATGATAATATCAATATTAATAATAATAATAATACTCATATTACTAGTAGTAACATAAACAACAACAACAACAACAACAACAAACAACAACAATAATAATAATAATATTCTGGAATAAACAAATTTGGTTTAAAAAAAATTTAGAGAATCTGCGAGGTACACGGCCAGGTACACGACCGTGTACCAGCCGTGTTCTTCTGGGTTTCAAACCCAGAATTGAAGCTGAGAGATACACAGGGAGTACATGACCCCATGTTTAAGCCGTGCTCTTCTACAGATGCCTTCCTCATGAGCCATTTGATCTGTTTTGCATGATTTTTCATGTCCAAGTTGTTTTTAATGTGTTCCTAAGTGTTTCTACATGTTATATATATACATAGATCATCATATAACATATCAACATGTAGCATAATCCTTGTTATACGAATATAAGAGTGTAACTAAGGTTTTCTTAAACTTACCTTGTTAAGACGAATTTATTGTTGTTAATTCTTTTCCCTAAGCTTGTTTCAACCCTAGGTGTATAGAAGTATAGATCATGTTTATATATTTAAACTACTTAAAATGAATTAACTTACATTGTTCTTCTTTTCCAAGCTTGTAGTTATATTTTAATGGAGTTTGATTCTTTTGTAGGAATTTGTTGGAGTTGTTTTTTGGGTGAATTTTGTTGCTAGTTTTTAGGGCGTTTGTGTGGCTACTTAGGGTTTGTTTTGTGTGTATAAAGAGCCTTGTTTGTATGTTCATTATGAAGCTTTATATGGTTACATATATAGAGAGAGAGAAGAAGAAGAAGAATGGTGGCACTTTTCATGGGAATTTCCATCGAGATTGCATGTGTTTGCTTTGTGCTTTTGCTGCATTTAATTAGTTTGCTTTGTTGGTTTATTTTCATTGGTTGGTTGTGTGTGTGTTTTGTTGACTTTTAAATGTAATAACTTGTGCAAATTGTTGAAGGATTTCGGCAGCAACATCTTCAAGAATATCTCTACCGTACAACTTCACCATTTACACCCAAATGAAATAAAAAATTATTATTATATTATTTAATTGAGTAATTATCAAATTTTAAGGTAGTTTATTAAGCTAAACGGGTACAAATATGTCAATTATTTTAAGATTTTTGTCTCTAAAAATTATATAGGGTTCTACAAATTTTCTAGATTGTTATTAAGTTCAACTTTAAGTTTAAAGTTTACGCGATTAATTATTTTTTGAGTTTTAGCTCTCATGATTAGGGTTTTATAAGCTTAATAAGCCAATTTTTATTTTAGGCTCTAATAGCTTATAAATACTCTAATTAAAACAATGGTGTAAACCAAATATTTATTTGGAGTCTGGATTATTAGTTATTGATTTGTTTATATTTTTGTAGTGTATTTACAATCTTAACGATTCACTCTAAAATTATCGTTTTCTAACTATAAGCGTTATTGGATATTTACTTTTTAATAAATTTGGAATTTTATTCAAATTATTCTTATAACTTGAGTTTTTGATACCTACTATGAAATCTTACTAGTAGTATTTAATACCATCTAGAAAGCTTTGTTTTAAGGTTTGAAATTTTACATAGGCTCACTACTACTCGTAGTTCTATTCTAGAGTCTTTGTTGAGTTCAACACTAATCATTTATTTTTCTTTTTTTTTTTCTATCTATTTCTATTTGTATGAAAATTTTCAGGTTTACACCATCATTAATCCCATACAACCAACAACAAATTCCTTCTTCCCCCATCTTTATCTAAACCTTAGGTAAAATTTCTCAATATTTCTCCTTCATGTCATATAACATTACATGACCATAGTGTGTGTTTCCTAAAATCATAATGTTAAGGAAGTAACAATATATTCATATTTTATTCTTTTTCATATCTAAACTTTCATTATGTTATTATGGTTATTATATTGTTATTATGTTGTTATTATTGCTCCTAGTCTAACTCTATATATATTACATATATATATATATATATTTCTTAGAGCATAAACTCACTAATCTAACATTTTACTAACATGCTCTTACTCTTATTATGCTTTTTTTCTTTTTGTACTATTCTTTTTTCTTTTTGGAACTAGTCTTTTCTTAGTTTCAGGATGCCTTGATGAAGCTAAGACTCCCAATACTTAACCTTATATACATATGCTTACTTGATTTTTATATTTCCTTTTTCCTTTATATGAGTTATTTTTGTCTTTAACATAACTGCATAATTATATTCTTGCATGACCATATTGTTGTTGTCTTAATAAAAATAAAAGATGAGTTGTTTCTTTAATAAAGAAAATAAGACTAAACTCTCTTTGAAAATAATTTTTTGTCAATTAGAGAAAAAAAAAATTTCCATCAAAGACATAGAGTTTTGTTCCAACAAATTCTTTTCAAAAGTTAGACAAGCCCATCATAAGTTTTAGTGATATTACTATGCTAAATTTAACAAAGTAACTTCATTACACAATCTCTTTCAAACCAACAAGATAAAAAAGTATTGTTTCAAATTTTAATGTTGATAATTCTTTGTATGTAAATTTTTCTTAAAAACTTATTTAAAATATTAACATCAGCACTTTAACCAGCACTTTAACAAGCACTAAGAACCAAACAACTTTTCTAAGTCAAGTTTAAAATCAACTCACTAGTTAAAAACACACTTAGAAATAAATAAATCGTTACAACTTAAGGAACTAAGTTTTAAGAAGCAAAATCCATTTCTTTTAAGAAACTAAGGAAATACAAAAAATAGTTATAATAATTAGACACTCACTTATAACAAACTAAAGATTTTCCAATAAAGATTCATGTGTCAAAAAATCATGAGTATAGAAAAGAATTATTATGCGAATAAAAATTTAGAACAAGCCAATCGTTTAATTTTCCTCATAAACAAAAACTTAAAATGTTTTTTTAGCAACTTAAAATAATTTTCCTCACAACTACATAAAGATTTATGTTTTGGAAAATAATTTGTTAAAAGAATTTAGTATGAAAATAAAATATTCATGAACTCAAAATAAAGATGAAATCATGATTAAGTGTCACATTTACAATATCAAAGAATTTAATTTTTTTTTAAAGAATCAAACTTAGGAAATTCTTTAAAAGATAACTACACTTGGGTTTTATGTCACAAATAAATAAAATCATGTTTTATAAAATAAATTGTTAAGTAATAATTTGTGAATAAATATAATACTTTTAAAAATTTTAAATACAAATGTTGAATTATCATTTTTCTTGTTAATCGAATCACATATTTATAAAATCACAATTTAAATCAAAACTCAAAAGATAACCCTTCACTAAATTCTATCTTTCACAATAATTGTTTATAAATTTTATTTTTAAGACAACATCACTAGAATCATGCATATAATATGGGTCTATATATATATATTAAAAGGATTTTTCAACTATATCAATATTTATGTGTTTGCTATGGAACTTTTGAGTGAAAAAAGAATTTAGAAAAGTTACAATTTGAAGTTGAAATTTTCGTGCCAAAGTTGTACCGACCCATTTTCGAACCCAAATGACTTCAAATGTTAAAAAGAACCTTAGAAATAGATAGATCTTTTTGAGTAGATAGAAAACGACATCTTGTATGAGAAATTTCGAGTTAAAATGAGCAAGTTATGGTCATTTTAAATTGGGATTTCACATATTCCAAATTTTGACCAAAAAACAAAATAGAATTAAAAAGTTTAAGTAGAACTTTTATAAAATACTCATCCCAAGTATTTCTTTTTTCTAAGTGACGAGGAATACAAGACTTCTCTTCTTGAGGATTGTTACGACTAAGAAGATTGTGATATGAATAGGTAAGTTTTCCCTCTAAATTTCGTTACATTGCTTGTATTTGTAGATAGTTGCACTAGATCTATAAGTATAAGATAAAATAGACATGTGTGGGGTATGGGTTTATATGTATATGTTTTTATGTATGTGTGACAATGGATACTAAGCATATCGGAACCCACAATTAGTTGTTTAAGTTGATCATTAACATTACCCGTTGCTTATTTGTGTACGATATTTATTTGATCGCCTTTAAGTATACCTTAATTATACTTAGATTTTTATATAAATTAAATGGATATGCATTGCATCCGTCAAGTCACATGTCAAAAGATGCTACTCCTACACGAAGAATTGGAAGGTCCGAGGCTAAGATAGCCCACGGCCATGCTCATTCTTAGGAAACTAAGATGCACCGAGGATACATTCCAAAGATAAGCTGTGTCGATCGATCGCTGAGGGTAAGGTGCACTCAAGGACTAGCAATAGAAGATAGTAAAGACCTTCATATACCATTCCCTAACCCTCGATACGGAGGGGTAAATCATTCTATATATGGTTTCCGAATAATCATATATATTTGTGTAACCATATGATTGTTGCATAACATATGTGTGAAAATAAATAAATTTGTTTGAAATCACGGTGCGAACAAAATGAAATATCTCACTAAGCTTGTTGTAAGTTTACACCTTCATAGGCTTTTGTTGAAACAAGTATACTTACAGTTACATTCGAGGATCAGAATAGTAAGGAAATCGATGGCAAATCTTTTAACTTTGTGGAGGAAGTGGTAACATAGGATGGATTTACTTTCATGTGAATTCTTCATGAGTTACATATGATATGTTTATATTTTGGAGATTAATAAGAAGTGTAATTATGTAGTCTTGAAGACATTAGCGGGGGTATACCCCTAAGAGTTGTAAATGACCTTATTCATGTTTCATGTCAAGTATTCCTCTTGCTTTGTTATTTAAATGTTGTCAAAATAAATTGCATTACTTTGATATGTTCCCTCTAATGTGTTGTACACCTTGTGCATGATATGAAAGCCTTTGCATGACTAAGAAAGTGATTCCTAGGTTTTGATATTACGTACGGCGGACTACCACGTTTAGGGTACCCTTTGGGGCATGACAATGTTACTAATCTAATGTATATATATGATATTAGAGCCTAAAGCTCACTAACTTAACTTTTACTTTATGCTTTTACTTTCTTGCGCTTTATTTATTCCGTGCAATTTATTATAACTAGTCGTTCAATCTTAGACTTATTCTTATCAAGTCAAAATAATTTTTCTTCTTTCTTTTTGGACTTGTCCATAATCTAAGTCCAGGGAGCCTTGATATAAATCTAAGAATCTCATGATTTTCTTATTTGTTTTCCTGTTTTTCTTAAAGGACTTGCTCATGTATAATTCTAGGAAGCCTTGATACAAGTTAATACTTTCCAATACTTGACCTTTACTTATGTGGATATTTAGTTTCTATGTCTTTTACTCTTTATGTGAATTATTTTTGTCATACTACATAACTACAAGTTCATATTCATGCATCATCATATTGTTATTGTTTTAATAAAATAAAAGGAGTTCTTTCTTTTATAAAGAAAATAAGACTAAACTCTCCATAAAAATAACTTTTGTCACTTAGTAAAAAAAAAATTGCATTTAAAAATTAAGATTTCGTTTCAACAACATTCTTTTCAAAAATTTAAATAAGTTCATCATAAATTTTTAGTGTTGATATTATGCGAAATTTCTCCAACACTTAATTATGTGATTCTACACTCTCTCTTTTAAAAAACACTAAAATAAATTTATTATTAAACTATAATGTTGATAATTCTTTGTTATGCAAACTTCTCTTAAAAACTTATTTATGAGATTATTTCCAACACTGTAATAAACACTAAGAACAAAACAAATTTTTCAAGTCAAGCTAAGATCAACTCGCTAGTTGAAATCTACTTAGAAATAAAATCGATATACAATTTAAGGAACCAAGTTTTAAGAATTAAATCCATTTTCTTTTTAGGAAGTTAAGAAAATATGAATAATAGTTATAATAAGTAGACACCCGCTTGTAATAACTAAAAATTTTTGTTTTCTTCTAACAACCCCCTAAAGGTTCATGTGTTAAAAAATTATGAATTAAGAAAGAAATATTATAGGTATAAAAGTTTAGAATAATTCATTCACTTAATTTTTCTCTAATGCTAAAACTTAAAAGATTTTTGTTATACAAATTAAAATGATTTTTCCTCACAACCACATAAAGATTCATGTTTTGAAAAATAATTAGTTAAAAGAAGATTGATATGAAAATAAAGTATTCATGAACTCAAGATAAATATAAAACCATGATTTTCTCTAAATTGAGTTTCATATTTACAAAATCTAAGGATTTAAGTTTTGTTTAAAAAGTCAAACTTAGGAAATTCTTTAAAGGGGAAACATACTTGGGTTTTATAAAATAAATTGCTAAATAAGAATCTTTGAACAAATATGAGACATTTAAAGGTTTTAAAATATATATATTGAATTATGATTTTCTTGTTGTTGAGTCACATATTTACAAAATGGAAATTTAATCACAAGTCAAAGGATGACTTTTCACAAAACTCTATCTTTCATAAAGATTATTTACAAATTTTATTTTTGAGACAACATCACTAGAATCATGCATATAATATAAGTCTATGTACATATTAAACAGATTTTTCAACTATATAAATATTTACATGTTTGTTATGGAATTTTTGGATGAAATAGAATTTAGAAAAATTACAATTTGAGGCTAGAATTTTTGTGTTAGAACTTTACCAACTTGTTTTCGAACCCAAATGATTTTAAATGTTCGAAATAACCTTAGAAATAGATAAATCTTTTTGAGTAGATGGAAAACGACATCTTATATGCGAAATTTCGAATTAAAATGAGCAATTTTATTGCCATTTTAAGTTAAAATTTCACATAATCCGAATTTTGACCGAAAAAACAAGATAGAATTAGAAAGTTTGAGTAGAACTTCTATAGAATACTCATTCTCGCTATTTCTTTTGTCTGGGTGACGAAGAATGTGAGACTTCCCTTCATAAGGAATACTACGACTAAGAAAATTGCAATATAAACAAGTAAGATTTCCCCTCTCGATTTCGTTACCTTACTTGTGCTTATAGGTAGTCGCACTAGATTTATAGGTACAAGATAAAATGAATATATATGGGGTAATGAGTTTGTATGTAAATGCCTCTATATATGTATGACAAGGAATACTAAGCATATTAAAACCAACAAATGATTGTTTAAGTACATTAATGATATTACCTGCTACTTATGCATGTATGATGCTTGTTTGATCACCCTCAAAGTATACTTTAATTACACGCGGTTTTAATATAAATTAAATTGTCACACATTGCATTCGTCGAACCACATGTCAAAAAGTGGTACTCCTACACGAAGAATCAGAATGGTTCGAGGCCAAGCTTACACTAAGAGGCTTGCAACCATGCTCATTCTTAAGGAACTAAGGCATACAGAAGAGACATCCCAAGGATGAGCCGTGCCAATCGATCACTGAGGATAGAGTATGCTTAGGGATTAGTAGTGAAGATCATGTAAACCTTTAAATACCATTCTCTAACCTCGATGCGAGGGGCGTAAATCTATTTTGCGTATGGTTTCTGGATACCCATACATAAATATTTTTATGATGTGGTTGTTGCATAGCATATACGTGAAAATTAATAAACTTGTTTGAAATCACGGTGTGAATAAAAGGAAATATCTTACTAAGCTCGTTGTAAGCTTACATCTACATAGATCTTTGTTGAAACAGGTGTACTTGTGTCTCTATTCGAAGATCAGGACATTAAAGAAATCATTGATGGATTCTTGAACTCTTATGGCAGCAGTGAGAATGCAGATGAATTCACTTTCTTTCTTAGCAATATATGTTATGTTAATATTTTGGAGATTTCTAGGAGATGCATTTATGTGGTCTTGAGGACATTAGTGAGAGTATGCCCTTTAAGAGTTTTAATTGACCTTATTTATGTTAATAATAAGAATTTTTATTTCCTTGTTACTTTAATTGTTATCAATATAATTTGTGCTACTCTGAATCATTCCCTTAGTTGTGATGTACGCCTTATGCACAACATAGAAGTCTTTGCGTGACTAAAGTAGCCATTCTTAGGCTTTAATATTATGTACAGTGAACTGTCATGTTTAGAGTACCTCTCAGGGCATAATACAACTCATTTCTACTTAACTTTTTCTGACTTTCATCAAATTATGGGACCCTAAAAATGTATTTTAATAAAAATATGGCCATTTTGGCCGAAATAAAAAATTTGGACTTTCTAACTAAAATTATTTTGTGGTAATGAAATTTAGTTGTTCTAACCATTGCAATGAAAAATATTTTTATATATAATTTCTTCATCTATAAATATATAAAAATTTACAAGATTTTTACGATTAAATTTCACTATAATTTCTTACCATTCCAAAAATCTCTCCATTCACAAATTGTGCTTATACATGGACCTAAATAATTCTCAAATTTTGCCACATGTGTTAATGAGAATAAATTATGCACCTATTTTTAATGAATTAAAAGAGAAAGAAATCGAAACAACAAAGTAGACGCAAAAAAGAAAAACAATGTTGGAAGCAAATCGAATTGGAAAAGCCAATGATAATTATCGATACATCGTTAATGGATAAAAGAGATGTGCATAGAGATCATTAAAACAAGAAGATATCATTAGTTTCGTCTATGGCAGTGGTTTTGGGTCCACGGTCTTGACCGTGGTTGGTCTGTTTTTTTTTTTTTTTTTTTTTTTTGTCCAACAAGAAGTAAACTTGCAACCCACCTTCTATTAGTCATAACTTTTGGCATATGATTAGAATCCTTATTATTATATGTTCAAATGAATGCCATTCAGAGAACTACATTAGCTGCAAGAGTTTACCTTATAATTGCCAATTTAAGGTCTAAAAGACATCGTTTGAGGCCTCAAATCAACATTTTAATTATTTTCCCATATTTCTTTAGGATTTTTTCATGGTAAATATCATTTAGGACCCACTAGTCATCAAATTGTTCTTAGGTATATAGTAAATAAATTATTACTATATGCAAATAAAAAATTGTTATTATTAATCTTAATATTTTTTTTTTCAATTTATTTCCATATTTATTTAACATAGTGAGAAAAATATCAAAAGTATTATCTAAAATAACTTGCGACCCACAAAAAAGTATTAAAAATTATAAAGAAACTTTACTTCAATAACTCACGAATAAAGTGTAGAATTGCTTAGAAATGAGCGTTGCTTAGAAAGGAGGGTTGCTTGAGAAGCTGACATAGTATGTTAAGTAACTCTTTAATCAATTTATGGATAAAGGTGATCTTATGTACTAACATAACAAAACAAATATAAATATTTAAGTAGATAACTCAGCTAGACAAAGATAGGAGTGCGAATGTGAATCTTACGGGATGCGGAGTAGGTTTTAGTCTAGTTCTAGTAGGTCCAACGAATTGTGGGTTGGTGGAGAGCTGGACGACTAGCAGTGCTTGAACTTGTGTTTTCGATAGCATTTGGGAGAATAAGAACTATGGCCTCACCAAATTGGTTATGCTAGAGACTCCAGTAGTATTGAATTTGACTGAAAGCGGCCACAAAGTGGTAGTTCAACAAGTGGCAAGGGGCAGCTCAGTTAGTAGATGTTTAGGCTCAAATCGTCTATGCTTCTGCTAGTGTTGGATAGCTCCCAACCTGTAAATCAAAAGCTCGTACCATCAACAATCATTCAGTAATTGCCATTTACTCGAATTTCACCTATGCAGCTAGAAATCAAAGAAATTTTCTTCGAGATCCTAGCTTCTAAGGATTATTTAGATTCGAGCTTTTGGTGTAGTTTATGTGTGTTTGCCTGTTGTGGATGTCCCAAAAGCTTAATCACAACCACTATTTATAATAATATGCATACATTCTAAATCGGGAAGGTTTCAAGGGATCAAAGACTGCATCTTTGTTTAATCGATAATTCATTCAAATTTATGGTGGTTTGGTCTCATTTGGATGGGAATCAACTCAAAAATGTGTCGAGGTTTCATTAAAGAGGAAGTCTAATGGAGATAATCGTTTCAATCTTTAATATCATGGATGGATTTTTGCTGAAACTTGCTCTTGGAAAGGGATGCCCAATATATATTTGAATCTTCACATATCAATTTAGGCATACTCTTCTTATTAGTTTGACCAAATTTATTCCCATATATCATCTGTGTTGCACCCTTGATTCATTCTCATAATTGTTTTGTTAGAATCTGGTCAAAAAGTTGAACATATTTTCATATTAATGTTACTTGAATTACTTCCCTATTTAGATCAAATTTCCTATTCAATTAGGATTCCTATTTAATATTGAATAAATCTAAGTCATTAATTTTGATATATGATGGACATACCATATTTAAAGTTGTTTTATATAAATTGGTCATCTCTCTACTTATTAGGGTAAGCAGTTAGCAGAATTTGGCTATCCATCAAGCCATCTGCTTCAATAAGAGGGTTAAAGGAGAGAAATCAGTTTCATAAAATATTGAGAAGAAGAAAGCTATATGTCATGTCGAATTCTGCATCAAGTAAGTACCTTATTTTTATACGTAACAAATTATTTATTCAAAATCCTATATTATAATGACGTTTATTACTATTAAGAATTAAATTTTACATGTAGTATCAGAGCATGTGTGATGAATAAATAAATTTGTTCGAAGTTATGATCGTATACTATGATTTATGATTGTTATTATGTTTATAATAAATTAAATAATAAATTAAAATAAAGTACATGCTATAATGTTTCGTAGCCAAATTACAGTTGGTTGGTTGTATGATTATACTTATGTTAGATATTAATCTTGATTGCCGCCGTTTATGTTGTTTTGACCGAATGAATATTGGATGATGGGCACATGTTAGTTTTCAATTTCATAAGAATAGGCATCATGTTTTGTACTTTTTTTTGGAATTGTTTATGAAAAATTACCATTTGATCCACGATGTTTTGATTATGGATAAATTGATTCTTAAAGTTTTGATTTCTTATGTTTTGATTATATTAATGATATTTTGACCTAAATCAAAATTTTAATTCAAAATTCCTCCTTTGGGATATTGAGATTATTTTTATATGACATTAAAATTAAGATTAATTTGTTAGTCGGTGGCCAAATTAATTTTGAATGTGCAGTCATATAATTTAATAAATTTTATGGAATGATGTTATGATGATTTATTGGTTAATAGAAATTAAGGATTTTACCTAAAGATAAATTGATATTCTATAACTAATAAACATAAAGGAGGAAATTAATATACTTTTGTCATATATATATATATATGGTTATTCAAAGATGCTATATGTATTTGATGAGGTTTATTTAATTTCCTTATAAAGTTTAAATGGCATTCCAATTATGTTGATGATGATGGTGATATACATATTTTTTTGTGTTTGCCCAAAGGAGACCTACAAAATATTTTATGTGTTTGATTATTTGCATATATTAATTTAGTAAGAATTTATGTATTTGCAGTTGCTTCCCTACATTCGCATGCTAATGTTGTTACTATCTTTAACGCTTTAAGTTTCTCTAAATAGCGTGAGCAAGTCAGTTTCCATTTAGGTGTATTGGATCTTGACTTGGCACTTTTGGATGAAAATCCTGCTAACATTACTGATACGAGCAATGAGGCTAAGAAATTGAAACATAAGGCATGAGACAAGTCTAACAAATCAATATTATGATATACATTTTATAAATTAAGGTTTATAATGTTAATTAAAATTATGGATTATAATAATTGTGGAAGATTATGATTAATTGGATTGAAAATTATGATGTGGGTTTTTAGGTTTGTGAAGATTATGATGTGATTTGATTATGGATTTTGGTGATTATCTTATTTATGATGGTTTTGATCCTTTAGAAGTGAATTATGTTTATGTTTTTTGGGTTTTACATTAAGTTCGTTTTTCCCAAATAAAAAGAATTTTTAAAAAATTGAATTTATGTTTTGGCCATTAACTATAATAAATCAAGAAATCAAGAAAGTTAATACACATCATATGCATGTTTTGTTATTAATATAAACATTATGCTTTGTCCTTAAGTATGATTATTGTGTTTTATGTTTTATTTCATGATATTGTGTTTGTTTTATGATATTACAAATATCATGACTTATTTGTAATGAATTTTATGAATTATAATGATGATGATATTTTAATAATATGACATTAAGTTAATATTAATTTGTTAGTCACCAAAGTGACCAATTTATTAAATATATATAGTCATATAATTTGTAAATAATATCTTGCAATGCCTATTAAATAAGGTTTATTAATTGATAGAAATTAAGGATTTATCCAAAGGTAAGTCGATCTTCTGTAATTAATAAACACAAAGGAGGGAAAATTAGCATTCACTCATCTAGTACATATATGTATCCAACAATACTATATGTATTCAAGATGGTGTGTGTTTCATTACTTCATTAAATTCTATTGGCATTTAGTTATAATGATGATGATATATGTTGTTGTGCAATAATATATTTATGTGCTTCTTGTTTGAATTTGTTAATTAGTGACTATTCGCATATTTGCAGTTGTCAATCTTTACTCTCAAGCTTCTTCTATTATTTTGTTCAGTGGCTTAAATTTCTCTTAATGAAAGGAACAAGTCACTGTCCACTTAGGTGCATTGCATCTTGACTTAGTCTTATTAAAGGAAAGGCCTACTAGCCTTACTGAAAATAGTATAGAGGCTCAAAAGGCATACCATAAGGCATGGGCAAGGTCTAACAGATTAAGTTTAAACTTCATGCAAATGACAATTGCCAGCAACATTAAGTCTATTCCAACAACTGAAAATCATAATGCTAAATTTTTTTATGCTTAGGGAAGATAAATTTTGTTTCGTTGATAAGTCATTTGTAGGGACACTTATAGCTGAACTCAAGACCATGAAGTTTGATGAATCAAAGAGTATGCAGCAACATGTCCTTGATAAGACTGATATTGCAGCGAAACTTAAGACCCTAAGAATGGTTGTGGAGGACTCCTTCCTAGTGCAATTCATCATTAATTCACTACCTACTAAATATGAACCGTTTCATATGAACTATAACATGATGAAGGATAAGTGGAATGTCAATGAACTATCCAATATGTTTATTCAGGAGGAAACAAGATTAAAGAAACATGGAGTTCATTCTAGTTAGGAGTATAATGAGTAATGCTTCATTACCCAAATCCTTGTGGATGAATGCACTTAAGACCACAGTGTATTTATTGAATAGGATTCCTAGTAAAGTAGTTCCTAAAACTCCTTTTGCGTTATGGACTAGAAGAAAACTTAGTTTAAGACACCTGCATGTTTAGAGGATATTTAGCAGAAGCACAAGTATATAATCCACATGAAAAGAAATTGGATTCTCATACTATTAGTGGTTGCTTTATTGGTTACCCAGAGAAATCCAAAGGGTATAAGTTTTACTGTCTAAACCATAGATCTAGAATTGTTGAGACAGGCAATACCAAGTTCATTGAAAATGATGAAGTTAGTGGGAGTGCTAGCAAACAATTTGTGGATATTAATGAAATAAAGTTAACATTCCATCACTTATAAATGTTCCTATAGCCACAGTTGTTCTAAATACTATTCCAGGAATGTAAAAACAAAATGATGGTGAACAATATTTGAATGAAGAAGCACCTCATGAAGAACCTAACTTAAAACTGGTTGAAATAATACCCCACATGGAATAGCCTTAAATAAACCTATAGGGGTTAGAAAGCCAGCTATTTCTGATGATTGCATGATTTATTTACAAGAGTCAGACTTTGATAGTGGCATTGATAAAGATCATAATTCATTTTCACAAGCCATTAATAGTGATGAGTCTGATAAGTGGATTGATGCTATGAAAGATAAGTTGAAGTCAATGGCTGAAAACAATACCTTGCATCTTGTCAAATTGCTAAAAGGTTCTAAATAAGTTGGGTGTAAATGGTTCTTTAAGATTAAACACAACTCGAAGGGCAATATCAAACGATATGAAGCTAGACTTGTTGCCAAAGTTTATATTCAAAAAGATGGCATTGATTATAAAGAGACTTTTTCACTTGTTTCAAAGAAAGATTCATTAAAAATCATTATAGCTTTGTAGCTTAGTGTGATTTGAAGTTACATCAAATGGATGTGAAAACCATCTTTCTTAGTGGGGATCTATAGAAGGAAGTTTATATGGATCAACCTAAAGGATTTTCCATAAAAGGAAAGGATCACTAGATGTGTAAACTTAAGAAATCAATATATAGACTTAAACAAGCTTCCAAGCAATGGTATCTTGAGTTTAATGATATCATCACATCTTTTGGTTTCCAAGAAAACATTGTTGATATATGCATTTATCGAAAGATTAGTGGGAGTAAGTTTATATCAGGCTCTGTATGTTGATGATATCTTACTTTATGCTAATAATTTAGGTATTGTATGAGATTAAAGGTTTCTCTCTAAGAATTTGGAAATGAAAGATATGGGAGAGGCATAGATCACAAGGATTGTTAAGATTGTCTCAATAAGGTTATATCGAAAAAATTCTTGAGAGATTCAATATGAACAAATGTTTAGCAAGTGTTGTCTCATTACAGAAAGGGATAAGTTTAGTCTCATGCAATATCCAAAAAATGATGTGGAATGTAAGCAAATGGAATCTATTCCATATGCCTCTGTTGTGGGTAGTCTAATGTATCTGCAAACATATATGAGACTTGATGTTAGCTTTACAATTAGAATGCTGGGGCAATATCAAAGTAATCCTGTAATGGTCACTAGAAAAGCTGCAAAGGAAGTAATGAGATATCTTCCACGGACTAAAGATTATATGCTGACATTTAGGATTTGATCAGTTAAAAGTGATTGTATATTCAGATTAAGATTTTGTGGATGTCTTGACAGTAGAAATTCAACGTTTGGTTACTTATTCCTATTAACGAAAGGAGCAAACTCATGGAAAAAGTGCTATACAATCTATCATTGTTGCATCTACTATGGAGGTAGAATTTGTAGCATGTTATGAAGCTACAATTCATGCATTATCACTACGGAACTTTGTTTTAGGACTTAGGGTTGTCAACACCATTATCAAGCCACTAAAAATTCATTATGATAATTTTGCAGCCGACAAATGTTCTAGAGGTGCTAAGCATATGGAATTAAAGTATTTTGCTGTTAAATAGGAAGTTCATAAACATAGAGTGTGTATTAAACATATTAGAATGGATCTCATGATTAATGATTCATCAACTAAAAGATTTACAACCAAAGACATTTAAAGAGTATGTACATAGAATGGATCTTGGTTGTACTGATGATTGATTATGATGATGTTAGCACACTCATGAGCTCAATAATGATATGTTTCTGATTTTATCGATTATTGCTTGTTCCTTATATTTGTAAACACCTGATATTTGAACAAGAAATTAATGTGTCTTTAACACAATTATGTGGACATTATGTTATTTATATAACTTATGTAACCTAACATGATAAGTTGCTAGTATGGTAGTATATGGAAGAAAGTATGAAAATTGAAAGTGTATGACCATCATAACTCTTACTATGTGATATATTTTATTAAAGTCAATTATGATGAAAGAATGGTATTATAAGATTTACTTATGCGTGCCTAATGTTATACTATTAAATATTATGAACTGTTGACTAAGTGGGAGAATGTTAGAATGTGGTCCGAAAGTTGACCATATTTTAATATTAATGCTAATTGATTTACTTTCCTATTTAATATAATTTTTCTATTCAATTAAGATTCCTATTTCATAGTGAATAAATCTAAGCCATTAATTCTAGTATATGATGGACGTACCGTATTTAAATTTGTTCTATATAAATTGGTTCTCTCTCCACCTATTAGGGTAAGCAATTAACAAAATTTGGCTAAAAGGGTTAAGGGAGAGAAATCGGTTTCATAAAAGATAGAGAAGAAGAAAGCTCTTTGTCACGTCAAATTCCGCATCAAGTAAATACCTTATGTTTATATGTAACAAATTATTTATTCAAGATCCTATGTCATAATAATGTTTATGAATATTAAGAATTAAATTTTACATGTTTCTTCAAAATAATGAAGAACTTCATATCAAAAAAGGGAAAAAATCAGCTCATTTGAACAAGAAAACAATGTAGCTTATTGCACTAAAGCTTGCGATGTAGAGGAAGGAGAAGATCTAGCCAGCCACGTGCCACCAAGCACATGATGCGTAGAGTTGTGCATGCGAAGCGGGTTATGCGAGCCAACCCGTATAACCAGCAAAAAAATGACGATTCAGCTAAATAAACCATTTAATGTGCACGCTAACTCACTACAGCCGGGTTGGCTTGTGAACCCATACTTAAAAAACATATAAAAAAATGAAAGAAATATAAATCTTATAAAAAGAAAACCTAATAGATTACCATCTTTATTTCCTCTTTACTTCACTTTTCTATTATTTAGTTGTTGAATATTGATTATATAATTTTTATGGGAGTGATGTTTTAAACTTTCAACTTTTATGTTTATTGTATCCTTAATCATTTTATCAATACTTTTTCTTTTATATTTATTAGATATTTAGATGCATCTATTTAAAATAAGTAACAAAATATCAATTGATAATTTTCATGATTTATTTTTCATTGCCATGCCAAAGAAAAAAATTGGAATGAATTCTAACTTTTATTAGTTAAAATAAATTCTTTTATGTTGAAATAAAAATTTTCAAAATATAAGTTTTTTATACACGATAATCATCGATGATTAGTATATAGGTAATCGGTAAGGTAAAAAGAAATATATTCTATATTTACATTATTAAAAATTTGAATTTGAATTCTTATAAATTGTTTAATTAAAAAGATATATTATCGCGTTTGCTGGCCAGCCCGCATAACCCACCAACTTGCACAGGGCAAATAGGTTAAAAATTTTAGCCCACATTACCCGTAGGCTAACGAAGGAAGGGGCAGGCTAACCCGCATAACCCGTTTGCATAGCTCTATTGAAACGCACTAGACAACATGTGCAACACACATGCTTAAGGAAAAGGCATCATGCATGCCTGCCAAACATGGGATTCAATCCTGGGAATGTAACCTAACAAGTCGTTATAGGATACCTAACCCATCTAACCTACTAAAAACCTTATGAGTTTTGACCTTATAGGGTTATGGTATGGTTTTGGGAAAAAATTTTATGACCTTATAGAGTCATGAGTTGAGTTCGAGTTGTAGTTATGACCCCATGGGTCGACCTGACCTGCTAAAATTACTAAAAATAAAATACAATTCTATAACATCAAAACTTGGAAATGTCCATTTTTTTTTTATTTTATAACTCTATGATTGAATCATCATTTTTTTTATCCAATTAAGAGTGTCATGATTTCTTATGACTAACAAGTAGAGGCAACATTCGCATTTATGTATTTAATGTAAATTCTGCTATGTTGTGTTGTAAATTGATTACCATACATTGAAAAGCATTTGTCTAGCCTACTAACTCTTTTTTTTTTTTATGTGGAGCTTTACTATCAAATGAAAAGAAACTGAAATAAATGAGGAAAATGAAGAATATATCATAAAGCCAAGTAGACAAATGGTAAATAAAAAGAATGAAAAAGGAAAAAAAGAAAAAAGTGTAAAGGCAAAATCAAGTCAATGGGGTAGGGCGGCGTGGGTTGGGATCATGACCCCATAGGGACAGGTTTGTATGTTGCACATAAAATTCTAGAGGGTCACGGATCGGGTTTAGGTGACCCTACAAGAAAATAGGTCGAGTTCAGGTTTTATAAGACCCATCCCGGTTATATCCCTATTCAACCCCATATATCTCACATGCGTTGGCCATCACACTAGCCTCATTCATTTTTTTTTTATTTCTCTTTTTTGTATTTTATATACATATATTTAAATTTTTTAATTAAAAGTAAGCCTATATTATATTATTCAAAAAAAAATCAGGAAAAATGGAGTCTCTACAAGGTCAAAACATAAACTCCTTTTTTTTTTTCATTTTAGACTTTCATACAATATCTGGAAAAAAAAAAAAAAGAAAAACATTATTTGTTTTTATCTTTAGATGCTAAGAAGAAAGTCCATGTGTATCTAGTACTAAATAATAGCCTTATATCCTAATAACATCCAATTCTAATCTCATCCTGGAAATACATTCTCCACGTTGCAATGGCCCTAGTGGTCGTATTATTATAATAACCTAAAAAAAATATTCACAATACTCTTGTTATAAAAGACTGCTTAAAAAGAGAAATAATTTTTTTTTTATAAAAAAAAGGCAATTTTAATTGTCTATATTGGTGATACAATTCTTTCAGGTAATGAAGAACTAAAAATAGAAGCGTTGAAGGCAGCAATTGGTTTGAATTTCAAGTCAAAGAGCTGAGAAATTCGAAACATTTTTATGGCAATAGGCACTAAGGAACAAATATCTCAAAAAAAGCACATAGCTGACATACTCAAAGAGACTGCAATGCTGGGGCATGAGCCCGCCAGTACTTCCACTTCAGTTTAACTGGAAGAAGAATGTAGATGATTGATGATTCTATAAGATGGTAAAGGACCGTATCCAAGACTCCTAGGAAGACTAGCCTATCTATCTGTGATTCTTTTTGTCATTTTCCCCCCCTGCAATATTTTATAAAAAGCAGGATGATACACAAACAATTGAAACAGAAACACGCATTTCATTGCATTCATTATGGCTATTCCGATCAAAGTTGTTATACCATGACAAAAGAATGCAGGAATTTCAGACCACATAACAAGGATTGAAGATTTCTTATTCTCCCAAGCGGTGAGAATAAGAAATTTCCTCTGGCTCCAACCTCTACTAATCAAGAGCATAACACATGGGAATCAAAACAAGCTTACTTATATTTGACAGAAACGAATCATAAGACAGGCATGTAGCTGCCACAATATAACACCCAAACTGCATTGTATGTCCATGCAGATCTTCCTCGGGAAATATTGAAAATATTGGACAATAATGTTAAACAGCAACTCGTAAATTGATCTCTTCCATCAAATAGCAATATGATGATACCCGGCACAAAAACTAACAAGCAAGAAGCTCCAACATAACAAGGATAAAAGTTGCTAATAAAAAAGACAAACAAAAACTACACAAACTAACTTAATCTCTAACAATGAGAAACCGGTATGCCCCAGAACAAACCTAGATCATAGATCAAAGAGTGCTAAAGTGAACGACAGATGCCAGCATCAGTGGTGCTGCTACTCACTAGTCTCTTAAACTGCAAGTTTCCTCAATTCAGCAGCTCCATGCGCAAAGTGGCATCTGTCCCCAAACGTGCAAGAGCCTTTAGCAAAATTCTCACACAACTTGGTCTTGTAGTTGTTGCCATGAGAAACAGGGCCTCCATGCGTCCCATGGCCTTTCGCATGACCATGCTGTTGTGCACCAATGTTCACAATGAGCTCTCTCACCATCGCACTTGCCTGATTGATCTGTTCCAATGTTCCCTCCAATTCAATATTCTTGAGATTGGGATCTGACTCATGCTCACGGATAGAGAGCTTGGCTCCAGTCTGACGACAGATCTGTTTCGAATGTACCCCACCCTTACCAATAATAGCCCCAGCAAGAGAAGCATCAACACTGATTTTTGTCGAGGATGAGACCCCAAAGCTAGATGCAGGACCTGGCAGAGGAAGTGGTGGCTCCATGCGCCCACCCAGACGACCTGGAATAGGCCCCATGGCCCTGGGATCGTCAAAAGATGGAACAATGGGTTTGCCAAGCTCCCACTCACCATGAGCAAAATTGCACTTGTCACCAAATTTGCAACCTTCAGCCGTATTGTATTTGTTGCACATGCGAGTCTTGACTGCAGCCTGAGACGATCCATTTGGCATGGAAGGTGGAGCAGCCATACGGGAAGCAGGTGGGGCAGCAGGTGTCAGGTTCATCATCTGGGCAACAGCATTATAACCACCAGGCACATAATGCAGGAAGTGACAGCCCTCACCAAAGGGACAGCCAGATGTGCTGCAATAATGAAAGCCAATTGTAACCTCAAATGAGCATTCAAATTTACGCAGACACTACAGCTGACAAGATACATCTACACACTACATTAGATGAAAACTAAGCAAACAAGATGATCACTAACAACGCTTGGATAGGGGGTCTACAAATAGCAAATTTCCATTCTCATATCTGTGAGTCCAAATATTCTATATATATAAGACCTTCCATACTTCCAAAAGAGCAACACTAAATTAAATTGTATCATAATAACGATAAAATGTATATATGTATATATTTGGATAAAGTACAGAAACAATAATATGAACCAAGCTTCTTTCAAACAAGTCAACAGGCTTCCAACTAGTGGCTCAGACTAATATAAGCATTTTCTTTACACAACAGTTCCTCAACTGCAATGGCAACAGAAGAGGGTGTTTACACAACTTCGGCTGCAAAACAACTAGCAAACTACTCTTTTAACACTTCTAAGTAGTAACTAAAATCAACCATAAACACAATACAATATAAAAAGTTTCTGATTTATTTCTCTAAATTTTTCCGCTTCATGAAGCGAATGGTAATAGGTTAAAGGCATGCAATCAACCAGTAAGACCTGTTGAAAGAGACGACTTTGATTTTACAACTTCAGAAAAAGTAGATCAGGAAAAGGGTAAACAGTCAAAAGCAATGTCGCTTAAAGCAGAAGCTATTAAATTTTCCGCACAAGTTTTTTAACTTTTTTCTTAGCAGATAAGTGAACGCCTACAAGTAGCCACAACATCATTCTGGAATGGCTTAAGCATGATGCTACATCACAATTTAATGAAATATCCTGCTGTCTAAAGGTATATATAGTATACTAAAAACATAAAACATGTAGTCCTCCACTCTCAGCACTTGACAGCAGATTACTCCTTTTAAAAATTATGCATAAACCTGCAATATAGGAATACTATCAAGTAACACCCTCTTCAGTCTAACCAGGTGTTCATTAACTACCTTAATATTCTAGATCAGTAAGCTCTAACAATCTCTCCTTTTTTCCTTCATTATCATTTGGAAAACCAACAATATAATTCCACTAGGCTTAGATGGTCAACCAGTTTCAGTAAGAGCATATGACATTTCCACAAACAAAATTGACTTTGCCAAGGCAAAGTTAAACCATAGAGAGAACATCATAACTGACAATCTCAGCCTAGCTCCACTTGAGGACTGCAGAGAAACCAAATCATTAATAATGAATGGAAAACCTCAACAGATTCTCATATGGTAAATAGTGCTAAGTAATTGTAACAGCTTCTAGCTTCTAACCTCACTATAATTGTGAAAAGGTGGGTAAATTTCGGTACAAAGAAAACCAATCAAAGTCGGTTTAGTTGAAGTTCAGCTCGTAGTCAAGCACAATAAATGCGGCATCCTCTGATTTTTGGAGGTGAAATCTGATATGGCAACAGTCATGGATATAAAATCTATTCATGCATGCTACCTAAGATCTAATCTTCAGGGCTGATGCTCACTATTTGCTCACAGGTGATGGAATCAACACATGCCCACACAAAAGCTCAGGGTGATGCTTGAGTGAATATCATAACAGGTATTTCACTGATTGTAAGGATATATCAAAGTCAAAGTAAAGGCCAATCCATCATTTCCTTCTCTATGAACATTACAACTTCCTCTTCTCATATTTTGCACCAAGCGCAAGCTCTAAAGACAATTGTAAATGCAAACTGTGGACACACCTTCAAGATTACCAACAGACAAGAATCTTGGGGCTAACATAGCATCCATTTAAGGATATAACAGATTATTGCTGAGGGCAAAACTGTGTGATTACCTCTACAGGGTCCAAAAGGGTTGGACTTCTCTTTTGGGCTGGTTGAGGGGTTTTGGGGTGAGTTGGTGGCTATTAAGGATAATTGAAGCTTCTTAGCTACTCCATGCTCTTTCAAGAGCCTAGATTTAGTACCTATGCTCTACCTATCAAGGTAATGTTCCTTGCATCTCTCAATCAGGTTTTCTGCTGTGTGTTTTCTTCTCGACCCTCTATAGCAAATGCTTGAGTTTTCTAGATACAATCACTTTCTCCAAATATGACTTCCATTGCTACTGCTTTGCTTACCCTCTCTAAACATAGAAGGTTAATAATCCAGTTTTCTTAACATCCATTGACCATTCCCCTTTGAAAGTTTTCCCCCTTTTTTTCAGTGTTTTGGGGGGTGGAGGGGCAGGGAGTGTTGCATGTTTTGTTGGTAAGATCATTCAAAGTAATTCTCGTGAACCAGGCTGGACAAGGTTTCAAAGGTTAAAAAGTGATCTCTGAGCAGCTCCTACATCAGAGAACAACCCACCCTCAAACCAACCAAATATACATACCATACAAAAAGTACTTCTGACAATAGAAGATGTTCCTCGCTGTAAATCTTAACTTTACCCAAATTTCAATGCATCAGTACCCTTTTGCAATTTATGTTACTCCTTTTGAGGTGAAAACATATCTTCTTATGTTGCTTAACCATATTCTTCCAATACTTGGTTTTTATCATCACCAATACAATACTGCCTAGTAGCTACACATTATGCTTTCTCAATTCTGCATAATTCTTTTCAGTTAAACAATTCTACATAATTTATATGTCTGCTATATAGAATAAATAAACTCAATATACAGGCTCTAGAATGTTCACTATTGTTTATGATGTGACATGCTGGACCCACAGGTTTCAGAGTATATATTCTAAGACAAATCAGGCATGAAAACGCCCATATATTCTCTTGAACCTCATTCGAAGATATAGAATTAATTAAAGAAAATGTAGATATCACCCAATACATCAAGAACTCCACAACTCTCCTTTTAAAACTATAAGAAGTATATTCAGAGAAGTAACAGTAAACAAAAACAATCATTCAAAAAAAAAAATCAAACTAGGCAATTTTAAATAGATGTACCACAACCATATGCATGACACTCAAAAAGCTTCAAGGACAAATATGTCTTCCAGTTCTATAACCATGGCAACGAATTAAGGAAGACAGTTCTGAACTTGAAGACATTCCAGACAAGATTCTTGAACTTGAAAACAGTCTTAGAGGCAGTGTTTCTAGATCTATCCACATAGATTTTTTGTAGGACCAAAGGAATGACTGCCAGACTTTCCAATGGAAAAACAAAATTGCTTTTCATTTGAATTCAGAATCAACACTCCCCACAAGAAAGTTGGAACTAAACTTTTAAACCCTAAAACTATGACCAAAAGCCTTAGAAATACCACTGAACACTAAACTAATTACAAATTATGTAACTGTACCTTTAAACAAGCTGTTGAAATATGGATAAAATACTAACATTACCCTTATTATGTAAAGTCATAGCTTGATAAAGAATAGAATTCCACTTAATACAGCACACTGCAGAGAACTGCAAAGTTTAAATCTTCTTACATCACCTCATTAGGATATAACTTACCGATAGGAGAGTTGTTAAATAGCTGTTATATTCACTTTAAGCAACTTAATGTGAAATTAAATCTTACATTATCGTATAGAAAGGAATTACTAACAAAATTTTACATATATATCCAAACAACTTCCTCGTTGCATATATACGAAGCCATATGTTGCAAATGTTCCTCATTCTGAACTGATAAAGCAATAACTCCATTATATAGCATTTGATTACTGGTTAAAGAAGAGCACGATATGTACCTGTGTAACAGCTTACAAGCACCCTTGATTAGTTTAATCTCACAATTTCATCTTCACATAATAGTAATTTAAAATCTTATAAGCACTTACAAGAGTTATTACAATAACCAACATTTTTGTGAAGTTAATTAGATAGGAAAAGATGTTAACCTGAAAAACTTTGTGCATGGCTTCGATTTGGTTCCTACACCAGTTGATAAAGACTCCAATTCTGTTGCGAAACATTATTATTTCTTCTCAGTGAAAATTCTTGACGATTATTAATTAATTATTGATAATGTATAATTATTATGAAATGCCAGATAGAATATTCTTAACTGATGAAACCACAAATGAAATCACTTCCTGTTGCCAAATTAAAACTAAAAGTTTATAGAGCACTGTCAATTGAATTTTGGACTTCATTATGGTCACTCATTTCATCATAAGAGCATAAGTAGTTTAAAATTTTGGCCTAGATATACTTTCTTTTAATTTGTGCCAAAAGAACTTATAAAATTTGTTTCAGAATCTTATCTTCATTAACAATTTTTACAGGAACTCCTATTATTTGGTCATTCAATTTTACCTTTTCTTTCAGGTAATGTGGAACCTTCACATTGTCATAGATGCCTCAACATCTCATTCAGCATATCAAAATTTAAGTGCTATTTAACACAGCATGCATTAAAAGCAATCATCTTGTGATTCTTATAATTTCCATTGTTTCAGTTACAAGGCAAAAGATCCAGAAATGACTCCATAAAAGATAAACAAGTTGAAGGAAAATTTTCCAGTTCTTAACAGTAGAATTACCCCAAAAATTTTAAAGGATAAATTCTATAGAGATAAGAGATATTAAAAAAGGGGGAAAAAATAAAAAGAAAAACCACCAAACCACATGTAATATCACACATAACAAGTAATTCCACAGAAAGGACAGATTTTACATCGCATAAAATTGATTTCGCGTGCCATATTTAAACATCATACATAATAAATCTACAGTTTCGAGGCAACAGTCATATCAAAGAGATAATTTTCAACGTTACGATGTTTATAAATTAAATTCAATCACTTAAGGTGAAATTTTACGGACACAAAGAAAGTAAGGAACTATATAAGTTCCAATCACGAACTGATCTATCCTATATTAAGGCTAACCCTAGTTCTCTATAACAAGTAAAAAGTAACACAAGCTCTCACCAATACGTGATAGCTAAGAAAAGCTATTCGGGTATACGATTAAGCGATAGAAACCGACATAACAAACCCAAAAAACGCTCTATAGCATAAAATAACAGAATCTCACAGTAATAACTTCAATACAACACAACCTTAAGTTTCCACACAAGCATATAAGATGCAAATCCAGAGTACAAAACATTAATGTAAATGCCACAAAAAGGTTGAAAGTACCTTGCTTGTGCTTCTTAAAGCCTCCATTAGCTGTGAAACCGAAATCGGACCTTCTCTTTCTGGTATCCATATTCCTCAACAAAACGTAGATCGAGATCCAATCAAGAAAATACGAACACCGAATAAAGAATGAAGACGGGGAAAGCAAAAAAACCCTAAATTTTGAAGTGCGTTCGTAAACCCTAGGAACAGGGAAACAAAATTTTGAGAGCGAGAAAGAGAGGGTGGAGAGAGAGAGAGGGGCCAAGAGGCGAAGAGTCGAGAGACAGAGATCACGAGATGCGAGCGAAATTGAGATTTTTATATTTATGGAATAAAGTGAAATACATATATGTATATGTATATGTATATAGTATACTATAAAAGGCGAGGTCTGGGACTGTTTCTTCTAAATTAGGGTTTCGAATTTTTTAAGGGACAATAAAGGGCCCAAGTGGCGGCGTCTGGATTTGAAATTGGGAGGTGAAAAGGAAAAATCACGTGCTGCTCTTCGATTAGGTAATGACGTGTGTCGATAGTTATCTCAGCTTCTGTAATTTCTCATCTTGTAGTTAGAATTAATATTCTCATCATTTGAATTCAGAATTAATGTTCTCATCATTTGAATTCATTATATGGCAATTAAAACTTGAATAAAAATTATTCTCATATGCTTAAGACACTTATTATATCTAAATTGTAGTATCTTCTTTTAGCCCAATAAGATATACTAGATAAAAATATTATAATTCTTACACCTCAATATCTATAATTATAACTATTCATCAAACCAAACTAAAGCAAACTTTGAATCGGAATGAACTTAATCACAAATGACGATGCTTTTATATTTTAGTTTAATTTACAATTTAATTTAGGGAATTCCAAATAGTTCATGGCTCAATTCAATTTAAATCAAATGGAACCGGATTGCTTGAACTTGAATGGAATTACTTTAAATAGAAAATTAAAAATTATGCGGTGTTTTTTAGTTTCAAACTTATTGACATTTCATTAAATCATATTTATCTTTTCTTTTTTGTTTTCTTTCATCTCACTCTCAACTTTTTTAGTCTCTTTTTTTTTTTTTAAACATAATCCTAATCTCTTGTCTCTCAAACAGATTTGCATGCCTTTACTATTACTCAAGACGCAATGTTACCATGATACAATGTTATACAATTTCCATGGGTGAACGAGTAACCAAATATAACTTGATAACATAAATGATATAATCTTTCTCCAAAATTTAACATGCACTCTAAAATAATTACACAATATCCCATTAGTCATTTATCAATACAATATACAAATTCACATACAATGATCATCTCACTAATTGTCTAATTATACAACAATTTATTATAATACTATCATCATTGATCATACAACTAATCATCTCACTTCCCATTTCATCAAAATTAGATAATTAATCTTCACCATATGATAACTTATTAGAATTTAGTCTCTAATTTCATGATTTCAACAATTACTTATCATGGTCCATGATTCCATATAATAGGTCATGTGCTCCAATTAATTTCTCCTTTATATGAATTATTATTTAATAATTAAGCCATCATCACTCATGATTCAAAATAGACTATAAAGCAAATAATTCAATCAAGATGTCATTAATTCATCAATTCAACCAATTATAGTCTAAAATTAACAATTTATCCATTTTCTACACATGGGGCTATTTTTCCCTTACTCATTACATTATAATCTACCAAAACCAATATCAATTTGGCCTAAGCAATTCCATTCAAATAAGGCTATAATTTTAATAATATAATACAATTTGTCATTTGATACCATTTCCACAAGTCTCATCTTCCATATTCCATTTATATTTATCAATTACTTTATGAATCGTCACCTAATTGTCAAATTCCTCATCATTTACCAGTTTGTTAGATTTTAAACACCCATTCCTTCTCTCATTCAGTACATGCCATAATAACACCAATATCCAATATATATTTCATCAATTTTCTACTCACAATCACCAAGTAACAACATAATCCATTCCAAAACTCATTATTCTTCAAGAATTCACGCATACAACAGCTGAATCATCAATTTTATTAGGGGAATAAACATTTCCAGTAGTTCATCATCAAAATAATTTAGTTTATATGCCACCTAATTAGGTACTCCAAATATTTACCCAAGTACCCAGATTAATTTTTGTACTTAAATGCTCATTAAACTCTTGACAACACTCTTTAAGTTTGAGGTCTTATCTTAACATGATATTGAATGAATTTAAGAGTCTTTCTCCTCTTATAATGCTTCTTCATTCTTCTCATTTCCTAATGTAAAATATATATTCAAAGCTAATTAGTGTTAATCTCTCATTAAGCTAGCTTAATTAGTGCCAAAAAGATTATTAAATTTTAATTTACTTTATTTGATATTATTTAATTATTTTTGAAGTTCCAAAAATATAGGTTCTTAGTTTGGGGCAAAGTTAGAAATTTGGAAAAAAAAATTGACCATTTGAGCTCATACGTGACTTCAATTAGCTTTAATTGATTTCAAATGATTTTTATATCTTATGATTAATGTCTAGATCATTTTACGTGAATTATGATATCTTGGTGTGTTGGTATTGTGGAAATAAACCACTTTCATATGAGTATCTTAATGGTTTGATTGTAGAGACCAAATCTTAAAATAATTTCTTTTCTAAATTCCCTTTCTAGCTACAATCTAAGAGACAAGCACACATATCGAAATACATAAAAAGCAAATATAGGTCGTATTCCTCGGGGAACTTAACAATTTCTCCTACTTTCCATTTTTCTATTATCTAGTCTATGAAAGTAAGGAATTCAATTAACTAATCTAAAACTACAACTAAGTTACAAAGATTCACAACATGGTTTTGCACAAATTCAGTTTAATCCCAAATCACAAAGTGCTTAGATCATACTTCACCATTAGGTTTTATCATGTAACTCAATAAAATCTCAATAAGTTTTGTATTGATTTCTTGAACTGCGAATTCTCAAAGATATGTTGAAGTCTCTCTCAAGATCATCAACTTGTAACCTAATTTTATCAATTGGAATATCTTCCTAATCAATAGTAACTTAGAATTGCATTAGGAACCAGAATTCATTAGATCAATTAATCAATTGTAGAAGGATTTTGCTACTTTATCTCTAAAGTTGTGAGCAATCCACATCAATAGCATAGATCTATTCATCAAAATCATTTATAAATCTATGTTAACAAAATCAGACATGAATACATATCATACACTATACAAATTCAAGATCTAATCAAGAAACCAATACTAATTCAATTAAAGCACAATAGAGTTACATGATTTCAACCTAAAAATCCATAAGATCTAAGTTAATTCAATTACTCCTCCCATTGATTGAGCAAAATAATTTAACAATTCGAAGAAGTAAATGAAGATCATGATAGAATAAAGCCTATTAAAGTTGTGATTCTTTGTAATTGGAAATCAATAAGGTGCAATGAGCGATCTCCTTCATGATTCAATTGTGAATCCCAAAAGCAAAGACAAAATCTGTAGAAACCTACATAATTCTCTAAAATTCTATATCCTTAATCTAAAGTACTATCTAGGTGTCCATCTCTGTACATTTGTACCTCTCTCTACCAAGAGATTCACGAAAACAAATATTTATTACAAAGGACACTAACATGGCAAAAAGGTATAAAAATAACATAATTTATGTCATAAGTCTAAGAAATACCCTACTACGTGGCTACATCTTGCAAAGCGCCTTCAACTACGATGACAACTTTGATAAAGCACATATGTGTCTAAAAATGTGTGATCAACTATGATGAATTCTGCAATTGTAATCCTACTGCTCATGCGACAGCAATGAAAATAACGTTTTCAATTTTGAAAATGATCACCTTCTAAAGCATGCCCGCCTCTAAAGTGATGTTGCATCCTGGAACATAACGCATGAAATTGGGTAACGCCATTTCACACAGCTACGTCTTTAGCCACATGATCACCTGTGTATTAATTTTCATCAATTGCACCCACGCCTAAGATCATGTAGTCATCTTTGAGATAATATTCTCTAATACATCCTTAGACACTGCTACCTTTTATGCATGATCGCCTTGTTTTGCTTGTTTTTGTTTATATTTTGCTATTCTTTGTCATTTCAAGCTTTGTCACCTAAGAACAAATAATGAAGCATTAATACTAAGTTTATAGGATTTTTGATAAAACAAATGCAAATTCAAATAAGAATATCCTTAAATAAATAGAGTAATTTAATCATATTACTTAAACCATATTTTTATGATTCATCCCCCTGGATTAACCTACCCAAGATGAGCAATCATGTGGAAAAGCAATGGGTGAATTAAGTTGTAGTCATGATGATTTAGTTGGTAAGTGTAGGTGAATAAGATGAATCTCAATAGCAACACGATTGAAGTAAATTTTAATAAGAACAAAGGTGCTTAAAGGAAAACATACTTATGAACTTTAGTTCTTAAGATACAGAATTGCTTCATAAAGAGATAGGAGTTTATGAAGATGAGGAGAATGGAGAGGTTGACCACCAAATAGCTACGATTTAGACCCTTTCTAACTTATGATGTGGAGTTTCAAACGAGGATTTTGAGTTAGATTGCCCAGAGTTTCTTGAATGCATAAATGAGTCTAAACATGTATACATTTTAAAAATGTCCCATCATGTTGAACTCACATTAGAAAGTTTGGTACATGTTAAGAGGCAACTGGATCATTATCTGCCAAGATTAGAGTCAACATTATATTGTTCAGAATTATGAGATCAGGACATGTTTCCACTGAATCCTAGTAGATAGGCTAATCGTCAAGCTAATTACACTAAACAAAGTATTTCATGGAAGGTAACACATGGTTAAGTTATTTAGGTAAATTTTGATTTTCTTTTACCATCATATGTCTTTAAGCGGTGTTGTAAGGTCTTAGACTTCATCTATAAAGGAAACATCAATTACACAAAGATTAGAGAGAATTAAAGCTTCACTAAAGCTTGAAGTGTAGGGAAAGAAGTCTACAAAGTTCAACATGAATAGAGTATACAACTTATGTGCATACTCATGCAATGCACTGAAGCAATTTAGAACCATTGCGTATGTTTTTTAGCAGTACATAACCCCTAAACACGAGCTGTGTTTATCCATGCAAAAAAACGAATCAAACACAATATCACTTTCTTACTTGTGTCCATACTTGTGCATGACTTATTTCCTTCACTTATGTAAAAATCCTTGCTAAAACTACATGACCCACTTCTCTACCTGTATACATTCACAAGTCCAAACACACTCAATCACTTTATTGTGCACTTACGAACACGTTATTTTCGTGAAGATATCTCCCCCATCCTCGATTAAAGTGACTATAAGGTACACCTCTTCTCATCTTTATTTTTATATTATTTTGCATTCCAGCCACGTTGTACACAATTTTTTCATATGCACACTTCAAGATTGTTGGTATATGTCATCTTGAATGGTTGTAATTCTGGGATATTTCATCAATGTAGTTCCTAGTTTTGACACCTACATCTTCCATGCCCTATTTCTTTCATAAAAAATCATGCATGTGGCACATTACAGTTTTTGAATTGAAAATTGGGGCTTTTGATTTTCGTCGGTTGCTAGTGCTTCTTTAGTAAATTCTAGGGTACATAGTATGTGATTCATATGTGATTATTCACTTCTCATGCTCAGTTTCTCAATTATGGAGAGATGGGAAAAGTTAGGGTATCAAATTAAAAATTTGGGCTTTTGTGCTTTTTGGTCGAAATGGATTAAATCAATCATGTTTTGATGCTTGAAATTGTCTAAAATATCAATTGATCACTTCAACATAACCATGTAAATGAGTTACAAATAACTTTGACATTTTCCATTTGTATAGCATGATCAACACATATCTTATTAAGGTAGGAGTAGTGTTAGTACTCCACCTAAAGCATTAGGCCATTAATCTTTGAGACAAGCGCATCCATTGTCGCACTTACATTTCTAGATTAGTGAAGAATCTGGGCTACTTTCCTCACATCGATTTGAATGATATACTAGGTGAGTTTGTTTCTCTTATTGATGGATGTTTCACAAAGTGGGTATTAGTGAAGAACCCCATGGCTACACCTGCCTGTTCTTCAATGGCTTCTTCATCTGCTCCTCTTAATATTTCCCAATGAAAGGGAGAACTGATTGTTGAAAAGAAGAAGAATAAGAAGTTCAGAAAGTATGTTGTTGATGCTTTCAAGGAAATAGTCAAGTGCCTTTAGCTAGGTTAAGTGGACTTACTAGATTATTCCACTTCTTCTAAGAGTGGAAGACATTCCACAGTTGGTGGTAGCCAACGAGATCCTGATATGAATAAATCCAAGGCATTAGTAGAGGAAAAAAGTTCAGATAAGGATTTAGCCTCAAAAAAAGATATTAGTTGAGGGTAGTAAGGAAGTCAGGAGTGATGCCATAGAAGGGGATGCTAATGACAAAGAAGGAGAAGATGATGATGAGAATGATGACTAATAGTGCTACTGATTTTTCTTACTCTTCTTTTTTTTTTTTTTCTTTCCTTTTATAGAGACTATCTTGGAATTTTGGCTGATGTACTCTTGAGATAGCTTGATTTAAGCTAAGACTCTTTTGCAAATGGGTTGTATACGATTAGACTATGATAAGCTAACTTCTTATTTTTCTTTCACTTTTTCTTTTTATTTTAGTATGTTTTTCAAGTTTATGTGTTTTTCATGTTTATTCTTAGTTGAGATATGCACTTGAGCATTTAAGAGTTACTATTTACCTCTATTATATATATGCACCTATTGTTCCTTTGAAAATAAATGATTGGGGTTGCTCAAATATCAAATACGGGTTCCACATGCAATGCCTCTGAAAAGTCACTTAGGAGAGAAGGCTTCTCTATACCTTTACCAACTCACCTAAGAGAAAAGGCTTCTCTACAACAACTTGGGGATTTAGGGTTTCAAATTGCATGATTTATAGTTAGGCTTCTTTTCACTCTTACCCTTAGGTCAAACATTTAGGATTAAGGTTTTCATCGTCACATTCTTCTATTTGCTCTCTCTTCGCTTCATAATATGTGTAGCTGCTAAATATGTTAAACATAGCTACTTTAAACCTATCCTTCCTTTTTTTTAATTTTTTTTTTATCAATGTTAGGTAGCCATGGTGTAATTTCCAAAAAAGAGAGAAGAAACAATTTTCTAATGGCTATAGGATATATGTTAATTTCAATGCGTACAAATGGAACTAACAGTATCATACCATGTATGAACAGCATGCAAAAAAGACTTTATTGATCGACAGTCCAGGTACATTTTGAGAATATTCAAGTACCTTTATGGCATCAATTCTAATAGCTTTGATCTCTAGAGTACTTATATAGTACCGAACACACACTTGCATTTAATAATCTCATTCGATAAAATATGAATTACATTAGATGATCCAAACTTGAGCTGAACTACCATTAGACCAACTTTAACCTAAACAATTGAAAAATTGAGTCTAATTAACTCCATCGATTGAAGAGGGTTTGATTTATCTAAAATAATCTGAGCAAAAATTCACATCAACTCATCACTGAATGATTGAACTAATTATAGAAATTAATATAAAAAGTATTTTGATAGCATAATTACAGTTAGGTTTAGATTTAAGGCATTCACTAACTTACAAGATCAATCTAAAATAATAATAATAATAAAAAGTTTATAATCATAGAATTTTCCTCGTTTTCCAATTTCACTTAATTACCATCTATATCACAATTATGAGATGGACAATAGAATCTTATCAATTAATAAGAATCCTCGTCAATTTTATCAATACATGGTTAGGTAGGCATGGATCAAATTGGTTCAACATTTCAATAATTTGTGGTTTTTTTTTTTTTTCTAAACTAAACCATATGGTTTATATTAGAAAATTTTTCAAACCATTAGATAACATTTTGGTTTTATTCAGATTACGGATTAAATAACATTTTGTTAATTAGTATATAAATTGTATAACGTGTAATCTCATATGAAGGGTATTGAATTCAATTTATAATAAAAATTATTGAATTATAAAAGAAGTAAATTAAGTTAATGTTAATACAATTAGAAAATTTTCAAATGTTCATTAACATCTAAATTTATCCATAAAGTTAACATGTAACATATGTTTTGAGTCATCCTCTTTATATAACTTGTAAATTATAGATATAAAAGTTAAATAACCATATATTTTTATTAAAAAAATGTAAATCAAAGCATATATTCAATACCATGTTTTATCATAAGAAATTTTTTAATCATGAGGAAAATTTATTATATTTTTATAAATTGTAATGGTTCAATTTTACATATTAATTCGATTTATCCCTTCAAATCAAGTATAAATGGACAAATTGATCTAATTTGAAAATTTTCTAAGCTAAATTGCCCAAAAAAACTGTACCTATAATTCGAATTTGTTTGATTTAATAATTAGTTCCACTTTGTTGATTTTTTTTTCTGAAGGTCATTAATACAAAACCTAATCAAGGCCATAGTACTTAGAGCAAGGCACATATGGACCGTGGCCTAGCTTGTCAACCTGCTTAAAAAAGTTGATTGCAGCCAAAAAATTCTGGCCAGTTTATCTCAAGGGCTAAAGCGGGTCGGGTCGGGTCGGACCAACTTACCCAGGGGCTAAGAAAAAAAAAAAGAGAAGTTTAAAAACAAGAATTATATAATAACATATTGATGATTATTTACGTATGTCATGAAAGAAGATAGATTAATACATGTATCACAAGTATTATAATATTTTTTAAAAATATATATTAATTGATTTAAATATAATATGATATTCAATAAATCATTTTTAAAACTTGTTTTTATATATAAATAATCAAAATAGCAATAAAATTAGTCATTAATATATAAAAAAATCTTAAAATATATAAATATTTTAATTTTCACATAAATTAACATAAAAATTAAAAATTAAAAATTAAAAAAGTTAATTTTGGCCCGCATGCCAAAAGTATATATGCATCAAACACCAATGGTTCTATTGACTAAAACTTGAGCCGGATACACTACTGTTGCCTCTATAATTGAAGCGAAAGCTACAATTTTGATGTTTTTAATATTTATATTATTATTTTATCTACTAATTATAATTGAAAATAACTATCATCCTTTTTCTAAATGGTAACCACTCCCTCCATAATTTTTTTTTCTTTTTCTAAATAATAGCTACTCCCTCCGGTTTTATCCTTTATGACGACCAATTAATCAATTTTTTCGCTTTCACAAATTTGCATTAGAATTCAGATTAAAAAATTGAAAAATCATACCATAGACTTTCTATTAAACCCAACCTGAAATCTGCATATAATTTTCTATTAAATATTTTTAATATTTTACAATGAAAAAATTCAAAATTATTTTGTAATTGATTTTTTATATTTTGATATATTATTAAATTTACACACAATGCTAATTACCATTAAATAACCAAGAAAATTATTGTTATGAAAAAAATTAATTCATGATTGCAATTTTATCTTTTTATTTTGAATACGATAGCACCACGACCAGCTTTCTCAAATGAAATAAGGAAATAAGAATTCCTTTATATTATGATTTCATATGGTTTTAGGAAAAGAATTGTTATTCTTTAAAAAAAATAAGAAAAAGAATAAAGATTTTTTATCTATTTAATATTATATCTTTATATAAAATATTTTACAAAACAAATTAAAAAAAAAAAAAAACATAACCACTCCACGTAAATAAATATGAATATTAATTCCATTCTATCAGCATGATTCGATACCGCCATGCCAGTTCAATCCTCTTAAATAAGCCCCAGCCCCGCCTCCCACCACCCGCAACTTCCAAAAAGAAGAAGAAGATGATGACGACCGACGACGATGATGATATCTCTTAACCCAGTGTGATTGGGTTCCCCAAAAAATTAAAAAAAAAAAAAAAAAAACCTTGATCTAAATAATGGGGCAAAAACCCGCTGTCCTACCTGAAGGAAAAGTGCGACCCTCAGGAACCCAAACCCAACCTGGCTGTTGTATTTGTCTGTCCATCAAAAAAGATCAGATCCTTCCCAGAAAATATTGAAAACATGAATATTAATACTAAGCAGCAACTCGTATATTAATCTCCACATCAAAAGTAGCAAACAAGGAGCTCCAACATAACAGGAGGGGAAAGGGGCAAAAAAAAAAAACGGGGGGGGGGCACTACAATATCAAAATTACAGACTTCCGTCTCTAACAATGTAAAATCAGTACGTCGCACAGCACACCTAAAGCAACGACAAAGCTTCTGCTAGGCTAACAACAGATGCTAGCATATATGGTGCTACCATTTTCGTAAAATCTCTAAACTGCAAGTTTTCTCAATTCAGCAGCTCCATGTGCGAAGTGGCATCTGTCCCCAAACGTGCAAGATCCCTTGGTAAAATTCTCACACAACTTCGTCTTGAAATTGTTGCCATGAGGAGCAGAAGCTCCATGCGTCCCATGGCTTTTTGCATGACCATGCTGTTGTGCACCAATGTTCACAATGAGCTCTCTCACCATCGCACTTGCCTGGTTGATTTGCTCCAATGTTCCCTCAAGTTCAATATTCTTGAGATTGGGATCACACTCGTGCTCACGAATGGAGAGCTTGGCTCCAGTTTGACGACAAATCTGTTTTGAGTGCACCCCACCCTTCCCAATAATAGCCCCAGCAAGGGAAGCATCAACACTGATTTTTGTTGAGGACGAGGCACCAAAGCTAGAAGCAGGACCTGGCAGAGGCGGTGGTGGTTCCATGCGCCTACCCATTCGACCTGGAACAGGTCCCAAGGCCCTGGGATCATCAAAAGATGGGACAATAGGTTTGCCAAGTTCCCACTCACCATGAGCAAAGTTGCACTTGTCACCAAATTTGCAACCTTCAGCTGAATTATACTTGTTGCACATGCGGGTCTTGACTGCAGGCTGAGATGATCCATTAGGCATTGGGGGTGGAGCAGCAGCCATGCTGCGAGAAGCAGGTTGGGTGGCAGGTGTCAGGTTCATCATCTGGGCCACAGCATTGTAACCACCAGGAACATAATGCAAGAAATGGCAGCCCTCACCAAATGGACAGCCAGCGGTGCTGCCATAATGAAAAACAATTGTGACCTCACATAAACGTTCAAATACATACTCAAACAGCAGCTGAGGAAGTATGATACAACTAAAACTACATTATCCAAAAACTACATGATCACTACCAACACTAGATCAGGGAGTCTCAACAATAGAGCATATTTCCACTTTTTCAAAGCATATAGTCCATCCAAATTTCAAGACCAAATAAAATACCTTCCATGCTTCCAAAAAAGCAACACTAAAATGGAACTGTCACAGGGACGAAGATAATTAACCAGGTTTCTTTCAAGCAAGTGGACAGGCTTCCAACTAGTGGCTCTACAATAAGGTTTTTTTGTCCACACATATTTTTTTCAACTACAATTCAAAGTGTTTATGATAACTTCAACCATTGCTTACTGTTCCCACTAGAAATCAGCTTGTCATTAACAGAATACCTACCACCAAGCAACCCTAAGACTACTACCATAATCAACCCATCATGCAAAGCATCATTAAGTGAACAGCAACAAAAGCCTAAACCAAAAGAATTTTAAGTTTACAGCTTCAGATAAATTAGACCAAGAAAAAAACAGACAACCAAATGCAATGTTATGGAAGGTATTAAATAAGCAACACATAACATCTTTCCAAAATAAATAAAGATCACCTTTATATTACAGTTTTAATGAAATTAAATCCTGCTTTCTAAAAGTGTGTATGTTTTACTTGGAACCTATAGTCTTGCACTCACCACTAGACAGCTAATTACTCCAAAATATTATGTAGGAAGCTAGAATATATAGGTAACCAATTCAGCATTGGACGCTAACTGCAAATTCCAAGTCTAGATATCTTCATCAGTTGGCTTCAACATAATTTCCATGTTTGGATAATCAACAATATGATTCCACTTGGCTTATGTAGGTCAAGAAATAACAAAAGCATATCACAATTCTGCAAAGGAAATTGATCTCCCCAAGGCAGGTCAAGCCATAGAGAAAACATCATAATTGACAATATAACTAAATTAACTAATTAATCTCCAATTATACCAGACTAGCTCCACTAAAAGACTCAACAAACAAGGTCAGCAATAATGAAGAGACTGCATCACAACAGATACCTGTATGGTTGACAATCCAGACAAATATCAACCGAAAAAGCTTCTGACCTCTCACTATCACTGTGCAAAGTTGGATAAATTAAATACAAACGAAGCTGGCCACAGTGGGTCAGTTCACAATCATCTCATATTCAAGTACATTAACAGTGATTTCAAATTGTTGGAACAGATGGCTCCAATATGATTACTCATCATGAATGTATAATCCACTCATGCCAGCTAAGATTTAACCTTCAGGGCTGATGCTCCCTACTTGCACACAATTCATGTACAGGTATACCAATTAATACATGCCCAACTGAAATCTCAAGACGACATTCTTATGAGTCCTAGCCAAAGCAAAGGCCCTTTACCATTCAATTTCCTTCTAAATAATTTTAACACCACTCGAAAGTCATCCATGGTTCTCATATTTTGCAGGTAACAGCCACCACTAGAGACAAATGTTCAAGGAAGCTATGCATAATTCATCAAGATCCACCAACAGGTTGGAGCTTCTTATTTATTTATCTACTTCTATTTTCTTTGGCTAGGGATGGGAAAATTTGAGCTTCATAAAGGGTATTCTGCAGATTTCACTCACATAGTACTTTTGATTGAAAAATCAAGCTGATTTATTTCATACCCTTCCTCAGAGAGAAAATGGGTCAGATTCAACAGGTTACTTTTGCAAATTCCATAGTTAGCACACTCATCATTGTCAAAGATGCTTTCCATACTTCTCAATAATATAATCAAACCTTTGCAGTTGGTAAATTATCATTCTAATATTCTCAATGCAAATACTAATGGCTTGTGGCAATATACGATCATACAACTAACATGGTGGTTAGCAACCACAGAATAGGCTATTGGAAAATTTAAAAAATAAATGACTTGCTCTTTTTCAAAACAAAAATCATTTTTCCAATTATTTCATTGACATTTTCATTAACATTTTTCCCTTAATGGTTATCCACCACAAGATAGAAGCTATAAATTTCACCTCACACCATTAGCTGCCAAAGCCACCCATAATTAAAGCCTTTTGACACACCATGATAAGATTTCAAGAATCTGAGGGTTTGGATACAATAAATGCTGGAGAAGTCCAAAGAAAATTTTACATACTTGTACTTCTGACTTCTGTTACTCTAAGCTCCTTCAAGATTCACACAGCTCAGGTTTACTTCCCCCTCCTCAACTTAATGTTCCTTCCATCTCTTCATCAAGTTCTCCACTTTTACATTACGCATGTGTTTTCTTCTCAATCCTCATGCGATTGCTTGATATCCTAGAGATGATAGTTTCCTCTGAATACAAACTTCTGTAACTCTAATCACCTATGTTGCCTTCTTCTAACATGGAAGATAAATAACCCCTTTTCCTTAACTTCCACTAGTCGCCAGTCACCATTCAAAATAACATTTCATTTCATATGACAACTTCATGGGTTTAATTTGAAGCAACTTGAAATCCATTTGATGCATCAAAATGCCCTAATATTGTTTAATTGGAGTAAAATTTTCTTAACAGTTCATCAGCCTCTTAACTTTCCTATTAAAGACCCCTCTATTCTGCTATGTACTAAAAACTGACATGGGTCAGCCAAGGTTTCAAAGTTTGACACACACTCTAAGCAGATCCTACCAGCCCAACTTGTCTTCTTAGCAGAAACCACACATTAACCATACCCCTTTGCGGTCTATTTTATCACATCACAATAAATACACCAGGCCTCTAATAACCAAAAAAAAAATATATATAATCTTTGTATAATTTATTTTTATTACCAATCACCAGTTATCTACTTAATAACAGAATTGCCATGAAGCAATATATCATACTTTCTCAATTCTACATATGTCATATCTCTGACAGATGGAAGAAATTAACCAAAATGGATTGTCCTGAGGTATATCAAGATTCAGTCTATGGTTCATAATTTTTTGGACCAAAACTTCCCCAAAACACGTATCTAAGATCATACATCTCTCCTCACCTACAAACGGCTAAAAAGGGGAAGAACCTTTCCCTATGGAGGGTAGGATTGGGACAGCAAACCCAAAGCCATGGAACCTGGGTGGAGGATTTCTTTATCTATGCATAGAATGACTTCCATAAGAGCAAAAGAATGACTGCCAGATTTTTTGATGGAAAAGCAAAATGCTATTTATTTGAATGAAGGATCAACCATTTTGTCTCACAAGTAAGATGAAGCTAGGCTCTGACCTTTCATCTTATTATGGTCCTTTTGACATCTTATTTTTATTGTTTTCAAGCAGACATCAAAAAACAAATATAGATAAAAAATGGACCTTTTTACTAATAAAAAGATCAAACTGACAAAATACAGATCCGATACAAATAAGATAATGATGAAAATCAAGCAATCTAAACAAACCCCTAACAGAGGCCCCAAAAAAAAGAAAATTAAAAAAAAAAAAAACCCTAACACAAATTACAGAATTATACCTTTGAAACAAGTTGAGATATGAACTAAAATATAAGCATTATCCATCTCACATAAGGTCATAGGTGAAAGAAGAGCATATTTCTACTTAAAATACTGCTCAGCAGAACATTGCAAAGTTGACAATCTCCACACATTATCTCATTCAGATAGAACTTACCAATATGTGAGTTGGTTCAAAATGTGAAGTTAAATCTTATGTAATAATAAAGAGAGGTATTGATGACAAAATCTACATATATATCCACATAACTTCATTGTTGTGCATATACAAGAAGCCAAAAGCTGCAAATGTTCCTCATTTCATAATGATAATGCAATATATAGCAGTTAATTACTGCTTTAAAGCAGAGCACAATATGTACCTGCGTAACAACTTAGAGCACCATTGATTAGTTTAATCTCATCTTTGCAAGATAGTAATTTCAAATCTTATAATCACTTAAAAGAGTTATTATAACAATCAACATTTTTTTGAAGTTAATTAGATAGGAAAAGATGTTAACCTGAAAAACTTTGTGCATGGCTTCGATTTGGTTCCTACACCACTTGATAAAGACTCCATTTCTGTTGCAAAAAATTATTATTTCTTCTCAGTGAAAATTGTTCAGTATTATTAATAGATTATTAATAATATATAATTGTTATGAAATGCCAAGTAGAATATTCTTACACTGACAAAACCATAAGATATATAACAGATTCTTGCTATTCAATTAAAACTAAAAGTTTCTAGAGCATTGACAATTAAGATGTGTCATTTATTATGATATTCATGCCAATTATAAGAGGAGAAAAGAATCTTTAAATTTTGAAGTAGATAATACTATCTTTTAATTTGCAACCAGAACAAATCATCTGCTTCAGACTCTTCATACCCATATTGAACAAAAACTTTCTTTTTAGCAATTCATAAAGGACCTTCTATTATTTGGTCAACCAATTTTACTTGTATTCTTTTTGTAAATGTTGTCCCTCCACACCATTATCATTGCCACTGACATGTCATCAGCTCATTGAAACTATAACACAATTTAACACAGTATGCATGTACAGAAAAGCACTCGGAGAAAATGTTCCAGTTCTCAAATAGTGGCAAAATCATCACAATTTATCACAAAAATTAAAGATGTAATGCCAACATAGCAGTGAGCAAATGTCAGAAAATTTTTATCGCAAAAAGTAAACATGTAGCGTCAGCATCACGATTAGGAATAGTAAGCAATTTTTAATCTCATAAATTCAATATTGACAAAAATTGAGCACCGACCATTGTAAACGCATAGTCCTGAGTCATAGACCTAAGTCACAAAGATCGTTAAAAAATACATGATTTTGCCATGTTAGGCTGTGAAAGATAAATTCCAAGGGACAGAAATTTCCGACCCATGAAACCCTATAAGTTTGGAATACATACTCATTCTATCAAAACTCAAAATAACCCTAGTTCTGTCTACCAAATAGCAAGCACCACAGGCTATCACCTGTGTACATAATGGCTAATAAAAGCTATTCGGATACATAATTAGGCTACAAAAACCCACATAACAAGCCAGAAAACGTTCAATAGCGTACATTTAAGGGAACCTCATGGTAATAACTTCACCATAACTTCACTTTAAGAACAAGACATGGAGTGATAACCAAATATCAGAGTTTTAAACAAACAACTCCCAAACACGTCAAGATCCAAAATTTTAAGCAAAAAAAAAAAATGACTACCTTGCTTGGACTTCTTAAAGCCTCCATTAGCAGTGAAACCGGAATCAGGCCTTCTCTTCCTCGTATCCATTAAGATAATACTAAAGAAACGCAGTCCGAGATGCAATCGAGAAACTACGAAGACCAAATAGAAAAGGAAGGTGAAAAACCCTAAAAGTTGAAGTGGATTCGTAAACCCTAAGATGTAAGTTGGAAGAACCCTAGGATTTAGCGAATGAATAAAATAATGGAAAACAAAATTGGAGTCGAGGCAAGAGTGAAAAGGGTAGGGGCCAAGAGGCGAAGCGTCGGGAGAGAGAGAGAGAGACGTTGAGGGTGAGATGGGGAGATATTTATATTTATGGAATATCGTGAAAATATATTCACATCGAAAAGATGTGTGGGACGCGTCTTTTCCAAATTAGGGTTTCGATTTTTGAGGATAAAAAAAGGGCAGAAGGCGGTGCTTGGATAGGATTTGAAATTGGAAGGTGTAACTGCAGTCACGTGCTTCTCCCCCCGGCGAATTGACGTTATCCGGAGTTCTATGGATTTTTATTTATATCGTATCTATATTAAATTTATATTTATTTATATTATTAAAATAAAATTATTTCTTTTGGTATTTTTAATATAATATTTTTAGCATGTAGGTATAAAATATTTTTTTTATTCTAGAAATCATGAAATTCAATAGAATTTGAATAGAATTAAATATGGATCGAATAAATATAGTTTCTTCCTTTTTTAGTATATGGGCGTAAAACATTTTTGATATTCCTAAAATTATAAAATTAAATAAGATTTGAATAGAATGAAATAGGGTTGAATAGACATAGTTTTTTTCTTTTTTTAGCTTAAGTATGTACTTTTATATACCGATGTAAATGTTTTTAGCATATGCGCATAAAATATTTTTGGTATCTCTGAAATCATGAAATTAAATAGAGTTTGAATAGAATTAAATAGGGGTTAAATAGACATGATTTTTTCCTTTTATAGTATATGAGCATAAAATATTTTTGGTATCCAAATTAAATAGTGTTTGAATAGAATTAAATAATGGTTAAATAGGCATAGTATTTTCCTTTTTTATCCTAAGCATGTATTTTTATATATTGATCTAAAGCTCTGATACCATATTTAATGATGTTTCACCATGTTTTTTTTAGATATAATTAATAATGTTCGCAAATATATGATGTTGACCTGAGATTTAACATGAATTGCTTGAAGGGCAATCACCACAAGAAATCAACTCTATGCAGCATTATCACTAGGACTATCAATAGCATTAACAAAAGTTTTAGTTAAGAAAGGAAATCTATCCAGATGTGTAGGACATACACAAGGAATATTGTATACAAAAATATATTATTGTCCTGAAGGTATTTTTATTATTAACATGTTATATTACATTTTTACATATTGAGGACATTGCTGGATATACATGTATTGCATCGGAATGATCATTAACTATTTACTACTCTTTCTATAAGTTCCAAATCAAATTAGTTAATATTCTAAAGAGTTATTATTTTATTACACACACATTGCGGGTGCGCCATCTACTTATAATTTATTAATATTATATCAATATCGTATCTGTTTAGTCAGTTTATAAGTAAAACTATTGGTTTTGCATCGATATCTGATAATTGACAAACATATGTTCGAAGGTGATAAAAATATAATATTAAAATGATTAGAATACGATGAAACAAATAGACCCTAAACAATGGCATGCCTTTATAGTTATAGGTTTTGCATTTGAATTTATCTTCACTCAACCCTAGATCTAGGGACTAATTATTTTATATTTTTTTATCTTATTTTTATCTTTTTTAAATAAATATCTGTTAAGAAACAAATAAAGATGGAAACTAGATATTTTATTTATAATTAAATTAAAAGATAAGATACAAATAAAATACAAATAATGATTGAATGCAGATAAAATATAAATAAAATGCAGATGGAAATCAAATAATCTAAACAAACCCTAATTAAGCAATGGCATGACCTTATAGTTTTTTAAGATTTTGCATTTAAATATATTATCACTCAATCTTGGATTTAGCAACTTTAGTTAGTTTTTGAAATTGGTAAACTACCTATATACCTAAATATTAATGTTTTAAAAAGTTAAGATAAAGAATCTAAGTTTTGTAAAGTCACCCATATCGAAGCCCTATAATTTTTTTGAATTACATACAAAGTTCATTTAAAGTATTAAAATTTATAAAGTTTTTCTTAAATTTCTTTAATTTTTTCAACAAATGCTTTATTTGATTCATTTTGTGAAATTTATTTTACGAAATGTTGATGTTTTTAGCATCTCAAAACTTTGAAACCATAAATGAACTCATTATTAAATGATCATACTTTACAGATTATTACTTATTTATCATCTTTTAAAAAAAATTACACATATATAATTTATATAAAAAAATATTATGAATATACCATCGCTATACCGTATATAAGATATGCAATATAGCTTCTTCTTTTTTTTTATTGTATCGCGCACCCTACATGCAATGCAATGATTTTTACAACGTTTGCAAAGTATTATTGCTGCGTCTCGTTTCCAATATACGATATATGTAGAAAATTTTATATATATTCTCTAACATGTGATATAGAGATGGTAATTCAGTAAATTTTTTATACAATTAACATTTATGTAATTTTTTTTTATTTGCAAGAACGATAGACATGTCTTTCACCACATACTTTATGATATAATTTATCTTTTATAAAATAACATATAACAATTCTACTTACTAAATTCGTCAATTTTTGCACAAGTTAAAGTCCTAACTTCAATTGACCATATCTAACTCATTTTAACTCGGAATTGAGCATATTATATACCGATTTCTATCTACTTTGAAAGATCCATCTATTCCTAACATTATTTTAAAGTTTTGAAAATGGTGAGGTCACGAAATAATCTGATCAATCAAATTTTCCAATTCCGAAAAAATAGTTTTGTGAATGTTTGTGATGTTTCTAGCATATAGATCAACCATACATGCAATACTGACGATTTCCTATCATGAATGGCATGTTATGAACTTGATGCATGCATGCTCTTGACATTATTTATTAAAAGGAAATTTAAGAAACTTTTTATTTGTAAAACTCCATGACTATTTACTTTCAAAAGAACTAGTTTCCTAACTTTGATCATTCCACTTATTTTGGATTTATTTTCTTAAGAAAATCAAATTATCCTTATTTAAATCGAGTCTTCATTATACCTATTACTTAGGCCTTCATTTCTACATAAAATTCCCATTTTATGCTTTGGAAACATGTTTTCAATCAGGGGTCATTCCAAAATCCGAATTTTTGAAAAATTTATTTTTGAATGATTTCTTTGAGAAAAACTTGTTTAATACATTAAAATTTAAAGCTTTACTATACCTATTCCTTAAAGACTTCATTTATTACATAAAAATTTCATTTTGAACTTGGAAAATAGGTGTTTTTATGGTCATCATCCAAAATTACGAATTTCACAAGTTGACTAGTACCTCAAAATTTCCTATCTAGTTTCTACTCTTTGTTTTACACATTAATCTCATCAAAACTCATTTCAACTTATAAAAATCATTACTTAATGATATCGATTACCTATACCCTTCATTTTTCACATAAAACATGAGTTTTAGGGTTGATAAAATGGTTTTTAAAATATAGCTTTGAGATCATACGAATTTGTCTTTGAACATTTCAAACAAAGACTTTTCCTTTTTAAGTTCCTTGTCTTATTTACTTAAGGATCTACTAACTACCATATTTATATACACAAAACAAAGCTTTATGAGCATTAATGCATGAAAAAACAAAATATCCATGAGATTATGAATGTCAAGTATGGTATGAGTATCTAAATGCTAGATCTACCACTTATAATGCATGAAATGAAGTTTAAATGCATGAACATAGATTTTTATGCAAGATCTCTACTTTACTTTTACATGCATGAACATGAAAATATTTCAACAAAAACTTAATCAAACACAAGATCCACTCTTGTGATGGCTTGATATTCATGTATTAGTATTTTCCTATCCCTAGCAAGTGCTCATGGGGACTTAAAGTGAAAATACTCATGAATAATCTTGCCATGACAAGATTAAATGGTAGAAAGGCTTAAGATTCAACACCTAAAGCTTGAAATAGATGAGAAATGAAGAAAAATGAACTTGTGTGAGTGTGAGAAGAGAGTGACGGCAAGAGGAAGAAAAGAGAGGGTTTTGAGAGCTTTTGAAACAAATGAAATAAAGTGAAAGAGAGCGAAAAGTAAAAGACTATTTATATAAAGTGAAATTAGGGTTTGTTTGCATTATAAAAAGAAGATAAAATAAAACAAATGGAAGCAAATTGGAGGGGGGTTGCACCGGCCACAAGGAGGAAGAGAGAGATAGATTTGAATTTGTTTTAACTTGTAATTTATGTAATAAAAAGTATTAAATGTAATAATTTGTTAAGAGACAAAAATTTCTTGGAAAAGAAAATATAATTTGAGTGTTTATAAGGATGTAAGACTAGGGTATGGGTTATGTGTGTAGTAGGTTATACTTGTGAATAGTAATAAATAGTAGACAAGACATTTACTTTATCTTAGTAAAGAAAATACGAAAAAAGGCTATAACTATAATTTTTATAATCCGAAAAATTATAAAACGTATATTTTTGAAATCCTTATAAAATTTCGGTTCTAATGAGTATTCCAGAATATTTTTCTGAGTTTCTAGTTTCGAGGCTTGCTTTTCCGTAATGGAACTTGGGAAGGCCCGGAATAGAAATTTTTCGAAATAAAAACTTTTTATGGTTTGAAATATACTTTAAAACAATATTCCACATTAATTTATCTCACAAAATTCTTTTAGTTGAAATCGAAGAAAAACTGGATCCAGAGTTCCTAGGTTTCCCTTTCAAGCTTAAACTAATCCGATTTAGGGTATTAGTTTCCGATTTTCGAAGTTTACTCGGTTACTAGGAAAGCCGGGGTTTACACGAAGGATTAAAGCCTTCCAAGTGTTGAAGCTTCAAATAGCATCAAACAGGTGCTGGAATATTAAACACCGCCGACCTAGATTAAAGAATAGCCAGCTTTGAAATTATATTGTATGCTGGCACTAAAGGCAACTAGCTTTCATGCTAAATCCATCAGCTTAAATACAAAATCGTCGGCTTCTTACCTTGGCAAATAATTTTAAATTCTTGTTTTATTTTTAGGCCACCCAATTTATTATATAAGCTGCCAGCCTTCTTTGGACGCTAGCTTTATTTTTTTTGTATCTTTTAGTTTTTCTTGGTGTTGTTATAAGTAGGTCTTTTGCTTTGTAATTGATCATCTTTGAAATCTTTTGATAATGAAATTGAGAGTGTCCTCTCTTTGAGTTCTAGAAAAACTTGTTCTTAAACTTGTTGGGATTTCCCATAGTGTTCAATCCGACTTATCAATCGGTTTGCCATCACCTATTGTGGCATCTTCACCTTACACCAAGGTTCTTGCTTCATTATAAGCAATGGGTCGTGGTTTCTATTGGTTCTTAAATGATCCAGGGATTTAATTTAATTCTAGATTTAGATATCGAGTCTTGTCATAGGTTAGCATGGTCCATTATTGTATTATTTGGTATCAGAACAAAGGTTTTCAAAGAATCCATATCCAATTCGATTAGAGGTAACTCGAGTCGTTCATATCTTATTTGTCTTTTGTTGGTTTTTGATTTATCTAATCTTGTTAATCGTCTAATTGTTAAGGTTTGTTAGTTTTAGTATCTTTGTTAAAAAAAAAAAAAGAGATTTGTGCAAAAAAAGTGTCTTTTAGGGTTTGATTAGGACCTAATTGAAAAAGAAAGAATTTGGATATAAAATAAGAAGAAGAAGAAGAAAGATTTGATTTTTGATTTGTTAACTAAGGTTTTTGTCCGGGGTTTGAGTTAAAAAAAAAAAACAAATGAGTCAAATACGAGTGAATGATGATGGTGATGAGTTCTTATGTGAACCTATCTTTCATACGAGATGTATTGTAAATGACAAGGTGTGCAGTCTGGTTATTGATTGTAGAAGTTTTATAAATATCGTTAGTACCTTGTTCGTGGAAAAGTTGAGTTTGGAAACTTTGAAACTTCGAGCACCTTATAAAATACAGAATGAGTGTAGAGAGTTTATGGTGACTGATCGGCTTTTCCGTTGGAAAGTACTATGATGAAGTTTTATGTGATGCAATTCCAATGCAATCTGGTCATAGTTTGTTGGGGCGACCATGGAAGTTTAAAAGCAAATCCAAGTATGGTGGATACACGGATTGCTATTCTTTGGTTTTCAACCAAAAGCGAGTGAATTTAGTACCCATCAATCCATGGGAAGCTATTGAGGATTAGATGATGATCGTAAGGCAATTAAGCAAAAGAAAAAAAGAATTAAAGAGAGATATGGAAGTGAGTATCATTACTGAAAAAGAGCATGAGAGTGAGAAAATAATGAAAGAGAGAAAAAGATTAAGAGTGAAGAAAAGAGAGAGAATGACCAGTGAGCACTTGAGCAATGAAAAAGCAAAAAGTGAAATAGTGATATTTCTTTTTCAATTAATGATCTTAATTGCTCTTTTCCTAGTGAAACTATTTTACAGCTACAGGGTTTTAAAGATTTGTGTTCCCAAAAATGTCCAGATGGAAATGGAATTGATTACCAACTTGATTTCATTCCTAGTGCTTCCAATAAACCAACAAATAGATGCAATCTAGAAGAGTCTAGGAAAGAAGATTCAAGGACGAATCTTTGCAAAGAAGGAGGGAATGATGCAACTCAGATAACATCAAGTTTATAGCTGATCAAGTCCAAGTTCAGCAATCAATTTCAAGGAATTAGAGGCTTAATGATTGGAGTTCCAATGATAAAAACACGAGTCAAGCAAGTCTATAAAATAGTTTGGGACACGAAGGATTAAATCACTTCAAGTGTTGAAGCTTCAAACAGCATCAAACAAGTGCTGGAATATCAAATACCACTGGCCTAGATTGAAGAACGACTAAATTTGAAATGTTGCTATACGTCAGCACTAAAGGCCACTAGCCTTCATGCCAAATCCGTTTGCCATTGCCTTGGAAAATAATTATTCTTGTTTCATTTTTAGGTCACCCAATTTCTTATATAGGCCGCAAGCCTTCTTTGGATGCCAGCTTTATTTTTTTTTTATGTCTTTTGGTTTTCCTTGGTGTTATTATAAGTAGGTCTTTTGCTTTGTAATTGATTATCTTTGAATTCTTTTGATAATGAAATTCAAAGTGTCCTCTCAATGAGTTCTAGAAAGAATTTGTTCTTGAACTTATCGAGATTTCCTGTAGTGTTCAATCGGTTTGCCATCATCGATTATGGCATCTTCACTTTATACTAAAGTTGTTGCTTTAATATAAGCAACGGATTGCTGTCTCCATTGGTTCGTAGGCGATCCAGGGATTTAATTTAATTCCAGATTTGGATATTGAGTCTTGTCACAGGTTGGTGTGGTTCTTTATTATATCACGTGATAGGTTCGTTTGCTCAATTTAGCGACTTTTTTGTAGCACACTTCATGGATAGTAAGCCGCTACAGAAAATGTCTTGTATCTCTATACAGTACTGTAAAGGCGAAGTGAACCATTGAGGGATTATCTTGCGAAATTTAATAAGGCATGCCTGGACGTTCCAAACCTCAACCAAGGAGTGGGCCTATAGGCTATCAAACAAGAAGTCATCGCGGATAGCCCGTTCTTTGACTCCATTTTAAAGTGTCAGTTCATTACACTTGAGCAAGTGAGGGAAAAGGCACAGAAATATATCTGTCAGGAGGATACCTGAAACGCCGGGAGGGAAGCTGAAATTAGGCCAGAGCCTCCTTAGGTAAAAAGCAATCTACCTTGTGAAAGAGGTTGACAAAAGGATGACCACGACTTCAATTGAGCTGATATGCATCAAAGTCAGAGGGACAATGACAAGCAAAAACTCTTCTTGATGTATGATGAGTTCATGCCCTTGAAGCTGCCAGTCCATGATGTGTTCCTCGAGATAAGGAACCAAGACCTCTTATTGTCGCTACCTCCAATGATGCTTAGCTTGAAAAGAAAAGGCTCAAAGGAATATTGCAAGTATCACCGTGACTGCGGGCATGGTATAAAGTATTGTTAGCAGCTCAAGAGTGCCATAAAGGGTGCCATATAATGTGGCTGACTCAAGTAGTATATCGATCATGACCTAAAACTAGAGCCACCTGCATAGAAATGCAGGAGTAACGAGCAGAAGAAAGCCGCTAACACTCGAGATCGCTCAGATTGACCCTAACTCCACTAACAATGCCATGGTGAAATTAACTGTTGCCCGACCCGAGCTCATCCAGACAGGTGATGAGTCCAGAACCCAAGAAGGCTAATGTAGACACCACTATCTCCTTTTTAGATGAAGATTACGAAGGGGTCTAAACTCTCACCAAGATGCCTTGGTTATCTCCGCCTGCATTTTGGGCTAGAAAGTCAAGAGGGTGCTGATTGGCATAAGAAGCAGTGCTGGCATTCTCTTAAATCAAGCATACGAGCAAATGAAGTACGACTTGAAACCAAAGTTAAGGCCTTATGATGACGAGCTGTATGGTTTCGGTAACCGGCCTATCCAACCTCGAAGAATCATAACCTTCACAAGCTAAAGAAGAATCCCGCAACGTCATGTACTAGATTGATTCTCTTATGGTGGACTGTTGGTCTCCCTATAATGCCATATTAGGCAAGGCCACGCAATCGGTTTTTGGTATGACCATTTCCCAGCTTCACCTCAAAGCCTAGTTCCTGACCTTAACTAGGATAAGGGTATGCCAAGGAGATTAGGAACAATCTAGATATCTATACATCAAGGGCCTAAGGGGAGATCGTGTCTGCACTGTAGAACAAAACCAGGTGATGGATTTGAGTGTTGAGGTGACCCAACCAAGTTTATAGAGGAAGTTATATTGGATGATAATCCTAAACACACCACCAAGGTAGGAAAATCAACCCCTCCCGACATAAGGGAGAGCTTGTCACATTCTTGCGAGCAAATAAGGACGTCTTCACATGGTCGCCCCTGACATGACAAGTATAGGTTGAGCGTGATTAGGCATTAGCTAAACATCATAACAACCCAAAAACCAGATCGCCAAAAGATCAGACTCTTCGCCCTAGAGACAAGCCACCATAGAAGAAGAGGTCTAGTAACTACTCCAAGCAAGATTCATCAGGGAAGAAAAATACCCCACGTGGCTAGTCACTATAGTCCTGGTCAAGAAACCCAGCAGGAAGTGGCAGATGTCCATCGATTACACCATTTGAACCAAAGCGTGCCCAAAAGATTGCTTTCTATTGCCCCAAATCGACCAACTCGTGGATAATACCGCGGGTCACGAGCTATTGAGTTTCATAGATGCCTTCTTGGCTACAACCAAATCAAGATGAAGGAAGTTGATGAGGTCTACACCTTAGTCGGCACATACTGCTACAAAATAATGTCGTTTAGATTAAAAAATTCCGATGTCACCTTTCAAAGGCTGGTCACCAAGGTATTTAAACCTCAGATAGGTCGAAACATGGAAGTCTATGTTGATGATATTATAGTGAAAAGTAAGCAAGCAGAGGCTTACCTACATGACCTCCAAGAAATCTTTGATCGACTTCACTTCTACAATTTAAAGCGACCAATAGAAAAGCACGTTCAGTGCCTCATTAGGAATATTTTTGGGTTTTGTGGTGTCCCGACAAGGGATTGAAGTTAACCCCAATATGATCAAAGTAATCTTAATGATGACACTGCCTATATTAGTCAAGCAAGTGCAACAATTTGGTAAGATAAAGATGCTAAGCAGATTCATTCTTAAGAGTGCTGATAAGTGCTCAGAGTTCTTTAAAATCCTTAAAAAACCCAACCAATTCAAATGGACAGAAAAGTCACAATAGGCCTTTGGCGAGTTGAAGCAATTCCTGACAAAACCCTTGTTATTAATGACTCGACTCCAAGGTGAAATCTTATATCTATACTAAACTGAAAAAGTTTGCCCTGGTGGTAGTAATGTCTACACACTGACTATGTCCACATTTTCAAGTGCACTAGATTGTTGCCTTTACCCATGTACCAATAAGGACAATCCTCCAAAAGCCGGACATCTCAAGAAGAATGATGAAGTATGCAGTTGAACTTGGTGCCTATAGGGTATAATACTAACCTCGGGAAGTCATAAAGGTACAAGCTTTAGCAGAGTTTGTGGCCGAATATATTGGCACACCTAAACCCAATGATAACCAAAGGCCTGTGTGGACCCTCCATGTGGTGGTGGTGGTGGTGTGGGGGGAGGTTGCGCTAGCTTGATCTTAGAAGGATCCTGTGGAGTTAAGATTAGTTATGCCTTAAAGTTTCGCTTCCTATAAGCAATGACAAAGTAAAATATGAGGCCTTATTAGCAGGGCTCAAGCTCACTATAGCTTGGAGCAAAAACGAGGGACCTCAAGATCTTTTCCAACTTCCAACTCATAGTGCAATAGGTAAAAGGTATATACGAAGCAAAAAATGAAGAAATGGTCGGATATCTAGAAGCAGTTCGATCTCTCACTAAATACCTACCCTCTTAGGACATCGTTAAGATACCTAAAGTTGATATTTCAGAGGTTGATAAGCTTTCAAAGCTTGCTTCCATGATAGTTACCTCGAAAAGATTGAAGAAAAAATCTTTGTTGAATTCTTACCTGAGAAATCCACCACTACAGGGCTCCCCTCTAACCAAAAACCCCCTCCCCTGCCCTCAAATTGGATGACCCTAATACAACAGTACCTTAGGGATGATACCCTACCTTTGGATAAAATGAAAGTAAAAAAATTGATGTACAGAGTAGCCAATTACACCATGATCAATGGGGTTCTATACGAAAGCGCCTTCAGCTTCCCCCTCCTCTAATGTTTGTGCCTAAAAGAAAGACAACGTGTCCTAAAAGACCTTCATACAGAGGAATGCAACAACCACTTTAAAGCCCAACCATTGCACACCTGAGTCGTGTGAGCTGGCTACTTCTGGCCAATAATGAATCCTAGTGTAAAGGAGTTTGTCCAATGATGTGAGATTTGTTGCTCTCATCAACTACGCCCTAAGTGCCGACCTACTCTGCTTCACAACCCATGGCCATTTGCCATATGGGGACTAGACATCTTAGGCCCATTTCCTCCCTCTACAGGTGGTTGGAGTTGGAACATAAATATTTGGATTTGATAAACACAATTTAAAATCACAACTCAAAGTTGAAGTTTTCAAAATTTATAAAGCTAATTGGTTCTATTCAACTTCGGTTTAGTAACTTCTAACATTGGCAACCGTACCTATCGAAGTAGTATAGAAAGAATTTGGTCGGATCAAGGGATTGTGGCAAATACCATACTCACATTCCATCCATTATGTAGCCAAGGAAAAATTCAAAAAAACATGGTAAAAACAAAAGCTAATCTATGTTAATGGAAGATTCACAGAAGTTTGCTGGGCAAAATTAGAAAATGGGTTTATAACTTTGCAAAAACAACAGTCCATGGTTTACTATACCAACTCCTTATCATATGATTTCATAAAAACAATACTCCGAGAGAGTGATTTGCTAGGATGCTTACACCGCTGGATTCACTGAGGTAAATTAAAGCTTCTCTTGAAGTCAGTAGTTATAGATCCATATGCTAAATCCGCATAAAGAATAAGAATCCTTTGTTTGAAAAACCAACTTAATGAATTTTAGAAACAATTGATAGAAAGTCTTCACCCATGCTCTCTCGAGTAAAAAGGATTAACTCCATTAGTAGTCGCAATCTATTCAAAAGAATGGCCTCTCAGCCTATTCAATTGAAATCAAGCATGAATCTAATAGGTGTACCACACAATTAAACCCACGAAAACAAATCAAGCTACTAATTATAAATACCCAGTCAGTTTACTTAAAAGTGTATTTGAAATCACATGGATTAGGATTTAGATTCGCAAACCCTCAGCTATAGAAGATTATTTCTCCATGGGTTAAACTTTTAAGAACAAATTTGAAGAAATTAAATCAATTCGAAGAATAATTCAATTAATTGCTCAAACTCTTGTGAAAATTACAAACATCAGGGTTAAAATGATTTTACCTAGAAAACTATGAGTCTTCTAAAGCAAGAAGAAAATTGATTTCTTTCGCCATAGAATTCTCTTTCTAAACTATGTCAAAGAAAATTTACACTATTGTACACTGCTCTACAACGCATGTTTGCCCGTTTATTTATAGACCAAAGGAATAGAAAAACATGATGCATTTATTTCAAATGTGGCATATTATCTCATAAATTAATTCTTTTCATTTTGCCCATGTGCACGTCTTTTCATGTGCTTTGGCTGTCATGGGGCAACTTGCAGCTTTGGTAGAGTGCTCCCAGTGAATGGAAAATAGACTCGACACTGAATCTCTAATGAACACTTGTGTTTTAGTCCATCCATCTATCGAGGGTAAAATTGAAGTCGTCGAAGCTCGGAGAATGGAGGCTCAAGCTAAATCTGTCAAAGAACTTCAAATAGCAACCATCGATGGTTGAATACGAGGCTTGACTTTGAGGCTTGATAGAAGCTTTCCTGTAAATTGAGGCTCGATCTCCTCAGAACATAAATCGAAGGTCATATCAAGGGCTCGAGGTTGAGATGCGACAAACCATTTTTCTTCGTTTTACCTCAACTTTTTAGCCTACAGTAATTTCACAAGGCTTGACTTTGTCCAACTTTGACTTTGTTTGCTATTTTGCTCCAAATCTGATAAAACACTTCATTTCTTTTTCTTTGGATTCGAGGAGCTACAAAACTACAGTTAACATTAAAAGCACAAATTCATAGCAATTTATTCAAAAATGCACCAAAATGAGCTCAAATTCCTATGAAAAAGGTAGAGTAAAAGAGACTTATCAATGGGTCAAAAGAAGTTCATAATAATTGGTTATGATTACTTCACAAAATAGGTAGAAGCTGAGGCAGTGGCAAAGGTCACGGACAAAAACGTTAGACACTTTATCTACACAAACATCATAGTCAGGTTTGGAGTCCTACACTCCATAGTAATGGATAGCGGGAGGCAATTTAGTGCCATGGGGATCAAAGATTTCTATGCCATGTACCATGTCACTATGAATTACACTTCGGTTGCTCACCCTAGAGCTAACGACCAAGTTAAAGCAATTAACAAGATAATCATGCAAAATCTAAAGGCGAGGTGGACCGTTAGAGCGGCAAGTGGGATGTTGAGCTACCTAACATCTTATGGGGATATCTCACCACTCGATGAAACCCGACAGATAAAACCCCTTTTTGCCTGACTTTTAGATAAGAAGTCGTCCTACTTATGGAGCTAGAACTACCAAACATCTGAACTCAGCCCTACGATGAACTAGTCAATGAGGTCGGCCTTTGAGTAGAGTTTGATGCCATAAAAGAGGCACAAGATACTGTGAGTAAGATGGTTACCGCCTATTAGCAGAGGGCAGTGCGGTATTATGATAAGAAAGTTAGGCAAAAGGTCTTTCTCCTGGGCGACCACGTTTGCAGAAAGTTGGAGGCAATGGGGTTAGAAGAAGCCCGAGGGAAACTCATGCCGAATTAGGAAGACCCCGTTAGGATGAGGAAGTTTGGGAAATGGGGCGTACAACCTCGAAACACTAGATGGTGATCTTATTCATAGAACTTATAATGCAAACAATTTGAGGAAGTTCTTTGAGTAGCTACAACTTGCTTATGTGTGGAATGTAAACATGAGGCAATTGTGAATGAAAAAATACTCTACAATTAAGAATGGGTCTTCATATTTCTTACATATCCAACCACGAAATGACGAAAGGTATTCGGTAGGGCCTCAGGAGCTTGATGAACTCTGCCCCCTTATGATGAATTAGCTTGTGTAACTCCCTCTCAAGGGTAACTCTCCTTATGAGCTCGAGTTGTCACGCCCCATAGGATATCCTAAATGTAACAGCCCCCCATACTAAATAAGACTCTCGAATTCCCTATCCGAGCCCTTCGGGAGTCTTATATAGATGTAAAGAGTCCCTTTACAACAATAAATACTCAACCAATGGAGTTAAATAGTTTAATGTGATGTTCATCAGCCATAGATAATAAACCAAAATGCATAGTTATGCTTTACAAAATCTAAGGGGCATTCCCCCGCAAAATAATATCAAGTCCATTACAGTCATCCAGAGTCCTTTAGTTTCGAACGGAAGTCTATACAAAAGAATGAAGTAAACTTCTATGGGAAACTCCTATCTCTAGTACCTGAGCTGTGGCTTGCCTCAGTCTAAGCCAGATAAACTCGTGCTGCAATAAGTAAAAACTATGGGGGCGTAAGCTAACTAGCTTAGTGAGTAAGAACTTCCATATCACAATTAAGTACAATTCATTCAAGCAAGTGATTATTTAAGCAAGTGTATGCATCAGACAAATGAGTTCAACAAACATATGACCAACCGAAATCATTTGTGGATGGACTTGCGCCCTCCATCCTGGGTTAGCAGATTAACGAATCCTGCGGTACGACGCCGTTTAAGCTCACGGTCAACTGAACAATCATTCGTTTTATGGATCACGATTAACCAACAATTTCGTTTTATGGATCACGAAAAACCAACCAATGCTAATGCTCCATTCCCATTGTGATATGAATGAATCCAATTACAATTGAAGTCAAATATACATTAGTTCAATTCTTTTAGGTGACCAACAAGTATTCGCACACATTCAATATAAGATACTAGCTAATAAGTCAATAGCTTAACACCCGGTTTCGATATTTCTCAAGTTCCATTTAGCACATCAACAACAGACAAATATATAATTCCCATATACCCCATCATACATATCCATTTTTATCTTTGCCTACACCACTAGTGCCACTACATTACAATCACAATCATTAATTGAGAGTGGAAGTAGAACTCACTCGGCCATTGGACGCCAGTCTTTCTAGTAGTAATAATCGGGCGGTAAGGTGTCGTCTTGCTCAGGATCACCTACCAAGTAAGAATAATCCTAATGAGATTCTCATCATGTAACTAATCCAAACTATGCATCTAGACTAGATGAATTCGGAATTCTCGTTATTTGCGAAAGCTCCGGCTTAAAACGGCCATAACTTGGTCATTTTAACTCGGAATTTCGCAAATTTTATATCGATCTCTATCTACTTCAAAAGATCTATCTATTTCTAATATTAATTTCAAGTTTTGAAAACATTAAGGTCATGGAACAGTAGGATCAGATCTGTTCCGTAAACCCTCCATTTCCGAAAATTTGTTTTGCTTTTGATGAGAAATGTTCCTAGTTGATGATTCATGCATAAATGGTATATGAATGAATTCCTAACATGAATATCATGTAATGAACTCCATAAATGCACAGTTTTGATGATCTTTGATGATGGACTCTTATGAATTCCTAGTTATCAAGAATTTCCTTAATGACCCCTTATAAAAAGTTATTATCACCAACCTCACATCCCCTAATGTTTTTATGATTTTATCCTTAGAATTTTCTTATCACCTATTTAAATATGAGTTCCCAACATCCATATTAGTCATGACCTTCATTCATGCATAAAAACCCACATTTTTCATTGAGTAAATATGTTTTTGAATAAGCTACTCATAAAAATCCGAATTTTGTAATTTTTTCTTTTCTTGCATTTTCCTTATGAGAAAACTTGTTTAATGTGTCAAAAATTGGGGCTCCAATATATCTATTATTCAAGACTTCATTTAGCTCATAAAACATGCCATCTAAGCTTAGATACTAAGTGTTTATGTGGGCATCACCCAAAAATACGAATTTGACTATACATCCATATATCAATATTTCTTCATTCTAGCTTTACTACTTGCTTCACATTTTTATCATGCCTAAACTCATCTTAAACTTATGAAAATCATTCCTTCAAGATACCTATTACACATACCCTCCTTCATTTTTCATGTGAAATATGAGTTTAAAAATGGTTTTGGTGGTTTTTAAAGTAGGGTTCTAATTTCATCCGAATTTCCAACCATTCATACTTGACAAAACCTTTCATTTTTCAATGTTCTTGCCTCCTATATGTGAAGATCTACTATCTAACATATCTATACATATACAAGACTACATTTTTATGATCATCCATGCATGGAAATCAAAATAACTCTATGATCATACATGTAAATGAAGATGTGGACGTCTAAACATTAGAACTACTAACTATAATGCATGAATCATAAATCTCATGGCATGAACATCAATATATATACAAGATCTCTACTTTACATGCATGAACAAGATGATATTTCAAACAAAACTCTTTCAAATACTAGATCCACTTCTTATGATGGCTTGAGATTCTTGTAGTAGTGTTTTCATGTCCCTTGCTCATGCTCATTGGGATTAATGGTGGAAAACACACAAGAATGATCTTGCCATTACAAGATTTGGGATGAACAAGACTTAAAATCAACCTACCAATGGAGTCTTGGAGTAGAAAAGAGGAGAAAATAAGTTGAAAATGTGAGAGTGGGGGAGGGGGGAAGCTCACGGCACAAATGGGAAAAGAAGGAGAGGTTTTCTCTTTTGAAAAAAATGAAACAAGTGAAAAATGAGGAGAGAGAATGAACATTTAGTATATATTAAGTGGATTAAGGTTTTAGTTGAATAAATTGAGCAAAATAAATTAAATTGAGAAGGAAAACAAGGGGGGGTGGGGGGGTGGGGGTTGCGCCTGCCACTTTGGCTTCTCTGTGTGTGTGTGTTTTGAATTTTGATATTTTGTAATTTAGATAATTAAAATGTAATAATTAATTAAGAGACAAAATTCATTGGAAAAGAAAATGGAAATGAGTAGTTGTAAGGATGTAAGAATAGGGTATGGGTAGTGTGTAGTGTAGGTTGTACTTGTGAATAGTAGACAAGACATCTACTTTACGTTTGTAACGAAAACAGGGAAAAGCTATAACTGTAATTTTTATAGTCGGAAAATTATAAAATTGATATTTTTGGAATCTTTATAAAATTACGGTTCTAATGAATATTCCGTAACATTTTTCTGAGTTCGTGGTCTGGGGCACGCTTTTTCATAATTAAGCTCGAGAAGGCTCGGAATTGAAAAATTTCCGAATTTAAAACTTTCAAAGGTCTAAAATATACTTTAGAACAATAATTCAACTTCATTTACTTTATAAAACTTCTTTTATTATGAAACCGAAGGAAAGCCGGATTTAGGGTTCCTAAGCTCCTCTCACTAGACTCAAACTGGACCGGATTAGGTTTTGCTTCCAATTCCCGGGGTTTCTTAACTACTGAGAATACCGGGGTTTACACGAGTAACTCCCTCTCAAGAGTAAGTCCCATCGAGAGCTCAGGTAACTCCCTCCAAGGGTAACTCCCCTTATGAGTTGAAGTGACTCCCTTTCAAGGTTAAGTCCCGACTAGAGCTTGGGTAACTCTAGGGATGTAAGTGAGTTGAGATGGTTCACAAATTACTCGAGTTTGACTTGGCGAATACTCGAGCAAATCGACTCGAACTCGAGTTCAAGCTATTAGAGTAGTTACAAAGTTGAGCATTAAAATACTTTGTTCGGTGGGCTTACGAGTTTAATCAAGCTTAAACAAGTATTAAATCGTGGTGACTTGAGTTTGAGCTTATCAAGTATTAAATACTATTTATAGTTAAATCAATATTTTAAAGAATAATCGAGTTGAGTTTGAGTTTATTGAGTATTGCATCGAGTCAAGTTCAAGCTTAAAAATCAAAACTCAATAGAGCTCGAGTTCGAGTTTTTTATTTGAGTCCAGTTCTAGCTTAGTATTGTATCGACTTAACTCGACTCACCTACAAGTCTAGGTAACTCCCCTTATGAGCTCGATTAACTCCCTTTCAAGGGTAAGTTCAGTCAAGAGTTCGAATAACTCCCTTTTAAGGGTAACTCTCCTGATAGGCTTAGGTAACTCCCTCTTGAGGGTAAGTCTCGTCAAGAGCTTAGGTAACTTCCTCTTTAGGGTAACTCTCCTCATGAGTAGAGGTAACTCCCTCCTAAGGGTAAGTCCCATCAAGAGCTCAGTTAACTCCTCTTAAGAGCTCATTCAATCCCCTCTCAAGGGTAACTCCCCTTAAGCGCTCGGGTAATTCTTTCTCAAAGGTAACTCCCTTATGAACACGGGAAACTCCCCTCAAGAGGTCGGGTAACTCCCTTCATGATCGTGGATTATTGCCTCTCTAAGATAACTCTCCTCAAAATGACCAGGTTGAGTGAAAGAGAAAAAAATAAAAAGAAGCAAACAACAAACAAATGAACAACTATACTAGAAATTGAGGCCGTGAAGAAGTTGTAAGTAAATTCATTAATCTAAAGAAAATCATTACAGTAGTTTTGATTGGTATTCTAACCAAAAAATACAAAGAGAAATCTACATGAGTATAAGCTTCTTCGGGCTGAACACAACTTCGAGTTAGAGGACTCCAACAAAGATTTAAACCTCAAATTAGAGGAGTTCTCTCATATCTAGCCGACCACAGCTTGAAAATGTGGATTTGGGTTGAACACAACTTCACTTCCCCGACCCCCAGTTTGAGCTCATCCATCTACCTTCAGAATGATAATGAATCTCAACTAGACTAAAGCTTATAATGACTAGGAGAACTGAGATTAAAGCTGATCTCCCTATTGAGCTTGCCTCCGAAAAGCCATCAAGAGACTAGGCTCAAAGGGGAGAACATGCCTCTGTATACCTGACGACTACCATTAGCCATCAAAATGGTCACAAAAAGGGAGAAGGGTAGTAGGGGAAAGAGTCGGAGGACCTCTCTACGACAACCGCGACCTCAAGAAGCACCATAGAGGCCTAGATTGTTGAGGGAGGACGAACCCCTGTTCATGTACAGTGCACCACCATGGTCACTACGACCTCTTCACCAAGTAATAGACCTTGTGACTTTGACTAAGAGACTGTTGAAGAAGAACATGACCTTCGGTCGAATGGCCATGACAGTAGTGGGAAATGGGCCCCAAGCAACATGCCCAACCCATTACATAGACCTGGCGATGGACCCACATAAATAGGGACTATAATGCTTTCTACCTACTTAAACAAAGACAATAAAGCTTTAACAGCACCGCACGACTTGCAACGTCTAAGGGATCGACTTTTTAACCTAAAGGAGGTTAATGGAAAAAAGGTTCATGATTCGTCAAATTCTTTAGAACTGAACGATGGAAGGGAAAATTTAGATTTGAAGAAGTAAGTTGGGTTTGTGAGGAGACGATCTACCACCGGTACTACTCATAGGTAACAAAATACTCTACCAGAACTAACATTCAATGCCACTAAATCTTGAGAATCCTGATTTCAGCCAACCCTAGCTGGTCGATCATGCCTAAAGAATCCATAAGCATCGAAAAAGAATTTTTTCGACATACACTGCCTCCTTCAAAGCGTAACATCATCTTCTATGGAAAGCCGTACTAACAACGTACTAGCCACAAATGAAACATCACGAAGAGAGAATAGACTAAGAAAAACAACATCAACTGAAGATGAGCTCACTGAGCACCAACTAAGGATAGACCAAAATTATAAACACACGAGACAAGCATAGCTAGAACTTGAAAAAATGCATCCATTATTAATGAAGGAAAGTATATCCGCTTGAGGAAAAATTACAGATAGGGAAGGCAACCAAAAGGTCAATACATGAAACAAGCTTGAAATGAAACCCGTAAAAAGAAAATTAGTTTGGCTTACACTAGCAAAAAATCTCCTCACTTGTTACAGGCTAAGGAGCTACGACAATGGCTTTAACCTGCCTCTCAGCATGACCCTCTGCTTGGGACTAGACCACGACATGGGAAGCCACTAGCATTAGAATTGTTGGTTGAAGGCATGAGTCATGACCATAAGAGCAACTTCACCTTGGGCACCTTGGCTTCCATAATAAATAGTGACCTTAGCCTGGTGTGCCCTACCTACGGCACTGACTTTAGTCTTAACTTCACGTTGCTTAAGCTCTTCTCCTCATTAGATGTCTCTATTGGAACCTCCCCTCAAAGAGTAGCCAAAAAACCGAGGTATAGGCTTGGATACCTCTCTAGTAGTTCATTCCTTATTAACTTAGCAATATCATGAATGAGCTTCACCTAGACCCCCTTCCACTCCTTGCTCTTGAAGAACTCCTTTAAAATTTGGTTCTTAGTCGCCTCGAGTATCAACTAACTACTTTGTAAGTCCTTTACACGGGCTTACAACAAGAATAACGAAACAATGAAGTCAAAATGTTAGTAACAACAGTTAATGATGCACCAATGAATGCAAGTGAACCCACCTTCTAACTCTCCTACTCTAAATTGGATGATTGGACGCTCTCCTTTAGCTTACTAATCTTCAAAGTGGAAAGCTCGAGCTCCTACTTTTGCATCACACTCCCCAGTTGGGCATCACTCAATTGATGAGACAATTTATCCCATTCATACCTCACGCCCCTCCACTTACTCTTAAATTCAGCAACCACAGTCTTTGTAAGAGAAGGACTCCTCCTAGCTTTGAGCACATTAGCTTAACTGAGTAAAACTTTATCTTCCATCTACTTGCATAGCCTTTCATGCTCGTTCATTAGTGTAAGCAGCTTGCTTTTACATCACATCTCACTCTGCTAAACTCAGTAAGCTCCTTCTCTAACCTCGCCTTTATTACCTCGAGCTCCTTTGAACCGTAGATAAAGGAAATAACTCTCAACTAAAAGTAATGGAGAGTTCAATAGAAAGGGAGAAACGAAGGACACAATGTACTACCTCACGGTTTGCCCTTAACACTCTGAAAGCTTCAGCAGTCACCATCAAAGCTTGAAAACACACAGCAAGAAAGCTTCAGCAGCAAAAAAAAAAAAAAAAGGACTTTTTAACCATCTCAAACAAGCTCCGCGAGGAAGGTAGTAGCCTCACCTCATACATCTTCATTACTGAAAAGTCTATGGCCAAATCCACTTAAGATAATCTAGCATAAAAACCCTTCAATCTCTTCTTGTCCTCAAGACGGGCTACCCCTTCGAAAGAAGGCCATTCCATAGCCACATCGCTCCACTTCAGAGCTCTCCCCTCAACAAAGTCGATTGGACCGCTAGCAACACCTCTCCAAGGCTGACTCCTACAACCCCTAACCATAGCCTGATTACCCGATGAGCTATTACTACTCCCAACCACCTTTGCAGGGGTGTGGGAAGGAAGGGTAAGGGGGTGGTGGGGGGAATGGGAGGGGTATGCAGCATGCTGTGAGGTCAAACAAGTACAAGGGCAGGGGATTGTCGAGCTAGACTTCGTTCCTCATAAGACCGGGTATGACACGATGACAACCCCACAAAGCGACATTAGGTGCAGCATCTCGAACCTCAACAACAGCACCCGCAACCTCAACAATAGCATCTCTGACCTCGATGTCAGCACCCCTCGGACCCTATTCCTCCAAATCAACAATTGGTGCATTGAACTCGTCAGCCCGTGGCTCAACCTCAACAAGTCGCTTATCACTGGCCACCTTCTTCTTTGTCAAAGCCTTCTTTCACTTCTTTGATGGACCAAAAAAAATGTTAGCCACATCCACCATGACCATCTTAGGCTCTAAAAAAGATAACAAAAAGAAAAACCAGTCACCAATAATGAACAAAATACCTGCTCAGTCGAGCTCAACAACTTAGAAATCTCAAACCCTCCTCACAACGTCCTCTCTCCAAAGCTCGACTCGATAAGTGAAGAGAGAGAGAGAGAGAGGCCATGATTAGGCAAAGAATCAAGCCTTACCTCCATTAGTAATCGACTTCCCACTAAAAAAATTCTTTACCACAAGTGCAGCATTATGAGGCTTTCCACCTTGCACCTTTAGAGTTCCTTGCAACTCCCTTAGTCCCCTAGCATCATATGGCATTAACTTCTATGGCTTCTCATGTCGAATGGGCTCACACCAATATACCCAAAAGTCAAAACCCCATTGTGCGCCTTCCTCCAACTTGGCTATCTAAAACTTGCTCTTCTAGTCAAACCTATTCGAGTTGGTAAGGCCGGTCAATAGTTGGGGACTTTGAAGCTGCTTAGCAAGATACCACCACCCCTCATACGACCTTTTGTACAGGGAGAACTATTGGAACAGGATTGAGGTAGGCCACACTATGGTACTAAGTCAGACGGCTTCAAAGGCTACCAATAATTGCTAAGCATTGGCCAGTCATTGGGTTGGGCATAGTTGATGGTACTTGAAGAACTCCTTATGAAAAAGAGAAAAAGGCATCCTCAAGCTAAACTTGAAAGCCTTCTTGTATAAGGCAAACTGTTGACCATCAAGAAGATAGACTCGATTAACCTCCTAGGCATAATGGCCTCCCAGTCCTGTGAAGCACCTGCATCACTCTCTAACATACAACCCTAAAGGCCTCCACGAAAAGCTTGTAGCAGATCCTATTGGAACCATCACCTCGGACCACCTATGTATGTAAAGGGGTGACGACCTCCTCTCCAGACCATTCAAAGGATACCCATCTACGAGGCGCCAAAAGATTTGGTCGACTACTATTGCATAAAAAGGTGCACTCGAAATGCCCTGCTTCTTCAATGACAACATCAAAACTTCACTAGACATCTCTTCACATCCACTTGCAAAGGCCGAACTACCACTTTCCAACCTATGCCCACTACCCGAGTTAGAGCCCCCTTGATCCCCACGCAGTCTCTCTCTCGTCTCTCCTCATCTCTTTTGTGAGTCACTGCATCCTGTTGTAGAATCGTGTGAAAAAGATTGGGTATCGGAGTTACCTGAGTTCAACATTGATGAAACCTTAAATGGGCAGAAATACCGAAGAGGAGCTCAGAATCTGAATCGCTAATTCTCTTAATGAAGGATGAAATTGTTCTGAAAAACTTCGTATGAAGCACATGTATTTATAAAGGAGTAAGGGGAGATGTGAAGGCCCGGATCCCTTACTATATGTGGGTAGACCTCAATATTCTAACACCACGACCAACAATCACAGTCATTAAATTCCAAGGATTAATTATTATTGAGACCTGTCAAATCACGAGGACCTCTTAAGAAAATAGGACGTTTTTTACCATAACAAAATGTGCTAAGCAAGGTATATCAAGAAGATCCAACAGAAGCTTAAATAGTCCCCACCACAAAATATTTATGACATGGGGATGCAACTCAAATAAGGAATGCAACATAACCAATACAGCTAGTAGCCATCTCAAGCCAGTGACCTCATGGACTATATACCCTCTTTATTCTCCCATAATGAGAGTTGATGGACAAATGTTGACAGTAGAATATAGCCATTTCTCCACTTAGCCTCTTGGGCCTTGAAACCCCACTATTGGTTTCTCTCAATATGGATTTTGATGATAACAAAAAGAATTAAGCGTTTACTAACAAAGTTCACTAAGTGTAGTAATTAAGTTTTATGAAAATATTTTTGCAAAAGAATACAACTCAGGAAGTATTTCAGAAGGTGTTTAGGAAAGGTTTTTAAGAGCATTTGAATATTTAGAAACTTATTCAGAAGGAAAATCAGTGTGTTATAAAGGTTTGTATATCAATCAGAAGGCATTTCAGAAACTAATTTACAAAGACTTGAAATATGCAAGAATCATGACCGAGACTGTGAAGAACGAATGTTTTGCTAATCAATTCGTATTTTTGAAGACCCAGCACCAAAGTGAATGTATTTGGGTAGTACATTCAATTATGTTCCACAAAGTTGGTTCAATTATCCAAAGGGGATTTGAGTCATTCGAATTTAAAGTTTGATTAATTTAAATTAACGAATCAATAGCATTTGAAGCTTCATGGCAGCAAAATTCAAATTCGATTTTGGACATAGCTATTTTCTCATGATATTACAAGAAGCATCTGATGGAAATAATCATCAAGGACAAGCTTATCCAAGATCAAGAGACTTCAAATTTTAAATGAGTCAATTTCGGAATTTTAAAAGCTGCTACTTTTGTGGTGATAAAGCTGTTATTTTCATGGGTTATATTCTTCCAATCAGGAACGTTGTGATCAGATTATTTTTAAGGTTTATCTACAACAAAGGCTGATTCAAATTGTAACGTTTGAAGAAAACTCATATTGGATTACAAGCTAAAGATCAAAACCAGCAAGATAAAAGGAACTCATGTTTATCCAAAGCTGTTGAAATAGAAGGACGAACAGTAGCTTATCTGAATTAACTGCAAAATATCTGGAACTAATCTTTTACTAGTCATTGAAGAAAGAAGGATAAATATGGCAAATTCAGAAGAAAGAATATAATCGAAAAACGTGAAAAAGAATACAAGCAATCAAAGCTCTAAAATATTCCTCAAGTAAATATTGTCATTTATATTTTCATTGTACTGAAATTAGAGGATACATTATACTTATTTCCTCAAATTGATTTGTGATTACTTTTTGTGAGATTGAGAGTTACAAGTAGGCTCAGTAGATTGATTGTAGCTTGTGGAAGCTAGGAGGATCAAGCTGAGTGCATATTGTAGCCAAGTGCTTTAGCAAAAGACAACCTGTAACTTGATTTGTTTTTGGATAGTGGAACATACCAGTAAAGACAACCGGATCCCCAGCTTGGTGTTGGAAGAGAGGACTGACGCTCAAGGCGAAACCTCTTTAAATCGCTTTGCACTCTTCTAAACTCTATTTTTTAATTTTTGTGCATAATTATTTGTTTATATGAGCTACAATTCGTATTCAGAAACTATTTCAAAAAGTGATTGAAAGTATTTTTTAATGATCGGAAACTAAATCAGAGACTAAAATCTAGAAGTTCATTTTTGTTTTAAGCTTAACGTATTATGATATTTTCGAATATTTTTCATCTAAATTTCAACTAAAGATATTGTTTATTAAGTTTGTTATTTTTCAAGTAAAGTTAAGAAGCCATTTTTTATTGATTAACCTAGTTTGTGAATTTGGTAAAGATTTTCAAAGGATTAAACTTTAATTTGAAAAACCAATTCACACCCCACCCTCCCCCCCCCTCCCTCTTGGTTATCTTTTGGGACCAACAATTAGTACCATAGCAGTGCTCATTTTTTTAATTGAGTGATCCAAATGGATGAAAATAACATAGCAATTAATAGAGCTCCATATTTTGATGGAACTAATTATCTCTATTGGAAAATGCGTATGTCCACATATATCAAAGCTAACGACTATGCTTCATGGTAGATGATTGCATTTGGGGATAATCCAGTAACGATGTCAGATGAAGCTGGGTTCACTGATGCCAAGTTGAAATTGATTGAGAAGAACAACAAGGCTAAGAATATTTTACTCACAACAATTGCTCCTTCTGAATTTTATTTGATTTCTTCTTGTGAAATGGCAAAGGAGATTTGGGAAACTCTTTCAAAAACATATGAAGGAACGAACACAATTAAAGAAACTAAGATAAATACATTAGTTCAACGCTATGAACTGTTTAAAATTAAATCGGATAAGAAAATAAAAGATGCATTGAATCGGATCACTGCTATTACTAATGAATTAACTTCTCTTGGAAAGAAATTGAATGAATCTGATCTCATTAGGAAGATGCTTCGTATATTACCTAAGTCGTGGGATGCCAAAAAGACAGCAATCGAGGAAGCCTAAGACTTGAACAAGCTGACACTTAGTCAATTGAGGGAAAAGTTAATGGCATATGAATCTCACCTTGATACATCAGAAGAACCCGAGGTTAATTCCAAAGCAATAGCGTTCAAAGCAAAATAGATTGTTGAATCTGATTCCGACGAGGACAATGACAACGAAAACTTCGATATGTTAGCTAGAAGATTCAACAAGTTTATGAAGATGAACAAAGGTAAAAGGTTTAAAAATTTCAATAAATATAACAAATTTGATGCAGGAAGCAGCTTTAAAGAAAAAGAGGAAAAGAAAGAGAAGAAAGAAATCGTGTGTTATGAGTGTAAGAAGCCAGGGCATATGAAATACGAATGTCCAGTTCTAAAGAAGAAGATGAAGAAATTTAAGAAGAAAAGCCATGCTATGATGGCTACATGGAGTGACTTTGATAAATCAGAAATCGATTCAGAAGCTGGAAGTGACAATGAAGAAGAGGCAAACTTGTGCTTGATGGTCAAATCTGAGGTAAATACTGATTCCGAGAATGAAATAATTGATGATGAAATATATGCTGAAATGAAAAAGCTTTTAAAGGCTCTTAAGAAGGCTGATTTGAAAATTTCTAAATTGGATGCAGAAAACAAAGCTTTGAAGAATGAAAAAGACGTTTTGAAACAAACAAACAAATTGTTAGTTGATGAAAATGACATCTAAAAAAGGATAATGAACAGTTGCATATCAAATTTGATTCTTTGAGAAAAGAAAATGGTGTTTCAAAAAATGAGATCAAAGATTTAAAAGGAAGAGTAGAAGTTTTGTCACAAGAAATTAAGAGTACTTTCAATAAGTTCAATGAAAGTGAAGAAAAATTAAAGATGTTAATAAGTAGCTAAAGATCGTCATTCATTACATGGACTTGGATATGATCATGGAAATTCATCAAACAATGTGAAAAAGACAATGTTGTAAAAGCAAAAACTGGGAATGAAGAAGCTGTTGTACAAACAGTTAAAAAGGACATGAAAGATAAAAGCAGAAACTCTTTCAGAAGGTATTCTCAACAAAATTACCTAATCAGAAGGTATGGCAAAATCTAAAATTATGGGAATAATAATGGGTATCCAAGGAAAAATTATTATCACCAGGTAAATAAGAGGTATTATACACATTCATATGCATGTTTCTTTTGCAATAAAGTTGGTCATATAGAAAAATATTGTTTCTACGAAAGAAACAAGCTCAGTACATATCAAGTTAAGAAACATGATAAATCGAGCTTGACTTATCAATGACCCAAGTTTGTATGGGTTCCTAAAGAGGTTTGATCATTTTTATGTGAAATTGCAGAAACAAGGAACAAAGATAAAAGGAACTTGGTACTTGGGTAGTGGATGTTCAAGTCACATGATTGGTGATGCTTCCTTGTTCACTAACATTGTGTGGAAAGAAAAAGGATATGTAAGATTTGGGGATGATAGCCATGGTAAAATAATTGGTACAGGTACTATCGGTCATCCTCCTTATTTAATAGAAAATGTCTCACTAGTAAAATGATTAAAACATAATCTATTAAGCATAAGTCAATTATGTGATAAAGGTTATAAAATGACTTTTGAGAAAAATAAATGTTATGCCTATACTATTGATGGAACTAAACTGTTTGAAGGCTTTAAGAAAAGAAACATATATCTAATCACACCTTCAGCTATGAATGTTAAATTTTGTTTTCTCATAATGAATGATAATATACATATTTGGCATAAAAAGCTTGGTCATGTTAATTTTAATCATTTGGAAAAACTTTCTAAAAAGAATTTGGTTGTTGGATTGCCTAAGATAAATATAAAAAATGATGTGAAATGTGCAACTTGTTTGAAAAACAAAATGGTTTTTGTTTCTCACAAAAGCAAAAATATGATTTCAATAAAAAGATCACTTGAACTTTTACATCTTGATTTGTTTGGACCTACAAGAACTCTAAGTATAGGAGGAAATAAATATGGTTTTGTAATTGTTGATGATTTTTCAAGGTACACATGGGTTTTCTTTTTAAAGCAAAAAACTGATACTTTCAGTATTTTTCAAAAGTTTGCTAAGCAAATTCAAAATGAAAAGGATTGTCTATTGTTGCTTTAAGAACTGATCATGGAAAAGAATTTGATAATTCCCTATTTATAACTTTTTGTGAAGAATATGGAATAAATCATAATTTTTCAGCACCATATATACCTCAACAAAATGGGGTGGTAGAAAAGAAAAATAGAACAATACAAGAAATGACTCGTTCTATGCTAAATGAAAGTCGAATAGCTGAATATCTCTAGGCTGAAGCTGTATCAACTGCTTGCTATGTCATGAATCGAGTTTATATTTGACCATATACAACAAAAACTTCATATGAGTTGTTTCGTGACAACCATATGTTTCATACTTTCATGTGTTTGGTTGTACATGCTTTGTGAAAAAGAATGCAAATAATCTTGGTAAGTTTGATGAAAGATCAGATGAAGCGATTTTTGTTGGATATTCACAAAATAGTAGAGCATATCGTGTTTTTAATAAAACAACAAAAGTAATTGAAGAATCCATCAATGTACGTTTTTTTAATGATATAAAAAATGACATCGATGATGATGATGTGTTTTTGCCTGAATATGATAAATCTGGAACTATGTTAGAAGATAAGCCTAAAGCAGAGACTATAGCAGAAGGTAATTCTGATATAAGACTAGAATCAGATAAAGCAAAAACTAAAGCAGAAAGCAATCAGGAAAACAATTCTAATAATACTGAAATTTCAAAAGCATGGAAATATAAATCATCACATCTACCTAACTTAATTATAGGTGATTTAGAATCTGGAACAAGGACTAGATCTAAGTTACAAAATATTGAAAATCATTTTACTCTGTTATCTCATATAGAACCAAGTAATATTGATGAGGCATTGAAAGATAATAATTGGATTGATGCAATGCAGGAAGAACTAAGTCAATTTCAAAGGAATAATGTTTGGAATCTTGTGCCTAGACCACAAATAAATCAGTTATAGGTACTAAATGGGTATTTAAAAACAAAATTAGATGAAAATGGACAAATTGTAAGAAACAAAGCTAGACTTGTAGCAAAAGGATATTCACAAGGGAAGGCATAGATTAAGATGAACTTTTGCACCTAATTGTAGGCTTGAAGCTCTCGCTTTTGCTTGCTTATGCTTGTTTTAAAGACTTTAGTTGTTTCAAATGGATGTTAAGAATGTGTTTTTAAATCGTTATATTAAAGAGAAGTATATGTTGATCAACCCCCTGGATTGAAGATCCATTTAAACCTGACTATATTTTTAATTAAGAAAGCTTTGTACGGTTTGAAACAAGCACCAGAGCTTGGTATGAGAGACTTAGTGAGTATCTCATCTCAAGTGGTTATCAAAGAGGTATGATTGACACAACTCTATTTACAAAACATTATGATAATGATAATATTAGCGGTACAAATATATGTTGATGAATAATATTTGGATCAACTTAATGAACAATACTGTCAAGAATTTGCAAAGCATATGCAGGCTGAGTTTGAAATGTCCATGATGGGTGACTGAATTTTTTCTTGGGTTAACAAATCACAACACAAAAGATGGAATATTCATTCACCAAGAGAAATACACTAAGGCAATAATCAAGAAATAGGGATATGAAAATACAAAAGAAGTGCTACACAGTGAGTACTTCCACCAGGTTAGATCTTGATCTTCAAGGTAAAAAGTAATGAAAAATTATATAGAAGCTTAAGCTCTCTCTTGTATTTGACTACCTCAGACACAAATATTTGTTTTTCTGTGTGTATTGTGCTAGATTTCAAAGTAATCCAACTGAAACCATTTAGATGTGTTTAAAAGAATTTTCAAAGTACATTAATGCACTGCAAAATTAGGAATTTGGAATCCAAAAACCAAATTTTGATTAATTGGATATTCGGTCTGATGTTCTGAAGGGTGTAAAGATGATAGAAAAAGTACTTCTGGTACTTGTCAATTCTTAGGAGATAAACTGATTTCTTGTCTTAAAAGTAACAGAATTTAGTTGCTTTATCAACAGCTGAAGCTGAATATGTCTCAATTGGAAACTATTGTGCACAAATTCTTTGGATAAAACAACAATTTCAAGATTATGGATTGAAATACAACAATGTTAATATTAAATGAGATAACACAAGTGCGCTTAATTTAACAAAGAATCTTATGCATCATTCTAGATCAAAACATATAGAAATTAGGCATCATTTTATTAGGGATCATGTGGCTAATGGAAACATTAATATTGAATTTGTTCCCACAGAAAATCAATGTGCTGATATTTTTACAAAATCATTAAACAAAAATAGATTTGAATTCTTGCGAAATGAAATAGGCATATGCTTTCCTTTATGATTAATCTAAGTTCATGTATCTATTTTAATAAGAATAATAAATGAAAATGAAATGGTGCTTCTTTTATGGGACATAAACTTACGTTTTAATAAAAATAAATAAGACCAAAAACTCGACCCCTTTTCATATTCTCTTAACCACTTGTTAAATTCAAAACCTTTGCAATTCATCTTTCCCAAATCCGTTCAAGAATCCAAACCTTAAAACACAAATGGCACCTCGCAAATCTTCTCGAATGCTTTCCAAAGGATTCAAAACAAAGAAAACTTTAGAGCCCATCACGATTCAAGATGAATCTATAGAATTTGAATGAAGAAGTCCTACAAACAGTTATGCATGATGGATCCAAATGAGAAATATGATCAAAATTCGTGCATGATGAAAACAAAGGAAAAGAATCTAATAAGGAGGAAGGAAGAGTTGAAAAATCGAGTTTAGAGGACGTTTCAGAAACAAACCCTGAGTCAGAAGCAAACTCAAAGGGTTTGAAGAAGGTTTCAAAGAAGGATTCGAAAAAGAAACAGAAAGAACCAAAGAAGAAATCTGTAAAACGGAAACGATCGGAGGATACCACATCTGTCTCAACCAAAAAGAAGAAATTTATTCACAATAAGGTACTTGAATGCGCTTTCATTGATTTTAAGTTCTTTAGAACAAATGGTATTTATTGGAATCATTGGTTGGATAGAATAGGTTGTAGAACAATCTGTGGTGTGACGGATGTTGTTGAAAGGAGTTTGATACAAGAATTTTATGATGATCTTGTCCAACTAGATGATTTTTCTGTAAAATCAAAAGTTGTAGGAAAATCTATCAAGATAACAAGGAAAGACTTGATAAAGTGATTTAAAATGTTGGATATTAAGGATGGCGAATGGTTGATTAATTTGAATAGAAGTGTGTGTCACACCTCGAAGGATACCCTAAATGTGGCAGTCTGCCGTACACAATATTAAAGCCTAGGAATGACGCCTCGGTCACGCGAAGACTTCCATACTATGTACAAGGCGTTTAACACATGGAGAAGACAATCGGAGTGATACATTTTATATTGATACAACTTGAGTAACGATATAAAGGAAATACAATTCACTACTTCAAATACAAATCACTATACTTCAATTTCAACTCATCAAAAGATTTCACTACATAAACTATTACAAAGCAATTCACAAAACCTAGCTAATCTCTTCAAGTATTTTTACTTTCTACCGGAATCCGGAAGTCATTTTCGGCTCCAACCATCTCGGTCCCTGCTCAACATTCTTGAGATAACATGTTCATTCAAACATCTATTGGGGTATAAGCTACACTAGCTTAGTGAGAATTCCCTTAATTCTATACCATAACAAGCAAGTTATAAATCATCCATATGCTATGCATGAACAAACACATGAGCAGACAAGCATATGACTTTCCAATAGCCATATGTGAATGGATTTACGCCCTCCATTCGGGGTTAGGGTGGTCCATAAGTCATGCAACCATAATTCTAATATTGAGTAGGGTGGTCCATAAGTCATGCAACCATAATTCTAATATTGAGTAGGGTGGTCCATAAGTCATGCAACCATAATTCTAATATTGAGTAGGGTGGTCCATAAGTCATGCAACCATAATCCCGATCTCTTTCTCTTAATTATACAACCTCTACTGTTTTATTGTGATGGTTTTATGCGTTTACCCCACATCCGTTAACTTAAGCGATCTCACATCCTTAATGTTAACTTAGGCCCCCTCGCCTATTTGCTAATATACTTTTGTCCCACCAAAGGCATATCAGCCAATGTAATGTAACTCACTACGTGATATGCATGTACAGTTTATTCATATAATCGTGGCATATTAATTATGTAGGTTAAGAGCGATTATAGAGAATTTCGGACAATTCAAGTCTATGCTAACTCATACAATGATTTTGCGACAAGTCTCACATTGATATACTTATCATTCATTCAACCAAGATTATATCACAATCCATTACAATTTTATCTTTTCCTAATTCTAAAGCAATTAGCTACAAGCACAAACAAGGTAACAAAATAAGAGGAAAACTTACTCGGCCATGGGATCACTGGCTCTCAGTAAAAATAATCCGGTGGTATGAATCGTCGATTTCGGGTCACCTAAAAAGGACAAAATACCCTAATAAGTATTTCAACTCAAAACTAATCCAGTCTATCTCATACAAACTATCAAATTCGTAATTTTCGTCCTACGCGGGAATTCCAATTTAAAACGGCCATAACTTGATCATTTTAACTCGGAATTTAGCAAATTATATATCGATTTCTATCTACTTCGAAAGATATATCTAATTATAATATCATATTTAAGTTTTGAAAAATTTGAAGCTTCAAAAAGGTTTGACCAGTAGCGAAATTCAATTCCGAAAAGTAGTTTTGTGAATGTTTGTAATGTTTCTACTATCCAAAGCAAGCATACATGCAATATGAACAAGTTTTTATCATAAATGATATGTCATGAGATACATATATACATGTTCTTGATGATATTTAATAAAGGAAATTTTTAGAAAACTTTTTATTTGTAAGACTTTATGAAAAATCAACTTAATAGGCTAGTCTTGTAGTCTTGACAATTCCCACTTGTTTTTAGGAAAAATTCCTTGAAGAAAATTTATTTATTATTGTTAAAATTAAGCTTTCATTATGTATTTTACTTAAGGCCTTTGTTTTTCAATAAAAATTCCCATTTTACACTTTGTAAACATGTTTTTAAAATTGGTTCATCCCAAAATCAGAATTTGTAAAAATTGTTTTTGTGGTGATTCTTTTAAGTAAACTCATTTGATACTTAGAAAATCAAGGCTCAACCATACCTAGCAACTAAGGACTTCATTTCTTTAATAAAACTTCTATTTTGATTTTGAAAAATGTGGGTTTTCATACCATTACTCAATTATTACGAATTTCTTAAAATGACAACAACTCAGATTTTCCTATTTTATTTCTACTCCTTATTCTACATGTTTTTCTTAGTAGATCTCATCTTAATTATAAAAATCATTACTTGATGATATCTATGACCTAAAATCTTCATTTTTCATATAAAACACAAGTTTTAAAGTTGATAAAAGGGTTTTTAAGGCATGGTTTTGGAACCATCCGAATTTACAAAATTTGGATAAAACTCAAATTTCATATTTTGTAATCTCTTCCTATTTTTAAAAATCTCTACTAGTAGATCTACCATTTTATCAAAAACATATCCTATTGATACATATTCCATAAGCCTTCCATTTTCTAAACAAAACTTTCATGTTGGTATTGAAAAATGGGTCTTTAAAATTGGTTTTGGTTGAGATCCGAATTTACTAAATTTATTTTTGGACATATCTTTTGATAAAATCTATCTAAACTTATGAAAATTCATCCCTTACATATCCTATCTTAAGAGCCTTCCATATCTTGAATAAAAACTTCATTTTTGAATTAGAAAACATGTTTTTAAACTAGGCCTTAGCCTAAATCCGAAAATAGAATTTTGTTTTGAAAAATAATCTTTGAACCATATAAAATGAAGTCTTGATGATATAAATATATTATGCCTTCATTATCTCAAGTAAAATTTCATTTTGACACTTGGAAAGTGGTTTTTAAAAATGGGTCTTGCCTAGATACGAATTTCACCATTTTTATTTAAGCTCAAAACCAAGATCTACACTTTCTATGATCATAAATATGAAAGAAATCCATTGTAGTAAACTATAAACTCATAATCTAAACTTTACTCCTCAAAATCATTCATTTATGATATCTATTCCTTAAGCCCTTCATTTTAAATGAAAAATACACATTTTGAAGTTGAAAAATAGCTTTTCTAAATATGGTTCCCTTTTATCCGAATTTTCAAAAATGATTTTTGTTGAAACTAATAGATCTTGAGCTTTCTAAAACTTTTCTACTATCATCAAGCTATTACAAGTTATTTAAGAAAATAAATCAAAAGTCTAATGCATTTATGAACCTAAAACAACTAGATCTAGTTTACTATACTAGTTATAAATGCATGAACACTATGATGGTTATGTGAATGATAAATATATACATAAATCATTAGCAATAAAAATAATAACTCATATAACAAGATCTAAAACATAAACAAAATCGAAGCTACAAAAAAAGTTAGATCTACAAAATATAACTACTTTTAGCAAGAAAATAATAATGATACAAGAAAATAATCATGGATAAGAGGAGTGTTTTATTTTGGCATCATCATCCTAGCTTTTAAGTTTATGGAAGGTCATTTGATGCTTGAAACTCTCACTATACTTTACTTATCATCTGTGGAAGCTTAAGAAGAAAGTTTACTTAAAGAATCTTCAAGAATGGGACGTGGAAGCAAGAATTTGAAATGGGGGCAGTTTGTTTTTCTTGTAAGAACAAGAGAAAATGAAGGGAGAAAGAGAGGAAAAAAATAGAGAGAAAAAGGTAAGAAATGGTAAAGGTTTGAAGGTGTAAATGAGAGAGAGAGAAAGGAGTTTAAAGACACTTTAATGAAGAAAAAAAATAAATGTCAGCAAGAAAGGTCCCAAAGCTGGCTTGAAATAGAGGAGAAGAGAGAGAGAAGTTTGGTTGGTTTTTGACTTGAAAATGTAATGTGTAATTAATGTGTAAGTGTAGCTTCTTGAAGAAGGATTGAAATAGGTTTATTTAATCAAATTCATTTCAAGGGAAAAAAGGAAGCAAAAAGAAGTCAAAATTTGCCATGAAGTGATATAATGAAGTGTAGAAAGATTGAAGTGAAAAAAAAGTGATGTGTGAAAGGTGTACTTGAAGGTATAGGTTTTAAGAGTACTTTCTTAATAAAATAAATAAAAATAGGAAAAATATAGAAAATATATTCCAAATATTTGTAGCAGATTTTTCATAATTAAAATAAGATAATTAATTAATTTATTTTAGTGAATTATCTAATAAGTTATCGGTATAATCAAAATATGTGAATATGAGCTATAAATGATATTCTTATAACCCGAAAAATTCTAAAAAATTATTTTATGAAATAAAAATATTTTTCAATTATTAAATTAATTTATTTTATATTTTTAGTATTGGGTCTTAAATAGACACTGATCCCGTAAAAACCCGAAACTAACTAAATTTTAGAAAAAGGAATTTCCTATGATATATAAAATATTTATCTAAAAAATAAGGGTTATAAGAATAATAAAATTTTGTATTGAAAAGAAGTGAATAGTGCAAAAGACTAGTTAATTACTGGTAGCAATGAAATACAAATATAATCGCAAAATCAGATAATTCTAGTTATCGAAAAATTATAAAACTGATATTTAGAAATCCTTATGAAAATACGAGTCTTAAAGATACTAATGGTATATTTTTTATATCTCGAGCCCCAAGACATGCTTTTCAAAGTCCGTATTTGAACGAGTTCGAAATAGGTCAAAAATTTACCAATCTAATATTTTAAGCGACCTTATATTACTACGAGATATACTACACACTTAAACTACACCTCGGCCTCTAGGATTAAGGGCGCGAGATTGTCGGACTTAAACTACTGTATTCCACTTAGGGTTTTCGGGTGATTTTCTGGTTTAGATCTTTGCCGATTTGGAAACTGATATTTTATATTTATTCAACATATTTAATTTGAGAAATTTATTTTAAATTTTATTTTTGTAAGTATTTAATATCTCTTAACGTTTTCGGAATTATTGAATTGGGTTTTATTTCCGAAAGTTAATCATTATTTATTTTTTAATAATTTATTTTTGGGCTCTATATTACCCGATTTTATAAGTCAGAGTTATGTATAGAATTTGTCGTACGTAGTGGCTTTGAATTTGAAGATTGTTGAGTTTTTTTTTTAAGTATTCTTACTTTTCTCAAGATTAAGAATTTCTGGATTTGTTCGCGATTTAGGACTAATCGAAGTTCGATTTTAATTTGGAGTGATTTTTAGGGTTATTTTTAAGTTCATTTTGGAATTATTTACTGAAATTTTCCAGGGCTTACAATGTGGTTTATAAAGAGTTGAATGATGGGTCAGAGAATTTGAAGATAAGGATATCTTTTCGACAAACTTTGAGCTGTTGGTATGTTTGTTGCATAAAATAGTTGTGGATTGCATTTTACCAAAATTTGGCAATACCACATCTATCTCCAAAGAAGAAGCTTTGGTTGTATTAGCTATAAAGAAGAAGTTAAAGCTTGACATACCCCGACTCATTTTAGGACACATGTGAAGAACTAGACAAAAAAAACCCTATGGAATCTCTTAATGAAATTTTTCAAATTCAAAAAGGTTGATTTACCCAAGAGTTTTTAATTTCCAATCACTTTGAAACGAATTGGAGAAATCAATTTAAAATATATGCGGATTTTTGTTTCGGAAAAGTTCTGGTTCACTATGGATGGAACCTAGTATAGGCATCCAAAATTTAGTAAGTTTGCGTTTGATTGGAAGAAAATAAAAGCTCTTGTTGAGGGGAGATTGTTCTTGAAGAAGAAAGTGGATCAGAAGAAGAAGATCAAGCTGATGAGTCTAAAAAATTACCAACCAAGAGAGCTGGGAAGGAGCAAATGGTTAGGAAAACGAAGAAAAAGTATGAGATTAGAACTGGGGGAAAACTCGAAATCAAAGAAGGTCAAGGAGTTGAAACAGGAAGTGATTCAGAAAGTGATTAAGCAAATGTTCCTATACATGCTAAGCCTCCAAGAGAAAGTTCTAAATCTAGATTTCAATCTGATTTGCTTACAATATTTGATAAGATAGTTACTGGTTTTCGAAAAGACTTAACAGAATCAATCCTAGCTGTCTTTACCAAATACCAGCAACCAGTTCAAGATTCAATAGCTTCTTATCATAATTTTCATGATGTTCAAATTGAAAAAGAACATGCAACTGAGATGGAACCTGTTGTTGTAGAGAAAGAGAGTTTTGGTGTTGAGAGTGTTGGTATTGGTGTTACTAAAGAACCAAGTATCGAGAAGGCACCTGATGTTGTTTCTGAAGAACCAACTGCTGAGAAGGAACCTATTCTCACTCCAACATCAAAAACTTGCAGATTGTTTCTTATGAACAACCTGCAACTCCACAAACCCAACTGAGCCCTGAACAATTTGAAATCATATCTTTTGTTATGACTATTCTTCGCCAACCACAGATTCCCCGATCTTTTCAACCTTTACCTCCCACTACTTTTCCACAAAGAAGAAAAATGAAAGCTAAAAAGTCTGTTAAATTCATAGCATTTAAGAAAGACTAAATATGATGTGGAATGTAACTCATGTCATCTGTTCTTACTTTGTTTTCTGAATTGGTTGTTGCTTCTTTTTTACATGATATGGAATTCAATTGTTGTTGTTTTCATTTGATCCTATCTTGATCTTTTCTAATGCTAACAAAAAGGGGGAGAAAAATAGAAAATAAACAATATATAAAATTTAAAACAGTAACATACAACACTCGAAATTAAGCTTGAATTTATTTTCATAAAAAATATATATACTTTATCTATATTGGTTTTGTTATCATCAAAAAGGGGGAGAATGTTGGTTTCTCTCAATATGGATTTTGATGATAATAAAAAGAATTAAGTGTTTACTAATAAAGTTCACTAAGTGTGCAGTAATTAAGTTTTATGAAAATATTTTTGCAAAAGAATACAACTCAGGAAGTATTTCAACAGGTGTTTAGGAAAGGATTTCAAGAGCATTTGAATATTTAGAAACTTATCCAGAAGGAAAATCAATGTGTTATAAAGGTTTGTATATCAATCAGAAGGCATTTCAGAAACTAATTTACAAAGACTTGAAATATGCAAGAATCATGACCGAGACTGTGAAGAACGGATGTTTTCCTAATCAATTCATATTTTGAAGACCTAGCACCAAAGTGAATGTATTTGGGTAGTACATTCAACTATGCTCCACAAAGTTGGTTCAATTATCCAAAGGGGATTCAAGTCATTCCAATTTAAAGTTTGATTAATTTAAATTAACGAATCAATAGCATTTGAAGCTTCACGACAGCAAAATTCAGATTTGATTTTGGACATTGCTATTTTCTCGTGATATTACAAGAAGCATCTGATGAAAATAATCATTAAGGACAAGCTTATCCAAGATCAAGAGAATTTAAATTTTAAATGAGTCAATTTTGGAATTTTAGAAGCTGCTACTTTCGTGGTGATAAAGCTGTTATTTTCATGGGTTATATTCTTCCAATCAGGAATGTTGTGATCAAATTATTTTTAAGGTTTATCTACAACAAAGGCTGATTCAAATTGTAACGTTTGAAGAAAACTCATATCCAGATTACAACCTAAAGATCAAAACCAACAAGATAAAAGGAACTCATGTTTATCCAAAGCTGTTGAAATAGAAGGACGAACAGTAGCTTATCTGAATTAACTGCAAAATATCTGGAACTAATCTCTTACTAGTCATTGAAGAAAGAAGGATAAATATGGCAAATTCAGAAGAAAGAATATAATCGAAAAACGTGAAAAAGAATACAAATAATCAAAGCTCTAAAATATTCCTCAAGCAAATACTGTCATTTATATTTTCATTGTACTGAAATTACAGGATACATTATACTTATTTCTTCAAATTGATTTGTGATTACTTCTTATGAGATTGAGAGTTACAAGTAGGCTCAGTAGATTGATTGTAGCTTGTGGTAGCTAGGAGGATCAAGCTGAGTGCATATTGTAGCCAAGTGCTTTGGCAAAAGACAACTTGTAACTTGATTTGTTTTTGGATAGTGGAACATACCAGTAAAGACAACCGGATCCCCTGCTTGGTGCTGGAAGAGAGGACTGACGCTCAAGGAGAAACCTCTATAAATCGCTTTGCACTCTTCTAAACTCTATTTTTTTAATTTTTGTGCATAATTATTTGTTTATATGAGCTGCAACTCTTATTCAGAAACTATTTTAGAAAGTGACTGAAAGTATTTTTTACTGATCAGAAACCAAATCAGAGACTAAAGTCTGGAAGTTCATTTTTGTTTTAAGCTTAACGTATTGTGATATTTTTGAATCTTTTTCATCCGAATTTCAACTAAAGATATTGTTCATTAAGTTTGTTGTTTTTCAAGTAAAGTTAAGAAGCCATTTTTATTGATTTATCTAGTTTGTGAATTTGGTAAAGATTTTCAAAGGATCAAATTTTAATTTGAAAAACCAACTTACGCCGCCCCCCCACCCCCCCCCCCCCCCAACTCTTGGTTATCTTTTGGGACCAATACCCACGACGTTAGTAAGCTCAGGAAGGGCCCACTACTCACAATATTTCGACCTCTCAGGGAGCCAATGAGATCCAGACCCCTGCCAAAGAACATGATGCCAATTCTCCCTAGAAATTCTCACCTAAAGCTAACCAAGCTTAATAGCTGGGTTAGCTAGCAAGCTCGACCTTATGGCCTCATACTCTTTAGTCACACCTCGTGACTGGGGAGACATCATTAGCTTAGCCGCACTCTGCAAAGCCATGGCTCTCTAGTTTGGATATCCCCATCACCTCGGATACCAGGTCAGCTGCCAGAAGGAAGTCCACCCTAGTATGACCTTAATCACTATAAATACCCCCCTTGCATTGAGGCAAAGAGAAGGAAGCCAGTTTCTTTACTCTATTATAAATGTGTTTCCTTACCTAAGGACCGACTTAAGCATCGGAATGGCTATGTCGGGTACCTTCCGATGTCCCTCTAAACATTTTCTTTGTGTTTGTAGGAGCTAACTCTACCGGCCCATATCAACTTATGCAAAAAAACCTCATCAACTTTCGCATCACCATACCTTCATATACCAACTCGCCATTCACATATCATATATGTGTCATCTTTGTTTTTAATTTCTTTTGTCTTTTATCTTTGAGGATAGACCATATTTGGTTTGATCTTTGACAACCACTCCTCCATATTTCCATTCATTTACCTTACCCATCGACCTTGACCCCGTCCCATTGACTTCACATCACTCCACCTCATACTATGGTACTATTCAATTCAAACCTAAACCCTAAAATTACTAAAAGACATTCTGCAATTTTTTGGTGATCTCTCCCCTTTATCCTTATAATGGATTGTGTTTAGATTACTTTCATTAATGAAATTCTGCTTTTCAGTAAGGCCAAATTTATCTAGTAGGATTATGTGATAAATTTATGGATTTCCTAAGTAGTTGATTAGTATTTTATAATGGGTTTTGTTAGTTTGAAATTTTGATTATTTCTATTTCAATGTTTATAAGGTAAAAATTTGTCTATGAATTTCTTATGAATTAGAGCTCAAGACACTCAAGAGCAATTCAAGAACTCCATTGAAATAGAAAATATGATTTTGAAATTAACACGGAGATGTGAAGTATTGACTCAAGTTTTAGGACTCATGTTCTTAGGGTGGCTGAAATTGTGGTCTATTAGTACAGACATATGCTTGAACCACAAATTCAATTAGAATAACATGGTTTATGAGCTGAGTATGTTATTTAACTAATGATTATAAATGGGTTACTCGAGAGGGATGTCTATATTATAATTAGAATTTTGCAACTTGAAAGGGAAGCAAATTCTTATGAGTTTAATCAAAATCCAAATAGACAAACTCGATTATAACTACAATGCAATGAATGGAATCCATACCAAACCATTACATAATCCAGCACATTTTATTGAAGGAGTTTCAAAGAGTAACTTTAGTGTTAGTATGAATTTTAGTGTTTAATCAATCATAATTTGTAGTGGCAGTTTGTAGAAATAATTTAGTTTGTTTAGAAATCTCAAAACTCCAATTCGGTTGCCTAGCTTAGAGTAAAATCACCATAACCTAGTACTTATTCAATTAGCTCCCTATGGATCATGACCTTGAATACTCCCGATATGCTATACTGGCACAATTGGTACATTTGCTAGTGGCTTTCTCATAAAACGTGCATTTATAATTGTCTGACAAACTTAAAATCTAGCGAGAGTAAAGAAACACTACAAGCATGAAACATAGTTGAAAATGAATCTCTTGTATTTGAAGGGACAGATGAAAGAAATTATACCAAAGCTGAAAAAGAAAAAAGTTCAATTGAATGATTTTAGTAGAATTTGTACATCTAATTTTCTAAACAAATATGAGATAATATGGAAAATACATAGGAGGGAACATCTAGAATAAGGGACACTAAAATATGCTTATTATATAGAGAATTTGAAATTTTCAAAATGAAATCTAATGGGTTAGTTGATGAAATGCATGTTAAATTTACAAACATCTTAATCAATTAATGATTCTTGGCAAAAACTTTACAAATATTGAGACTGACTAAAAATTTTAGATCATTGCCAGAGAATGGGAGGCCAAAAGGACTGTCATAAAGGAAGCTTGAAATTTGAGCCAACTATCAAAGAAGCAACTCTTCGGAACTATTAAGGTGCACATAATTATCAAGAGGTAAAGAGAAAAAGCTTAAAGCTTCATGTTCTGACTTGACTGATGAGAATGATGAAGAGGAATTTGACTAATTAACAAGGAAAATCATAGCATTCTTGAAGTTCAATAAGAAATTAAAGATGAGAGAAAAAATAGGGCCATCAAATTCAAAAAAGGAGAAGAAGAAAGTAATTACGTTCTTCAAGTGTAATAAATCCGAACACATGGAACAATACTGTCCATCGATCAAGAAAGGTGATAAGAAGTTAATGAAGGTTGTTATGGTTGTTGCTTGGAGTACTAAAGATTCCATTGATGAGGATGAAGATTTATGCTTCATGATGATGAGGTATGTTCTTCCTCTTCAAATATTTCATATGATGAGTTGTGTGGAACATATGACAAGCTATGCAACGAATTGATCAAAAAAGAAAGAAAAATTGTAAGCCATCATTTTCTTAGCAAGCAGAACTCGGTTTTGGAAATCGAAACCGGAAACTGAAACCCTAAAAAAATACCCTATGGCTAGTTTGGACCTAGGAATTCTAAGTCCAGCAATACCGAGAAAGAAACCCTGGAACAATAAAAATGAGTTATCTTTAGAATAGGCCTAAATAGTATACCAAAACATAAAAAGATCATATTTCAGAGAAATTCATTTGTTTCAAACCCGATCGGATCTGTTCTCTAAAACCGATCCCTGGACTTGAAAATTGATCCCCGAGACTAGAAAATAGAAAATATTCCGTAGGACTCTTTAGAATCGAAATTTAATAAGGAATTCAAAAATATAATTATAAGAAATTTTCGGTTTATAAAAATTACAATTATAGCCTTTTATCGTATTTTCATTACTACCAATAATTTAATTATCTAATCTATTTTTTGATCTCTAATCACACTATTCATCAAGTACAACCACCTATACCCTATTCTTACATCCTTACAACCTATTTTTACAATCTTACATTATTTTTCTTACAATTTACTTTTCCAATACATTTTTATTACTTAAATTACTTATTTAAATTTGAAAAATTACTCAAAACAAAACACATCTCTCTCTCTCCCCCATTACTTAAAGTCGGTGCCCCTCGCCCCTTTTGTACACACTTCCAATTTTGTTTTAATTTTTTTTATTAACACAAACCCTAATATCACTTTCTATAAATACCCCTTTATAAATTTTCATTTCGTTTTCTCTCTTTCTCTAAAAAAAAAAAAAAAAAAAACTCTTGCATTTTAGTTTTCTCTCCCCTCCCTCTCCCTCTATGCTGTGAGCCCCCCTCCCATATATACACACACACAACATTTTTTTTCTTCAAGTTTCTTGTTCCACATACTAAATAGGTAATAGATTTTAACCCTACCACAAATAAAGCATGTAATGGCAAGATCATACATGTGTGGTTCCACCAAAACCCTATGAGCTTTATGCTAGAGATGTGGAAACACTTAAGCATGATATTCTTGCCATCACAATGTTGTGGATCTTTATATTTAAGTTGTTTTACTATTATTTTGATATATTGTTGCTTTATATAGTTCATATTAATATTTTTGTACATATATTCTTTTACTAACATCATCTTCATAATGTTCATATTGCATTTACATACATAACATGAATGTCATCATAGATCTATTTTGTTTTGAGTAAACAAAGGTCATAAAAGTTTTGTTTTGTGTGCATAAAGACTTGTAGTAGTATGATAATAATTAGAATATGCCAAAAAGTTCAAGATCTATTTTAGTTTCAATAAAAATAATTTTTGGAAATTCGGATAGAAAAAGACACCTATTTTAAAAACCTATTTTCCAACTCCAAAAATGAGTATTTTATATAAAATATGAGAGCTTATAAAACATGTATCTTAAAGACATGATTTTGATGAGTTAAATCTAGCTTTACTAAAAGATATGTCCAAAATAAGAAAAATTTACAAATGTTAAGTTAGAACTTTATCTCAACTCCCAACAAAAACTTAAAATTCGTAACTAGGATGACATGCTAAATAAATACCTATTTTCCAACCCCAAAACAATAGTTTTATAAAAAAAAATGAAAGCCTTAGGGAGTATGTTTAGTTGGGACTTAATTTTAGAAAGATTACATGAGTTTTACAAAAGAAATAATCTCAAACACAAATTACAAAATTCAAATTTAGAAATGACCCATACTTAAACACCTATTTCCAAATGCCAAAATGAGGATTTTAATAGAAAAATAGAAGCCTTAGAGAATATATGTAGTAAAAACTTAATTTTAACAAGAATAAATGGATTTTGTCAAAGTATAATCCTAAAACAAAGGAAGGGTTTCAAAACATAAATCAAACACTATTTTCATTCCTTATAATTTTTGTAAAATTCGTAATTAGGAAAAACCCCAATTTAAATATCTATTTTCCAACTTCTAAATGAAAAATTTTATTAAAATAGTCAAGGTATTAGGCATATAGTCATCAAGGCTTTATTTTAATAAAAACAAGGATGATTTTGCAAGAAATAAAACTAGTTTTTCTAAGTCAAGTATTCTTGAAATTTTTGCAAAGTAAAAGTTTGCTAAAACTTCTGTTTAATCAATATCATCAAGAATGTACATATAGATAGCTCATATCACGTTATTCATGATAATAACTTGTTGATATTGCATACACATATAATATACTTGGTAGATACAATGCAAATGTCACAAAACAATTTCGGAAATATAATTTTTAGCTACTGACCACATCTGATCCGAGGTTTCCAAGACCTAAAAGTTTTCAAAACTTAGGAATAACATCATAAATAGATAGATATTTCGAAGTAGATAGAAATCAACTGCTTATTTGAAACTCCAAGTTAAAATGACAAGTTATGGCTGTTTTAAGTTGAAATTTCCATTTACCACGAAAATTACGAACTTAAAAGTTTTTGTTTAATAAGTTGGAATTAGTTATGGTTTAAAATACTCATTTCGGTATTTCTTTCCTTTAGGTGACTTCGAATCAGAGGATTTTTTACCCTCGGATTACTACAATAAAGACCGGTGTCCATGGCTGAGTGAGTCATACTTCCTATTTACTATTCCGTATTGTGCTTGTAACTAGTAGTTGCACTAGAATGATAGGCAAAGATAAAACTTAGAAATGCATGATGGGTAATTATGGGATTATGTATGCTATCTTGATGTGTTGAGAAAAATGTACTAAGTATATCGAAACTAGGTGATTAATTGATGTATGTCCATATGCCATGATTATGAGTGTTTGCAAAATTGATTGGTCACCTGTGAAATTACATTAATGATTATTCGGATTAATAAGTAATATGGACATGATCACTTCACGATGGGGATGGTGCATTTATCATGGTTGGTTCTCCATGATCCATAAATGATATGAATGAGATGGGTTACCCATGAGTCATAAAACGGAACAGTAATTCAAGGTAGTACCATAGGATTCGTCAATTTGCTAACCCGAATGGACGGCATAAATCCATTCAACATATGATTTTCGGTTGATCATATGTCTTGTTTGCCCATGTGGTTGTTGCATTTCATATGGATGATTAAATCAACTTGTTTGTATGTATGTAATTGTGGGATATGTATATTTTGGAAGTATTTACTCACTAAGCTAGCATAGCTTATACCCCCACAGCTTCTTTTTGTTGCAGTTCCCGTACCTATGGTTGCGTCTCAGGACTTGGCCAACTCAGGTAACACGAGGATAGGAGTTTTCCTTAGAAGTTTATGTTTATCTTTTGTATAGACTTCCATAGGAAACCTTAAACGCTCGAGTTGTTGTAAAAATTAATACCTGGACTGATTATTATCTTGCAGGGGAATGCCCTTTACTATTTTGTAAATGATCTTGAGATATCTGTGGTTTACATTTTTATGCTTATTCTATTAAGTTAAACTATCTATCTCCAATTGCATAAGTATTCTATCGTCGTAGGGGAACGCCTTGCATCTAATACAAGACTTTTGAATAACTGTGGTAGTAATTCTTAAGTTTCGTTTAATATGCAGCGGACTGTTATCTTTAGGGTATCCTTTGGGGCGTGACAAAAATAGCTTACTAAATTCAAGGATGAAAAGAATAGGAGAAGAACTTGATAATTTTATAAATGAGTTTCATGAGTTAAAAGTTGAAAATGAGAAATCATGTGAAGATATTGATTACTTGAAATTGGAAATTGAAAAGTTGAAAAATAGAAATGATGAATTATGTAACCTAAATGAAAAGTTGAAAGTTGAAAATTCTTTTTTTGATATTGAAAACAAAAATTTAAAAGGCGATAATAAGTTAGCTTATGTGATAATACATGCTTGAAAGAGTTATAGAACTTAGAATGAAAAATGCTACTTTCAAAACTAACTTAAATAATTCAAAGGCAATTATAACCAAATTCATCAAAGGTGAAAATAATTTGAACACTCTAATTGGAAAACAGAGGTGTGATTCAAATAAGTGTAGAATTGACTATAGAGGAAACAATAAATGCAAGTCTAAATAAAACTTGCTTTGTGAAAGCTACTTATAGAACTTGCAATTATTGTGGTAAAGTTGGTCATATTGCACACAATTATGCAACAAGGAACAATAGGCATTTGAATCACAAAAGCAAGTTGGTTTGGGCCCCTAAGGGACAAATTTATGTTGCAATTAAGCAAAACGGACCCAAATAGAAATGGGTACCAAAGAGACGATATTCCGTTTGTAATCCCCTAGATTTTATGCTACGGTTATGTTCAAACCTTAAACCGAAAGTCAACCGGAAACCCCAAGGTCAACAAATAAGCATCAAACCCTAATAGATTAGATCTGGCAATCTTGTGTTCCTAATCTCGAAATAACAAAATTGAGATAGTAGTAAAATAATAGTTCGTAATAATATAAGGATGCATAAAAATATCAGATTAGATAATTTTATGTGTCTTTCGGATCCAAACGGGATCAGTTTTCAAAAATTGTGCCCTGGTACCCCCGACTGTAAAAATATTTCGATAATACCAATAAACTTGCAAAAGTACAAGGATTTCAAAAATATCAGTTTTATAATTTTTCGGTATCTAAAAATATCAGATATAGCTTAATTACGCGTATTTTCATTGCTACCGGTATTAATTTGTCTTATCTACTATTCATAGTGCTACTCTACGCTATTTATCACTATTTACCTATCTCTACTTTTTCTGCACCTATTTCTATACTCTACAAACCTATTATCTACTTTTTACTTTTCTCATACATCTTCATTCACATCAAACCTTACATCTTATTACTTTTAATTAACAAAAATACAAAATAAATCAAAATCACTCTCTCTGTCCTCTCCAAGCATTCACGCCGGCCCTCTCTCTCTCTCATACACACACTTTTATTTTCTTTTTCAATTTATCTAACTCACACGATTTTCACTCTAAAAATTCTATAAATACTCTCTCTTCCTCCAATTCTTTCGCACACTCATTCACCTTACCAAAACTCTCCTAAATTCCCTCCTAAAACACTCTCTACCAAAATCTCTTTTTTATTTCTTTACTACTCAAAATTTTCTACACATTTCCTATATATAAAACACTATCCAAACTTTCTCTACACTACTACTTCCATATTATCTCCTGGGGAAAAGTTCTTACCCATTTCTTTCTATCATGTCATGTAGCTTAACATGACCATGGTGTATGTTTCTTAAACATTCAAATGTTATAGAAGTAACACTATGTTCATATTTTGTTCTTGTTCACGAATAAATTTCATATTATGTTGTTTTACTATTATGTTGTTATTATTATGATCCTATTGTTATTATCATGCTTTTAACCTAACTTCATATATATGTTACTATCTATATATATATGTATGTATATATACATATCTATATATATTCTAAAGCCTAAATGCTCACTAACTCACTAATAAGCTTATTACTATATTTGCTCTTATTATTGCTTTTTTTTTTCTTTCTTATTTTGGACATAGTCCCCAGTTGCCTTGATGAAGTTAAGGCTCCTAATACTTGACCGGGTTACCTTAATGAATCTAAGGTTCCCAATACATGACTATAATATCTTGCTTATTATTGCTATATTGCTTATTAATATTATCTTGCTTCTTATCTTGTATTTTCATCATCTACATACTACATACCACATGCTCATGATACATGCATCTACATAATGATATTGTCTCACTATATTTAAAGTAGAATTTTTCTTTAATAAAGGAACTTGAAACTAAATTTTCTATTATGTAACTTGTCACCAAGTAAAGGAGTTATCATCAATTACGTAAAAATGGATTTTTACAACATTTTCTCAAGTTGTCTCAAAGTTTTCTCAAATAACAACAAGAATAGTTTTATCAAGGAAATAAAAGAAACAAATACCTTCTTTTCATAATATGGTAACCTATGTCTTAGAAAAAATAATTTGTTGGTATTCAAAGTTTTCACAAAAACCTTAAATTAAAGTCTTTTCACTCTATAACAAAACCAAGAAACAAACTAATTTTTAAAGTAAGATAAAATCAACCTAATAACTTATAAACCTACTTAGAAAAATAATAATTTTCAAGTTTCCAAAGAAAGAACCTATTTTCAAAGAAATAACAAGATTATAAATATGATAAAATAAAAAAAAATGATTTTATCAATAAAGATGATTTCTTTTCAAATAAAATTGGTTAAGAAATAAAAAACCATGTTTTAGAACAAAAATTTATTTTTAAGGAGTTAATAAATAAGAACATAAAAGGAAAAGACTCATTTGCTAAAATCATTCTAAAGGAAAATTTATAAAAAGGTTATCAATAAAATAAAATTTTTGAAAACTTTGTTCTTTTAACTCTAGAAGTAAAAATTATAAAAGATCAAAGTCAAAGGAAAATTTATTTGTTTTAGAAAGGAAATGGGAAAAACATAATAAAAAATATATATTCATTTATAATAACTTAAGAAAATATAAAGTTTTTTCAAAATACTTTGAAAAGAAATTTATCAAATTTTAGTTTCAACACTTCAAGATGAGTTGTTTTACGAAAATAATCATTGAGACACTACCATTAGAATTTTTGCATATAAAGTGAGCTTATATATATACTCAATGGATTTTTCAATCATATATATATATATATATATTTTTCCAAAGGATTTTTTGAATAAAGTTTAGTTGGAAAATTGTTTTGTAAAATCTAAAATTTTTGTTTTAAGTCTGTACCAAGACCTTTAGCAACCCAAATGACCTTGTATGTAGGAAATAACCTTAGAAATGGATAGATCTTTTTGAGTAGGTAGAAATCGGTATATAATGTGCGAAATTCTTAGTTAAAATGAGTAAGTTATGACCATTTTAAATTGGAATTTCTCTCTATGCGAATTTTGACGAACTTAGTAGAATAGAGTTTGCAAGTTTAAGTAAATCTTCCAAGAAATACTCATTTCAGGTATTTCGTTTATATAGGTGACGTGGAGTCCGAGCTACCTTACCCGGAGGACTACTTTGACTAAGGAGCTTCTGCTGATATGGCCGAGTGAGTTTAAATTCTCGTAATTGTACTTATGTATTTACTTATAGCTTAACAACTCTAGATTATAGGAAAAGATAAAATATGAAAACGTATGTGTTTTACTTACATGGTTGAAATTATGATAATTATATCGAGACGGGAATTGTTAATTAATCATTATATGATTTAGTTTAGTATTGATTGTCTGCAAATTCTATGGTCACTTATAAAATGACTAATGCTATGCCATGATTACTTAAACTAAGTCATACATGCATGACACGTAGTGAGTTACATTGCATTCATTGCTATACCCTTGGTGAGACAAGAGCATAGTAATGAGGTCGAGTGTCACGCCCAGAAGGGTATCTAAATGTGGCAGTTCGCCGTACACAATATTAAAGCCTAGAATGACCGCTTCAGTCATGCGAAAGCTTCCATACTATGTACGAGGCGTCTAACACATAGAAGAGACACATTGGAGAGATATATTTTATATTGATACACTTGAGTAACAATGTAAAGGAATACAATTCACTATACTTCAGATACAAAACACTATACTTCATATACGAATCACTATACTTCAAAATACAAATCATTAAACTTCAATTACATTCATCCAAAGACTTCCCTACATAAACTATTATAAGGAAAATCATAAAACCTAGCTGATAACCTCAAACATTCTTATTATTACTTATTCTTTGCCGAAATCCCGAAGTCATTTTCGGCTCCAACCATTTCGATTCCTACTTTGTATTCTTGAGATAACCTGTTCATTTAAACAATCTATTGGTATAAGCTACACTAGCTTAGTGAGAATTCTCTTAACTCTGTACCATAACAAGCAAGTTATAATCAACCATATGCTATGCATGAACAAATACATGAGCAAATAATTATGTATGGGTATCCGAACCCATACACAGAACGGATTTACGCCCTCCGTATCTTGGGTTAGGAATGGTATTGAAGTCTACACGACCGTGCTAGTCCCCAAGCCCTCGGCTCATAGCACTCGACTCGGCTAGGCTCACCCATGGAATGCATCCCCATGCGCCTTAGTTCCGATGAATAAGCTTGGCACTGGTCTCGTTATCCAAACGAGTCATCATTGGACCATACCATCGACCTGCGTAGGAGTAGCACGCTACCAAATGCAATATGTCCGATGTGATGCATGACCAATTTAAATTTTTGCTTAGGTCAAAATATTCATATATTCTTTAAGTGACCAACCAATATCATATACATACAGTAATAATATGAATAATGCAGTTATCCAATCGAATCGTGGTTTCGATATGCTTTAGTATTCTTTGGCATATATTCATCACAGTCTCATCATATATCCCATCCCATTCATACTGATTTTTATCTTGTTCCTATAATTCTAATGCAACTAGTTACAAGCACAAACAAGGTAACAAAATAAGAAGAAGACTCACTCGGCCATTGGATCACCGAGTCTTTTAGTAAAAGTAATCCGGTGGTAGGGAATCGTTGATTTCGGGGTCACCTAAAAAGAAAGAAATACCTAATAAGTATTTCATCACTTAACTAATCTAAGCTATCTCATACAAACTATCAAATTCGTAATTCTCGTCCTAAGTGGGAATTCCAACTTAAAACGGCCATAACTTGTCATTTTAACTCGGAATTTCGCAAATTATATATTGATTTCTATCTACTTCAAAAGATCTATCTATTTAAATATTATATTTAAGTTTTGAAACTTTGAAGCTTCGAAAAGATCGATCAATCAGAAAGTGGCAATTCCAATTCCGAAAAATTGTTTTGTAAATGTTTGAAATGTTCCTACTATATAGATTAGCTATACATGCAATATTGATGATTTCCTAACATGAATGATGAGATGAGCTTGATGTATGCATTCTCTTGATGATTTTTGCTAAAAGAAAATTTTATAACTTTTTATTTTGCAAGACCATAATAACAACTACTTATGAAAAATCTAGTTTTCTAACTTTGATCATTTCCATTTGTTTTGGATTTATTACTTAAGAAAATATAATTATTTTTGTTAAAATTGAGTCTTTATTATCTATTACTTATGACCTTCATTTCTACATAAAAATTTCATTTTGCACTTTGTAAACATGTTTTCAAGTAGGGTTGATTCCAAAATCCGAATTTTGTAAAAATTGTTTTTGTGGTGATTCCTTTAAGTAAAAATCATTTGATACTTAGAAAATTAAGGCTCAACCATGCCTAGCCACTAAGGACTTCATTTCTTTGATAAAACTTCTAATTTGAGTTTGAAAAATATGGTTTTCATGCCATTACTCCATTATTACAATTTCTTAAAATGACAACAACTCAAATTTTTCCTTCTTCATTTCTACTCCTTGTTCTATATATTTTTCTTAGCAAATCCCATCTTAATTTATCAAAATCATTACTTGATGATACCTATGACTAAACTCCTCATTTTTCATATAAAACACAAGTTTTGGAGTTGATAAATGGGTTTTTAAGGCATGGTTTTGAAATCATCCGAATTTACAAATTTTGGATAAACTCAATTTCATACCTTATTTCTACAATGCATCATGCATATATGTATTTCCTACAAGCTATTGTCATGATGATTATGAGATATCTACCTATATGTATAATATAATACCAAGAATTCTTTTTGAAAACTTTTACTTTGCAAAACTTTGAATTATACTAGACTTAAGAAAAATAGTTTTTCTTCTTGTAAAATCATACTTTTTTTTCAAAACTCAACCTTGATGATCTATATAACCATCACCTTCATTATTTCAATAAAAACCTTCATTTTGGGGTTAGAAAGTAGATGTTAAATAGGTGGTTTACCTAAGTACGAATTTTACAAAATTTTGAAGAATGAAAACATTGTTTATCCTATTCTTGGAAACCATTTGTTATCCTAGGATTATATTTTGATAAACTTCTCTTATTTGTCAAAACTTGGTCTTTATACATATATTCCCTAGGACTTCCATTTTCCTATAAAAATTATCATTTTGGCATTTGGAAATGAGTGTTTAAATAGTGGCTATTTTCAAATCCGAATTTTGAGAAATTCATTTGAGCTTGTTTTCTTTGTAAAACTCATTTAGTCTTTCAAAAACCATTTCCTAATCAAACCTACCCTTAAGGCTTCCATTTCTTTAATAAAAGTCTTGTTTTGAAGTTGAAAAATGGGTTTTCAAAATTGGTCTTGTTGGAGATCCGAATTTACAAAATTTATTTTTGGACATTCTTTTGATAAAATCTATCTAAACTTATAAAATCCATTCCTTACATATCCTATCTTAAGAGCCCTTCATATCTTGAATAAAAACTTCATTTTTGAGTTGGAAAACATGTTTTTAAAATATGCCTTGGCCAAAATCCGAAAATGAGATTTTTATTTTGAAAATCACCTTTGATTCTTGAAAAAAGAATCTTGATGATATACATACATTAAGCCTTCATTATCTTAAGTAAAAACTTCATTTTGACACTTGGAAAGTGGTTTTTAAATAGGGGTCTTGCCAAAATACGAATTTCACATTTTTGTTTAAGTTCAAAACCAAGATCTACTCTTAATATGAACATAAACATAAAAGAAATCCATGGTAGTAAACTATAAACTCATAGATCTAAACTTTACTCATCAAAATCATTCATTTATGTTGTATATACCCTAAGCCCTTCATTTTAAATGAAAAATACACATTTTGAAGTTGAAAAAAACTTTTCTAAATATGTTCATTTTCATCCGAATTTTCAAAAATGATTTTTGTTGAAAATAAAATAGATCTTGAGTTTTCTAAAACATTTATACTATCATCATGCTGCTACAAAGTTGTTCATGAACATAAAACAAAAGTCTAATGCATATGAACCTAAAAACAACTAGATCTAGTTATAAATGCATGAATCACTACAATAGTTATGTGAATGGTGAATATATGCATAAATCATAAGAATAACAAAAATAATAACTTGAATAACAAAAATAATAACTCAAATAACAAGATTATGGCATAAACGAAAATCAAAGCTACAAAAAGTTAGATCTACAAAATATAACAACTTTGAACAAGAAAATAATAATGATACAAGATAATAATAATGGAGAAGAGGAGTGTTTCATTTTTGGCATCATCATCCTTAGCTCTTAAGCTTATGGAAGGTCATTTGATGCATGAAACTCTCACTATACCTTACCTATATCACTATGGAAGCTTTGAGAAGAAAGTTTACTTAAAAATCTTCAAGAATGAAGTGTGGAAGCAAATTTTAGAAGTGGGGGCAGCTTGTGTTCTTGAAGAAACAAGAACAAAATGAAGAAAAAAGAGAGGAAAAAGAGAGAGAAAAAGTTAAGGAATGAAAAGGGAAAAAGTGTAAATGAAAGAGAGAGAGAGAAGGAGTGTACAAATTGAAAAAAAAAATAAAACAAGGGCAGCCAAAGGAGAGGGAGCTGCTGGACGTGAAGAGAGAGAGAGAGAGAATTTGTTAAATTTTGACTTGAATTTGAAATGTGTAATTAATTTGTAATGTAGCTTCTTGAAGAGGGTTGAAAGAGGGTGATTTTAATTAATTTTTGGAGTATTTCAAGAGTCAAGGCAGCCATAAAGGAGTCAAAATTGCCATGAAGTGATATAATAAAGTGTAAAAAGATTGAAGTGAAAAAGAAGTGATATGTGAAAGGTGTACTTAAAAGTATGGGTTGTAAAAGTACTTTCGTAATAAAATAAAATAAAATTAGAAAATTTATTTCAAATATTTGTAGCAGATTTTTCATAATTAAAATAACATAATTTATTTATTTATTTTGGTGAATTATCAAATAAGTTACCGGTATGATCAAAATACGCGAATATGGACTATAAATAATATTTTTATTACCCGAAAAATTCTAAAAAATTATTTTATGAAAATAAAAAATTTTCAAATATTTTTCAATTATTAAATTAATTTATTTTATTTTTAGTATCGGGTCTTAAACAGAATCTGATCCCGTATAAGCCCAAAACGAACTAAATTTTAGAAAAACAAAATTTTCTATAATATATAAAATATTTATCTGAAAATATAAGGCTTTATAAGAATAATAAAATTGTGTAATGAAATAAAAGTGAATAGTGCAAAAGACTAGTTAATTACCGGTAGTAATGAAAATACGATAAAAATGTTATAACTGTAATTTTTATAACCCGAAAAATTATATAACTGATATATTTGAAAATCTTATGAAGTTACGAGTCTAACGGTACTAATGATATATTTTTTATATCTCGAGCCCCGAAACACGCTTTTCGAAGTATGTATCCGAACGGGTTCGAAATAGGTTAAAAATTTACCAATCTGATATTTTTAAACAAACTTATATTATTACGAGCTATTCTATATATTTAAACTACATCTCGACCTCTAGGGTTAGGGGCGCTAGATTGTGGACTTAAACTATTGTATTCCACTTAGGGTTTCCAGGTGATTTTCTTTAGATCTTTGCCAAATTGGAAACTGATATTTTATGTTTATACAACATATTTAATTTGAGAAATTTATTTTAAAATTTATTTTTGTAAATATTTAATATCTCTTAATGTTTTCGAATTCTTGAATTGAGTTATATTTTCGAAAGTTTCTTATTTACTTTTTAATAATTTGTTTTTAGGCTTTATACTACCTGATTTTTAATAAGTTGGAGTTACGTATGGAATTGTCGTACGTAGTAGTTTTGGAATTGAAGTATGTTGAGTTTCTTACTTTGCTTTTAAGAATTCTTATTTTCTCAAGATTCAGAAATTTCTGGATTCGCTCGTGTTTTGGACTAGTTTGACTTTCGGTTTTAAATTTGGAGTGATTTTTGGGGTTTATTTTCGAAGTTCATCTTGGAATTATTTACTGAAATTTTTCGAGGCTTATATCAAGGACCTGAAATCATAATTTATGACTTTGATTGTCTGTAAAAATGGCGAGTGAGCATCCGAATCAACTACATTTTAGTGATTGGTAGGAATCTATACAAAACTACAAAAATATCATTTGCAAACTATGGCTTTGTTGCTCGAACACCTAACCACCGAATGGAGGGGTGAATCCATTAAAACATATGATTCCCGAAAAATCGTATGTATTATTTGCTCAAGTAATTGCTTGCATCTCATATGCTTGATTAAATAACTTAGTTGATTATTGATTGGTTGATTATTGATTGTGAGTACTTTACTTGTGATTTAATTCTCATTAAGAAAGAAGCTTACCCCCTTATAGATACCATTTGCAATTTCCCCATTTATGATTGAAGCCGGGGTATTTCTCACATGTATTACCTTTTGGCTTAAGGAGTTTTTGGAAGAAGTCAAAGGCTAGATGTAGACGTAGACTTCTAAGTAAATCTCCTTGTAATTATTTTGATTAGGCTTCAGTAGACTTTGATGAACTATATCTTTTAGTAGGGGGAATGCCCCTTTGATGATTGAAAGACCTTTATATGTTTCCCTAATTCAGATATTATGTTATGATTTTCATTCTTAAATTGTTATATAAAATCTTCTTTATCAACTGTTTCAAAGTTGTTCCTCTATGATCGTGAGCGTACTCCTTACACCCAGTATCGAAGCTTATGAGATGACTGAGGTCGTCATACTTAAACTTTAATATTGAGTGTGGCGGACTGTCATTTTAGAGCACTCTTTGGGCCGTGACACCATTTTTTAGGAAACCTCAAGGCATCACAAGTGGATCAAGTATGAGTTCTTTTCATGATATGCCTTATGTTTTGTGCTTAATGATGTTCTTAAAACTTGTTGATGTGCTTGGTTGTACAATTTTTTGTCGTTTTGTGATATTCATGTATAGAGTTTTTATGTGCTAAAATGAGGTATAAAATGCATGAAATTGAAGTTACTTGAGTATATTACATAAACAATGGTCTTTCACACGTAATATTGAGTACCGAGCTGTGGTAAACAGATAAACATGCATGAGGAAGTGTTTTATGAAATTTATGCATATTTAAGGAAACTACTTGCACTTTTTTACCATAATTTGCATATATGCAACATGTTAGAGTATGCATGTTTGACATTATTTTACATGTTTGAAATGATAATACAAACATGCATTGAGAATTTGATCATGTGTTTGAGCAAAATTGAATATGAATTTGATATTTATGAAATTGGTTGATGTTCTCATGGAGTGTTTAGACTTAGGCTTGTAGTGTCTAGGCGTTAAGTGAAAATCATGCATGTCTTATGCTTGTTTTCCTTTATATGGCTTGAAGTACTTTTGTGTTTTTTATGAGGCCTTAAGGAGATAAGTTGAGTTGCACAATTTACATATATTTGTGTTGTATTTGTTTATTAAGTGTAACTTGTATTTCCTCTAGCTAACCATTAAAATTTGAACTTATTTGTCACATTATACTTTAACTCATATGCTTAACTAACAGGGATTTATTTTGTTGAACGGGAGGAGTTAATTTTCCAATTGTTGTCCTCATAAAAAAAATAGGGAGATTGTGAAACCGAAGTGTTCGAGTTGAATTTTAATGAGGAATTACACTACACAATTACTCATTTATTATATTTAAGTTACATTTAGTTGGCTAAATGTTTCATATGGTCAAAATGTTTTGATCATAGTGCAATGAGCTACCATCTAGATGCTAGTAAGGTTCATAATACTTTATGGTTGGATTTGCAGGTGGCATCCGACTGGAAGCCTATGGATTAGTAGACATAAACTAACTGTAGGAGCATTTGGTGTAATTGCTTTTCTGGGGTGAAAATGTCTAACGGTCGAATGTCTTTAAGAAGCTATAAATAGAGAACTTTGGATGGATTTGGGAAGTTGTTGAGCTCATTAATTTGACATTAAATCATTTGTATTACTCACTATTAAATATTTCTATGTACTTTATTTACCAATAAAAAAATGTTGAGTAGTTTCATTGAGTCTCTTGTTGCAAACACTTTGTAAGAAACTACTCTGGATTAGTTTGGGTAATTTTGTGAAAGCGAAAATTGTCTTAAGTGCTTTTTGTTTTTTGTGAGATGACAACTTGAGAGAAATTTTATGTAGAATTGTATATTGTGCTGTTGTGTAGCTCCTTAGGAGCAATTTACTGATGATTAATAAAGTGATTGTAAAGTCTTCTATTGGAAGACAATTTTAGACCCATAAAGATTAGGAAGCAGGTCAAACTCCACATTAAATCCAAGTTTGACTACTTTATCCCCCATGGAGTTTACATTTTGTTTACATTCATATTATACATATTGTTCATAATTAGGTTTCACAAACAAGATTAGGACATAATGGTGACACAAATGTGGAATAAATGGAATCAAGTTTTAATAGACTTGGATAAGTAATTAGTAATCCAAGATAACTAATCCTTAATTAATTAAGAGTTAATTACCCATAATAATAGATCATTGGTGCATTGGTTTGCTGGTGGTGTCGAGTCTAATAAAATTAAATCCCTACTCTCAAGGTTTATATTATTTGTATATAGTAGTGAGCAGGGTCTATCACGCCCCAAAGGATACCCTAGTTAGATTATGCAATTGGGAAAGAAATTGATGCCATCAAATCTTTATAAAACTTAGTTTAGGTCATCAGATCGATTCACTAGTACATAACACAACTAACCTTTGAGGGAATTGTGACAAGCGACAGGATCTTTTAGTTGTTTTGATGAGAAGAGATGTATATAGCAAGTTATAACTGTAAAAATAAATAGCCATTTCTTGTTGATACCATGGTGGCGTTCCTTCAGGTGCCATTTAGTTCTTATGGAATGATCTGAATAAAATGTGTATGTAATTTCAGATACTACCAGCAAGTAGATTGGGTCTTGATCAAGTAATATAAAAGTAAGTTGAGTATCGTTCCCACAAGGACTAAATTAATTACAAGATTGATATTAGTTTTTACTAATATTTAGGCAATCAAAATATATCAATTAACTAACTAATTATATCTAATATGAATGCAATGAGATTGTAAGAAGTTATATAAGATAAATGTGGGAAGGAACAGAATCCATCCTAATCTTTACTAATCATGCTGAAGTTATATTATATGAATAATTAGGATTGTGAATATTTGTAAGAAATTGTCAAGACCTAAAACTATCAAGTTTTAGTAAACCATAAAATAATCTATTAGCTTCCGCTATACAAATTATCAATGGAATCTAATTTACAATCCTAAATCTTCCAATCTATAATTGTCTAATATCCTAAATTAACTTCTCCTAATTCCTTAGTGAGAAATTAAAATAAAATATTGCATGAATTACATGGAACAATTTCAAAATTAAATTAAACTCAACTGCTTTCACAATTGTTGTTCAATCTCAATTCATGAATTCCTATGAACCCTAATTCTTTTTCCAAATTATCAAAATTCTTATCAATTCAATTTCAAGCAGAAATAAAATAGATAATTAGGATTTAATACAAATATTCCATAATTCTAATAATCCTATAATATAAGTTCAAGAATCATTTTAGCAAAATTAGGATTTCATCACTTCCCACAAAGAAAAGTTTAGCTACTCATGAAAGATTATCAATATCAAATAAGAATGTGCAATTGATAACATTATAAACAAAGAATTCCATTTAATGAATTGCATAAGAAAGACATTAGATATCACCAATTCAAATATCGCAATCTTCAATTACAACTTCTTGAAAGCTCAATTCTCTTACAAATCTCTATGAAATGCTAAAACTATTTGTATACTAAAGTGTTTTCTATTTTTCTTCTGCTTGTACAACTAGAGAAGGGAGATCCCCTTTATAGGAAAAATTTCATGAGAAGAATTAATGGAAAATTTTAGTTTCAACTTGTACGCTGACAGTTACAGACCCTACGCCGAGCTTACAGGCAGTAAAGGCTTTTTCTTCCTTGCATAGGCAGTGCACTAGCATCGTTTGAATTCTTAGCTGCTAGCCTTCATTCTACACTGGCTTATTCATTTTCTATGCCGGCGGCTTTCAGCGACGTATATTTAGTTGAGTCAAGTCTTGTAAAGCTGGCAGTGTAGGCAACGACTTTGAATGAGTGCATCTTGTAAGCCGTCTCAACGCCGGCGGCTTTGACTTCAAAAAAGCCGGCATTAAATGAAACATTGCAAAAGCTGGCTTCTTCTTCCTCCTACACTGGCTGCTTTAAGCCAGTGTTTTTGTCTTCTTCATTCTACACCGGCCCAAGGCTGGTGGTGTAGAGGCAGCCTTAAGGAATGTGATTCTATTGTTGATGAAGGCTGGTCGTACGCCGGCGGCTTTGGATTGAGAAAAGCAAGCGTACCCCTGAGTTTTTCCCATTTTCATTCCAAAGTTTCTTGTTTTGATTTCTTTGTCCAAAATTAGACCTAAAACATGAATTTTAACCAAAACAAGTATCCATTCTAGCTATTTTGAACATCAACAAGTTGTATATAATATGATCTTATCATGGAACCGACCGGAACAAAGGTACAACTGTGTGAACTAGGAAATTTTCATCTAGAAAACCAGGCACATTATCAAAGATATGAAATGCTAATACGTAGCGGGCTATCACACTTAAATGTAATAGTGCAAGTATGCAATGCATGTCATTTATTATGTGTCAAATTCATCATTAATTCATTCATAGGTGATCAAACAATGTCAGACAATCCTCAATACAATCACTCATGTATTAACAAGCATTAGTCTTTTTGCTATTATAATGTATGGTTTTCAATCATACATATACTAGTCAGCAGCATACAGAAGACCCATTTTTTTCCCCATCAAGCAATGATTTCATTTGTCATTTAGTATAAAGTTCCTCTAATGCTATAAGCACAAACAATATGATAGATCAAAGTTACTCACCGGTCTATTTTGATTTAATTGTAATAATCAACTGGAAAGTCCAAAGATGAATCTGAAGATCCTATTGAAATAACTAGAATGCGCTCATTACTAATAACACAGGTTGGATACTAAACATAGCAGTGTTTATAAGACTTAATCACAGTTTTTGTTGCCATTCTCTCGTTTTTAGTCAATTATTATCATTTGTGTAAACTCCCAAATTTTTGGAATCGGTTTAGCCTAAAACCCTAAACCGAAAGTCAACCAGAACTCTAAAGGTCAACAAAACCCTAATTATACATAATAGCTTAAGTCCGACAATCTCGATTAAGCAACTCAGTAAGAGTAAGTAGGAGTTTAGAATATAGAATAGTGCGTAATTACCCAATGAAGCGTAAAAAGATCCGATTAGTAAAACCGCAACTCGTTTCAAACCTGATCGGACACAGTTTTTGAAAAACGTGCCCTGGAGCCTGGAATAGTAAAAATATTCCGAATATACTATTAGACTCGTAAAAATATAAGGTTTTCAAAAATATCAGTTTTATAATTTTTCGGTAAGTAAAAATAACAAATATCGCAATTATACGTGTATTTTCTTACTACCAGTACTTTATTAGTCATATCTACTTTACATTACACTATTCATTACTATTCTACACTATTCTTTTATCTCTATTTTTTCTTACACCTACTCTTACACACACCATAACCTATAACCTTTACTTTTTACCTTTCCCATAACTTTATTTCACATCTACTTACATATTACTTCATTTAATTAACAAAAAGCAAAAATAAAAACTCTCTCTTCCCTCTCTACAAGGATGGCTGGCACCCCCCTTGTCCCTCTTCCTCAATTTGTTTCAATTTTCATTTAATTTAATCATACAAAAATCACTCCACATTTTCCTATAAATACCACCCTCCTCTTTCACTTTTTTCACACAAATACTATCCACAAATTTCCTACAAAAACTCTCTCAAATTCTCCTCCCAAAACTCTCTCAAAATAATTCAAAAACTACTTTTTACCTACAACAAAACCCATAACTACATAATACTACCAAAGTATTCTCTAGGTAACCATTTCCTATTGTTTTTTTCTTCTCATGTCATGTAACTTTACATGACCATAATGTGAGTTTCCAAAGACTAAATGTTATGGAAGCTACACTATGTTCATGTATTGCTCTTGTTCATGAAAATCTATTTATGTTTATGTTATTATTTTGTTCATATTATTGTTATTATATCTAAGTATTAATATCTATATATATATATATATATATATACATATTCTTTAGAGCATATAAGCTCACTTGCAATTTATTTATTTTATGCAATGCAATTTATTTATTTATTCCTTTGCAATTTATTTATTCATTTCTTGTTATTTTAAGACTAGTCTCTAGTCTTAGACTTGTCCTTATCAAGTCAAAACAAATTTTTCTTTCTTTCATTTTATTTTTATTTTGGGACTAGTCTACTTCTTAGTCCCGGGAGCCTTGAAAAAGCTAAGACTCCCAATACTTGACTTTATTATTTATGTTATTTTTGTTTGCTCTTATTTCTCATAAATCATGTTCTTTTAGATTATTGTCCAAAATTTTAAGTTCTAAAAATAATTGACAAAAGGAGATTTTACCACTTAGAGATAAGTTTATGTGAAGTATAAAATCTATGATTTAACACAAATAAAGTCCTTCTTTTCAAGTTACAAAAGAACCCACTACAATTTTAGAAACTACTTTTGTTATGAAAAGCTTTTTAAATAATTTATTATCCCACTTTGTTTTTCAAAAGAAAATGATTTTTGATACAAAATGATTTCTACGAAAACATAACATAGCAAAAACCTTAGGAAGCAAGAAGTGAGAATTTTCAAGTTTAGATCTTTTCAAATAAATAGTTAAAGAAGGAATATGTAGAACATACATAGGACTAACACAAGAATTTAGAAAAGAAGAAAGATTGTTTTTCAAAAAGTCATCTAGAAAAGTAATAAGTCAAAAATAAAGTAATTCTTTTGAAAACCAAAAGAATCAAAGTATTCATTTCAAGACCAATCACAAAATAAATTTCTTGTAAACTAAAGTTTTCTAAACTTCTAATTAATATTTCTTTACTTAATAAAACATGATTGGACAATAAACACTTGAGCATGAATAAATATGAGCTATGTAGCTATAAAAGAGGATTTTTCAACTATATAGATAACTAAGTATTTATCAAATAAATTTGGATGATTGGACCAAAGTTGTTTTTTAATTGAAAATTCGTGGTGAATTTTATTGCCACTGTTTTGGGGCCTAAATAGTTTAGTTTGATAAAAATAGTTTTAGAAATAAATATACTTTTCAGTAGGTAGAAATCGGTATACTATATATGCGATTCCGAGTTAAAATAACCAAGTTATGGCCATTTTAAATTGGAACTTTCCTTTATACGAACTTTACGTTCTTTTGACATTGTCTTATCAAAATTCAAGAAAATCATCAAGAAATACTCATTGCGGGTATTTTCTTTGGCTAGGTGACTCCGAGGAAGGATACCTATATCCCGAAGATTACTTCAATTGAGTGGAGTGTGTGAACGACTCATTGTATAAGAAAAATAGTTGACATGGCATCGTGAGTTTATTTCCTTTAAATACTATACTTGTTATGCTTGTGATTTAGTTGCATTAGAGTTAGGAAAAGACAAATGGATATGTGTAAAATAATTCCTTAAAAGAATCCTAATAATAGCGAGGTCGGAATTGATTTAAATGTTTATTGTAGTATAACACTTGCTTTGTATGAGATTCTTTGATCGCCTTAAATTTGATAGTAATAATGTTATGATGTCATAAATAAATGGATTCATGCTGTCACGCCCCAATGGGTACCCTAAACGTGATAGTCCGCCACGCTCAATATTAAAGCTTAAGTATGACAACCTTAGCCATTCCCAAAAGCTTTTATATTAAGTGTAAGTCGTACTTTCACAACTTTAGAGACCATATATGGAATTATGAAGCTTAAGGAGATATAGAAACATATTAAGAAAAGAGGATTCACAATAATTATTTGTTCATGGCAAAGACTTTACAAACTTAGGAACAACTCCCTCAATTACTAATCTATTATATACATATTAACATGCTAATACTAAGCTACACTTTATCCAGATTTCTAATGTTCAAAAGGGATTACCTGCCCGCATGGTCCACGTGGCCTTAACCATAAGTAAGGAAACTGCAAAAGATATCTATCGGGTATAAGCTAATAAGCTTAGTGAGTGAATCCCAAAATTCATACTCGAAAAAATTATCAATCAAGTTTATTATTCAAACATATGAAATGCAACAGCCACGTGAGCATACAAGACATATGACTTTCTGGAATCATATGTTGAATGAATTTACGCCCTTCATTCGGGGTTGGGTATTCAGGCCAATTACAGCCACAACTTTTAAAAAAAACACTTTTATAGATCTTATCGGCTCTTATGCGCCATAAAAAACTTGTAGTTATTACAGGCTCCTACTAGCCATCAAAAACTTGTAGTTATTACAGGCTCCTACTAGCCATCAAATTAAGTAGTTCTTATGGCTCCTACTCGCCACTGACATGATATACCGTTATGTCTACCACCACTATTATACACTTGTCCCACCAATTGTATAGTAGTGAATGCAATGTGACTCAACATATGAAGTGCATGAATAATTTCTTTAATTAAAGTCTAGTAGTTCACATTTAACTTCTTTCAAGTGATCAATCAATTTCAAACATTTCAAGACATTACTCCACATACAACTTTATTACAAGCAAATCGAGTTTCGATATACTTAGTATTCTTTCAACATATTATCATACACTTCCTTTTGATTTTTCTTAAATTCTAGTGCAACTAATTTTACAAGCACAATCAAGAGTATGAAAAATAACGGGGAATAAACTCACGATGCCATTGTCGTCTATTCCTCTAAGCGGATGAGTCGTTCACACACTCCACTTAATCGTAATAGTTCTCGGGGTGAAGAAATCCTTCCTCGGGGTCACCTAACCAAAGAAAATACCCATAATGAGTTTTCTTTGATGAATTTCTTGAATTTTGACAAAAAATGTCAAAGATTGTTAAAGTTCGTATGAGAAGAACGTTTCAACTTAAAACGCCATAACTTGGTCATTTTAACTCGGAATCGCGCATATGATATACCGATTTCTACCTACTCGAAAAGATCTACCCATTTCCAAAATTATTTTAATCAAACAAAGCCATATAGGCTCCGAAACAGTGGCGACAAAATTCACCACGGATTTCCAAGTAAAAACAACTTTGGTTCAAGAAATCAAAATTTGTTTGATAAATACTTAGTTATCTATATAGTTGAAAAATTCTCTTTTTATAGCTATATAACTCATATTTAAGCATGCTCAAGTGTCTTGTTGTCCAAATTATTTTTCTTAGGTAAAACAATGTCGGGTTGAAGCTTTTCGGAAATTGTTTTTGTAAATTTCTTTGAAATGAATACCTTGTTTTCTTTATTTTCTAAAAACGTTTTATGTTGGTTTTATTTATCTTTTTCCAAGTGACTTTTGAAAATACAATTTCCTACTTTCTAAGTTACATTAATACTATATTTGAAGTTTTCTAGGAAATATGCTATTCTTCATTTTTCTTGTGTAAATTCCTTTGTTTACTTATTTTGCAAAAATCCTTACTTGATATTTCTTATTCTTTTTCTCATGTCTCATATTTTTCAAAAATAATTATCCATGCATGAAAATTTGTTTTCTTCATAAAAACAATGTGGAACAATTAAGGACTTTTCGTAGAAAAACTAATTTCTATAATCTTATTAACTTCTTCTTGTAACTTAAAAAGAAGTAACTTTATTAATTTCAAACCATAAATTTTCTTTGCCCATTTGTTTGCAAAGATCTTTTACTCTTAGTCATCCATCTTATTTTCTTTCTTATGAAAAGAACCATTTTTGTCAACAAAATAATTTCTTTTGAAAAACAAGGTGGGATAATAAGGATCTAAGTGGCTTTTTAAAGTAAAAGTAGTTTATAAAATTATAGTGAGTTCTTTTTGTAACATGAAAAGGAATGAGTTTATTTTGTGTTGCCTATAGATTTTATACTTTACATAAACTTATTTCTAAGTGACAAAATTCTTCTTTTTGTTTAAATAAAATTATGACAACAATCTAAATGAACATGATTATGAGAATAATAATAACTAAAATAACATAAAGCATAATAATAAAGTCAAGTATTGGAGTCTTAGCTTTTTCAAGGCTCCCGGGACTAAGAAGTAGACTAGTCCCAAAATAAAATAAAATGAAAGAAAGAAAAGCTTGTTTTGACTTGATGAGGACAAGTCTAAGACTAGAGACTAGTCTTAAAAACAACTTGGAATAAATAAAAAGCATTGAAGTAAATAAATTGCATGAAAGATAAATAAATTGCAAGATTATGAGCTTATATGCTCTAAATAGTATATATAGCTATATAGATATAGTAGATAGTTATGAACATAAAAGAGACATAAATGAACATAAGAGATACATAAATGAATATAAAGGAAACATGAACATAAAGGAATTATGATTATGAACAAAAACAAAGTATGAACCTATTGTTGCTTTCTTAACCTTCATGGTTTTAGAAAACACACACTAAGTTCATACTAAGTAGATGAACATGGAAACTTCTTGAAGAACTTTTACCTAAAGGAGATGAGCTAAAGAGAACTTCTTGAAATAACTTCTTGAGAGAAATTTTGAGAGAAATTTTAGTAGAGTAACTTTAGAGAAGAAGAGGTGTGAAAGGGGTGAAGGTATGAGGGGGTATTTATAGGAAATTGAGGAGTGATTTTTGTGTGATTAAAATAAAGTGAAATTAAAACAAATTGAGGGCATGTGAGGAGGGTAGCACCGGCCATATGGTGTAGAGGGGAGGAGTGATTTTATTTTGTTGACTTTTGATAGATGAAAGATGTAATGTGTAAGGTAGATGTGAAATAAAGTTATGGGAAAGGTAAAAAGTTAAGTTTATAGGTTATGTAGAGTGTAAGAATAGGTGTAAGAAAAAGTAGAGATAAAAGAATAGTGTAGAATAGTAATGAATAGTGTAATGTAAAGTAGATATGACAATTAAAGTACCGGTAGTAAGAAAATACGCGTATAATAGCTATATCTGTTATTTTTACTTACCGAAAAATTACGAAACTGATATTTTTGAAAAAATTATATTTTTACGAGTCTAACGGTGTAATCGGAATATTTTTACTATTCCGGGCTTCCGGACACGTTTTTCAAGAACTGTGTCTGATCGGGTTCGAAGGTCACCCGAATTTCGTGAAACTGAAATTTTTATAAAACCTATGGTTATTACGAACTATTTTAGCTAATTATCCCAACTTCGTTTCTCAGGGCCAAAGAAAACGGCAATGCCGGATTTAGATGGATACGGTAAACTAGGGTTTTGTTGACCTTTAGGGTTCCGTTTGACTTCCGGTTTAGGGTTTTATGCTAAACCGATTCCGAAAATTTGGGTTTACACATGCATACCATGAAGTGAGTCACATTGCATTTGGGTTATTATCCTTGGGTGAGAAGGATAGTAAGCTCATGTCGAAAGCAACACTTGGCGGAGTATCCGAGAGCGATTGCTTGGCGGCGTTAAGGAAATGCTTGGCTGAAGATTCGAAAGTAAGGCTCAATTCAAGTAGACTTCATATGCTGGTCGAAAGCATAAATCTTTTACTAAAACTACTTGTTTGAGGTTATGTATCACTAAACCCGAATGGAGGGCGCAAATCCATTCAACATATAGTTCCCGAAAACTATATGTTTTGTTTGCCCACGTGTATGTTGCATTCCATTTGTTTGATTAAACAACTTGTTTGAAATTTTGTTACAAGAAGTTATTTATGGAAATAGTTCTCACTAAGCCTGTCAGCTTATGCCCCCATAGATATCTTTTACAGTTCCCTTATCTGTGGTTGAGGCCACGAGGACCTTACAGTAGGTATTTTCTTTTTGAATAAAAAAAAATTTAGATGAAGTTTAGTATTGAAAAAGATGTACAAATATTCTTGTAATAGATTAGTGAATAGGGGAAATGTCCCTAAGTTTGTAAAGATCATTGTTATAAGTAAATGAATATTATGAATCCTCTTTTCTTAACATGTTATTATATCTTCTTAAGCTTCATAATTCCTTGTATGGTCCTCTAAATTTGTGAGAGCACGCCTTACACTTAATATCAAAACTTTTAGGAGTGGCTAAGGTTGTCACACTTAAGCTTTAATATTGAGTATGGTTGACTGTTACGTTTAAGGTATCCCTTGGAACGTGACAATTTGAGTAGTCATTTAGAAGCTCTCAAAGTCTACTATCTATTTCCATCTTACTTTGATGTTTCAAATAAGCTATGATAGGAAATTTGTCCCGCACAAATCCAGATTCCCAAAGATACAAAGAAATCTTGTTTTTATCATATCAAGTACTTTCTAGATCTCTAATCCAAATATTTATTAGGTGCACATTTTCTCCCTTATTATTTAAAGAATCAAAATGGTTCCCAAAGCTTATTTTCATGTTATTTATTAGGGGTTACTTCTAGGTGACCCATATTGTTGGATTTCTTTATTTTCACTGTGTTTCTCGCATTTTAAGGCTAAGTTCATACCTATAGCTAAGAGATTGATATCAGATCTCATAGGTTTATGTGAAGTTTCAATTTTTGCTCTAATTTCTCAAAGGTATTGTGCTCATGATATAAGATTTTCTTGAATTTTTAAGAGACTTGTATCACCTAAAATCACTTATATGTGTAGGGAACTTCATTACATGGTTCCATCATAATATCCATTCACCACGCTAGACCAAGCTAAACATATGAATTTAAGTATGAACTTCTTATTACTTATAACATTCATTTCATCAAGCTCCTCATAGGCTATATTAAGCTTAATATATGGAATAAGCGCTAACTACCCTAGATCTTAGTCTTGTTCTGAGAAGCCTAAGGTAGGATATCTACATATTGTTTAGCTCACACTTCCTTTATAAGTTATGTGATATGCTCTCTTTATGCTAAACATGGCCGCATGTCCTAAGCATGCTACATGGCTGTGTACTCCTATTGATGCACCCATGTTTATTTGTTAAAGCTCACATAAGAATCAAAACGTATAGATCATTCTTGTGTGTGTTGAACATACGTTATACACAATATGATTTTCCAAAATATCAACTTAAATTCAAGAGAAGCTTAGGGTTTTATCTTGCTCCTTAGATTGCCAAGATTTTAAACAAAGGATATAGATTGTATTAGTTAATGACTTTGATCAATGACATTCGAATTGAATTATGTCTTACCTTTATTTGTGGAGCTTACGCGCGTGTTGATCCTAGGATTGGTGTGTTGCTCCTAGCTTTGTGGTATGAGCGTGTGGTGAAGTGTACGGTAGGGCATGTGGGAGAAATTCGATGATGCTAGAACTTTTGGAATTATGTTGTTATCACTTAGATCTTGTGGGTATAGAGCGCACGGTTTTAGGAAAACATTAGGACCACATTGACATTCCTTATATATATAGGGCTTTTAAGGTTTATGATGTGGTTGATAGGGCTTATTGTTATGCATGACTAAGGCAAGTGGCCAAGGGCAAACTTGTCCTATTTGTCTAGGAGTTCTAACCGTACATGGGATGTCTTGCACATGAAAAGGCTAGCTTGTTATAACTACACATGCTATTTAGCTCAAGGGTAGTCTTGTCCTCAAAATTGAATGGTAAGCTACTAAGCCTAGATGCTCATGATGAGATGCGACCTCATTAATGATCAAGAAGTCTACTTACTATTTTTAGACATGGCTTTCGTGGAGTTAGGAGACAAGCTTGATAAGCCATGGTGTGAACACTCCTTTGCATGATAAGGTGATGTGATGTTATTGTGGCTCATTCATCCTCCTTTGAGCTCACAATTATGGGGAAGAGTTAAGAGAGCAATTCTTTATTGTTTTCAAAGTGTGAACACCCACAATTCCATGGTGAGCTACACGGTTAGGATAGACTAGGTAGGTATTAAGTTGTTTTTTTAGAAATGCTACATGATAACATTTTGGAGACTTCATGTGATGCACGATTATAAGCTCTTTCCTTTGTGGGTTTCTTCTATGGCTTCTTGTGATGACATATGGCTTCTTAGGGTGTTAACAAATGGCCACTTCTCAACTTGACATTTGGTGCTATCTAAGCTTGACAAGTGGTGCTCCATGTTTTGCCCATGTGGCACTCAAGTAGTGCCCCAAGTGTCACTCCTATAGTGCTCCCTATGTCAATGCCTAACTCAAACATATGGCTTCTGCTTAAAAACAACCCTTTAAACTAGGTTAATTGAGATGCTTATGATGTGCTTAGGTCTTTTAGTTTGTGTGTTATTGATCTCCATTTGATGCGCTTCTCATGTATAGAACGACTTAAGGCTTTTTGGCCTTTTTAAGTCTATAACATTCCAGACATTCATTCACAAGAGAAATCCTAACTTGATGTTAAATTGAAATAAAGAAACTTCAAAACACGAAACCTTATCTTTGGTATCTTTAAATAATAGAAAGAACCTCATTGCTCTTAAATACATCAACATGGTGCTTAAGATGAAAAATTTCTGGGGCTTACAGGTCGAATCCACAAGGATTGGTAAGACTTATTTCTACGTAAAGATTAGATGAAGAAAAGAAGAGGTGGGAGGGGGGAGGGAGGGAGGGAGGGGGGTATTGGCTGGGTGGATGGGTGGATGTTGTGAAATCAATGAAAACAAATTATATCATAAGCAAGTAAACAAAATTCTAGAATTAATTCAATATCAAGGTATTTCTAACCGAAGGTGTCATTACAGTTTAGCTCATAGAATTGATGATTGATGTAAAGATTTCTATTATTTATCTTGGATAAATTGGTTAAATTCATTAATAAAATCTAACAATCTATCTCTCCTTGTTTTTTTGATAATAAAAACAAAGTCTTTGATTATTTCCCTTATTGATTAAGCAGCCCTGAACAAGCTCTTAAGTTGAATTCATCAATAGCATGAAGAACAAGGGAGATTACCAATTCAGGCGAACAAATCATAGGATGATCTATTTAGACTAGGTTATATATCTTCATAACACAAATCAATTATCTATCATATAATCAATTATGTTATTATGCCACATAGATTAGAACAATCGAACAATTATGGATTCAACGTTCTAATTAGACAATATATTATCTTGCTAATTGAACAAATAGGCCCTAATTTGTATCAATCAAGCAAAATAACAATATCAAAACAATCAGAAGATATATAAATACCCAAATATAAAGAACAAATCAATATAAATCAATTAGATCTCACAATCCTTGAAGAACCGAAACTTGCGACAATCCTTTGGCTAGAAAATATGGACTTAGCTACTCATCTCCATGAAATTCTCTCTTTTTCTAGGGTTTTTCAATTGTCTAAGAATGAAAAATCAGATCTACCTCAAACACATTCTATAGACTAAAGTAGAATTTCATCCATTAGAACAAAGGCTGGTAGTTTCATCCTGTACGTCGTCGGCCTACATTACCAGCATTCAATGTTGAATTATCTCTTAAACAAAAACATCGCCAGCTTTCTTGAAGAATTCGTCGTTGTAGCTTTAAGGCTAGTATCTACGCCGGCAGCTTTGAATTTGATTTAGCCAACGTACGTTGATTGAATTTATTTTCGAGAAGAAAACACTGATGGTGTTGAAGCAGGTGTTGAAGTTTTCGGTTCTATACATGGGCAAGGTCGGCATAAAACTGGTAGCGTTGATCTCTAATTTACCAGCGTACAGGTCTATTTCAAAGGCTGATTGAAATCTATTCCTACGCTAGCTATGTTGGCTTTGTTGATTGAAAGCAGGTTCATTTTTTCTTTGAAAGCTGGTGGCCTTAAATGTCCAATGGCCAGCTTACTTGTTCCAATTTTTCAAATTTGCATAAAACTCTTCCAAAGTGATTGTATTTGCATATTAAATCCTTTAAGACCTAAAATATTACATTAAGCACACTTAAGTACCAACTCCCCATGATTTCTATAAAATCAACAATAATTAAGCATGATTTATTCAATAAAAAGTGAGTATAATCCGACTTTATCATTTGCCTAAGCCCATAAATCAACTCAAACTCAAATAATTGATTAAACAATTTGGCAATAATAAAACAAATGACATAGTAAGGAAAACACTTACCCTTGACCTAGGACTTAATGTACGTAAATAAGTTAAGTCTAAATCAAGGAGCCATGAACCTATGGACCCCAACCTTGATAATTGTAATAAGATAAGAATGAAATAATAAATTGAATAATGATATAAAAGAAGTTATCTTAGTATAGACTACTGGACCAATGAATCGGTTTGAGTTAATTGGATAAAGAATTGAGACATCTTAATCCAGTATGCAATAACTGCTTATTGGTTGCTAGGATATAAATTAAAACCAGACTAATGCTTAAACAAAGCAATCTACTTGTTGTGTGGCTGATTGATCCTGCAAGTGATAACCTTGGATTGGGTTGCAAGTTTAATTGCAACTTCAAGAGTGTATAGTAGTTAGGCACCTAAGTCCCCATGGAATGCGTGGTACGACTTGGTGGATAGTTGACATGGGAATTCCATGGTCAGTACAACTAATTGAAGCTAGGATGAAGTTACAATAAGGTTATGTGGGGCAAGTGGGACTCTTAATAAAGTATTGCACTAGAATATGGTGGTAGATGGCTAGTTTTAGACTAATGAACCATATGAGACTACTTTACCTTTTTTCTTCTTTTTTGGCATGATACTAGAGTTTTTTTTTTTCTTGTTCCCATATATATATATATATATATATTTTATAAGTACTCCTGTGGGTGTGTATTTTTGGAACATAGGAAATGCATTAGTTTCCTAACTTTAAAGTTAATCATTTACACATGTTGTATGCTGCATTAGAATAGACACCTATAACATGAAAAAATGTGTTTGATTGTTGTTGTACCAGATGTTGCCGCTCATTTTAACATTTTAGGTACTATAGATGATCTTTATGCTGATGTGCATTATGACGCTACGGGATTTGGGATTTATGATGAGCAACCACATAATCAACATGAGTAAAGGCTTAATGATGGGTGTTTTGAATGGATTATAGATGTGAAAAAGATTGTTTTTGGAAACAATTTTTTTATATTATTGATTACCATAACTAAATACTTAATGATTGTTACATACTCGTAATTTTAGAAGCACCCTTAGCAACTAAATTTTTGGTTATGAGCTAAACCCACTTGATGAGGCCCATGTCTAGCCGTATTAGTTAATAAAGTTATTATGAGAAAATTATTAATTGTTATAGGTTATTTACAACCCATATAAAAACAAACAACACTGTACTAAAATTTTTTAAAAATTTAATAATGATTTCTTAATTAAAATTTGATTAGAAACCCACATCGCCAATACATGTCTTGCATATGTCGCTTAAATGATATATGTGGCTAAACTAGTATATTATATGTGCTGGGGAAGTAAAAATTGTACTAATGTCCAATAAAGAGGTGGCTTTACCCATCTATATATTGCTTACAAATCACTTTTCAATGGACAATCACCATTGCTAAAATCCTTTATGCTTTTAAGTTGTTGTCTTGATCTACGCTTTTAAATGTTGTTGTCTTGATCCTCATATTCACTTAAGAACTCTATTGATTTAAGTATTAGAATGCATGTGCCGAAGCCACCTCTGCACCTACTTAACTCACATTTACATTTTTGTAACCAAAGTGTAGAGGGTTCCCTTGATAAGACTCACATCCCCGTCAAGAAATATACAACAATACACAAGATAAGATAAGAGAAGCCTAATCATTTATTTCTAACTACAAGGGCTAGTGAAATAGAGTTAATATTATAGTGATAAGTCTATGTTCACTCATTACCTTTTGACTCTCAACCTATCTCTCTTTGTTGCAGATCAATTAGTGCCTTAACATAATATTAAAAGTATTGAAACACAAAGGTAAATACTATATCTAGTATTTGAACTATACGTATTTTTATAATTAACGATTTAAAGTTTAAGGGTTAAATTCAACATACAAATTTTTAAATGTCATTTATTACCTAGATAAGATCATTAATTGTAAAAGTGAGCAAAATCTTTGTAGCTTATTATAAAATTTGGTAAAGTAGTTATAAAAGTAAATAAAGCTCAAGTATCAAAACTAACATCTTTAATATCAAGTAGTAGCTAATAGCAAAAGTAAAAAAAAATCAACTACTATGATAATTCCCAAATACAAATGCATAATTGTACATGGTATCTACAAATTCAATTTCTCTAGATATTGGTTGTAGTCCTTTTTGTATTTTATGCCAGTTTTCTATAAACATCTATTTAAAAGCACCATCTTGATAGCTTGGTGTTAGGCACACAATAAAATTCTTGTGTTGCTTTGGCTAGTTAGTTGCTTTAGGAAGATTTTGTATGAATGAAGATGGGCAATGAATTTACTCATTGAATGACGGAGTAGAAGGAGGGTAATGCTGGCAGAAAAAAATGATTAATTATAAAAAATGACATGTGTTTTTGCACTTTTACAAAGATATGACCAATGCTATTGGTTTTTACAATCAACTAACCTGAAATATAATTTGTCTTATTTTGTCCAATTTAGATGTTAAATCATCAACGTGCCAAGCATTGAGATGGAAAAAAAAAATCCAAACTTACTTCACACACACACAACAATCCCAAAAAACCCAATCATCCCATCGTCATCGTCACAATTCACACTAAACAAAGCCAACTCCTTTCTCTTACCTTTCACTCCTTCTTCTCTCCAATTTCAAACTCTTTTCATGTCTCACTGAATTTCGACATGTTTATGACTAATTTTTATTCTTTAAATCCCACATCACTAAACCAAACAGATAAATGAATGAATTTACCTAACCAAACCAATAATGCACTAACCAACATAGGACAATATAGTAGATCCACACTAAGAGATGCTTGAGTTCATGGATCGGATTTGGGTTGCATGCACACAGGTCAATCGCGAATCAATCATATCTTCGAGCACTTAGTTTGGTTCAACCTTAAGTTGATTCGATGAACCTTCTTCCACAACACATCGTTGTTTAGTAAGTGTTGCGAGGAGGTTATAGATTAAGCTCCAACAAGTGGGATCGGTCTCAAACAAACGAACTACTGGCTCAAATTTTGTCTTGCTCCAGTGAATGGCTAGTGGTGACCTCGAATGCTTGGTGTGTTGGTGGTGGTTCAAGATAGGCTCACTAGACTTTGTGAATATTTGCTTGCCAAGCTCAGTGGAAGCGATGAATGGGTGTGATGAGTTTTCGATCTCGATTTGGTCGTGGTGAGCGATTTGTCATGGGTCTTTGTTTGGTTTTGGCTGTACTGCTAAAGATAGAGATGCTGGGTTAGAGAGAGAAAGAGAGAGTGGCTAGAAATCTCTCACGATAGTAAGTTTGTTTTTTTTTTTCTCTCTCTTTCCTTTTCTTACTTCAAACATGCTACACACGCTTGACACATGGATGATTTAACGTCCAATTTGGACGGGACAAGACAGGCTCTATTTTAGGTCGATTAATTGTCAAGAGTAATAACACAAATTTGTAAAAGCATAATAACACGTCACTTTTTTATAATTAACCTAAAAAGAAAAAAAAGGATTAATGGAAGAGAATCGCATTAGCATTACTAGCACGAAGCTTACATGAGCATGGATCCAATAAGAGATTTTGCTATTCATGCTAATCAAGATAAGGAACAAAAATGAATTGGATAGACACAACTAAAAAAAGACAAAAACATGTTTTCGTACTGTAGAGAATATCGCTAAAGTTGGAAAAAAGAAAAGGAAAAATAGGTAGGCTAAACCTCTATTGAGGATCTATTATATGAAAAGGTATAATGTAACAGTCTCGTATATGATATCACCATAAGATAGATTCTCAATAAAAGATTTACTTAAGATTGGAAGAGTAAAAGCTTACCCATCTTTTACCCTAAAGATGGAAAAAAAGGGGCAAAACAAACCTTTGAATCTTATTCTATCCATAGCGAGACGCATTACATCAAAAAATTTAGCAAAAATGCCTTTTTTTTTTTTTTTTTTTTTTCTGCTTTCTTGGACGAATAACAGGCACATTAAGCAGCTGTCGTAAAAGCGATAGGTTTCGTTGAAATGGTGATGAATGACTAATCGGTATGGCAACTTTACCTTCTACTCTGGTACAACTTGGCCACTAGGATTCACAACTGCTACCTAAGTGAACCCACTGCCCACATATCCAATTGCAACACCAGGCAACAGTCGCAAGAAAATATTCTCGTGTAAGGTCTCGAGACTAACACACGTTTTATCCATGCTTGTCCACAAATGTTCTGACAGAAACCGTGCATCGTACTTTTACACTGCTCATGAAATGGCGGCTTCATTTTGTTTTATCACGGAGGTCGGAAGTGCTGCTACCTTCCTTTCATCTCCACTTGGCTTCAGCCACCAGCGGAGCAATCCCATGTGTTGACAATTGCTTAAACGGGATGGTAGTGGGAACAAGACAGCCCAATATTCACATCTACATTCCAAACGTTCAATGAGTGCGGAAGCTGCTAAAAGCTTCCCTTTTCTTTTTCTTTGCAAAAATAAAAATAAATGTCATTATCAATCTCCATAGCTTTCTTCCTAAATCCTAATCGTGGTTAGAGGAGAAATCATCAAAGTATAAATTATAAAAAATTAGTTATTATATTACTAACTAATATAAAATTGTAGATAAATATGGATTTTTAAAAGTATAAAAATCATATTTATTACCTGTGATTTATGTGTTTTTGTTTATTTGGATGGTAGATAAAATCCCATTTATTATTGGTGATTTCCAATATATAATATATATATATGTGTGTGTATATGTATACACACACACATACAAAAATTGTTGGTAATAAGCAAATTTGAAATCACATATATTACCTGCCATTTTCAAAAGTGTCTAACATCCCTAAATTGCATCTTAAACTTGAGATTTTTTTTGTGTAAAATAAAAAACTGGTATGTCTCACCTTTGATTTTTCAATGGTATTTATAGAATTATTTTTACATGATAAGTATTTACTTAAAAGATTTTATAATGCATTGATAAATAAACAAATACCTCTTAACTAGACCTTAACATCATTTGTTCTTCATAGGGTGTGTAAATAGAAATAAATTCTGATGACCCCTTTTTTTAATTAACACAGGATTTGATTTAGATAATTTGTGTTATATTTTTAACATACCACGGACTTCACATGAAAAAGTCTGTAATGGATCGATAAATAGATAAATACCTTTCAACTAGACCATAATATCATTTGTTGTTCATGGGGTTTTTACATAGAGATAAATTTTGATGAAATACATTTTTATTTAATTAACATAGAATTTGAATTAGCTAATTTATGTTATCTTTCTAACATACCATATACCAAGGACTTTACTAACCGATTGATAAATAGAAAAATACCTCTCAACTAGACCTTAATATCATTTGTTGCTCATAGGGTTTTTGAATAGAAATAAATTTTTGTTTGCAAGAATAAAAAAATGCAATACGAGTAATGGGTGATCTGCTTCTGTTCTTTGCTTCCAAGTTAGCTGCAATATTACAACAGTCGGAAATTCGCATAAAGATTCAAACTTCCTCAGCCACCGGAAGTAGTCTGATTGCTGAAAAGTAACCGTCTTTCTCCACATACCTTTCTGACAATCTTCGAGCTACAATATAAAATACATCTAAAGTTCCTTTGTAGGGATAAGGGGGTAAAAAATTTAACAAAACAAGCACCCTACTTGAAAAATAATTATCTAAAGTCGGAGGAAGAGGGTCCATCTCACACTCGTTTTGCAAGGACTCAAATCAATGTTAAAAAGAACATTAAGTAAAAAAGAAAAATCTTCCTGGAGTCTTCGGATAAAGTAAATAACATAAATTAAACAAAATGGGAATTTACATTGATAAGAACCAAAGAATTGACCCACTAGTGAGTCACTAGTTAGTATGAGAGTAAAAAACTATGTATTGCTACAACTGCAGCTGCAGGCCATCAACACTTTGTCATCTACTACATTTTGGAGTGCAAATCCACTACACAAGCAGCAAGACAGATCGAGGCAAGGATTTCCCCGTCCCATTTGATAGTTTAAATATGACTGCCCGTTACAGAAATTTCTAGGAAAATGAAGGCATCTACTCTAGCCCTAAAAACCTGGGTAACTGACCTTTGTCACAAGAATACAGAGATCGCAGTCCTGATGACAATACTGCAGTGCCAAAGAAAAGGGGTCCTCTTTAAGCGGGGAGTAAAAATGACAAGAGAACAAAGAAAAATTCAGCATACGATCAGGCACTAAGCATAGAGGCCGATCCATGATATTATAATTGTGAGGGGGGGAGAGAGAGAGAGAGAGAGGAGGCATCAACAATAATTGCTATTTATATTTTCAACTACCTTTTCACAAGGAAACTGTGCACCCTACAAATAATTTGCATTAGGCCCTAAAAGCACCTGCACAGATTTTGCTTAAAAAATCAAATTGCACTTCTCATGTTAGATTTTGTATACCTATCCCGCGAGTATGCTTGGAGGTTCTCCAGATGATGCTCACAAAAGGGTTCTACTGTCAGGAGGCAAGAAGATGGTATAACTGCCAATTCAAGATAGGCCAAAAAATTGCTATTATCCATTCGAGTGCCCCGCTAGCAGGAGAAATGCCTTCATTTTGATGCCCAAAATTATGCCATCCTGGACCTCTTAAACGACTCCAAGCAATGAAAAGGGCTTTTTTCTGGAAAAGGTCATGGACTCATGATAATGTGCCAAAAATCCTTAGCCAATATCAGTATATTCTGGCAAAACTGAATGATCTTCCAGGTCAGAATACAACCCAGGAATATAGGCATGTGGAACAGCATCATGACTCTCCATTTCCAATGGAAGTTCCTCGATTTCACCCAGAGAAAAATTACCCTTGGCATCATCTACCTCAAAATGAGAAATGTCAGGAGCAAAGTCAAATTCTACACTAGGATCCACAAATGATCCAGGACTAGGCAAGGCAGGCATCTCAGTAATCATCTGGGTTGTATGGCTGAATTCTATGTTGGTTCTCCTCACTTTTGATTTAGGAGGCTTGATGAGATCATTACCATGGAGCTTCTGTTTTCCTAAGGCATGTGGTTTTTGTGTTGATCTGCTCTTGATATCATTTGTTGGAAAAGCAGATGCAGCCCAACAAAGATTTCCCTCTAAACAAGCTTTTGATGCTGCCCTGCATAAGTAAAAATGCAACAAAGTTGATTAATTGGATAATTATGTTCTTTCAGTACAATATTCACATCCTAAATATTCTTTAAAAAAAAAAAACCTTGGTTGAAAAATAAATCTGCATTTATAAAGTTCCAACCAATTTATCACCCTATAGTCTATACTATCTCAATGAATTTTCAAAGATCTTGAACCATGTCAGCAATATTATTTCCTTACAATTAATTGACATCATCTAAACCAATAAATAGAATATTGAAAATCAAATAATCTAAACATGCTCTGCATTTGAAGAGAATGAACCAGAAATCTTAAATCACATTTCAGCCTCAGTTCCATAAAAACGACTCTAGACAATAAGCAGTCTTTAACTTCCAGATCTTCAATTTCGTAAATACGAGACAGTAAACGGCTGTAAACGAGTTGCTACCGTTTCAAAAGCCAGTTGAATCATTTCAACATGCATTCAAATCTCTTTCATTTGCCAAAGCCAATATAACCTAACAGCATGAATACTAATCTCCCAACACAAAGGACCAAGCTTGATTTCCCTCCACCAAGTTTATATTATGTAAAGTAGTTGCAAACCACCCCACCACTGAGAAAAAAAAGGGGGGGAAAAAAAAAACCATTTTTGTAGTTCTTCCAATCAATTGACAAGCTGATCATGCAATAAGCTGTATAGTTCAAAGTGACAACCCTATACCTGAAACGGGATTCAGCCATACTTTTGGATGATTTTAGAGGATTGCTGTCAGTGGACTTGGTTTCAGGAGGGGGTAGATCGGGGCTGGGGCCAGGTCCAGGTACAGATAACTTTAAAACAGAAGGCAACGGAATCAAGTCATCTTTCTCACGATAAAATTCCAGCATCACTTCTAAACCATCCTCAACAGGTGAAGCTTCTTCCCTCCTGTCAGGATGGTCTCTTGTTTCATCCCGTTTGCTAGTAACATCATGTAATGCAGCTGCCATTAATTTCCTACTCTGCATTAAATTAGTCATTTTGACCTTTACTCTAGTGTCATTGGTGGAATTTATTGAGGTGTGATTGACATGAGAACTGAGATGCCTTTCACCATAATACCCATCTTTGGTGGGTCGAAGGCTGTGTTGACTCTTGGAATAAGTATTCATCCGCCATACTGATGAGAGTAGAGCAGTAAAGTGTTTCTGAAGGAGTAACTCATTATTTGGCAACTCCGCAGCAACTCCAATAGCATCCGCATCCGAACATTATCCTGCAATTGCAAGACAATGAACATGGAAATGGTCAGTTTTTATTAAAAAGGACTGGAAGAATTTCTTTTGTTTACATTAATGCCATTTTCCTTGCCAAGATGACACAAGGATTATCAAATGAGAAAACTAGACTCTATTATGTTTTGGCCACTTAGTTGCTTTATGATATGTGCATCTCTTAATTTAAACCTATAGTAGTTCATTGTCATCAACTAATCCAATTCTATCAAAATCAGTTGATTTCCAAGAGCACAACTAGAGCAGAAACACCAGATCACAGCATGGAAAGGGGGGAAAAGAAAAACACAACAAATATTGTTAAACCAACAACGCAGTTTCATAAAAAGAAAAGATCCAACTACTTGGCCAATATAACCATACGACACTGCAAAACACAACAAATGGGTCAATAATTGAAAGATTAATTATTTTAACACATTCCATCATATTGCCGTAAAGAAAGTCTCCATTAGACGTGCGCGTGGGTCAATAATCAAAAGATTAATTATTTTAACACATTCCATCATATTGCCATAAAGAAAGCCACACGTGTGCGCGCGCGTGTGAGCATACGCTTGAGTATGGCGAAGTGCACATTTCATCTTACCTATTTTTCAATCCGAGTCTTCAACTTACAACTTCTACAAAATGACTTTGCTGATTGCAGTAAATTTTCCATCCAACTTTAACAGGTATCTGCTACTAATTAATTTAATAAGATAAAAAATATTATATATATTTAATTAAAAAAATACTAAAAATTAATTTAAAAATAAAAAGAAGGAAAAAGGGCTGCAAAAAATTTGCAAACTCAGACCATCTAGACACGGCCACTACTAAGGAGTCACTCATTTTTATGTTTTTTTTTTTTTTTTTTCAGGCCACATTTCCTATTTCTTGTCTCAGACTTCAAATTCAATCATGCAAAATTTCGTCTGACTTCGTGCATTTTACAAAAAAAGTGAGGCAGTCTTCACATATCCTCATACATATGACCTTCATGGCTGGACAGTGTTTTCACAAAATGAAGCTAGCAGCTGCAGCTTAGAGGGTTTGTTATTAAATGGAACAAAATTAACCCAGATGGCTTTGTTATTATAGAGACAAGCCTTCTATAATAAAATATGTAAAAGTTTGACTACTGCCTTAAGCTGGCATGGTTGGTAGTTGGATGCAGAACCAAGAGTTGATGTTTGTCTCAACTTCCAAAGAAAGGGTCCTAATTATGAGCAAAATGTTGTGAAACCTGATTTCCATTTATTTCTTTGAATGAGGTATCATGGGCTGAGACTTGATTTCCACCAGTCTTTGATCAGAAAAGTTTTCTTGCTCCCAAATCATGCAATTCCCTATGATTTACTGGCCATCCCCTAGCCACGTGATTGGCCAGTCAACATAGATAGGGTTGAAAATTTTTTGCAGCCCACCCGCTTTTTTCTTCTTTTTTAAATTTTTTTTCCTTTCATTATGTAATAAAAAATAGGGTAAATTACAAAAAAGTGACCTGTGTTTTAGGTCATTCGCAATTTGACAGAGAGGTGACCTAGGTTTTATTGAAATTTGCTAATATTATTTAATATTATTACAAGGAAACATGTCACAACCCCATCAGTCTAATATATTGAATTAAATAAAACTTTTTTTCTTTTTTCTTTTGAGAGAGAAACCAAGGCTGCCAACTTTAATTTAAAACACCTACATCTTAAATATCCAAATCCAAAAAAACTTAAATATAGCGGGAATCAATTATGATCATCCAAAACACCCTTCTACTATACTTGTACACTTCATGTTTTCTTAAAGGAAATGGGGACTGTTCAATCCTGCAATCTCAAAAAATCCAACCCGATCTTTTCCCAGAAAGACCTTGTTCTCAAGATCCAACACGATGGGTTTCGTGATGCCATGTGGCTCACACTTCCCGGTGGAGGAAGAAGAAGCTTGTTTAGCATCAGAAGCTGACATCACAGCACGAACAACGGCCACATGGGGCGCAGGAGATGTTAATTAGAGGGTGAACTTTGGAAATGATGCTGTATCTAGGACGAGGAAGGCTGAGAAAGTTGTGACAAGAGACATGCCCATTGTTATGACTTGCGAGAGAGAGATGAGTGAGAGAGGAAAAGGATAAAGTGAGAGAGAGAGAAGGCTATTAATTTTTGTTTTTTTTAATTTTTTTTATGTTTCTAAATAATTTTCAATATTTTACATAACAGTTTTTATTTAATTTAATATATTAGACTGACTGGTTGTGACAAGTGTCCCCGTAATAATATTAATAAATTTCAATAAAATTCATATCACCTCTTTGTCAACAGAATTAACTTAGGTCATCTCTTTGCAAATGACCAAAAACACAGGTTACCTTTTTATAATTTGCCCTAAGAAATATTTAATATTGTTATTGTGTTAATTTGATTATTGTGAACCAATAAAAATGCGTACATGTCAAAGATGAATAAGCAGTTTAACAAAGTTAATGGAAATCCTACTTTGTGCAAGTTAGAAAAGACTCGAATCAAATAAAGAAGAGATTAATAGTCGAATAGAAAAATAAGTAAAAATTAAGGAATGCATATATATTTGTTTATTGATTTTATGTCAACAGAAGGACGTAACCATAATTTAATGGCTACCTTCAAGCACATGAACCACCCTTCAAGAGTCATCAAGTTGGCAAACCTAAGAAGTGTACTTGATGGGATTCAAACTCAAGGATCTAATGCAAGTTATCATCAGAATTCTGAGCTTATCCACTAGGCTACCCCTAGGCAAAATCCATAATTTCCCATGCATTATAGAAAGCAAAGGAAAGAGAAATAGAGCTTACCTCAGTCACCTTAAGAAGAGCCTTTCCTGAGCTAACCTTTTCATTATTTGAGTTGTCAGCCGTAGACAAAATATATTTTTGAACAAGTTCCCTAAATCTTTCACAACAATGAACAGGATGGCGATATCTTCCACGATAGAACCCACCAGCACCTATTCCATATAATATGTCACTAACCAGGCTCCAATTCAGACCATATTCATGCACTACAGCACATAATACTGCATCCTCTTGTGGCAACCAATAATCAGGTGAAGGAACACAGTCCCTGGACCAAAAATTTCCCTTTTTTATCTTCTCTGGCTTTATGGTCAACACCCGCTTCATTGGCAATGTCGTGATCGTGACTTTTCCTTCCATTCGGCTCCTGCCACATATTCTCTGCTCATGATCAGTACTTCCATGATTTTGCAACTTCTGTTCACCTAAATCATCATTTTGCCTAATGGTATTTTGGCTCTCCAAATCCAATGAACAGACTTCCCCATGAGCCTTCTGTTGTTTAGGCTTCTTTTTTGAAGGCTTTCCCTCAGTATCTTGAGCTAGTTCACCCTTCTTACGTTTTTTGTTCATGGAAGAATGCACTACTGCATCCAAATGGTTCTCATCATCTGAGATACCTCCTTCAACCAGAGATTCTTCTTTGACAGATTTACTATCAGAAGCTAAAGAGCCTTTCTTTAATGATTTGAATTTGGCCTTTTTTGTTTTCTTCTTTGACTTGGGTTTAGCCCTCCTACAAACGAAAATATCGATCAGTGATGTATAAATTTAATCTAAAAGCAAACAGAGATATGTAAGAATATATCTACTGTGATTACAGGGGACAGATGCAAACAAAGTAACATTTACTTTAGACAAATTACCTGTTTTTTGGTTGGGGAAGAGGGAGGAGGGAGGTGGCAAAACAAAGGTATTACATTAGATTGTTTAGATATATGCAACAGTCCTTTTCTTGAACATTGTGTAATTAGACATTCCACTCATATAATGCAGCATTCTTCTTCAATTATTATTTTATTTTTATTATAGTGTTTGTGTGAATAATAAGGGGATAAACATGAATTGAGGAGCCATTTGATAAGTATTAGAAGCTGTTATACTACCAATAGCAGGATACATGAGGACTTTGCTGCCATATTAGGATGCAGATCAACAAAAGTGCATATCTTACGTCATGTCCTCATGCCGATTCTCAGCATTCTCCTTCTCCTTCGCCTCTGCTTCCAAATCTTCCATCAACTGTATAACATTTAAAAAAAAAAAAAAAAAGAAAGATATTCATTACAAATCGGATATTATGTCATTAGCATGCCTCCGTTTAAAATATGTTGCACTAACTTGATGTTGAGCCAATGCTTCAACTTGCTGTCGGTACGCTTCAGTAGCAAAATCAGCATCCCATCCTGGTAGCAACAAAACCCATAGTTCAGCATTGCCGGATTTAAGAGTCAAATTACACTAATAGTATGCTGGGTGAAAAAAAAGGAGAATACATATACTCCTCTCAAAATGCTCAGCCCATGGCCACTAGTATGGTAGCACCTTTTAAGCAAACAAAAACCAAAAAAAAAAAAAAGAGGCCATTCCCATCAAGAATCACCATTGGCTGATTTATAAGAAATAATGGACTCTCACTGCATTTCACAATCTATGACTAATACATCTTCAATGGGCTCAAATGCAAGAAATCATATAGAAACATCAACAAAATCTGAAGAGACCAATTATCAGAGGTCAAAAGCAAAATGATGGCTCAATTTCTTAACACACTATCTATTTATTTATTTTTGCTAGGGGTAAGTAAGAAGTTCTATATAATCAAAAAGGAAAATTTGTCAGGAATAGCTGAAAAATCTGTTGGTTTAAACAAGAACCTGAACCTGATATGAAGCATGAATCTAACCTGTGGCATCCTCTAATGCATGTGTAACTTCACTGCATATACAGGTATCCACTCTTACATTGACACCAATTTTCAGATTCATCTTAGACAGCAAACAAATATGAGCCATCTAAACAACAAGGTTCTCACCAGCCAGGAAAACAGGACTAGAAGAAGAAGAAGATATCCCTCCTTCAGACTAGGTGGGGACAGCTATATAACCATGAAAAATATGGAAACCATTTTTAGAAGTCTTAGAGTGGATAGTCCATAACTGCGCTCTAGATACTTTTCTTTCGCAAACTACAAATGTAGAAAGAATGGAATCAATTCCTCAATATGAAACATGTTTAACCAACAGCGCTTAAAGAGTAAATTACCTCAATCTATTCACTAAAAATAAATGGATGATCACCATGTCCAGATTTGGATAAAAATTATTCGGAGCTCAGAATTTTTTCCTTCCATCAGTATTCAGGATACTATTACTTTAATAAATAGTGTCTGGACACCACATATAATATTCAATTAATCCATGACAAGACAAGACATTAAAATAAATGATAAAACAGAATCCAAAAAGTGAGTTAATAAAAGAATGACTAGAATATTCAACAGAGGGAGGTTGAGGCCAGAAAGGCTAGTCAAAGACAGATAAGCAATCTGTGTTTAATGAAAAAAATAAAACACGAGATGCTAATAAAGATGACCTCCTTCAAAAGCATAAAATGATGTAAGATACATAACAACTCATGCATAAAAAATTCTTACTCTCGTATGTCAAAGGTTCCTCATCCTCATCAATCTCAGCTTCCATTTCCTCCTTGTACTTCTCTATACGATCAAGTTCCCATTCAGTTTCCTCAAATTTTACTTGGGACTCTGCAGCTGCCTTGTCAATAATTGGGTCCCACAATTCCAAAAACCTAATTGCATATCGATCGATTGGACGAAGCTGATCTTCAAAAGATGAGATTGTCTGACCAGCAGCAGCTGCTGCTGCTGCCATCTGTTTGACATCAGCTAACATGTCAGCATCATCTTCCTTGCCAACAAGGGCAAAAGCTCCATCTTCAGGCAAGTCACCCGCTTTTACCATTGCCATACTTTCTATTTTTGTAGTGTTCAACCCACCTCCCTGATCAGCAGGTTCATCATCCTTTAACTCATCCTCATTTACAACCTCTTCATCTTCCATTTTCCCAACTGCTTCTTCAGTAAATTCCTGATTATCTACAGCTTCCTCCTGTTCAACTCTCTTCAATGCCATATAGTCTGCTTCATCCTCTGCATATTTTAGGGCAGCCTCAACATCTGCATTAGACAAAGAGACATTGCCCCCAATCTCATTATTCTTTTCCTTCTGCAAGTTTTTAACTGGAAGGCTTCTGTGGCCTGAGAACAACTCCACAGGATCAAGCTTCTTAAAAAATTCAGTATTATACCCCCCACTTTGTATGACAAGATCATCAAGAGCACGCTTTTGATTTGCTTTTCTCAAGATATTCTCTTCTATGGTGCTCTCACTGATTAATCGATAAATATGCACTTCACGAGTTTGTCCAATTCGGTGGCAACGGTCTTGGGCTTGTTGGTCCATTGCAGGATTCCAGTCACTATCATAGAAAATAACTGTATCTGCACCAACTAAATTAATACCAACACCTCCACTGCGGGTTGACAAGATGAAAAGGAATATCTTAGGATTTGTATTGAAGCGCTGCATTAAGGTTTGCCTCTCCTCTGGTTGGGTGGAACCATCTAACCGCATATAAGTATAGCCATACAAGTTTATAAATGCTTCCAAAATATCAAGCATCTTGGTCATTTGAGTAAAAATCAATGCACGATGTCCCTCAGATTTTAATTTCCTGAGCAGTACTGCCAGCTCTTGCAATTTTCCACAATCAAACTGAATGAGTCGCCTATCAGGAAAATACAACTGTCTGCGGACAATTGCAGGTCTAAAGGGTGATAGAAGAGGTGACAGACTTTCTGAGAACTTCTCTTTAAAAGGAGGAGGCAAAAACACAGGAGCACCATTTTTACTGCACCAGCAAACTGGTTCAGCGGAGCGTGCTGCCGGGATAGCAAACACAAAACTCTCAACCAGATCGACCATCCTTCTAAAGCGCTCCACTGGAGATAGAATGATGTCAGCAAGCTTTGAGGAATATAAATAGGACAAATGGTTTATTTTCTGACGGTGAATGTCATAAACAGGATGCTTCACTGTTACAACTTCCCTTAGTGTTGTTGAGTAGATGGGTTTTTTCCTGCACCTCAAGGAATTCCACCAAGCAATTGATGCTGCCCGTTCTTTAGCTTCTCTCAGCCTCTCCTCCCACAATGCTTTCTGGATCTCCTCAAAAATATTTGTTCCGTGGGACCTCTTTTGAAATTTTAATATTGGGGTATCCTCGTAAACACTGTCCATAATTAGATTAGATGGCGTCTCAACCGACATGACTTCATCTCTCTCCCAAGAAGTCATTGAAAAATCATTATGAGTGAACAAAAATCCTAATCCCTGAAGGTCTACAGAAGAAAATGGACCAAGGGAAAGAATGGAACAGATAGAAGAACCCAACTGCACATTGAGCCCACTCATGTCAAAAGAGCTTATGATTGGCCGGCCCTCAAAAAGATCAGGATGGTTGCAGACTTTGCGAAGTTGCATTATGATACTAATCATACCAAAGAAATTGGCACTAGCAAGAGTAGCCTGCGTCTCCGCACTAGCAATGAAATCTTCATACAGATTCCGCTGCCTCTTTGACAGTCTGCAGTAAATCACATGCTCATGTTTTCTTGGGAGCTGCTTCTCCACATCCCTTTTCAATCTACGAAGAATGAATGGACGTAGGACATTATGTAGGCGATCAACAACTTCCTTATTTACTTTTTCTTGCCCCTCTACCATTCCAGATATAGGATTACTGAACCAATCCTTGAATTCTTGATGAGACTGAAAAATATGGGGCATCAAGAAGTGCATTAGAGACCAAAGTTCCATGAGATCATTTTGTAGAGGAGTACCGGTCAACAGAATGCGGCGTTTTGAGTGGAAGTTCAAAAGAGTCTGCCACCTTTGGGATTTCCAATTCTTTATAAGATGAGCCTCATCCAATATTAAGTACTTCCACTTTTTCCGCTTGAATACTTTTGCATCTTGTATGACCAACCTATAAGTGGTTATGCACACATGAAAGGAATTTGGTTTTAGCCAACCTTGCCTCTTAAACTTGCGCTCTTTTGCACTTCCAAAGTAAGTTAAAATTTTGAAAGCAGGACACCATTTTAAAAATTCAGTTTCCCAATTAAGCATGACACTTGTTGGAACAACAATGAGATGAGGACCCCATATTCCTTTCTCACAAGCAAGATGTGCAAGCAATGCAATCGTCATAATTGTTTTGCCAAGCCCCATTTCATCTGCTAGAATGCCATTTAGCTTTTTCTCATACATAGTGACAAGCCAATCCAACCCAATGTGCTGATACTCCCGTAAAGGATGTTTGATGAGAAAGGGAAGCTTCGTTAGCACCTTGGTTGTTTTGAATGTGTTTCCAGTAGGTTGCGCAGATCTTGCTGCTGCTGCAGCATCTGCTATCCGATTCTCACTCTCCATTAATTTCTCATTTGGTTCTTCTGAATCTTCCCTCAGAGAGCAACCAACTGGCTGGCATCCATGAAGCTCAGCATCTTCACTAGCATTAACATATTGCTCCCCCCGATTACCATGGTTAGTGCCAGGAGAATTTCCAACATCTGAGAAAAAAGAGGTATTTTCTGATTCATCCTCTGAAATAGCTTCATTCGAATCCTGACACACAATTGAAGCGACGTGAGTATATATCTAGAAAGGCACACAACACATGCAAAAAATTCACCTCCATACCTTCTTATACCTCGCAATCAGTTCTTCCACAGGAACTTCACTCTCCCGTTGCAATAATGTAATCTGAACACAGAAATTTCAGCAATATTTATGAAATTAGTAAACTCTAATAGATAAATTCAGCTTTTCTGTTTCTAACTCTCTTATTAACATAGAATATAGTTCCCATTCTACATTTTTCACCAAATTTACTTCTGATATCAGAGGACAATTGAGGAAAATCCTCATTCTGGCTTTGCTTTGTAGAGCAAACAGGTGAGTATATTTTCTATTTCAGTGTTCTTCATTTCTTCTTTTTCTAACTTTAGCAAATTAGAATATAGTTCATACTCATTTTCCAAATCTACTTCTGATATTGAAGGACAATAAAAAGGATCTCATTCTGGTTTTGCTTTGCAGAACAAACAGGTGTATATATTGTGTATTTCAATCACCTTTATCTATTCTGCGTATACAATATTAAGCTCAACCACTTTTGACAAACTTTAGATAGGAAAGGGGGGGAAGAAGAAAAAAAAAGAAGAAGAAGAAGAATTTTTATGAGAAATGAATTTAAGTTTCTAGTTTTCAAATCACACTTTTTTCTCTCTGCAGCCAAACAGTGACTTCACCGAGTGAGGGATAAATTTCCTAGGTGCTCTTTAGCTCGACCTGATGCAAGCAATTCTAGCACCTCAGAAGGTTTAAAACAAAAGATGATTTAGCACAATATATTACTTATGACCAGGAACCAATATGATAGACGTTTTATTTTACATGTACATACTAGTTGTTCCAAAGAAGAGAGAGCGGCAAGGTGGGGGTGGGGGTGGGGGTGGGGGTGGGAGAAATTCTGTCATTTTAATTTCATATCATAGAGTTATCAGCTCTGTGCCTCTGTATAAGGAGCACTACTGCTGTCCATGTTTCCTTTGAGCTAATTCCCCATAATTAGGATTTGAAATCCTAATTTCTCATTTCTACAAGAAAAATCCACTTTAAACTCCTGATGTGAATAATTTCTCTGTGTATCTCATCTTCACTGTTCACCAAATGTGAATAGTTTCTAAGTCAATGGGACAAATGCCACAACTTGTACCTCATCCATGGGATCATATGCATCTGTCTTTGCCAATTCCTCCTCCTCTGACAGGGTTGCTTCATCATCCTATTGAATTCAGAGGCAAATTGTCATTTACTAGATGGCATACTCTACTCATAGAAAAAGACTGAATCACAATGGGAAATTAAAGCACAACAATGTTATTATTGTCTAACCAGAAAACTTGCATAAAAACCTTGCCTGATTAATATGCAGTTAACACCTATCAAATCGCAAGCCATACCTCTTTCATTAACTATATAATTTAACCAGAGCTACTCAAAAACAAAATATCCTAGGGCATGTCACAAGTTTTCAACTAAGAGAAAGAACAACAGATAACATAACCCTTTCAGACAAAGAATTCTGTTTGTTAATTCCTAAATGCCAAGATAGCACAAGAAAAAATAGAAAATGATCCAACATACAAGGAGTCTAAATCAACAAGAAATTATGGATAACAGCTATAAGTCCTTTTCTTTATTTAATTTCCCTTTTTCTTTGCTAATAATTGATTCTCATTTATTTTCCAACCAAAGAAATGTCTTAGTCTTAAGGGAAAGAGGTTTTAGGTTGAAATTCAGTTGCTCGCAAAGCCACATAGAGAATTTTGGTCAAGAGATAAAAATCACAAGAAAGTCGAGGCAAAGATGTGCTCAAATAAGCATGGCATGTGCTTCATCCTTCTGTACCTTGTCCTCTCCGCCAGCAAGAACATATTCACCATCTTCCTGCAAGATATAAGAAACAACAGAGACCCAACTTTTATGAAGTTGCAACGTTAAACTAAAAGAAAAAATAAGGGAAGAAAAGCAAACACAATATATATACTGATATTTGACAAAATGCAGTCATCCAAGTGTGCAGATAATGAAAAGTAGTATTTAAAAAAAGGATCATAAAAAAACAAAGGCAAGCAAATAAGACATAACAGCCTCTGTATGGGAAGTAGGAAGCACAGGAGCTAAATACAGCAGAAAGTGGTCATAGCAAATAGATTAAAATTAGAAATATATTCCAGAAATTTACTGTTTCCCACCTTTTCAAACCGTATCTTCTTATAATACCATGTTATGCATAGCTTTTGTCTAGTGCAGTGGTTACTTCGTAAGTATTTCTATATGACCACATAAGATGACCCATGGAATCTTGCAAGTCAAGATTTTTATTCAATCCAATAATAGATGATCATAAGCACACAACACAATCACCATCAATAATAACAAGAAGGCACATGATGTAAATCAGAAAGATAGCTATACACCTGTTCCTCCCAGAAGTCATATTGGTCCTCTTCCTCATCAGACTTGAGAATCTTCTGGGTCTCATTGTTTTTATGCACATTAGAATCCAGCATATCATCGTCTGATGTGGACAGGCAGCCATTATTCTCAACCTGAATTGATAAAAACATATATTCATCTTGAGCCCTGGCTATTTCTGCAACCCAGTAACTGCAACAATAAACACATACAACTTACACAACGACGACCAGTAACCAGCTTATAGCTATCGTATGTTTTACAAGGACCATTCTCTGTATCTGCAGAGAAAACCATCAGCAACATGTGAAATATCAAGTTTTACATGTGAATATACAGTTTAATACTCCATACACTTATTCTTATCCTTCCCATCTGCAGTCTGTTCAGCAGCATCTTCACCAACCTCAGGACTAGTTTCTCTACTACCTATAAATATAGACATTACAAGGAGCAGCAAATGATACAACACATCCAACAGATAAAAAAGCATGAGAATTGGACAGTCTTGGTTTCAATTTTTGTCATAACAAAACATCCGTATACTAATATGATTCCCATCGTAATGTAAGCTTTTGCCCAATGAGACATGGATACAATTCATCAAGCTTACCAGAGGGAATTACTCCACTAACCAGCACATGAAAGTCATATTTTCTAATGTAAGGGCCAAAAGATTTGGACTGCACATGAAATAAATGGTTGGGTCCTCAATTTTTCATTTTGTGATTGGTTCCAACAACCAAAAACAATAAGCCTAAGACTCCCAAGTCTGGCTCCAAAATGGTAGGCACCAAAAATCCTAGCTGGTGAAAAATCTTAGCTACTGCTACAGGGTCAAATAGCAGTTACGACAACCAAAAATTGAATCATAGAGAAGGAACAAAATTTACACAAGCATTTGTCCTAAGGGTTAAACACCTTAACGTTAAGAAAGCTGCATATTTACTAGAGAAATCAATATCTCAACTGACAAAGAACTTACATCTAAAGCAGCTAAAGGTGATTAAAATGAGTTGAACAAAAGGACTATCAAAAACAAAAAGGACAAAAGCAGACCTTGTGCACCATATCTCTTCAGTAGCTCCTCAAGTGGGACATCCATCTCACCCTGCAAAGCTGCCAATTCTTCTTGCCTTTCTTCTTCAGTTATAAGGGCCTCATCCTCCTCGATAGTGTGCTCATCATCTTCCTAGCAACATTATATTTACATGAGTTCAAAGAATCTCGTATTAGAGTACAAAAGAAACCAAGATGAGAACAGGCAAAATTGAAATTATAGTCCTCCAAATACAAAAAAGATCAATGATCAAATAATAAGCTTCCCCGGACTCCTTTTCTGTTATCCACAACCTCACAACTGTCCTAGTTGGTAGCTCATAGCATAATATCAGCTCAAGAGTGCTTTCAAGTCAATGAAATTTTTTTCTAGATGGGTTCCCTTGCACAAAGCTAAACAAATAAACAAAACAATATCAGGTCACTGAAATGCTGATCCTTTGTATATAGGAAAATTGCATTAGGCTTCGAAAACCCAATACTTGGGTGCCCTTTTCCCAACTCATTCTGATTTGATTATCTGCAGAACCATAAAATTCAACACTACTCATAATTATTCTTAAACTATGGCCGGATAACAGCAAAGGTCTGTACAGCAGTCAACATTTTGATAGAACCACAAGTCTTATATAAAAAGATTGCATTTCCCATTTGAATCATCAATGCAAGCATGCCAGCTGAAACCAACTCCTATAAAGCAAGATGTAAACAGCTAGGACAACACACTTGTCATGTGAAGTGCCATGGATATTCTTTTTCTTTAACCTAGAAGAATGTACAAGCCTGCTGGCTCCAGCAATTTTCAGAAACATTGCAAATGCTGTAAAATCCAACAGATAATCTTACTCACCAGCTCCTCATCAGTATGCATATTAAAATCTTCATCATCATCTGCAGTGTCTGGTGGAACATCTGCATTCTCTGCAAGTAATTATACAACACAAATAAGAGCAACTCTCTTTCTTAAAGATCTATACAGGCACTTAGCATGAATGTACTTGCACATACCAGCATCTAGAGCTTCCTTTTCATCAACCAGATCTTTATCATTTCCTTGATATGAGATACTAAGCTGATGCCCCGAAGCATGATTTTCCGGCATATGTTCACTAACATTCACAAGATTTTCAGCCAGCATTGTTGAGTATCTAAAAGAAAATTGAAAATGTGGAAAGTTAGTTCAAAGTTTATTAATATGTGAAAAAGCCAATCAATTCGAGTTAGACATTTGCACTTGTTCAGGATGAAGACTTTTACCTCTCAGTTTGACCTAAGAGGAATTGAAGCTGCTTATCAAGGGCCTTCTTCTTTTTCTCATCAAGTTCCATCTGATGCTTGTAAAGCACCTGAATCACATATCAGGTAATAAATATATTAGCATATTTAAAAAAAAAAAATGAAATAGTCATAACTACTGAGAAGAATAAAGTTGCCAGAAAACTTGCCAGTTTCTCTATTTTCAGCCAGAATTTTTTCACATCCTTGGAGATATTGAGCGCTACTTTCCTCAATCTCTGCTCTTCTTCCTGATTTAAAATGTTGACGAGCAAAACAAACTTTAATTAGTCTATACTCACAAGTATGTGGTTTATGTAGGTTTATTTAGTGCATCTAATCTATTCCAAAGAGAGCTGCACCATGTTCTTTCATAAGCCATGAAGAACATGAGTCTCTTGCTTTTGTTGAACAGTGAAAAAGAGAAGACCTTTAGCTTCCTTTCTTCCCTTGTTGCCTGGTCAACCATGCCCTTGCTGGCTCTCAAAGCAACCTTCTTTGCTTGTGCCAACTTCCATTTCCTCTCAGACTCAAAGTCCTGCAGTTCCCTAAGTAGCTTTTGTAAGAATAATACCTAAGCATGCTTCATCTAATCCTATAAATAATTCATTAGAATGACATCCCACATGCCAAAGTGACAGTGGCAGGGCATTAATCAATGAGGATCTTTTTCATCAGTAATTTAATATGTAAGAATTTGTCCAAAGAAATTACCTTCGAAAGCCAAACCATCTCTTCTAACACATGATCCCAATGAGTTTTAGGTCGACGGGGTTCTCTGGGAGCTTCAAGTGCCTACAATCCCATATAGCAATCAATAGAAACAAAAAGTGGGCAAGCAATTGCCACAACTATTCAATTTCTACAATCAACAGATAAGTTTGAAAGCCTCTTGTATTGAATTTTTTAATATTTTATTCAACTTAATCTACATATTGATGATTTTTACTAATTATTTCAGATATAATCTTGAAATCTCTGCACGATAGCAGGGTTTGGACTAAGTCTAATGAGTATAATTTAGAAGTCTCTTTTTATCTTGTTGAAGACTTTTAAGGGGGTAAAGTGCAATACCAAGTAATAGAATAAATTGAACAATGATCAAAATTTTATTTTTACAAATTTCACAATAACCTTTTGGCGCCGAGCTCTTGTCTCATGATCAAGTTTTGACCTCGGACCTTTAGATGCCATGATCACCTTACAATGTTACAGCATGAGGCATTTATAAGAGGTCAGCACTTCCACATAGAAAGATCTGCAATACCTGTCAAACATTTATTTTAGCAGAACAATAAATATACTTCAATTAAAAAACTGAAATTTAAAACTTTACTTGCAATGGAAACAAAACCTCCCCCAAGGAAAATATATAGTATATACGTGTGCGTTACAGGATCAGTTTTACTGCATAAATTTTTAGGCTTGTTATAGAGAGAAACCGACGATCTCTTTCTAGGGCTCAATTAAAGAGAAAAACCTACAATCTCTTTTAAGGGCTCAACTAAAAAGAAAACCATACATTCTCTTCAAATGCAAAATCTGACTTAGTTTCTGCACAATAGGACTTGTCCCTTTTCCATTACATTTCTACCATTTAAATATACAAAATAAGTGGCAGTTTGATAAGCATCCTTATTTTCCTTCCTAATCATCCCTGCAACATAACTGCCATATATTTAAAAATTCAAACACGTGAAAATAATTAAGAGAATACAACACACCCCACCCCCCCCAATGTTCTGCACTCCTACTAATTTACTCCGGCTGCTAGCATTTCCAAACATTACTCCCTGCTTTTCAAATAGTACATGACCTCATGTGCAATGTTTTCCATTGATAATTGTGATAACTTCAAATACTTTGCCAAACTTATTGAAATGCCAAGAAAGACTGCTTTTAGTATCAGTAGTATGAACTTTACCCACGAAAAGTGTACAGGTATCAGAATCCTCCAAAGGCACTTATTTGCTACACCAGATGTTGACAATAAATTCTGAGAATCATACTGAGCACTCCTACCAAATTGTGCAATTTTGTTCGTACTTCCATTTACTTCCTAATTCCATTTGATTCAACAATCTTTGTTGCATTCTTTCTCATGGATGTCTGGTTACTGAATTTAGAAACTTGCCCAGGAGCTTGATAGCAAGGTAGCTTTAATGCCTTGGCATTCCCATAACAACTGACTGCTAGAATATAATTATTTGACATCACAGGCTCGCATCAACATGATCTCGATCCATGTTTTACATTACCCTAATGCTTTGGTCTACTTTCTTGCTTAAATCATAAAGCCTTACCAATGGATCATTCTCCTGTTCCTATCAATATTATTCATTTATTCTGCCCTTCAATCAATTTATCCCAATTACTGTCATACTAAATCTTGCACTCTGGTCACCACTTGTTGGTTGGAGATGAACCTGGTCAGAGACACAGGCTTGCAGCATCATTGCCTTTGACTTTCCATCTGCATGCGATCTTCCTTGTACATAAACAAGAAGACTTTGAATTGTTGTTTTAATGGCTTTAACTCAGTCAAAAAGATTGCCTCTGATTCCATATGTTACAGGATTGGTTTCATTACATAACGATCTCTTGTTAAGGCCCAATTGGAGAGAGAACCACACAATCTCTTTTTAGGGCTCGATTAAAGAGAGAACCCTACCTACAATCTCTTCAGATGCAACATCTGATTTAGTTTCTGCAAAATAGGACTTGTCCCTTTTCCATTACAATTCTGCCACTTAAATATACAAAATAAGTGGCAGTTTGGCAACCACCCTCATTTTCCCTCCTAATCATCCCTTCAACATAACTCCCACATAACTGCCATACATTTAAAAATTCACGCATGACAAAATAATTAAGAGAACACAACACACACACCTATGTTCTGCACGCCTACTAATTTACTCTTGTTGCTAGCGTTTTCCTAATAAAATCCCTCCCTCCTCTTCCCACATAGGATGGAGGAAAACAATCATCCCATTTTCTCAGGTCAAGACATACAGCACAAGAAAATAAAGCCTTTGAAATTCAGTAATTCATTGGGTTGACTTTGGAAGCATTAGTAAAGACTGTGTGAAGAATGAAAAACCTGCTAATGACCCAGGGATGGTAAACCGTAAAATCATCAGTAAATATGTTCTACAAAGCTGGGAGAAATTCCTTAATACCCTAGAAAATTAGGAATTTGATGGACAGTCCATAAAACTAAAGCCTAGTCTCTATCTGCGACAAGCATTCCTCTTGTAATACCTTTTTTCCTTGATACCAAAGCCTAGTCTCTATCCTACCTAGCAAACCTGATCAAAAAGGTTTTCTTTCCTTTTTTTGTCCTTTCTTTTATTTGGTAATTCTAATCAAAGGTTGGTCTTAAAAGAAAATAGTGAATTAAGAGAGAGTGGGTAGGATAGGAACAAGACAGCAGAAAAAAAGCTGGTTATGACCCAAGATGTTGTCAACTGATATTGGCAGGACATCTCTCCTCTACATTCCTCACTATATCAGGTTTGTCCAATAAACCCAGGTGCACATAGGTATTCTAGGCTATATCTCTACCTTTCCCGCATTCTAGTGGAATTCAAAACTATCCCCTCGCATGTTCTCAGTTATACTTCTTGGGATTTAAGTGCTCATCCTTCTACAGAAAACAAGGGTCCTTTGCTCAACATGGATGGTGACAACACAATAGATGCTGAATCACAAAAATGAAAGAGCTTCAACACCACCAAAATTAGGATCATTCATGAAATTGTTCTCATACCCTCTGCTCGCAATGAATTCCCATAACTGGATGCCATATTCCAGTTATTGCAATTTTAACATACTTTTATGAATGAATTTTCTTCTTAGTTCATACTAAACAGCCACTAGGCTCACCTGCTTTAACAGAGGTAACAACTATCCATTGCCAGAAAATTTACAGCCAGGAAAGATAGATAGCTATCCAAATCTTTTCCCACGAGACTTCATTAAAGAAAACAGGGGCTACAAGGAGACTCTAACCGCCCATTCTTTGAAAAAAAAAATAGCACAAGCATTCCATGGGCAAATAAACCAAGCAGCTTTTAGCACTGTGCATTCTCATGCTGGGATCTGGATACAACTCCCACCATACTACATGACTTTGGTTTCTCTCAAAATTTACAATGCTGCTTAAGACAGTACATGGGAGAAGGAGAGAGTACTTTCCAGCTGATGAAGTCAAAAACCTGTTCCTTTCATCAACTTCCCACTTAGCAAACATTTATCCTCGTAATTAATGACATGCACTCATGCTTGCAACACCCACATGACACCTCTTGAAGGCTGATGATAAACATCCTGCTTTGTACATGACCAGCACTAACAGAACGTCTACAAGCACATCTTTGGCTTTCAACTGAAAAGATGTGAAACATGCTATGTATGCTTAACCTTTCATCCACGTCTCATCCAACTTATAAATTCCATATATAAATCAACAAGCTGATGGGGATGTGTTTATTTCAAGAAAACATTTTCCACAATCTTTTTGACATTTAATACAATTAAAACATCAGAATCATCAAACATCATTGAGTGATCTCAAGAGCTTGCAGTTGAATATAGCTTTCACCAACAAGCGATGGTAGAATGCAAACGAACAGCTAACAGCCCTTGGGGATATTAATGAACTGTCATGGGAAAATCAAAGAGGAAATCTTTTCCCCATTTTACCTTTCCACAAAATAAAAATATCCCAAGCACCTAATCTACCTCTAAATGACCAGATGTTTGCAGAAACAACCGCTTCAAGAATGCAAGGGAACTACATTCACAAGCGACATCCTTCCTCCCTCCCAAAACCCACCGGACAGAGGGCACTTCGCAGCTTCGCCACTTTTAAACTAAAAACAGAAGTTACTCCTAAAGAAACAAACATCGTGAATCAACAAAGTACAAATGACAACATCCCATGCAACTATAACCTTCTTCCCTTCCACATAGTGCAATCTCCTTTAACTAAATTCACTTACTTCCTCAAAATAAAATAATTCAGAAAGAAAATAGAAAAGCAAAGAACTCGATTCAATTAACTAACTAAGTTTAAATCAAACCACTCGGTTCTCTATCTCTACTAAGAATTTAAAAAACTGAAAAAATGAACGAAACAAAAGGCAAAAACACGTCCCTTTTTCGCTTTCCAGAAATCTTTTTAAGAGTTTTCGTCGTTAAACTGACCTTAGAAAACATAATAAATCACTGCCTCGCGCTCTCCATTCCGCGCTGAAAAATCAAAGAGAGAGATTATTACGAAGAGATCGTATGAAGAGTAAATAAATACGTACACATTTGACTGTTACAGATAAATACGTACGTGCAAATCTGTATGTGTAGATATATGGAGGAGAGAGGCAGAGAGAGAGGAGGGAGGCGAGGAGAGAGAGAGAGAAAGAGAACTGGCGTCGGCTTCTCCGATGGTGGCGAGAAAGTCGGTGGAGTTCAAAGTGTCAGTTGAAGGTCTAGGTTTCCATCGGGTTAAAGGGTTGTACTTGTATCGGGGGGGAAGAGGATGGATGGATTGTTATTCCAGATCCGAATAACCAAATCCGTGAAATAAATAAATAGCGAGAATACTTATGAAGAGGATTATGGGCTTTGTTTGGTTTTTAGTAGACGAGGGTTCCTTTTCTTTTAGCTCGTGATGACCGAGTGCAAGTTTAGTTGATAGGTGGACAGATCAGATCTGATTGAGTTTCTTGTTGTCTGATCGTACGGGTAGGAAAGCTCAGCGTGTCTTTTCTTTTCTTTCTTTTCTTTTTCTTTTTTTCCTTTACCAATTTTTATAGAGTAGGAAATAGTGCTAGTTCTCATTAAAAAAAAATTACATTATATAAAGTAGGATAAATAAAATATTCAAACTGTGGTATTATAAAATATGTTAACATAACACGTTTAGCTAAAAATATTCAACATTTATTTATAAAACTTTAAAAAAATTATTTTAACAATTTAAAACATCAATCTTTATTTGGCCCATTTTGAATGTCATCATCTATTTATTAATTAGTGTTGACCTCTATTTACGCTATGTTGCAAGTGTTGAACCATCAGTAGAGAGGGTGAGAAAGAGCATTGTGGAGCGGCAAACAATACACAATAATGGTGCATTGAGGGATTGTTTAGTACAACCACTTCAATGCTTAAGTCAGTAGTGGTTGAAAGAATATGTAGTCTAACTTGATTAGATTAAGTGAAATCAAATGCTCATACCTTTAAAAATGAGGGTCTACTTGTAGTTTTTAGTCATATCACACTTAGGAGCCTACATAATCTTACTTCTTGTAGGTCTAACCCTATATAGAGTAGATAACCTCAAACTCGAAGTAGTGGTCCTTACATGAGGTAGAAGTGACCAAGCTCGTGATTGTTTTTCCAAAGAGATAGATGTAAGTAGCATTGTGCTCCTCGAAGTATGGAGCCACGATAAGAAAAGTGAGGGTTGAGGTCACAAGGCCTACACGAGACTTCTTGCCATGGTGCTTCTAAACTAAAGTCCTCATGGAGCTTCTAAATCGAGATCATCGACCAAGGTTCTCCGCGAGGTTCCACATGGGTTTGTTAGCTAACCCATTAGGTCAATGTTGGGTCTATTAGGCATTAGTCAAGTATCATTGTCAACACACTACTTTAAATATATTGATCATTTTTTTAACTACTTTAAATATTGATTTTTTAAATAAACTTGCTACCAAACATTAATCTCCCTATCACTTATTTCTTTTTTTCTTAACCATACGCATTCATCGATAGTGGCACGTTATTTTGAAAACCAAAGGAATTTTAAAATATAACTATACTTCTTGAAATAAAAATTAAGAAAGTAAATAATTATATCTCTTAGTTTATTGATTGCATTTCTTAAGTGACCTTCAAATCCTAGGCCAATCTAGAAGCTCCTCGCACATGTAGACAAAATCAGCATCATGTCAGGTGACACCACTCAAAAGTAGAGCTGGACAATGGGCTATGGCCCGCGGCCCAGCCCGTTTAACCCACTTTAAAAGTGGTTAGGGCCAGCTTTTTTTAGCCCATTTAAAAGTGGGTTAATGTTACCCAACCCACTTTATAAAAATAAAATAAATAATTATAGGTAAATATGTATTAATGAAGTTATTCTTGAGATTTTTTATACTTGAAATTAAATTTATGTGTTAATTATAACAAAGAATGACAAATTGATGCACATGCACCATAAAATTTTATAAAATATATTATTATCGTTTTAAATGAAATATATTATCTAATAATTTATTTTAGAAAACTTATTTTTATATAAAAAGTAATTAAAACAATAATGAAATTAATCATTAATATATATAACCTTATAAAACTCTCTTTTTTATTTTATATATATATATCTTATTCAATTAGTATAAATAAGTTAAATATGTCAATTTGGCCCATTTAACTCACAAAATATATAAGTGGGTTAAAAGGGTCAAAAAGTGGGCTGGCCCGTTTAACCCACGGGCTAAAGTGGGTTGGGTTAGGGTCAGGCAATTTTGGCCCGTGGGTTAAACGGGCCAACAAATTTTGGCCCTTTTAACCCACGGGCCAAAGCGGGCCGGGCCGGGTTGGCCCGTTTAACCCACTTGCCCACCTCTACTCAAAAGGTCTCACTCTTTATTATTTCACTACGAAAATTTGCTCTTGACTGTCTTACAACAAGCAAAGAATCTGACAAATATGGCGCAATGGTTTACCTCCTTCTTAAATACCACATATTCTCTAATATTAACTGGTTCTTTAATTAAGTAGTTAAGAATCCATATTCTCATACCTCATCTCTTTTCTTGTTACAATCTAATACCTTCTTGAATTTTCTACTAATTCAAGCATCCTTTACCAATGCAAGGTCACACTAAACACCTCTTAGCTCACGTTTGCTCGTCTTGTAGACTTGCTCAACCAACAACGCATGAGGATTCCTAGAGCCAATTTAGATTGACGAGAATATAACACCAACATTTCAATATCTATTGTTTATAGTACTTGCACCTATGGCTGCAAACGAATCGAGTCGAAATGTAGAATATTGAGCTTGAATTTAAGTTCAACTCGAAATTTCAAAGCTCAAACTTAGTTCAAATTCAATCAAGATTAAGATTTTAAGCTCAAGTTTGGCTTAAAGTAATATTATATAATCTCAAGCTTGACTCAATTAAACTCGTTTAGACTCGATTTATTATAAAATATATTTTAATTTTAATAAAAATAATATTAATATATAAACTCGATTTGAATTTGATTAATATTTATAATTAACTTGAGCTTGATAAAGCTTGATTAGGCTTACAAGCTAATCAAGCAAAACGTATAAAGTTTGAGTTCGTCTTGATAAACTATTCAAGTTGCTTAAGTTCAAGTTCAACTCGACTATTCTCGAATCAAACTCGAGCCAAACTCTAGGCACCAAAATAGTGCTAAATGCCACCAGCAAACTCATAAGATAAGCCATGCTAACAACACTAATCAACCTTAAGTTAGGGAACAAACATATCTCCTGAAGCAATTTTACCTTATGTATCAATGCTTTAATATGCTCCAAAAGGATAGCAACTACCTTCACACAGAGGTGGAACAATGTTACAACTAGCTAGATCATAATAATACATTATCCTCTTAATAACATGATGGGGATGACAATTCCATTTGTGCCCCTTTGGAAGCAAAAACAATGGCAACAAAGTTGAGCCTTCACAAGTTTAGTCCTAGCATATGCTACAAAGCGCACCTCTAGGTGACATCGGTAACCTCATTAGGAGGCTCACAAATCTCAAGGATAGTAAGCAATCTAACTCATCTAATGCTTATAGTGTTGATCAATCTCCCTTCACACAAGCTACTATAGAGGAACCTCTACTTATGCACATCATGATCACTTGCCTCAAGTCTTTACAACAACTCTACTAACCCAGCAAAAAATTTAAGCTAGTTACATTCACATATTGGTTTGTTTGGCATCTTTAACACTATCGCATGCAAAGTCTTCCCAAGAAGCTCTAAAAAAGCATACTACATCTGGTATTAAAGCCGTTTTTAAAATAGCATCTCTTCAAAGAGCTAAGCGAATTTTATAGACACTTCAGGACATGTAAGTAACCTTTGAAGGCGTATTTTGCTCGCTTTTTCATTATCATGATTGAAATACCAAATCTTGACATGGACATGGCTCTTCAAACATCTATTCAAGATGTAAAAGACCGTTTATTCTTTTTACCTCATTACAAAGAAGTGGGCACAAAATTTTGCCATGATCGAAACTAGAATTACCAAGTACAACACCTAAAAGGACAACCTCTTGACAAAGATAGTTCGAGTACACCTTGAGCAACAAAAAAAAATCCAAAGATCAATCACCCATCAAAGACAAGTTTGGTCCAAAAAAGATGACAAGGAGCAGTCAAGCTGAGTTACCCAAATAGCATATGGTATCCTTTTATGACCATCACATCATACTAGTTAAGCCATAAACCAAGTTCTTACTAAAGGTCTAAGTAGAGACACCATGTGTAAGCCCTCTTTTTCTTAGCAACTTGAACTCAGTTTTGGAGATTGAAACCGGAAACTGAAACCCTAAAAGAATACCCTAGGACTAGTCAGACCTGGAAACCCTAAGTCTGACAATCCCGAGAATGAAATCCCGAAACAATAAAAATAAGTTAGCTCTAGAATATAGCCCTAAATAATTTATTAGAACATAAAAAGGTCATATTTCAAAGATATTCATTCGTTTCGAATCCGATTAAGATCTATTCTTGAAAACCGGTCCTTGGGACTTGGGAATAGAAAAATATTATATAAGACTCTTTAGAACTGGAATTTAATAAGGAATTCAAAAAATAATTATAAGAATTTTTCGAGTTATAAAAATTACAGTTATAGCCTTTTATCATATTTTCATTACTACTGATAATTTAATTATTTAATCTACTTTTTTATTTTTATCATACTATTCACCAAGTATAACTACCCATACCCTATTCTTACATCCTTACAACCTATTCTTACAATCTTACATCATTTTCCCTTACATTTACTTTTCCAATACATTTTTATTACTTAAATTACTTATTTAAATTTGAATTTTATTACACAAAATAATTAAACATCTCTCTCTCTCCCCCTTTCTCCTCAAGGCCGGCGTGAAACACCCCCCCTCCCCGCTTTATGCCCCTAATTTGTTAATATTCTTACACAAACCCTAATAAAATTCCCTATATAAACATCTTTATACTTTTACCATTCCACTTTCCTTCTTTTTCACAAAAAAATCAACTTTTGAAAAATTGTTTTCTCTCCTCTCTCTCTCTCTCCTCTGCTGTGAGTTTCACCTCCCATATATACAAACATACGCCCACTTTTTCTTCAAGATTTGCTTACTCCAAACATTTAATACGTAATAGATCTATACCCTACCACAATGAAACATGCCATGGCAAGATCATACATGTGTGGTTCTACCAAAAAATCCCCATGAGCTTTATGCTAAGGATGTGGAAATACTAAAGCATGATATTCTTGCCATCACAATGTGTGGATCTTATTATTTAAGTTGTTTTGCTATTATTTTGCTATATTATTACTTTATGTTATTCTTATAGATATTTCGTATATATACTCTTTCATTAAACTCATCTACATAGTATTTATGTTGCATTTGCATCCATGACATGAGTAATATAGTAAATCTATTTGTTTTAAACACATAAATGCCATAGATTTTTGTCTTATGTACATAAAAGACTTGTAGTAGCATGGTAATAATGAGAATGTGTTAAAAAGTCCAAAATCTATTTTAGTTTAAAAAAAAAAATGATTTTTGAAATTCCGATCTTGAGGAACACCCATTTAGAAAACCTATTTTTCAACTCCAAAATGAAGATCTTACATTTAGAATGAAGGGCTTAGAGGATATGTATCATAAAGGAATGATTTTAATGAGTTGAGCCTAGTTTTACTTAGAGAAATTTTCAAAATAAGAAAAAGATTATAAAAGATAAGTTAGAACTTGTTTCAACCCCTATAAAAACTTGAAATTCGTAACTAGGGTGAAATGTCAAGTAAACACCTACTTTCCAACCCTGAAACAAGAGTTTTATTTAAGAAATAGAAGCCTCAGGGAGTAGGTTTGGTTATGACTTAATTTTAGGAAGATTAAATGAGTTTTACACAAGAAATAATCTCAAACACAAATATCAAAATTCGGATATAGAAATGACCCCCATTTAAACTCCTATTTCCAAATGCCAAAATGAGGATTTTAATAGAAAAATAGAAGCCTTAGGAAATGGATGTAATAAAGACTTAATTTTGATAAGAATAAATGGATTTTATCATAATGTAATCCTAAAACGAAGGAACGGTTTCAAACATGGATTAAACAATATTCTCATTCCTTAAAATTTTGTAAAATTGGTAACTAGGCCAAACCCTTATTTAAACATCTATTTTCCAACCCCTAAATGAAGAATTTTATTAAGATAATGAAGGTATTAGGCATATAGGTCATCAAGGCTTTATCTTAGTAAAAATATGGATGATTTTCAAAGAGATAAAGCTAGTTTTTCTCAACCAAGTATTCTTGAAGTTGTTACAAAATAAAAGTTTTCAAAAAATTCTTTTTAATCAAAAATCATTAAGGATATACATATAGATAGCTCATATCATGCCATTCATGACAATAATTTGTTGATATTGCATGGACATATAATATACTTGGTAGAAACAATGCAAATTTCACAAAACAATTTCGGAAATGCAATTTTTGGCTACTGATCAGATCTGATCCGAGCTTTCCAAGACCTAAAAGTTTTCAAAACTTAAGAATAACATCATAAATATATAGATCTTTCGAAGTAGATAGAAATCAATACCTTATTTGCGAAATTCCGAGTTAAAATGACCAAGTTATGACCGTTTTAAGTTGGAAATTTCATCTACCACGAAAATTACAAACTTAAGAGTTTTTATTTAATAGGTCAGAATTAGTCATGGTTTAAAATACTCATTTGGTTATTTCTTTCGTTTAGGTAACCTTGAATCAGAAGAATTCTTGTCTCCGGATTACTACTATTAGAGACCGGTGTCCATGGCCGAGTGAGTTTACTTTCTTTAAATTACATGCTTATGATTGTGCTTGTAATGATAGTGGCATTAGAATTAGGACAAGATAAAAATTGGAACGTGCATGTGAATTCCACTTGGTTGAATTGATGATAGGAATATCGAAATGAGAATTGCTATAAATATTTGTATGATTTAGTATAGAATTGAAGTGTCTGAAATCTCTATGATCGCCTACAATTCACTTAAATAATATGCCATGACCATATAACTAAAATGTCCATGCATAACATATATTAAGTCATATTACATTTGTTATTATACCTTTGTGAGAAAAAGGCATAGTAATGAGGCAACGGGTGGGCTTGAAAACTCGGATATTGGCGCAGGGTTGCTTGAATTAAAATGGAAGTGGGGTAGGCACTTGAATCAACTATGTGATTAACGAGCGGGTGGGCACCTAAAACAACCACTAAATGATTGAGAGTAAAATTGAAATCTGTGGTTGTATGGGCCTGAAACACCTAACCCCAAATGGAGAGCGTAAATCCATTCAACATAGGAGTCCCGAAAAATCTTATATATTGTATGCTCACGTGCTTGTGCATTTCATATGATTGTTTAATATAACTTGTTTGCCTCATTGTTGGATTAAGTATTTAATTTTGGAAGTGAAGCTCACTAAGCTAACATAACTTATACCCCCATAGCTTCTTTTTTATGCAATTCCCGTACATTTGATTGCATCCCTAGACTTAGCCAAATCAAGTAATGCGAAGTTAGGAGTTTCCCTTAGAAGTTTATGATTAGCTTTGTATAGACTTTCATAGGAAACTTTAAACGATCGGGTTATTATTAAAAACTAATATCTTGACTTATTATTTTGCGGGGGAAATGCTTCTTAGTATTTTGTAAATGATCCTAAGATATATGTGGTTTATGTTTTTATGCTTATTATATCAAGTTGAACTATCTATCTCCAACTATATATGTATTTAATTGTCGTAAGGGAACGTCTTGTATCTAATACAAAACTTTTGAATGATTGTGGTAGTGATTCATAAGTCTCTTTTAGCATGCGATGGACTGTTACGTTTAGGGTACCATTTGGGGCGTGACACTATGATCTGGCTATGAAAAACCCCACAAGATGGATCTTTGACTTATACTATTTATTGATGGCCAATTTTGAGATACGAGTTCCTTAGATGGAGTCCGACCCATTCAAGGTTTGGGCTAACCTACTAAGTTGAAGTCCAACTATACCTGATTTATCGTAAGTCCTTGAGGGCAACAACATTTTCTCTAACTTAGCAAGCTAGCTTTCTAAGCTAGGTGCTCAGTAAAGTCAAATAGAATCACTCAGTAGTCGGCACACGCCCACTACTTTTACCATCTTAATGAGGGATGAGATTAGATGTGGCTTCATGGCTCAACAACCTATATTCTTGGCAACTGCTCTTTACTCCCCTTTACTCTACATTCTCCATAACGCTTGTAATTGCAAGGAGTCCATCTCTATAAATATCCTTTTGACATGCGCTCGAAGAAAAGTATGCCACATCGATAACCCATGTACTTTATTCTTATTCTCCTCCTTTAATGAATATTAACTTGACTGTCAAAGTGTCTGCACTAGATTCCCCCAGTGCATCCCTGACTATGTTATGTTTTGCATCCCTTACTTCTCAAGTCCATAGCCAAATTCAATTATCTAAAAGCCCGCTACCACTTTTGAGCTAACAACATTATGACTATTAAAGTTGTTTCCTCCCTCCATTGTTTTTTCTCGAGCACTTTATTCTTGTATTTCTAGTAATTACCACCTTTAATGTCGCCTAAGTCTAAAGGCAAGAAAGTTGCCTAAGAGTTCAACCCTCATAATCAAACTAGCTCAGCTTCGAGTTATCATGCCTCAAAAGAGGGCTTGGTAGGATTGCCCTAAAGTTATCATACTATACGCGCACTCGTAATATGAGAACCATCTTGCAAGTCAGATATTACAAGACTCTACCTATTCGTTAATATCTATTACTTAAATGATATATAACATATAATAATATTACATAAATTCAACTATGGAATCCAATTTTTTCACATTCTACCAAGATCGCAGAGAATCGGTATCATCTAACAAATAGTAAAATAGGGTTTCTATCTAGCAATATATATAATCTCAAATGTTTATACAATTGATCTATTTTGCATTCTAAATTCAATATAACCTATTCCTCTAACTTCAATAAAGTCTGATGTAGAATAACTCTTCACACATTCCTAGCCTAATTCCTGCTAGTATTATTCCTGCATAAAAACTACTGGGGGGTGAGCGAAACCACAGGCTTAGTGAGATAACCTGAATAGACCACACATCAAATAATAACAAACAAATTTGATTAGCAAGCATATGTCATGCAAAAATCAACCATATGAACAAGTACAAACTTAGATATCTGGAATCTAAACAAGACGTACATTTATGTCCTCCCATTGGGGTTAGAAGGAAGCCATTACAAGTGATATACCATGCCCAGAAGAATTAGAGAACCAAGGAAGAATGGATACCATAAACTCTCACAAATTATTTTTAAACATTTCACTATTATCCTTGGAACAAAAAAAACTCTATTAAGTATTAGCACTTTCATGTTGATATCATGAGCGGCGCTCCTTTGATGCCAACTAGTTCCAATGGAACCGAACGGAACAAATGTGCTCTTGTGTAGAAATAGGAAAATGTCATATAGAAAAACTAAGAGCGTCACTATAGAGCTGAAATGCTAATACGCAGCGGGGTCACCACTCCTTTAAAATGTAGTATATACATATGATGCAATGCATGTCCATTTTCACTTATGGTACCAATAGTTTTTAGTCAAATTTAAAGTGATCATACAATTTACAGACAAACATCAACATGCTTCATATAATAATTATAATACAATAGAATTATTGTTTATATGATGATCATTTAGCATTCAAGCATATACCAAGCATCATGTAATATGTTTAATCCCGTATGCATATCAGTTGAATATATTATTTCAAATGCAGCTATACTACAAACAATGTGATAAGGTCAAAGTTACTCACATGTTATCCTCGCTAATTTGATGTAATATGCTACTGGAAGTCTAAGAACTGTTCTATAGTTCCTATGAAATGGGATAGCAAATACCTATTATTACATTATTATTCATAATGCTTTCGATTGTACTTTATATGTCTTAAATTAAAGTTTCACTCTTTTTAATTCACTTTATTTTCATAGGTGGGAGTTTCGAATTTTATAAGGGTTAGTCTTTTCTGACATTGCTAGAAAATCCATGTAAACACATTTTCTATGAGAGAAGTCTTCCTAAAAATTATAGGTACTAACTTTAATTGTATAATTTTAGACTAGGCCTGTTATTTTCATTTTAACTCTATTTTAGCTTATAATCAGGCGTTTGGATAACTTGTTTTGAGTGTTGAATGATAGTTGACTTAATTTTATTAATTTGTATATTTTTTTATTCTATGAGTACTAATAATTGTCATAGAATATTTTAAGCCTTGTTTTGTTTAATAATTTTATTATTAAGCTTTTATTTATTGATGCAGTCCTTTTAATATGTCTATCTTAAGGTTAGGATTTAGTATTTATTATTTATTTTCATTTTGGTTGTCTTGATTTTAAGTAATATCTATATTTTTGTTTAAGCTATTTTCTTCATCATATATTTATTTAAGTTTCTCTTCCGTTAATGTCCATATTGATAGTGAATTTTTATTATTTCTTCATTTGTCAACTCTTTCTGTCTTGTGTTGATTGGAATTTCTATTTATATAGTTACATTAAGTATTTAGTTCTTTAATTATTTTTCTAACATATTCGTAGTTTCCTGGAATTTAAATATATATTAAATGTTTGCTAAACTTAAATTTTTTTTATCAAATAATTATAGAGTTTGTATTTAATAGTTCAACATTTTATTATCATCGTCATTATTATTTTTATATCGTTCTTTAGTTTGATTACCTTATGATAACTAATATCTACTTTTTATCATTTATTTTTATCTTGTTTCTCTTGATCTTACTTCATACTATTATCTTGTTAACTATGGAAATCACTTTATTCTTAATTTTAACTTATTTATATTTTCATTCTTATATTTTTACCTATATAAAATAATTATCGGACAATTATCATAATATAATTATTTTGTTTAATTTAGCTAAAGTGTCTCTTAGTTGTAAATGGTTATTAAAATATAGCACTTAACAAATATTTAAACTTATTAATTTTAAAAACTTATATTTATTTATGTATAAAGTTTTATCTTATGTTATTATTATCATTATTATTTTATATATATAATCTATTATACACGAACAGGTTTCACTTCAAGGAAATTTTACATGTACTCCGACATCCAATGCTGCCAGCGTTGATTTCTAAAACATCGATGTTTGTGTGAGTTTTACGTATTCTTGATTTTAGAGTACGTTGGCTTCGAAGGCCACCAACATTAGAACGTACACCGCTGGTGTAGGCATTCTAAGCCACCGACGTTCATTTGTTTTACGTAAAAAGAAAATTTTACATAGCTTCTGTTTCAGTGTACACCATTTAGAACTCTGCCAGCCTATACAAGTACACCGTCAGTGTTGGCATATACATTGCCGGTATAGGGCCAGTGTTCATGTCTTCTTCCTTTTTCCTATCATTTTCAGAACTTTTCTCATCATATATGTATTATACTTGCGTGGTTAATTATTTATTAATGTTTTCCCATGATCATTAACTATTGTTCATGATATATTGACACATATAACATCTCATAATCATAGTATATGATTCCTAAGCTTCTATATGTACTATACTACATAAATGAAGTTTTAAGTTAGAGATTACCTTACATGAACTGTTATGGAGGTGTCTAATCTTTCCTCAAAGCTTGATACGAACCTAGGTTAGTAGAAACATTGTTTAAGCTAGTGTTTAACACATAAACTAGCTTAGAATGAATTTCACTTACCTTTCTTTATTGATTTCCTAAACTTGTATTGGCTTAGTATGTATGGTTTGTTGGTTGAGCTTTATGGGGTAGTGTTGTTGTTTTTTAGCTCGTTTTTGTTACTGTTTGGAGTTGGTTTTGTTAGCTGTCAAAGTATTTAATTGTCTTATTGTTTTGTTTATTAAAGAGCTATATATATATATATATATATAGACATATATATATGAAGGTAAGGAAGGTAGTAACTTAAGTTTTTGGCTAAGATACATGAATTTGTTCCACCGAAAACTCACTTATTTTGCATGATATGTACTTCATTAAATGAATTGCTTACTTGGGCAAATTTAGTTGGTTAAGCAATTCTTTCATCTTGACTTTCTTAACCCAAATCGACCCTTATATCTTGTAAATTTCGGTTGGTGCAAATCAAGAACATCCCAGCCATTCAACAACCTCCATTTGCACCAAATCATAAAAATAATTAATATAATATTAATTAATTATTATTTATTTATTTTAGTTTTAAAGTATTTTATTAAGCTAAACATGTATAAATATGTCAGTTATTTAAGAGTTCTGTCTCAAAAATTTACTTAAAACTTCTATAAATTTTCTAGATTATTATTGATTTCAATTTTGAGTTTAAAACTTACGCGATTAAAATTTTCTGTGCCTGGTAAGCTAAATTAGGATTTTAGTTTCTTTAGGCTCATAATTTCCTAACTAGAACAATGGTGCTGTCCAAATATTTTTTTGAAGTCTAGATTATTAATAATGGATTTGTTTTTGTTTCTATCGTGTATTTATAATCCTAGCGATTCATTTTTTAATTATTATTTTATAGCCAATACATTTTATAAAAGGGATTGACTTTTACTGTTTTTGAAATGTAGTGCTACTCTTTAACTATATCTTGAGTTATTTACTTAAGATACGAAATCTTGTTTTTGGTATCTATTAGAGTCAAAGAATTTTCTATTCGAGTGTTTACATTATATTACTACTCATAGGCTTATTCTAGAATTTTTACTGGACCAAAAGTTCGATATTTATTTAATGTTTGCTACTCTATTCATTTTACTAATTATAATTATTTTCGAGGTTACAATAGTTAAATTAGGATTTTTGTCTCTATAGACTCAAAATTTTCTAAATAAGATATTTGTATAATTCAAATATTTAATTAAGGTTTAGATTCTTAAGTATTGATCAATTTTTGATATCTTTGAGTATTTTATAATTCTAATGATTTATCTTTAAATTATCTTTTTATAATAAGTAGGTTATAAAAATTAATCGTCTTTTATTATAATTGAAACTTAAGGTCAACTACAATTATTTGTTAAGTTAATGATTTGTTTGGAGAATCATGCCTTAAAATTATTAATATTCTTAAATTTTATAATGCTATTTTAGAGCTTTAAAAATATTAGAAATCAATTGAACTTCATTGTATCATTATTTAATTAGTGTAGAATTTATTTCTAATCACTAAACTTAAGGTAAAAAGATTTTGAAGTTTTTAGCAATGATCAATTTATCATCGATGATTGATTGTCTGGGTTATGGAATTCATATTTTGCGTTTTGAAATTTTATTGGTGATGATTCTAATTTTTCTAACTATAATAAAATTTTATTCACTTTTAATATATAATTTTAAATTGCAAAAAATTGGGAGTGACTTTTGTTACTTTTTATTATAGTTCTTTATGATCTTATATTATATTTTTAGTAATTGTTATAATCGGGTTATTAAAATTAGGATAATTACACGAATCCTGACAACCCTTAGATGCTTGCGGGTTTGAATACAGGCCCCGATACTTTTCTCGCTTCTGAATCTTTATTAAAGTAACAATGTTTGAACAATTTCGAGAATATTCTATACAGCTTGTGGAACAGAACATAGTCTATAAATCACAATTGTCAAGTAAAGCAAGGCCATAGAGATTTAAGAGTGAAGACTAATGTCCTCTAGCACTAGAGAATTAGTGGTAGAAGCTAGCCATCTCATTTACAAGCAAAAACATCATAATTACTTGTTGAAATACAATACTGTGGTGCCTATGCTCAAGCCAAAGCTCAATCTCAAGTGTAGACCACTCCTATAGCCTTCCATACTTAGGGTAAATTAGGAGTATAGAATCCTTCAATAACAACGGTTGCCTCACAAACACACATAGACAATCTGACTCCGGTTGATCTCCCTATATACCAAAGGAGGCATTTTGATAATTTGCCACATGAGGAGATACAGAAGGAATATAAGAGGGCATTGAAGATTAAACAGAGTAAAGAATTGTGCCTAGACTCCAAAAACATCTTTTGTGCTGATGAAGACCCGTCTAGTGCAATTTATTATTCAAGAGCTCTACTTTATGCAATGAAGTTACCTAACCAGTTTAAGATATATGATAAAACAACTAACCTGATGAGCATTTGCATCGTTATGAAGACTAGAGGTCGGTGTTTGGATTCAATGATGCAATCTTCTGCAAGGTGTCACTAGAGAAAATGCCCATAGTTAGTATCATTGGTTACTTATTGGCTTTATTACTGACTTCGAGGAATGGGCAAGAGCCTTCAAGAACCATTTTATGGTTAATCGTTCACCTTAAAAGATACCTCATCAAAATTCCTAGTAAAAAAAAAAAAAGATAGATGGGTCATTACATTACCTAATCTAATCAGGTGGTGATTGAAGTTGACGGTCTTGACTTGAGTATTGTTATTTGAGCAGTTATTAAAGGGGTTCATTGGAATAAAAGCCTTTTTCATTCACTGGCCAAAACCAAGGCCAACACTGGATTCGAGAATATATTAGAAAGTATATATGGTAAGAAAACTTTATTCTCGTCTGGAATGAAATTGAGAAGCTGGATCACAATCGGTAGAAGGATAAGATAAAAAGACAAAGATATGTTAAAGATTGTTTGCCCCTACTAGGGGATCGAGGCGTTTAACCCTTAGAATGGAAAAGATAAACGACAAAAAAAAATTCTATGACTAGCTTTATTCCACTCAGTTGGCCACATGAAGAGGGTTTCCTTGAGACATGGGTTCATGTGTCTTGCTTGAATTTAATAAGATGAAAGGAAATCCTTGTCCCTGTGATGGAAACAAGTATTGTGGCTATCTTTGAAACATGGAATCATGGTTGTCAAAATCGCGATTTTACTATTTATCCAAGCCTGCAAAATAGATAAAATCATACAAAATCATGCAAAACCAGTAAAAACAAAAATGTGTATAATCGTACATATAAATTCATAATTATACCTGAAATCTGCACTTTAATAATTTTTCATCCATTTTAATTAAGAAAAAATATATAAAGTTATAAACTCGTAGAATCGTTCATTTGACTCTTGATTTTGACAACCATGCGTGGAACACAACACTAGTGATTGGAAAGTCACATTATAAGAAGTCATAAAGCATGGAGTTTTAAAGTAGTATGAATTTGATCCTTCCAATGGAATTAAAATACTGTTATTGTTAGTGAAGGAGAGCAAATCGAAATCAGTCTAGCAGTAATAAAGTGGACAGTCGGTTACTTATTCTCCACTTTAACATTTCCAAACTTGTTTCATTTACTCCTAATCACACATTCATAGTACTAAGAGTCGATACTTAAGTCTTACCTTATTGTTGCAGCTGCTTGGTAGTTCGCTAAGCTCAAATTACCTTCAATTCGATTTCCTTGCTTCTTTCACTTCTTACTAACATCCCTATGTTAGACTTTATATCTAAAACACCACAAACCTTATATTTTGGCACTTGAAATTTTCACTCTTACCTTGTCATGAATTTCTCTGAGTTTCTTACACTCCTCTTTTTCCTAATTCACCTTCATTGTCCACATTTCCTATCATAAAATGGGTAATTCCAATTGATTAGTCCTAAACATTCCTTAATCTCACTTAGTTAACTTTTAAATGGAGGTTAGGGTCTAGGGTTTCTTACCTTAGGGTAGTAGTAGGGAAAAATATAAGATTATTCATATGGGACTAGGGTCTACTCTTCCTAGAATGTCACATGAGATAATCTCAGTCGTCCACTTGCATTAGCCTTTTCTTCAGCAGATTTTTTGATCTAATTCTATTAGCTATCCATCTTTAAATTTTATTTTACCCTAACCCACTAATTTTTTTTTCATCCTCTTGTTTTTAATTTCCTGATCATTTTCTGGCTATTTTATTTGAATTTTAATTAATTATGGGTGGTGTTTGGATCATTTCATCCTTCCTTCTTTAAAAAAATTTTGACCTCGAAATTTTATCTAGTGACTGGAATAACTCTGGATATCTCCTCCTCTAGTTTCCATGTGGCTTCACATTCTTCTTGGCCACTCCATTAGACTCTGACATATTTGATTAGCTTATTCCTCAATACGTTTTCTTTAGTGTTTATGATCTTAATAGGATGTTTGTTTGATCATTTGAACTTAATTTATGGCCTATTGCACCATTTCCAGTCCTAAAACCACTCTTTCACCTACTTCATTCCAATGTTCCCAAAGCAGCCTGTAAGCTTGTCCAAAGTCTACTAATAGAGCGAGTATCATGATCTGATACTATTGATAAGGACACTCCATGTAACCTCATAATCTTCTGTATATAAATTTGTGCCAACTTCTCTATGGTATATCCAGCCTTCAAAGGTATGAAGTAAGCTGATTTAGTCAATCAATCCACAATCACCCAAATTGACTCATTCCTACTTATTATCTTTGGTAAAGCTGTTACAAAGTTTATGGTAATGTTCTCCCATTTCCATTTAGGAATGGGAAGCGGTTGCAGCTCTCCACCTAACCTTTGATGTTCAATTCTAACTTGTTGGCAAACCAGATACTTTTATATGTATTTAGCTACCTCATTTTTCATGTTGTTCCACCAAAAGTATTTCCTTAGGCTCTGATATATCTTAGTGCTCCCTGTGTAGATTGAGTATGGGGCTGAATGAGCTTCATACAATATTTCCTTCTTCAACTCCATTTTATCTAGCACCCATAACGTATTCTCATATTTGATTGTTCCGTCTTCATGCATCTTAAGTCTCGTCTAATTACTTCTACTAATCACTGTTAAGATGTCTCTTCGTTCTAAAGTATTCTCTTTGTTGAGCTATTTTGATTCGGTCAAATAAGTAGGTCTTATCCTTAGGTTAACCAACATAGAGGTTACCTTCCCCACTCGAACTACCTCAACATTTAACATCCTGAGATCTTTTATGATTGGCCTTTGATGTATCAAAAGGGATGTCACGTCTCCTCACCTCTTTCCACTTAAAGCATAAGCTATTACATTAGCCTTTTCAAGATGATATAAAATCTTAAGATCATAATTAACTCTAGCCATCATCTCTATCTCATGTTTAACTCCTTCGTGTGAAGATATATTTCAAAATCTTGTGATTGGTATAGATCTTACACTTTTCTCCAAATAGGTAATGTCTCTACAACTTCAAGGCAAGCACTACAACTGCAAGTTGAAAATCATGCATGGGGTAGTTCTTCTCATATGGCTTTAATTGTTTAGATGCGTAGGCAATCACTTTTCCTTCTTGCATCAATACACACCCTAAACCTTGTAGGGATGCATCACTATACACCACATATTATTTTCCACTTTCGGGTAAGGCCAAAACTAGTGCTGTTGTTTGCCTCCTCTTTAACTCTTAGAAGTTTCCATCACACTTGACATCCCAACTAAACTTCTCATTTTTTCGAGTTAATCTAGGGCATTGCTATTTTTAAAAATTGCAAACCCTTAGATTTTATGATAATCTTATAAATAAACCCTAGAACCGGAAGTTAGACCGAAACTGTAAAGTCAACTTAGGTCAACAACAAGTCTTAGTGGATGTAGATCAGGTAAGACCGTGCTTTAAACCTTAAAATAGAAAAAATGAGATAACTTTAGATTGTGGTTCAAAATAATCTTTTATAACTTAAAAAGATCAGATTCCTAAAAAATTTGCCTGTTTCGAACCCAAATGAAATCAGTTTCTAAATCATGGTCCCTACACAAAAAATGATAAAAATATTCCAAAAATCTATCTAAACTCGTAATGTGGTAAGAAATCGTAAAATATCAATTACAAAATTTTTCAGCTTTTAAAAACATTTGATATAACCTATTTACGCATATTTTTCCTACTACCCATAATTAATTTGTCTTGTTTACTATTCATTACTATTTCACCATATCTACTTTTCCTTATGACCTATTCTTACATCTCCTACACACCTATTCTTACATTTTCTTTTCAAAAACAACTCTATACATGACTTATCTTACACATTATTTACTTTTCTTTACAAAAATTAAGTTTTAATCACCTTTTCTCCCCTCTCAAGCTAGAATCGGCACCCACCTCTCTCTTCTCTACCAATTTATTTTATTTTTCATTTAATTTAATTTCCTCTAATTTCCATCTCAAAACTCTATAAATACCCCTCCCTTTTTCATTCTTTATGTACATCTCTTAAACACTAACAAAACTCTTACAATTTTTCTCCACAACTTCCCTCTCTTCTCTTTCAAAATCGTGAGCCTCCTCCCTCCCATTAATTGTGATTTTGACAAATTTTTCTCTTCATCCATCTTCGATCTTTCATTTTAGGTAAACACTTAAACCCCTCTTTAGTTTATGTTAACATAATATGAACAACATGTATGTTATAATTTTAAACAAAATCCCTATGAGCTTATGCTAGGGAATGAAATCATAGAAACAACATCTTGTTCATGTCTTGTTTAACTCCATGCTAAATGTAAGTTTTTGTTATATTCTTATCCCTAATATAACTTTTTCTATGTTAGTATGTATAATTATGTATATATTTTTTTAGAGCCTAAAACTCACTAATCTAATTTTTTATTGCTTTTACTTTATTGCTTATTATTTATTTCATACAAAATAAATAATACTAGTCAAATTCTAGTCTTAGACTTGTCCTTCATCAAGTTAAAACATATATGAAATTCGTCCATTTCTAAGTCTCGGGAGCCTTAAATATAATCTAAGACTCCATATTTCTTTCTTTCTTCTTATTGCTTTTTATGCTAAATTCATGAGACTGGAAATATTTGAGTATCAGGGAACCTTGATGAAGTCTAAGACTCCTGTAATCATTTTCTTGCTTTTGTTTTTATGGGACCTGTCTTTATCTAAGTCACAGGAAGTCTTGAAACAAATCTAAGACTTCGATGATTTTCTTCGATTATGCTTTTCTTATATTCATGGGACTTGTCCATTTCTAAGTTTTGGGAAGTCTTGATAACAGTTAAGACCTCCATATCTTTATTTTTTTTAATATTTGCTCATTTGATTTTCTATCTATAATTTCTACATGAATCTATGCCAAAATTTATCTCTTAGCATAACTACTATATTCATATGCATGGTCACAAAGTAATGTTGTTTTCTTAGTAAAATTTTCAAAATAAAGATAATGGTCATTGCTTATTTTATAAAATGAAACATAGCTTCAAGAGAGTTAGTTTTTGACACTTGAGAAAAATTTTCTTTAGAAATGAAAATAGTTATTCAACTACACTTTCTTGAAAATGTTCAAAATAAACTTTAAATGTTGATAATTCTTTGCTATACAAGATTTCTTTAAAATTCTATCTATAAGGTATATATGAATGTTTTAAATTTATGTTTAAAAGCATTTCCTTAGTTAAGCCAACTTAGAATAAAAATCAATATACAACATGAAGAATTTAGTTTTGGAAAATAAATTTGTGTTCATAAAGCTAAGTAAAAGTAAAAATAATGATTTTATTTATTAGATATTTTAATTACAACAAACTAAAAATTATAGTTTTTCTTTCAAAAACTTAAAAGGAGTTCTCCACAAACTTAACTCTTTAAACTTCTATAAAAGATTGTTTAATGAAAATTATTTTGAAGAAAACATCACTAGGATCATGTATATAATATGAGTAATATCATTACTAAATGATTTTCATATATGTAAATATTTTTGTGCTCGCTATAGAATGTCCAAATAGTGAAAGACTGAAAAAAAATGTAAAATTTAAGGGCTAGAACTTGTAGGATGAATTGTACCATCCATTTTTGAAACCTTAATGGCCTTTAATGTTAAAAATAATATTAGAAATAGATAAATCTTTTCGAGTAGATAGAAGATGACTACTAATATATAAAATTCCAAGTTAAAATGAGCAATTTATGGTCGTTTTTAAGTTGGAATTTCTGCAATCTGAATTTTGATGCGAATAGCAAAGGAGAACTTCCACAAAATACTCATTTCGGGTATGTCTTTCATCTAGGTGACAAGGAGGGTAAAGTCTCTTATTACGACTAAAAGATTTGTTTTAAGATATGGCTGAGTGAGTTTATTTTCTTAATTTTTGTACTTATGTTTGTGCTTGTAGTTTAGAGGTATTAGAAATAGGAAAAAATAAAAATGGAATGTGCATGCGACTTATAAGACTTGTTGAAATTATACTAAGCATATTAGGGCTTGAATTGTTGTTAATCAAATTATTGTTCTATTACTATGTTGGAGTATTTGCTAATAATTCTATGATCACCTTTAAAATACCTTAATCACATGTCAAGAATAAATTAACAAATTGATTCATGCATATCACATAGTAGGTTGCATTGCATTCACTATTATACACTTGGTGGAATAATAGCATAATAGTGGTGGTTGGTATAACCAGTAAAATCTACAAGTGGCATGTGGTAGCTGGAATAATCTACAAGTTTTAATGGCAAGTAGTAGCCAGAAAAATCTATAAAAAAAAAAAAAAAAACTTGTTTGCGAACTATGGTTGTAATTGACCGAAATACCTAACCTTGAATGGAGGGCCTAAATCCATTCAAACATATGATTTTCGGATATCATATGTATTGCTTACTCACGTGTTTGTTACATTTCATACGCTTGTTTGAATAACTTGTTTGAATTATTTGTACAGGTACGATTAATTCAGTAATATTTCTCACCAAGCGAGTTAAGCTTATACCCCCTTAGATATTTGCTACAGTTTACCTATCTTTGGTTGAAGCCGAGAGGATACTTCTCTTAGGTATCAATCTTTTGATTCAAGGAGCTTTTGGAAGAAGTCCATAGTGTAATATTAGACATGGATTTCCATAGAAATCTCTTAATGTAGTTTATTTTAGTAGAAAGTCTTTGGGACTTACGTAATGATTTTAGTAGAGGTATACCCCCTTTGGTTTGTAGATCCATATTTTATTTAAGTTGTAAGGTTATGGTTTCTATTCTTGGATTTTATCAATTATATCTCCTTAAACTATTAGTTTCAAAGAAAGATCCTTTATTGTCGTGAAGTATGCCTTACATTCGATATCGAAACTTTTGCATGACTAAGGTGGTCATTCCTAAGCTTTAATATTGTGTGTGGCAAACTGCTATGTTTAGGATACTCTTCGAGGTGTGACAAAAATCCTTCCACAAAGTGATGATGGTAGCCTACCAAACCAAGGAAACTCTTAACTTTAGATACATTCTGGGCTCTTGGCCACTCGATGATGGCTTTAATCTTTTCTAGGCCTACAAATACACCTTGTTTGTCCACCACATGTCTTAGGAATGCAACCTCTTCTAACCAAAACTCACACTTATGAAACTTCGCACATAGCTTCTGCTCCCTCAATCTTTGTAATACCATCCTCATGTGTTTTTCATGTTCTTCCTCACATTTTTATAACTAAAATGTCGTCAATGAAAACTATCACAAACTCATCCAAGAAATATTGAAACACTTGATTCATGAGGTCCATAAAGAAAACTGGGGAATTTGTGAGCCGAAAAGGCATCACAAAAAAGTCATAGTGCTTGTACCTACATAACAACCAACATTATCAAGTTTAGCCCTAAAGGTAAAACTAGCCTACAAAGCGTGCTTACCTATTATGGAAGGCAGTTTTTACGACATTATAGGGTTTAATTTGGAGTTGGTGGTTTCCTGATCTCAGGTTTATTTTTTCGAAGACTGCTGCTTCTCGTAATTGGTCAAACAAGTCATCACTCCAAGGGAGTGGATACTTGTTCTTTATTATCACTTGATTCAGATCTCGACAGTCTATACATAGCCTCATATTTTCGTCCTTCTTCTTCACAAACATTACCGGGGCTCCCTATAGTAAGATGCTAGGGCGTATGAACCCTTTGTCCAACAACTCTTGAAGTTGGTTCTTTAACTCCCTCAATTCATTTGGACCCATCTAGTATGGAGCTTTTGATACCGGCATAGTTCCTGGAACAACATCAATTCCAAACTTCACGTCCCGCTCATATGGTAAATAGGGTAGGTCTCCTAAAAACACATCAAATACCACCGGTACATCTTCTAGGGTCATACCTCCCTTCTCTTCCACACTCATGGTAGCAACTCTATTTCTCCCCCATAACTCTATTGATGGTAAGACCTTAAGCCTATGTGAATCTATTACATAAGACATTTCTTTTTCCCCATTTATGAATTTCAATACCCCATGCCCATAATCAATCGTTACATTATACTATACTAGCTAATTCATTCCTAAGATTGCATCAAACTCATTCATATCAAGAATCAACATATCTAAAGGCATATCCACATCAGCTATACTTACATTTACATCTTTGCATATTTTATTTAATATAGCACCCATTCCTAAAGGTGAATTAACACATAAATGCATAGGTGCATCATTAACTGACAAGGTATGCAACGTAATGAACTCCTCAGATATCCATGAGTCCTACTGTCATTCCCCAAAAGATACCCTAAATGCAACAATCCACCACACTCAATATTAAAGCTTAAGTATGACAACCTTAGTCATCCCAAAAGCTTCGACATCGGTGTAAGGCATGCCTTCATGATCATAGATGACTAACTTTGAAGCAAGTTGTTTAAGAAGACGTTCATAAAAGCAGTTAAGAATAGAAATCACAACATAAGCACCTTAAATATGGAATATAAGAGTCTTCCAAATATTAAAGGGGCATTCCCCTATTAAAAGATATTATCCATCATAGTTTATTTAAAATAGTTACATTGGAGATTTACTTAGAAGTCTAAGTTTACATCTAGTGTTTGAGTTCATTTAAAAACTCCTAAATCCAAAAGCAATCACCTGTAATAAGTATCCTTTGGGTGTCATACAAAGGTAGGGGTACTGCAATAAATATCTATAAGTGGGTAAGCTTCCTTGCTTAGTGAGAATTATTTCCATAAATAAAGTACTCGAGCAATCAAAATTCAAACAAGTTATTTAAACAAGTATATAAGATGCAACAAACATGTGAGCAAACAATACATATGATTTTTCGGGAATCATATGCTGAATGGATTTAACCCTCTATTCAGGGTTAGGTGTTCTGGGCCATAAAGACCATAATTCGCAAATGAAGGTTTTGTAGTTTTTACATGAGCCACTACTAGCCGCTAAAATGTAATTATTTCGAGTGTCTACCCACCATTTTAATCCGGCGACCATTCGCCATAAATTAGAATTTCAGGTTCTATGGACATTGCTATCATGCCCTTGTTCCTCCAAGGGTATAGTAATAAATGCAATGCGACTCACTATGTATTATGCATAAATTATTTTGTTAAAGTAATCACGGCATAATATTAGATGTTTTAATAGTGATCATATAGTTTGCAGACATATCATTTCTATGCTAAATCAAACATTATTTATTTAATAATTCTTGCCTTGATATGATTAACACCATTTCAACAATATATGTAAGGCACATGCGCTTTCATGTTTTTATCTTTTTCTAATTCTAATACCGCTAATTTACAAGCAAAAGCATAAGTATAAGAATGTAGGAAATTAAACTCACTTGGCTATGGCAGTAGAAAGCTCCTTGTCGAAGTAGTCCTTTGGATAAGGAAACTCAGGCTCTTCATTTCCTAAACAAGAGGAATATCCAAAATAAGTATTTCTTGAATGTTCTACTTAAACTTGCAAATTCTATTTTACTAAGTTCGTTAAAATTTTTATGGAGGGAAATTCCATTTTAGAATGACCATAACTTGCTCATTTTAACTCGAAATTTCACATATTATATACTGTTTTCTAGCTACTCGAAAAGATCTATTTATTTATAAGGTTATTTTTAATCATAAAAGGTCATTTGGGTTCTAAAAATACATGGTACAGAATTGACACGAAAATCTCAGCCTTTAAAACATGATTTTTTCAAATTTTTATCAACCAAAAATCTTACAGCAAACATATAAATGTTTATATAGTTGAAAAATCATTTGAATACATATGCAACTCATATTATACATATGATTGTAATGATGTTGTCTTAATCAATGATTTTTCATAAAATAATCTTGTTTTAATAGCTTGAAGAGTGAAGTTGACAAAATTATTATAAGTTGTTTGGAAATAAAATAAAAGATTTTTTATTCATTTAATATGTAATATAATTTATTTTTCCTTAAATCTTAAAAGATAATATAGATTCAAAATTTTTTTCCTATATAAGTTATCTACAAATTTTATTCCTTAAGTAGGCTTTACTTGGTAAGTTAATTTAACTTGTTTTGAAAAGCTCGTTTTGATCTTTGTACTCATTAAAATGCGAGTAAGGATCTTATAAACAATTTTTTAAGAAAATTTCTCATAGTGAAGTATTATTAACATGAAGGTTTTAATACTAGTTTGAAAAGAGAGTAAGGAATTTCTTAGTTAATTTTTGAAAAGTCCTTGTATATTAACAATATTAAAATCTATGGTGATCTTTGTCTAAAATTCTTTGAAAAGCATTTTGTTGATATAAAATTTGTAAATTTTAATGAAGCTTTTCTTAAGTGATAAAATTTCATTTTTAAAGTAAGTTGAATGATAAGTCATTTTTACTCTATATTTTTCATAGGATTTTGAGCTTAATTTGTTGAGAATTTTTTATAAAATCCTGCAAAGATTATGTTTGTGATAAATAATGTTGTTTTAAAGCTCTTAGAATCAAATGAGGAGTAATCAAGTGTTTTAATTTAGATTTAGAGCAAAAACAACAAGCAAAGTCAAGATTGAAGAAGTTGAGCTTTGTAAAAACACAGCCGAGGCCAAACAAAGAAAGAGGACAATAAAAATTGGTCTATTAAGCTTCAATTGCAAGCCCTCGACATGACCCTCGACTTCAATCGAAGCGATCGAGCATTATTATGAAGAAAATACATTGTTGAGCCTCAAAGTCGAGCCTCAAATCTCGACACTCGACAATTGTGTTGACAGACCAATTTTTCATTAGAATTACCTCGAGCCTCAACAATACGACCCTCGACTCTCTCAATTTTACTCTCGATAGAGCAATGGATAAAAACGTACAATTTACTTAGGAAACTCCTAAAGTTGAGCCTGATATTGCTTAGTACGAGCCTCAACCAACAGATCACACATGACCCTCGATGAGTGTCTTCATAGATCATATGTGCACATGAAAAGTTATCAAATTCTATTAGAAAGAATCTAACGAATATGCTACGTATCAAATAAAGTAGGCCATACTTTCTATGCCTAGTAGTCTATAAAGAAACGTGCAAGCGTGCGTTGTAAAGTATGTACCAACAGTGTAAATTAGTATTAACGTAAAGTAGATTTCTAAAGGATTCTGGGGTAAAAGAATTTCCATTTCTTTTTACTTGAGAATTTATTCTATTTTCTAGGTAAAATCAATTTAACCCAATGTTTGTAATTTCTATGAATTTCTGAGTAATTAATTGATTAATCTTTCGAATTTGTTTTGTTTCTTCTAAACTGTGCTTATTTTGATAAATCCCTGGAGAAATAAACTCGTACAACTTAGGGATTACGAATCCAATTCCTGATTCAGTTGATTTCAAATGCGCTTTCAAGTAAATTTGATTGGGTGTTTGTAATTAGTAACTTGAACTTAACTTGTGGTTTTTAAAGGAATGGTGCATTCTTTTAGATCCGCGATTGATTTCAATTGAATAGATCGAGATATTATTCAATTGAATAGATCTGTGGTTACTAATGGAGACGATCCTAACTAATTCTTGCCGAGAAATGGGTGAAGACTTTCTGTCACTTATTTTAAAAATTCATTGAGTTATCTTTTCAAAACGATTGATTCCTATTCTTTTTGCGGGTCTAATTGAAACTTCAGATTACTGGTTTTAGCTAGATTTAGAACTACTGACTTCGAGAGAAGCTTTAGTTTAAATTAGAGAATCTGACGGTTAAACATACCATTTAAATGGCTTTTAAGAAGTTTGTTGTTCTTAAGAAATCATTCTGATAAGGAATTGGTGAAGTAACCCTGAGTTACTAGTTCATAGAAGTTACAGGCTTATTTTCTCATTTTACCTATTAAACATTTATGAATATTTCTAACTTAGCTTAGTCCATTTTGCTTTATGTTTTTCTCAACTTTTCTTTGGCTAGACAATTAATTTGATTGAGAGTATACTAGCTGCCAACTATTCCTTTGGGATCAACCTAAATCATTATCTATGCTACATTTGATGGGTGTGCTTATCCTGTAAGACCATAGTTATTAAATCTGATTCAGAAAACATTTATAAATTTGAAAAACTCAGTCAATGATAAGTGAGAATTGAACTTTAAATTTCACACACACTCAACCATTGAACCTATTTTCTTTTACTTAAGAAAAACTTTTTATTTTTATTAAGACAACAATCAACATGATCATGCATGAGCATGAGTTTATAGCTAAGTAACATGACAAAAATAATTAATAAGAAAGATGAAAATATAGAGATAAGCAAATAAAAAATATCAAGTATTGGAAGTCTTAGCTTGAATCAAGGCTTCCAGACTTAGACACGGGTAAGTCCAAAAAAAAAAGAAAATTTGTTTCGACTTGATGAGGACAAGTCCAAGACTTGAAAGACTAGTCTTAATGTTAAAACATGGAATAAATAAATAAATTACAAAGTATAAATAAAAAAATAACGGTTATGTTAGTAAGCTTTTATGGTTTAAGATATATATATACATATACACACACACACACACTAATATATAAAAGTTAGATTATAACAATAATAACATGTAACAATATAACAATAATAAAACAACATGATAATAAAATGAGATTTATTCATGAACAAGAACAAAACACGAACATAGTATTGGTTCCATAACACTTATATATTTAGGAAACATACACCATGGTCATGTTAAGTTACATGGCATGGTAAAGAGATATTGATAAGAGTTTTATCTAAAGTAGAAATATGGATGGTAGAAAAAGAGAGGTTATGGTAGTATGGGAATAATAGAAATGTGGGCAGATGAGAAGAGATTTTTGGAGAGAGGAATTGAGTAGTGATTTTAAGAGAGTTTTGTTAATGTAAATGAGCGTGTGAAAGAAATGGAGGGAGAAGGAGTATTTATAGATGAATGAGGAAGGAAATTTGTTGTAATTAAATAAAATAAAAAAGATAAAAATTGAGAGAGAGAATGGGGAAGGGGCGCCGACCATAGAGGGAGAGATTATTTATTTTGTATTTTTATTAATGAAAAGTAATAATTTGTAATGTATGATGTGAATAAAGTTGTATGGAAAAAGTAAAACGTAAGAAATATGTGTAGTAGAGTGTAAAAATAGGGAAGAGTAATGAATAGTGTAGAATAGTAATATGAATAGTAGACAAGACAAATTAATAAGGATAGTGAAGAAAATACGTGTAAATAAACTATATATGATATTTTTAAATACAAAATAATTATAAAACTGATATTTTTGAAATTCTTATATTTTTACTAGTCCAGTGGTGTTATCGAAATATTTTTGCCATTCGGTGCATCAGGCCACGGTTTTCAAAATCTGATCTTGTTCAGATCCGAAACGAACTAAATTTTAACAAACATGATATTTTTAAGCTTTCCTATATTATGATGAATCATAATCCATAGTTATCTCAATTTTAGTGTTCAAGGGTTAAGAGCGCGGGATTACCGAATCTAAATCCATTAGGGTTTATTATAGGTTTGTTGACTTTAGAGTTTCCGTTTGACTTCCTATTTAGGGTTTAAGTGTAAAACATACTATAAAAAATCTAGAGGCTTACACCTACCCCTAGCAAGGTATGGGGCAATGGGTCTCTTTCTAAGAAAACTCTTGCTCCTTTCCATGTCTCTGGCATACTTAAGCCTTTGTTCATCAACTTTACTCTGTTCACCATAGCCGAGTAGATTTCTAACTCAAACTTCCTCACTTCTTGCTGCAAGTGTAGTTCCAACCCATTAAAAAACCTTTGACTCCTTGACTCCTCATCATTCTTAAATGCTTCAAAGGCAAACTTCACTAAACGGTTCAACTCCGTCTCATATTCATCAACTGTCTTACTCCTTTGCTTTTGGTTGTAGAAATAAGCCATCATCTTTTCTCGAACACTAGCTGGGAAGTACTTAGCATAAAACTCTCTTTAGAGCACCTTCTAAGTTATCTCATCGTTCATTAAGTGGCTAGTGGACTCCCACCATTGAGTTTTCTCACCTTGCAAAACAAAGGTTGTATAATCCAACCACCTTTCCCTAGGCACTACATAGACAATCAATGCCTTTTCCACTTGGTGTACCTAATGTTTAGCCTCTAAAAGGTCCTTAGTAGCTCCACTGAAAGAGTAAACCAACGTCACAAACTCAGTTAGCTTAGCCTCATCATGTCTTTTCGGTCTTTGGTTCCGCTCCTTCTATTCCCTTAGAGTGTTGAGCATATTGTTGACTAAGCCTATCAAGTACTCTTAATCACGAAGTAGCGATAGTGGAGGAGGTAAGTCCTCAAGGCGATCACCATTACCATGATGATTTTTTCTTGCCATCTAGTGTACAATGTAGAAGTTACATAAAATAGAAATTAGATGATTACTTCCATCCACCATTTGCAAAATCATCATGCTATACAATCTTATATATGCAATTATAACCATTTTCAGGATATAACAATTATAAATAAGCATTTAAATTTAGCCAAGTTTTTATTCATTAATCGGTGTCAATTTAAGGGTTATTAATTAAAGGCATCACAACAATAATCAAGGAAACACACATAAGCTATAGCATACCCAATCGCGTACCTGTGCTCACCGTCCTAGGCTTAACACATAAACTTGTCGCTCTGATACTGGTGCACTTATTTTCGACCGAGTTTTACTAATTAAATCCTATGATTTGTTCCTATGAATTGGTCAGTACTTGGCAAGTATACCAATCAGATGTAGTGTGGGAACAAATTATAGAGTTGTATTTGGTTGGAGTTGGAACATATATATTCGGGTTTGATAAGCATAATTTAAAATCACAAGCAAAGGCTAATCTATGTTAATGGAATATTTACAAACGTTTGTTGGACAAAATTAGAAAATTAGTTTGTAACTTTGCAAAAATAGCAGCCTAGGGTTTACTACACCAACTCCTCATCATGTGATTTCATAAAAACAATACTCCAAGAGAGTAATTTACTACGACACTTGCACCGCTAGATTCAATGAGGTAAACTAAAGCTTCTCTCGAAGTCAATAGTTCTAGATCCAAATACTAGATCCGCACAAAGAATAAGAATCCTTTGTTTGAAAAACCAACTTAATGAATGTTAGAAACAATTGATAGAAAGTCTTCACCCGTCCTCTCTCGAGGTAAAAAGGATTAACTGGATTGGTGGCCACAGAACTATTAAAAAGAATGACCTCTCAGCCTATTCAATTGAAATCAAGCATGAATCTAATAGGTGCACCACACAATTAGACATATGAAAACAAATCAAGCTACTAATTACAAATACCCAATCAATTTACTTGAAAGTGTATTTGAAATCACATGAATCATGATTTGGATTCGCAAACCTTAAGCTATAGGAGATTATTTCTCCATGGGTTTAAACATTTAAGAACAAATATGAAGAAATAAAATCAATTCAAAGAATGATTCAATTAATTGCTCAAAGTCTTGCAAAAATTACAAACATCAGGGTTAAAATGATTTTGCTTAGAAAACTATGAGTCTTCTAAAGCAAGAAGAAAATTGATTTCTTTCGCCCTAGAATTCTCTTTTTAAACTATGTTAGAGAAAATTTACACTATTGTATAGTGCTCTACAACACATTTTTGCCTGTTTATTTATAGACCAAAGGCATAGAAACATGACGTATTTATTTCACACGTAGTAGACTCTTTCATAATAGGATTCTTTCATAATAGAATTCTTTTCATTTCCCCACGCGCGTCTTTTCATGTGCTTTAGCTATTGTGAGACAAATTGCAGCTTTGGTTGAGTGCTCGCAGTGAATGGAAAACAGGCTTGACACTAAAACGCTAAGGAACACTCACGTTTTTGTCTATCCATCTATCGAGGATAAAATTGAAGTCATCAAGTTGAGGGTCGAATATGAGGCTTGACTTTGAGGCTCGACTGAAGCCTTTCTGTAAATTGAGGCTTGATCTCTTAGAACATATGTCAAGGGTCATGTCGAAGGAACGGGTTTGAGGCATGATAGACCATTTTTTTTCCGTTCTACTTCAACTTTTCAACCTCGATGGTAATTTCGCAGGGCTCAACTTTGTCCAACTTTGACTTTGTTTGCTATTTTGCTTTACATATGATAAAAACAATTCATTTCTTCTTCTTTGGATTCAAAGAGTTATAAAAGGACAATTAACATTTAAAGCACATGTATTCATCGGAATTTATTAAAAAATGCACCAAAATGAGCTTAAATTTCTATGTAAAAGATAGAGTAAAAGAGACTTATTAGTATTCCTTAGGCTTCTCGACAAGTACTATTACTCACCTTATTGATTATTATCTAGCAAATTAAATTGAATTAAGCAATTATGATTACTCAACTAACTAATTACTAACTACAACTATGTTCATTAAAGTAATTAACAAATTAAGGTTATTCATACAATCAACAACACATCAGACTTCTTTACCAATGGATTAACATGTACTACAGCATTATTGTTCATTGTATCTTTTTTAATTGCAGGATTCCACTAATTAGATTAAATCTCTCTCAAGTATATTGAATCCTAATCCCAGCCTTGTCGAATTGGAATTTCTTTCTAGTTAACAACTGACTAAGATTGTGTTAATAATATGATCCCACGGTAAATTCCAATTACATGCAGAAGATTACATAATCCTATCTCTAGGCATCCTGAGCAACCTCTCTCTATAGCTTGGATTTATTCCATAAGTAGATTTCTCAATCGTATCTTATGGAAATCTGATCTAAACCTAAGTTGTACACTATCTAGAATTAGAATGCTTTAGCACACTATTAAGATTAGTGAATTATACAACAATTGGTGTTAAATCCTTGTATGTACATGTTAAGCACGGCTTTGCAAGCCCTAACAACTACTTACAGATGATGCAAGGAAGAAGAATAAAACACGGTAAATATAGAACTTAAGAGAATAGAATATAGAAAAAAACCCTTAATAATTAATTCACTTCATTATCTTGATACAATAATGCTTCAATATGCTTATGCGATGTACACTTTTCTATCCACAACAAATACTCTCTACGGGTACAAAGATGATAAATGGTCCAAATCAAAAGTGGTGTCCAAAAGAATTGATGTCAATTGTCAATATATCAATCTTCATAATGTTTCACAAGAGTAGGCTTTCCATCCCTTCCAAAAAAGGCAATTAAATCAGAAATGACATGAAAATATTCAGGCAATAACCTCCATCACGGTCGTTACGTGGCTAGTTATCTTCATGGAGGCAGTTATCCAAGGTAGATCATGGCTGTTACCTGGGCTGTGATAATCTTGGATCACAAATCTACAACTGATAACACCCATAATTGGTCTTCATGTAAGGTTTGCAAATTGTTTCTTTGATGATCATGATCGTATCAATGGTCGTGATCTTCTCTGTGCTTTGATGAATCTCTTTGAATAAAGGTTATGTTAAGCTCTTGTGATAGGTCAATGGAGATCACCACCTTAGTAATGGCTGTGATATGGGCCGTTATATCCTTTGTAATTCCCTTTTGTTCTTCAAATAGCAGTCGTATCAAATGTGCTTATAAGGTCCAAGAAGATTACCACCTACGTCACAGCCATAGTCCTGTCACCTAATTGCCCTTCTTATCCTCCATTGTCACGCCTGTAATCTCCTTTTTCAATTAAATCTGAGGAGATCACCGTCTTTATCATGGGCATGATCATGCCTGGTCAATATGTTTCACTTCGATTCTTGTCCAATTTGATCCAAATGTTGATATTTAATCTTTTTAAACCTAAAATGAACATATTTTCTAATTAAGTATCAATTCTCTTAAATTAATCATGAATTGAAGCGTAATTAACCATAAATTAACCCAAATAAGTGTGGTAAATTAGCCCTATCAATTACCAACTGAAACGACCCAACCCATTGGGTGCTCACGGGTAAGGTTGTTTGGTCGAATACATTTCCTCCGAGCGACATCTACAAGGCTTCTGATATTTAGGTGAGTTTCTAAATATATTTTAGTTATCAAATCGTGATTATACTCTTTAACAAAACCATGTTAAGTCGGAAGATGATTTATAAATAATTTAGAAACCATTATAGCATCATGCTTAAAAGTTCTTTTAAAGAAAAGAGTAAAACAGAATTTCATAGTCCAAAACATTTAAGATAATGATAAAGAGGAGGAGCTAAGCTCAACTCGAATATAAGTTTGGCACTCGACCCATAAGTGATAATAAAGTTATGAGTTTACAATCATCCTTAACATAAAAGAAAAACATTTAAAAGTCTTTTCGAAGTTTCATTTAGATCTAAATTTGTCAAAATCATTCTCCATACTCGTCGGTCCCAAAACCCAAAGAATCATAGTGGATATCCACATACGAGACCTCATCAGTACCTGAAAGGATGAAAAGTGGGTGGCCAAGCCTAGTACAATAGTAATAAAAAACATATTTGCATGTCATGCACACTTAGGCTAATGCAATAAGCACAATTTAAGTTTAATTAAATTTAAACCAATAACCAAGTATTCCTAGCATCCCAGAAATACAAACATGCACAAAAGTACTCATGACTCCTACTAAACAAAAAGGGTAGGGTTCCTTTAGTGGATCACGCACCGAAGATGGAGGTTTGATAAGTCCCTAGAACGTACCAAAAAGAAAATCAGGAAAATAGTCTTGGCTGGGTCTCCTCCACAGGTTGCTACTAATGAGCATGGTCCATTGTAACTCTTTGTACAGGGTCCCAAAACACCATATAACTCATTACAATTCATACCTGATCCTAATCAGTCATTCGATCTCGTAAATTTCTCTATCGACTACCCGATGAGCCTAACCACTCATTTGTAGGGGCCTAAATGCCTGAACTACTGCATCATTCTAAAGTTATGAGCCACTCCTGGAGTAAGCGACCAAGCATTAACCATCAATCATTTAAGCCGAGTTTAAATTCTTAGTCCAATTATTAAAACTATCCTAACAAGCAACATGTAAATATTGTACACCTATGGATTAATCCGAGTTTGATGTCTGTTCCTAAGCTAGGAGTTAAATAAATTTTTATAATAGAAAACAAAATTTGTTTATGTTTATATATTTCCATCTCTTTACTTTTTTTATTAAATCTAGGTTGTACTAACTTAATCATTCTACCCTAAAATCATACTTAAAAGGCTTAATTAAGTCTAAGGAAGGAATTGGGACAAGTTTTATTTAATTTGAAGAAGGATTGAAGAAGAAAAAGGGGAAGCATGGTCAAATGAATGGGGGTATGCATTACCTTGTGCTTCAAAGCATGGCTAGAAAAGGAAGACATGTGTCTTCTTTGTTCACAACCCTAGAGGGAAGCACAGTAAGAAACACGGCACCATGTTCTTTCCATGCTTTTCTATGTTTCATTGCATTTTGCTTAGCTCAGTGAGAAGCATAGCGGAAACATAGCTCGTGTATCTCCCTGTGTTTCTCAATGTCTTCATCATGTTTTTTGACAGAGAGAAGCATGATGGTAAACCCAGCATCGTGTTCCCATCATGCTGTTCTAGGTTTCTCATTTCTTCTCTAATTGTGTGCCTGAGAGAAGCACGGTAGGAAACACGTCGTTATGTTCCCATTGTGCTCTTCTGGGTTTAGTATATCTTGTGGTTTAACTTGCTATTTCTATCTAAACATGCTTCTTAGGTCAAATTTTAGTGATTTTAATGGTTTTAGATGATCGTGTTTATGCCTACACTCAACTATAATCATCTCTCATATGCTAAAACATGATAAATCCAAGATCAAAGCCTAAATCATCTATGTTTGATAGCAACTACTAATTTATGATGCTTCCTTTGAAATTTCCAAAATTTTTTATGTGCAATCCTTCATTTAGCCTATTCTAACAACAATAACACCACTTCCTGTTACTCTATGATCTTTTCCATAATTTCATACACCTAGCAATATTCACTTGTTCTCAAAGTTAGTCTTTAGCAAGATTTGAACTTGAAACATATTTATTCTCCTTTTTAACGTTTCCAGACGTGTTTCATTTACTCTTAATCACGCATTCATAATACTAAGAGACGATACTTAAGTCTTACCTTGTTGTTGTATTTGCTAGGTAGTTCTCCAAGCTCAAATCACCTCCAAATTCGATTTTCTTGCTTCCTTCACTTCCTACCAACATTCTTATGTTAGAATCTACATCTAAAACACCATAAACCTTGCATTTTGGCACTTGAAATTTTCACTCTTACCTTGAGACGAATTTCTTTGTGTTTCTTGCACTCCTCCTTCTCCTAATTTGCCTTCATTGTCTACATTTCCAATCATAAAATGGGTAATCTCAACTGATTGGTGTTAAACATTCCTTAATCTCACTTAGTTAACTTTTAAATGAAATGTAGCGTCTAGGGTTGCTTACCTTAAGGTGTCAGTAGGCTTCCTGAAGGGGAATGAAAAAAAAAATATAAGATTATTTATATGAGGCTAGGGTCTAGGGTTCCAGGTCTCTTCTTAGAGTGCTACATGGCACAATCTCAGTCGTCTACTTAAATTAGGCTTTTCTTTATTAGATTTTCATACCTAGTTCTATTAGTTATCCATCTTTAAATTTTATTTTACCCTAACCCACTAATTAATTTTGTTTATCCTCTTGTTTTAATTTCCTAATCATTTTTACTTTTTTATTTGAATTTTAATTAATTATGAGTGGTGTTTAGATCATTTCACTATGAGAAAAATGGTTTTTTTACTCGATGCTTTGTCAATAGAAAACCTAGATCCACTATCAACTTGGAATTTGCAAGCATGATCTTAATTGGTAACATATAGTTAATTAATCTCCTAATCATTTGGCTGTAATATAAATTTATTTAAGGTGTTGGAAATCCGAAAATTTTGTAGTATAGTTTAATTATCCTTTTCTTTTTCTTTTTCCTTCAATAATCAAAGTTATCAGTTTGCTTACCCATGAATAAGACTAAAATAGCTGAAAGCTAGTATTCATTCCCTATGGACACAACTTGGTATCCACCTATATTTTATTACTGCATATACACCCGATACATTGGCTGGTGATTTTTACTCTTCAAAAAGACATTTTAAATTTAATGTATAAAAAAGAAGCGTATCACATATTATAGTATCCTATTATACATATATATATAAACTAATATTTTTTATTTTATCAATATTTTCTTTTTCAATTTTGCAAATACTTTTATTTATGATTATTATCTTAAACTATTTATTTAAAAGAGGGGATCTCTTAATTTCCTAATTTTTCATTAGTTTTTCTTAATTTTTTGTTTATTATTATTTTTATTTTCTATTTGTATGTGTCATCTTTTTCCTATCTTTTTTTTTTGTTACTATTTTTACTGTATATATTTTTTCTTTTTTAGAGAGGGCAAAAAAGTGGTATGTACAACTGTCCCCTTTGATGGTGGAGTATGAATAAAACTAAGAGACACATTTTTGCCACAATCTAAAACTTGGCAGTCATAGTTACAAAACTTCAATCTTAGGGATTTGAGAAAGGTCACCCCATATGAGTGTTTAAGTCACTCCATGAAAGAGGTTTAGATTAACACCCTACTAGAAAGGGACTTTGGTTACCCTATAGGGTTTTAAACTAACATAGTACTAAAAAGGGGTTTAAGTCACTCTATGAGGTTTTAAATTAACACCTTACCAGAAAAAGGTGTAGGTCACTCTTTGAGGATTCAGGGATCCATTGAGGATTGAGAGGAAGTCACCCTATAAAAGAACGTTCAGGTATTACAGTGTAATGCCCTAAATGGAAAGCGTTATCAACGTGCCTCGTGTTCTCACTAGATATGAACATGCTAAGGCTATTATTTCACAATTGTGAATGCCATATAACATCAATATCTCACATTTTGGGGTACTATTAAAACATTATGAAATAATAAAACTTCTAAGCAACTTAGTTGACATAAACTAAAAGCCAACTTACAAAAAAACTTAAAACATCATTAGAAAAGGACTCCTAAAAATTTCAAAAACATAAACCATTTTAAATTGTATAAAATCTTCAACTCTAGTTTCCTCCATTTTAAAGTATCTAAAAATCAGCAGTAAAGCCAACTCTACTATCGTCTTCCCCATAGTCCACATATACATCATAGCTAGATAAATTCAACACTATTGGATCATCATCTGTTCCTGAAAAATAAAAAGGTAAGCATAAAGGCCCAGTACGCCATCCCATAAGCATATGCGCATGAACAAGTGTCATGCAAATTTCACATGCAACTTCATAATTTATGTAGCAAAAACAGGTTATTATCTTTTATTAGCTTGACAAACAACACATTTTAGAACTATTTGCAATTGATCCTAAACTCGGAGTAACTCATGACTCGTAAAAACAATCAATATAGAAAAAAATAATTTATATATATTGGTGTTGGGTACCCACACGCACTTTGGGTACCATACTTGTACTACTCATAGACTACCGGAATCATCTCTGTGCATGACTCTACTCAGGACAACGACATACATAGATCATCAGGGTGTCATCCTAGTAGCAACGGTACTCCCGATCTACCATATCTAACCAAGCACAAGCAGCAAACCAATTAAAGCTAAATAATATAAAGTTCATTTGTAGATTTTAGGCCTATAATCACAATCAACATGCAACGTAAAGACGTACCTGTGACAATGTTTAGGAACAAAAAATCTAACTTTACTAAGAACACCTAAATACCATCAAATACTCATTCAAAATTTGCTTTCATAAGATAAACATAATTCTATAATCATCAAAATCCCAAACTAAAAAGAACTACAACTACCTTAGGTTCATATACATCTTTCTTCTTTTAATTGTAGAATCATAGAATCTCTAACCACTAGAATCAGGGTTTTCTCCAAAATCTCTCTAAGAACTTTTGACTCCCTTCAGTACTAATAAGAAATTTAGAAAAGATCACACTTTTAGATCACTAAAAAGATTGCAAAAGATTGATTATTGAACTTAAGAGTTCAATGTGAATTTTGATGGGACAATTTAATGCACAATCGACTATTTATTTGTTGTAAACTACACTTAATTAGTCAAACATATATGTGTGTGCTTTGTGTTATTTCGTTGAGTTTTCTGTAGGTTTTAGCAGAAATAAGAGATAGTCGAGGGCGAGCCAAAGTCAAGTGTTAAGGTGCAACAAAGTAAAGGCCAAGGCTCGACAAGTTCAAGAATGCCAAATTAGTGGTCGAAGGGATAGTCGAGGCCTAGACGGATCAAGTGATCAAGACGCAACTAGTTAATGCCCAAGCATGATAAAATAAAGAAGGGGATAATACTGGTTAAGGGTCACATTGAGGACTCGACGTGCTAAAGACCTGAGGCGTGACAAGTTCTAAACCAAGGCTCGATAGAGATAGCTCACTATATCAGTCGTGGGTCATGTTGAGGGCTTAATGTGTTGAAGTTTAGGTCGTGATAATTCAAATTTTGGGGTTCGAAGAAGAGTACGTATGAAAGGCTATTGAGGGTTAAGTTTGGGCATGACGCTTGAGGCACAACAAAGTTTTGGAGGTGGGATGACTTAAAATATGAGACTAATGTGGAAAGAAAAGAGCTGTTTGAGTGCATTTAATGTTTCGTAGATTATAAACACTGTGTCTAATAGACTTTTGAATTCCAAAGGCTATTTATATACAAAGTTTAGAAGACTAACAAGTAGATGAAGTGACAAAATCATTTATGAACTCATTAATTACAATCAAAGAAATTCTTTTTTTTTTTTTAGTTCTCTTGTACATAATATTTGCAAATTATTAAGAGAGAGAAAATACACTTTAGTGCTCAATTCAAATTTATTGCTATTCATTTAAGAGCACTTAAAGAGAGAGAGAGAGAGAGAAAGAGAGAAAATTTATTATTTCCTGTGGGTATAATATTACTTGTCTTGAGCTAGCTTTTGATATTAATATAGTGATGGTGAAGACCTTGAAAGAGGCAATTGGTAGATTATGGAGAGTAGAGAAAGGGCTGAACTTTACGTTAAAATCTTATGGCTTGATTTTTCCTCTATCCTTCTCTTCTTATTTTATGCATTCCATTTATTATTTAGTTTTCTACTACAAATCTGATTGATTTTTTAATCTGCTGATTTTCAAAGTTATTATTTCAAAATTTTGGGCAAATACTCACTTCATCTCCCCTTCGCCCCTTCCTGAGTATTCCTAGTGTCTTTTAAATTGGTATCATAGCCTGTCTCTATTATTTTAATGCTTAGCCTCTAAATAGAGTAGAGATCATGGGTTCGAAGACACTAAGATTTCTGGAGGAATAAAAGATAAATAGACCTTCGCTTCTATGTGTGGGTAATTACCCCTACTAGAAGTGTGGGATGAAAAAAGCCCAAAACAGATTGATATGGAATGTTATTGAAAATGGCCTTTTAAAATAGAAGGAAAATCAGAAGCCGATTTTATACAAGATGATTGGAAAAAGCTTTATTTAAACGAAATCGCAATGAATATTTTACATTGCAAATTAACTGAAAGTGACTTTAATAGAATTGATACATGTTCTTTTGCAAAATAAATCTAGGATGAGCTAGAAAAGACCTTTGAGGGAACTTCTAGAGTTAGAGATACGAAAATAAGTCTTTTGTGTGGTGAGTTTAAAAAATTTAAAATGTTCCCCAATGAAACTATTGATGAAATGCATAACAGATTTATTAACATAATAAATCCTCTAAGTGTGCTTAGGAAGAACTTTACTAATTTGGAAATCAACTCTAAACTTCTTAGGTCACTTCTAAATGATTGGGAAGCTAAGAAAACAGCAATAGAGGAACCTCAAGATCTCAGTACCTTAAGTAAGGAAGAGCTTCTTGGTGTACTCGAAACCTATGAGCTCATCAAGAAACAAAGCGAAGAAGGCAACAAGAAGGCTATTGCCCTAAAAGTTACAAGACAAGACTCAAGTGATGAAGAAGATGAAGATGAACAAGAGGATATTATCTTGATGGCTAAAAAGCTGAGAAAATTTATGAAGCCAAAATCAAAGAAGATGCAGGATGACAATAGCTCCTCCAAGCATAAGAGAATGGATGTGATCACATGCTTTAACTGTCAAAAGTTAGGACACATCCAGCAGTATTACCTACTGCTTAAGAAGATCAAAGGAGGAGGAAAAGAAGGCTTACATGGCAACATGGAGTGATGAAGACTCATCTGACTCAGATGATGAAAATGTATGCTTCATGGCCTTGGACAATGAGGTATCGTCTCCTTGTTCTCCTTCATATAATGAAATGCATGCTACGTATGGGAAAGTTTGTTATAAATTGTTAAAAGCTGAAAAAAAAATAGAATGTTGAAACTTTAATGATAGAAATTAGAGGTCAATTAGATAATTAGACTAAACAGGAAGAAGTTGAATCTGAAAATGAAAAGCTAAATGATAATTGTCATAACACCCTTAATTCTAGGAGGATTTGTGGAGTCTTTTAATTGTCATTTGATTGAAAATCATCTAGAACTGTTACTTAATTGATCAATATGTTGCTTTCAAGTTCTACAAACTCAATGGTGAAGAAAACAAGAAAGAAAAGGACACAAAAGCTACTACACCCCTTGGCATGGGGCGTGGTGAAGGTCATATGAACAACAAACCTCAGGGCAAGTCACCACATCCCATAACAGGAGGCGTGCTAAAGGAAGAATGGGACATAGAAGCTACACGCCCCTTTGCACGGGGCGTGGTGAGGGGCGTATGCAACCAGACCCCCACTTGCCCGACTTTTCTCTCTCCTTTATGTCCTATAGCTATTTATATATATACATTTATGATAAGAGAGGGGGGTTTGCTGGGGTTTTCTTTTTAGCTCATTTTATATTTTTCTTTACAAACAACAAGCCAAGGAGATTCAAGTTACTGAAGCATTCAAGATCTAATCTTTCAGGGTTGTAATCATGAACTACGGTTTCTCTCTTATTCCTTGTATTTTCATTCTTAATATCATGAGAGAGTAGACCACGAATCTAGATCTCATTTGAAACCACTTTGTCATGTGATGAGGAATTGTTCTTGATGAAGATATATTAAAGTTCTTACGTTCCATTGCTTGTTCTTCATTGTTATCCTTGGTTCATATATCCGGAGTATGAATTTATGGTTGATATCATTTAGGTTAATTGAGAAATTGCTTTTATGATAAGATCTATGCAATGGATGAGATTTCATTTGAAACCATTTTGTCATGTGATGAGGAATTGTTCTTAATGAAGATATATTAAAGTTCTTAGGTCCCATTTCTTGTTCTTCATTGTTATCCTTGGTTCATATATCCGGAGTATGAATTTATGGTTGATATCATTTAGGTTAATTAAGAAATTACTTTTATGATAAGATCTATACAATGGATGAGATTTGCTTGTGATTCTAGAGATAGAATAACAAAAATCTTCTATACTTTAGTTAAATAGTGGATGAGTTCATGTGTTTAATGTGATTATAGGTTGTTATTGGTTAAGGAGAGATCCTAATTGATAAATCTAGGGTTGTATAAGCTATTAAACTTGAGAAAGTTATTAGTTTGCATTTTGGAACTTTGTAGCTTAAGAACTCAATAAGCTTGATTTTTAGTCCAATGATTCACATGATAGGAGAGGTATAGAATGAGACCTTGGTTGTTTTGATAATTGATTTAATCATGTTTCTTGTTGGAAAGTGAGTCTAGATTAGCTCAGCATAATTTTAGTAGTTAATTAGTTGAAAATCTATTATCCTGATTAATCTTAATCGACGGTTAGATAATAGGGACAAAGTCAGTACTAGTAATTAGTGGCTCCCTGTGGAACGACCTTATGCTCTACACTATATTACATTTATGATAGGTATACTTGCCTATTGTAACGTAGTTAGAAGTAGGAATAAGTATTTAAATTATTAAAGCTACGGTTGGCAACGATCACTAAATAATGAATTAAATAGTCTAAAAAATAGAAAACGAAAAGATGGATATTAAATGTAAAAATTTGAAAAGCAAAAATAATAAATTAAAAGAAGTAAATGAGAAATTAAAGATTGAAAATGATATGCTAGATATTGAAATTAAAATCATAAAAGATAACAATATTGCATATGCTGATAGCTATAAAAATGAAATCATTAAAGAGTCAGAAACCTTAAAGAATACACTTCTTGGGAACCAAAAGTGTGATTCAAATAAATTTGGAATTGGCTATAGAGAAAATAATTACAAATCCTACAAAATTCGTTTTGTAAAAGCCACCTATGGGATATGTAATTATTGTGGCAAAACATGTCATATTGCACATAAGTGTGCAATAAGAAAATCTAAAAACTTAAATCATCAAAGCAAGTTTATTTGGGTTCCAAAAAGAGAAGTATTTGTACCGCCTAACCAAAAAGGACCCAAACTAAAATGGGTACCAAAGAAGTAATGATCTGTTTTGCAAGGATCCTCAGGTCGAAGCAACAAATGGTACTTAGATAGTGGTTGCTCTAGACATATGATAGGAGAAGTGTCCAAGTTTAAATCACTTGACTTGAAGGATCAAGGGAATGCTACCTTTGAAGATAACAAAAAATCAACTATTTTAGGTGAATGTAACATTCTCATTAACAAAGATTTATATATTAAAAATGTTTTTCTTATAGATAATTTAAAACATAATTTGTTAGGTATTAGCCAATTGTGCAACTGTCACACCCCAAAGGGTACCACAAACGTAATAATCTGCCGCATGTTAAACGGGACTTAGGAATCACTACTACAGTCATTCAAAAGTCTTGTATTAGATACAAGGCGTTCCCTTACAACAATAGAATACATATGCAGTTGGAGATAGATAGTTTAACTTAATAGAATAAGCATAAAAATATAAACCATAGATATCTCAGGATCATTTACAAAATACTAAGGGGCATTGCCACACAAAATAATAATCAGTCTAAGTATTAGTTTTTAACGATAACCCGAGCATTTAAGGTTTCCTATGGAAGTCTAAATAAAGCTAATCATAAACTTCTGAGGAAAACTCCTAACTTCGCATTACTTGATTAGGCCAAGTCTGGGGACGTAACCAAAGGTACGAAAACTGTATCAAAAAGAAGCTGTGGGGGTATAAGCTACGTTAGCTTAGTGAGTAAATACTTCCAGAATACACATATCCCATAAATACATACATACACACAAGTTGATTAATCATCCATATGAAATGCAACAACCATATGGGCAAACAAGACATATGATCAACCGAAAATCATATGTTGAATGGATTTACGTCCTCCATTCAGGGTTAGCAGATTAACGAATCATGCCGTACTACTTTGAATTACTGTTCCGTTTTATGGCTCACGAAATACCCATCAACTGTACCATTTTATGGATCATGAAGAACTACTCAACTGTACCATTTTATGGCTTACGGGTAACCCAACAATTGTACTGTTTTATGGATCAAGGAGAACCAATCAACTGTACGTTTTATGGCTCATGGGCAACCTAATAACTGTACCGTTTTATGGATCACAGAGAGCCAACCATGATTAAATGCACTATCCCCATCATGAAGTGATTATGTATGTATTACTTATTAGTCCGAATAATCATTAATTCAATTTCATAGGTAACCAATCAATTAGCAGATACTTATAATCATGGCATATAAACATGCATCGATTTATCACCTAGTTTCGATAGTCTTAGCACATTTTTCTCAACACATCAAGATAGCATACATAATCTCATATTTACCCATCGTGCATTTCCAATTTTTATCTTTGTCTACCGTTCTAGTGCAACTATAATTTACAAGCACAATACAGAATAGAAAATAGGAAGTATGACTCTCTCAGCTATGGATACTAGTCTTTAGGCGTAGTAATCCGGAGGCAAGAATTCTTCCGATTCAAAGTCATCTATATGAAAGAAATACCCAAATGAGTATTTCAAACCATGACTACTTCCAACTTGTGAAACAAAAACTTTTATGTTCGTAATTTTTGTGGTAAGTGGAAATTCTAACTTAAAGCGGCCATAACTTGGTCATTTTAACTCGGAATTTCGCAAATAAGCTATCGATTTCTATCTACTTTTAAAGATCCATATATTTATGACGCTATTACTAAGTTTTGAAAACTTTTAGTTCTTGGAATGCTCGGATCAGATCTGATCAGTAGCAAAAATCACATTTCTGAAATTGTTTTGTGAAATTTGCATTGTTTCTACCATGTACATTATATGTGCATGCAATATCTACAAGTTATTATCATGAATGACATGATATGAGCTATCTATATGTGTACTTTTGATGATACTTGATTAAAAAAAAAAATTTCTTAAGAAAACTTTCATTTTACAAAAATTTCAAGAACACTTGATTGAGAAAAACTTTCTTTATTTCTTTGAGAATCATTCTTATTTTTACTAAGATAAAGTCTTGATGGCTTGTATGCCTAATACCTTCATTATCTTAATAAAATTCTTCATTTAGGAGTTGGAAAATAGATGTTTAAATAGGGGTTTTGCCTAGTTACGAATTTTATAAAATTTTAAGGAATGAAAACATTGTTTGATCTATGTTTTGATACCTTCCCTTTTTTTCAGGAACATACTTTGATAAAATCTATTTATTCTTATTAAAAGTAAGCCTTTATTACCTCTATTCCCTAAGGCTTCAATTTTTCTATTAAAATCCTCATTTTGGCAATTGGAGATAGGTGTTTAAGTAGGGGTCATTTCTAGATCCGAATTTTATAGTTTGTGTTTGAGATTATTTCTTGTATAAAACTCATTTAATCTTTCTAAAATTAAGTCATAACCAAACCTACTCCCTAAGGCTTCCATTTTTTTAAATAAAACTCTTGTTTTGGGGTTAGAAAATAGGTGTTTACATATTAACCTTTCCTTATTATGATTTTTAAGTTTTTGTTGGGGTTGAGACATTGTGTTAACATAACTTTTGTAAACTTTCCTTATTTTGAAAATATATCTTGGTAGATCTAAGCTTTACTTCTCAAAAACATTCCTTTATGATACCTATTTCCTAAGCCCTTCATATTTAATGTAAAATACTCATTTTGGAGTTGGAAATAGGTTTTTAAGATAGGTTCTTTATAAATCCGAATTTCCAAAAATAAATTTTGTTGAAACTAAAATAGATCTTGCACTTTTTGGCATATTCTCATTATTATTATACTACTACAAGCTTTTATTCGCAGAAAACAAAGTTTTCATATCATTTATGTACTCAAAACAAATAGATCTATGATGTCATGTAAGTCATGAATGCAAATGGAATATGAACATTATGTAGATGAAGTTAATAAAAGGATATATGCATAAAATATCAATAAGAATAAAATAAAGCAATAATATAGCAAAATAATAGCAAAACAACTTAAATATAGAGATCCACAACATTGTGATAGCAAGAATATCATGCTTAAGTGTTTCTACATCCATAGCATAAAGCTCATGGGGATTTTAGTGGAACCACAGATGTATGATCTTGTCATTGCATGTTTTATTGTGGTAGGGTTTAGATCTATTATCTAGGAAAGAAACTTGAAGGATAAAAAGTTGTGTGTGTGTGTGTATGTGTGTGTGTTGGAGATGGTCACGACAAAGAGAGGGAAGAGAGGGAGGGAAAAAAAATTCTTTCCAAAAGTTAGATTTTGTGAGAAAATAGAGAAAGTGAAAAAGTGAAAGTATAAGGATGTTATATAGGAAAAGAAATTACGGTTTTATGTGATTAATTAATTGAAGAAAAATCAAACAAATGAGAGAGAGGACAAAGGGAGGGGGCACTGGTTTCATGCAAGAGGAGAGAGAGATGTGAGTTTGATTATTTTGTGTAATAAAATTCAAATTTAAAAGTAATTTAAGTAATAAAATGTATTGGAAAAGTAAATTTGTAAAGAAAATGATGTAAGATTGTAAGAATAGGGTATGGGTGGTTACACTTGTGAATAGTGTGATTAGAAATCAAAAAGTAGATTAAATAATTAAATTACCAGTAGTAATAAAAATACGATAAAAAGCTATAATTATAATTTTTATAAATCGAAAAATTCTTATAATTATATTTTTGAATTCCTTATTAAGTTTTGATTCTAAAGAGTCGCCAATGACCGGTTTTTATAGAACAGATCCAGATCGGGTTTGAAACGAATGAATTTCTCTTAAATCTAATCTTTTTACGTTTTGATATATTATATAGGCATATAATCTAAGGCTAACTCATTTTTATTGTTCCGGGGTTTCATTCTTGGTATTACCGGGCTTAGGGTTCCTAGGTCCCAACTAGTCCTAGGATATTCTTTTAGGGTTTCGATTTCCGAAACTGAGTCCGGTTTGCTAAGAAAATGAGGTCTTACAGGGATAATGGTTTTAGAGTAAGATTCACTACCAAAATGTGTTCTATTGAAAGAATTGATGATAACCAAGCATGTTTTAAAGGATACAGATAAGGAAATATTAAAAAAAAATCAATTTATATAATTTAAATCTTCAAATGGAACCTGTCTATATTTTGAAAATGACAATAGTTGGCTTTGACATATAAAACTAGGATATGCTACCATGGACATCATTTCAAAACTTGTTAAAAAGGATCTTGTCAAAGGTTTGCCAAAGATTAACTTTCAAAAAGACAAAATCTGCCATGCATGTCAAAAGGGAAAGAAACTAAAACTTCCTTTAAGTTTAAGGATGTTATTTCCACATTTAGGCCATTAAAACTATTGCATATGAATTTATTTGGTCCCTCCCAAAGCTTAAGTTTGGAAGGAAGGAAATACACTTTGGTTATTTTTGTTGATTTTACTAGATACAATGGACTTTCTTCCTTGCATCTAAAGACAGAACCAATCATGTCTTTTTTAGATATTATAAAAAAGTTCAAAATGAAAAAGGTCTTAACGTTGTTACAATTCGAAGTGATCATGGGAGAGAATTTGAAAATCGTGAAATTGAAATTTTTTGCAATAGTTATGGTATTGAACACACATTTTTAGCTCTTAAAACTCCATAACAAAATGTCATAGCGGAAAGGAGAGATCGAATATTAATTAAAATGGCTAGAACCATGTTATGTGAAAATAATTTGCTAAAATATTTTTGGGCTGAAGCTATAAATACAGCATGCTACATTTCAAATCGAGTTTTTATAAGGCCATTTTAAAAGAAAATCCCCTATGAACTTTGGAAAGGAAAAAGACCTAACATATATTATTTTCATCTTTTTGGCATCAAGTGTTATATCTCAAACAATGGCAAAGAATAATTGGTTAAATTCGAATCTAAAAGTGATGAAGAAATTTTCTTAGGATATTCTTCAACAAGTAAAGCTTATTGAGTTTTTAACAAAAAAAATTTAGTTCTTGAAGAATCTATTCATGTTGTATTTGATGATTCTTTGCCCGATGTATGCTCATATGATGATGCTGATGGTTTATGTGCTAATTTAAATAGAATTTCTCTTAAAAATAGTAACAAAGAAATTAATGAACAAACATTGGATGTTGATATGCATGAATCTGATAATTCTGATTTGCCTAAATAATGGAAGTATGCTAAATCACATCCTAAAGATTTAATAATTGGAGAACCTTCTAATCATGTTCAAACAATATCATCTTTAAGGAATTTAAGCAATATGGTTTTCTTATCTCAATTTAAGCCTAAAAATATTGATGAAGCCTCAAAGGATGAATTTTGGATTAATGTAATGCAAGATAAATTAAACCAGTTCACTAGAAATGATGTATAGGTTTTGGTTCCTAGACTTGAAAGTAAACTTGTCATAGGAACAAAATGGGTGTTTAGAAGCAAGCTTAATGAATATGGTTTAATAGCAAAAAATAAGGCTAGATTGGTTACTAAAGGTTACAATTAAGAAGAAGGAATTGATTTTGACGAGGCCTTTGCTTCGATTGCTTGGCTAATATCTATTCAAATGCTTTTGGTATTTGCATCTTTTGAAAATTTCACTCTTTTTCAAATAGAAGTCAAAAGTGCATTCTTAAATGGTTTTATAAAAGAAGAAGTCTATGTAGAGTAACTACTAGGTTTCGAAAATAATGAATTTTCTAATCATGTTTTTAAGTTAAATAAAGCTCCTTATGAACTAAAGGAAGCTCCTAGAGCTTGGTATGAAAGACTCAGTAGCTTCCTGTTAAACAAGAGTTTTTGAAGCGAAAAAATTGATACAACTTTATTTATTAAAAATCATAAGTCTGATACCTTGGTTGTGCAAATTTATGTTGATGACATTGCGTTTGGAACAACAACTATAAGTTTTATAAAAGATTTTGTTGAGTCTATGAAAAATGAATTTGAAATGAGTATGATGGGGGAACTCAATTATTATCTTGGTCTCCAAATCAAAGAAGTTGAAAATGGATCTTTTATCAATCAAGCTAAATATACAAGAGATTTCTTGAAAAGATTCAAAATGAATAATTGCAAATCAAAACCAACACCTATGAGCATGAGTGTTAAGCCTAATAAAGATGAAAAAGGTAAAAATTTGTGTGAAAAGATGTATAGAGACATGATAGGTAGTTTATCATATTTGACAACATCTAAACTTGACATCGTGTTCTTTGTATGTGTATGTGCATGATTTCAATCCTACCTAACAGAATCACACTTGAATGCGGTAAAACGCATTTTTAAGTATCTTGCAGGCATGATTGAAATTGGCTTGTAATACCCAAAATTTACTTCTTTCAATCTAATTGCATACTTTGATTCTGAATTTGCTTGATGCAAAGTAAATAGAAAAAGCACAAGTAGCACATGCCATTTTTTTTTTGAAAATTTTTTAATATCTTGGTACTGTAAAAAGTAAAATTCAATTGCACTCTCAATTGTTGAAGCTGAATATATTGCTGCTAGTAGTTGTTGTGCACAAATTTTATGGATGAAGCAAACTTTGCTTGATTATGGTTTAATTTTTGAAAATGTCCCAATTCTTTATGATAATAGAAGTGCTATAAATTTGACTAAAAATCCGATCCAATACTTAAGGACCAAACATATCGAAATTAGTCATCGTTTCATTAGATATCATGTTCTAAATAAAGATATCAGCTTGGAATTTATTGATACAAATAATCAAATTGCTGATATTGTTACTAAACCCTTGAGTGAAGATCATCTTTGCACTTTAAGAAGAGAATTGAGAATGATCAAGTAAGATGAGTGCTAAGTATTATTGAACCAAGTTAACATAGAATAGAATTTTGGGCTAAATAAGCTACTAAATGTGATATATGCCTAAAAATCTAGTATGTGCTTGTATTTGATCTGTTTATATGCTAATATGCGATATTCTGGTTTGATTGCTGCATACTTGTGAAGCTAAGTGCTTTGATATGTTTCCTTTTTTGTATATATGAGCTTGCTGTTTTTTGTGAATTGCTCATGTGATGAGGCAAATGTGGTGAAGTCCTATATGAGTATAGGCAAGTGGTGAACTCCTATCTGTGTATAGGCAAGCGATGAAGTCCTTTTTAAGCATAGGTATGTGTCCGAAATCTTATGTAAGGATAGGCAAGTGTGGTGAAGTGCTGAGTATAGGCAAATATGATGAAGTCCTATTCGAGTATAAGAAAGTGGTGTGAAGTCCTACATATGTTTAGGCAAATGTGAAGTCCTCTATTAAGGCATTTGCTCGAGCTTTTTTTTTTTTTTTAATTTTTGTCTGTGCATTTATCCTCATTTGTTATCAGTTGTAGTGTTTTTTATGAGTACAAAGGGGTAGAGAGTGTGAGATGCACAATTAATGGTATGCATGGAGTATGTTTTGATAGAGGGAGAAAATGACATATTAAGTGTAATTTATATTTTCCTAAAAATTAAGCATCAAAAATTTGTTTTTGAAACTTAGAAATTTGAAAATTTCCTTAGAACCTAGATGTTTAATTGAGGGGGATTAGGCTTATATGAATATGAGTTAATTGTGCATAAATTGTTCTCATAAAAAAGAGGAAGATTGTTGAACTTGAGAGTTCAATGTGAATTTTGATAAGAAAATTTAATGCACAATTAATTATTTATTTGTTATAAACTATACTTAATTAGTAATATATATGTATGCGCGCGCGTGCTCGCACTTTGTGTTTGTTCATGGTGTTTTCTATAGGTTTTAGTAAAAACAGGGATGGCCGAGCGCAAGCCAGTCAAGTGTTAAGGCGCAACAAAGCAAAGGCTAAAACTCAACAAACTCAAGAATACCAAATTAGTGGTCCAAGCCTAGACAAATCAAGTAATCAAGATACGACTAGTTTAAGCCCAAGCATGATAAGGCAAAGAAGTGGATAGTGCTGGTCGAGGGTCACATCGAAGGCTCGACGTGCTAAAGATCCGAGGCGCAGCAAGTTCTAAGCCAAGGCTCCATAAAGATAAAAAGCTAATTGTATTAGTCGCGGGTTACATTAAGGCTCTACATGTTGAAGTTTAGGCCATGACAATTCAAATTTTGGGGCTCGAAGAAGAGCGCATTGAGGGTTAAGTTTCGGCATGACGGCTTAAAATTTGAGGCTAATGTGGAAAGAAAAGAGCTGTTCGAGTGCATTTAATGTTTTGGAGATTATAAACACTGTCTAACAGACTTTTGAATTCCAAAGGCTATTTATATACAAAGTTCATAAGACCAACAAGTAGATGAAGTGACAAAATCATTTATGAACTCATTAATTGCAATCAAAGAAATTCTTTTTTTTTTTTTGTTTTCTTGTATATAATATTTGCAAATTATTAAGAGAGAGAAAATACACTTTAGTGCTCAATTCAAATTTATTGCTATTCATTTAAGAGCACTTAAAGAGAGGGAGAGAAAATTTATTATTTCCTGTGGGTGTAATATTACTTGTCTTGAGCTAACTTTTGATATTAATATAGTGATGGTGATGACCTCGAAAGAGGCAATTGGTAGATTGTGGAGAGTAGGGAAAGGGCCGAACTTTACGTTAAAATCTTGTGGCTTAATTTTTCCTCTATCTCTCTCTTCTTATTTTATGCATTCCACTAATTATTTAGTTATCTGCTACAAATCTGATTGATTTTTTAATCTGTTGATTTTCAAAGTTATTATTTCAAAATTTTGTTCAAATACCCAATTTCCCTTACCCACCTTTCTTGAGTATTCCTAGTATCTTTTCATTAACTTACTTATTTCTTGATTCTTCTTCCTCCTTGAAGTAAGATCATAGGTTAGAGAGGTTTTTAGGGTCTTCTATAGCTTAGGAAAGGTTTTGAGAAAAGGAAAGATTGGCCAGGGTTATATAAAGAACATGGAAACCGTAAAAATTCTGTGTATGTACAATGGTACATAAGCTGACAGCTTATAATTTACATTGGCGGCTTAAAACTGAACAGACGAAACTGAGGTCATGACGGCCTGCCACCAACACCAGTAGAGTAAGATTCAAGGCCGGTGGCCTATAAGGCGGTGTATGGCTGCATCTTCTTGTTCTCAATCATGTGTCTGTCATTTGACATAACATATATTTACATATTAGGGTGAACTATAAAAATCTCTTATTAATCAACAAATGAAACTTTTTCCCTTCGTTGTAAATTATTTATTTTTATATTACATCTCTTCCCCCCAAAAGAAACTTTTGTCCACGAAAGTTACCTGAATCATTGAAAAGCTCAAGATACTTTGTCCTCATCTTCTCCTCTAGCTCCCAAGTAGCTTCTCATTAGATTGATTGGTCCATTGCACCTTCACATATTTGATCACTTGTCTGCTCAAACTTTGCTTTTTGGTGTCAACAAATCTTATTGGTTTTTCAATTGTAGTGAGATTTAGTTGCACTTCCAACGGTTCTAAGGCTATTATTTGTTTAGGATCCTTCACATACTTTCTCAGCATAGACACAAGAACACATTGTGTACTCCATCCAAACTAGGTAGTAAAGCTAATCTATAAACCACATTACCTGTCCTTTCCAAAACTTCATAAGGCCCTACTTACCTAAGGTTTAACTTGGCCCTCAAATGTTGGTGAAATCTTAAGTAGAACATGTTCTCCTACGTGAAATTCCAAAGGTTTTCTCCTCTAGTCTGCTTAACTTTTTAGATGACTTTAAGCTTTTTGCAACTTTTGTCTAATCCTTTAACCTTATCAATAGCATCTTGTACTAGCTTTGGTCCTAAATCTGTCTATCACCAATTTCATCCCAATGAATAGGCTACTGACACTTTCTACCATACAAGGCTTCATAAGGTGGTATCCCAAATGACGCTTGATAGCTGTTATTGCAAGCAAACTCTACCATAGGCAAGTGCTCATTCTAGGTATCGTCAAAATCTAAAACACATGCTCTCAGCAAGTCCTCAAGGATTTAGATAGTCCATTCAGATTGCCCGTCTATTTGAGAGTGGTAAGTGGTACTAAAAACAACTTTAGTACCTAAAGCTTTATGCAGGCTTTTCCAGAACCTTCCAACAAATTTGTTATCTCTGTTTGATTGATGTTCAATGGTATTCCATGTAACCTCACTATCTCCTTTATATACAACTTTGCTAATTGCTTCAATTGGTACCCGATTTTAATGGGTATAAAGCGTACTACTTTTGTAAGCCTGTCCACAATTACCCATATTGAAATAAACCTTTCTTTAGTTCTAGACAGATGATAGATTCAAAAGACCAAGTTTTAAATTTATAAATTTTCTAAATCGTTTTCTTCTCAACTATGGTCTTATAGGGCAAGCGTATCCATAAGATATAGCATAGAGAAATGATCTAGGTCATATTCATAGGGAACGTTGATGAGTACTTCTACTCACTCTTTTCCTATTATCTAGCAAAAAAAAAAAAAAATCAGATTTGGTTTTATATACATAGAAACTAAACTAAGTCTAATATTCACATATTTCACAGCAAGCATGCAAAAGGATAAATCAATTCACAAGGTTGCTTGAGTCATGCTTCACCTAAGATCTATTCATATGACTCAAGAATTCTCTCAAAAAGCTGTATTGATTATTGAACCATCGGATTCACTAAATTATGCTAAGGCTTCTCTCAAAGTCAAAAGCACCTAAACCTAAGGCAAATTGTCGGAATGTCTTCCTGACTATTAGCAACTTAAATTTGCATAAGGAACAAGAATACTTCGTTTTAAAACAAAACTAATGAATTTCAAAAAGAGTGATAGAAGATTTCACCATCCCTATTTCTAGGTGATTATGAGCAATCTCATCAATAGCTTTAGATCTACTCATTAAATCAACCTCTCGGTGTATTTTTAATAAAAATCAAACATGAATCCAATTAGGCGCAAGCTATTGAATACAATAAAATCAACACGTTTTGAAATTAAGAACAAAGGAATCACATGAAATCAATTAAGGATCCACAATACCCAAGCAATATTAAACTACTCCTCCATAGATAAAACAATAATAAGCAATAACAAGGAGAAATAGAAAGGATCTAAAATTAGATTAGCAATACAAAAGATATTCCTTGATAGATTGATACACCCAAGCACAAATGTTGCTGTGAAAGTACAAAAATGTGTTTTCTCTCGCCTCTGTCTCTCTCTTTTCTTGTTCTTCTTCCTTTGATTCTTCCCTCCATCTTCATTTTATAATGATTTTTGCATAAATGGAATTGAATGCTCATTGATGGAGGAAATGGAAGTTATGCGTCTCTTGGCTTTCCAAAGTAACACTCTTTTAATGTCTAATAGAAGTTTCTTTAATAAATAGGGGGTTATTATTCAATAAAAAAGCCGTTTCTTAAAAATTAATGGACTGTCAAATCGACAGGTTTGGGGACAAGTCGTGTCACTTGAGCATGTCTGGCTGTTTTCCTTTATGTAAAAATTGACATGGCTAGGGACACGGCTTGTTCCAGAGTCGTGTCCTTTGCTGTGGTCTTTTTTCTTCACTCACACGACTTGGGACATGAATTGTCCTAGAAATGTCCCTTACAAAGCTAATTTTCTAGATTGGCACGGTTTGTGACAGGTCATGTTGCTGTTGTGTCTTTTCAAAACTTAAGATTTAGACCTTGATTGTGCTTTTCCTTGACACGGTTGAAAGACATGACATGTCTTTGTTGTGTTGACCACTTTTTGGTCCAAACTTTGTATTTTTGACCCGTTTTTCCTTCTTTTTATAAAATATCTCCTTTAAAGACTTGAAAGCATAAATTAATATTTTTAAGTGCCGAATTCATAAATTTATCAATAAAAGTCCATTTTGGCATACATAAAATATGAATAATTTTTGTTTATTAGTAGAGTTGAAACAAAATGCATGATTATGCGCTCTCATTTGCACTGTGGTATAGGTAAAGGCTTCAATTCACCTGCTGGTCTCATGTGCTCAATATTGACCAACTAACAAGCATAGCACTTTGACACATGTTCTGCAATCTCTTTCTTCATATTATTCCACCAATACAACTTTTTCAAATCCTGATATATCTTGTTACCTCCCGAATGAATTGAATAACCAAAGTAATGTGCCTCCTTTAATAACTCATCGACACATAACTTCTCTTTATATCTCATAACACCCTCACTATTAATGTGAAATTCAGCTGCTCTACCTACTTTAATTCTCTTCTTTACCTCCTAGATTCTTAGATCATCTATATGAGTTGTTTTGATCCTTTCTATAATAATAGTTTGAATCTGCAAGTTCGCCAGTTTTGTACCTACTTGTCTGGTCACTATCTCTAACTCCAACTTCCTCATATTATCTATCAAATGACGGTCAAAGGTGATTAAAGTTGCTAAATTCTCAACTCACTCTCTACTTAAGTTATCTACTACTACATTCCTCTTCCTAAGATGGTACTGAATATCTACATCATAATCCTTGATAAGCTCTAACCATCTCCTTTGTCTCATATGTAGTTCCCTTTAGGTAAATATGTACTTCAAACTTTTGTGGTTTGTATATATTTTGCGTTTTTCTCTATACAAATAATGCATCCACAACTTCAAGGCATGTATTACTGCTGCCAATTCTAGATCATGTGTAGGGTAATTCTTTTCATAAGGCTTCAACTATCTAGATACATATTGATAAGTTAATTTTATTTTATTCTTTTCATAAGAATTCAAGCCTATTTTGACCATTTTTTAGTTAAATTCCTATGAATTTAGGGATTTTAATGTTAAACTATTGGTTTTCGGCTCCTTGGATCAACAGAAGAAGAATCAAAGTGTTTTTATCCAGATTTGGAGTAAAATCGGCAATAAAAGTTAGGAACATATCTGTCATGCCAAGAATAGCATTAATTGAGGCCAAAATTCAAGGCAAAACAAGCGAAAATTGGTTCTTTGCGCCTCAAATTTAGCCATCGACATGACCCTCGATACTTGTTTTGAAGAGATTGAACCCAAACTTGAAGAAAGCTCCTGTCGCGCCCTAAACCTGACACGCTACAGTTGTTGAAGGTCATGTTATGATTCAGAAGTTGTAGTTTAGTGAGAAAAGTCGTAGGTGTGGTGGGTCACTTTATGTTTCATAAGCTGTAGGTTAGTAATAAAAGTGTAAACCCCTAGATTTTTCGGTAAATATAAGTAAACCCTAAGAACCGGAAGTCAAACCGGAACCTTAAAGTCAACCTAGCTCTATTTTAAGTCTAGTGAATCTAGATCCGGAAATCCCGCATCTTAACCCCTAAACAACTGAATTGAGATAATTGTGGATAATAGTTCGTAATGATATAAGGAAAGCTTAAAAATATCAGATTCGTTAATTTTCAATATGTTTCAGATCCGAACGGGATCAGTTCTCAAAAACCATGACCTGGTACACCGAATGGTGAAAATATTCTGACAATACCATTAGACTTGTAAAAATATAAGGATTTCAAAAATATCAGTTTTAGAATTTTTCGATAGCTAAAAATATCAGATAGAGGCCGTTCATGTGTATTTTTTGTATTACCTGTATTTTAATTGTCTAGTCTACTATTCATAGTATTATTTCTACTATTTATTACTATTTTACTATCTCTACTTTTTTTTTTACAACATATTCTTACACTCTACCATACATATTTCTTATATTTACTTTTCTCATAAAACCTTACACACATTATATCTTACTTTTTAATTACTTTTCATTACAAAACAACAAATTTAATCAATTTTTTCTCCCTTCCCCATGCTTTCCGTCCATGCCCTCTCTCTCTTCACCCTTAATTTTTTTTTCAATTATTTTAATTACCTTTAATTTTCACTCCAAAACTCTATAAATACCTCCTCCCTCCTTCATTCTTTTCACACACTTTCTTACCTTAACAAAACTCTATCAAAATCACATCTCAAACTTCTCTCTCTACAAATTTCCTCCCAAATATTCTCTTCCTTTCCATCTCCATAATCACCCATTTCTCTTTAATAATTTTCTAAACAACTCCATCACCTCCCTTAGGTAAAAGTTCTAAACGCCCCTTTCTCATTCATATCATGCAATATCGCATGATCATAATGTATGTTTCCTAAAACCATAGTGTTAAGGAATAAACAATATGTTCATGTTTTGTTCTTGTTCATGCACACATTTCTTTATGTTATTATGTTCTTTTATTATTGTTATATTGTTATTATTGTTATTAATATTGCTATAATCTAACTTCTATATGTTATTATAAATATTTATGTATATATATTTCTTAGAGCGTAAGTGTTCACTAACCTAACATCTTATTATTATGCTTTTTCTTTTCTTTTTGGGACTACCCTATTCTTAGTCCCGGAAAACCTTGATGAAGCTAAGACTCCCAATAATTGACCTTATTATTATGATTATTTGCTTTTTATGTTTCTATCTAACTTATTATATGATATTCTTATCTTTCTCATAACTTCATATTCTCATTCATGCATGAACATATTGATTTTGTCTCAACAAAAAGGAAAAAGAAGTTTTTCTTTAATAAAATGAGACAACTCTTTCTAAAATAAATTTTTGTCACTTAGCAAGGATTTTTTCCATCAAAGAACTTAAATGCTATTCTTAATAAATTCTTTTCAAAAAACTTAGACAAGCTTCTCATGAAAATTTAAGGTATCAACAAAGAGGATTTCTTCAAAGATTTAGCTAAATAAATACACACTCTCTTTTCAAAATAATAACATGAAAACTTTGGTTTAAAACTTTAGTGAAATTCTTCATAAAAACTTATTTATAGTATTTTACCCACTTTATGATAAAAACTAAGAACTAGACAAGTTTTCAAAGATAAAATGGAAATCAACTCACTAGTTTAGAAACCCACTTAGAGAAATAAAACTTTTCCGCCAAAAGTAAGTTTCTAAATGGATAACTCATTTTCTAAGAGATAGGTGGGAAACTTAAAGGACTAAATTTTAAGGTTGAAATTATCTTTAAAAAAAGATAGGAAATATCATAAAAAGAAAACACTTATTTATAATGACTCAAGGAATTATAGTTTTCTTTCCAACCATTTAACGAGAAAATTATCAAAGTCTAAATTTTCAAACCTATAAAACAAGTTGTTTTATGAAAAATAATTATTGAGACAACACCAACGAAATCATGCATAAGATATGGGTCTGTTTATGTATCAAAAAGATTTGTCAACCACATATATGTCTATATATTTATTTAAGGATTTTTGAAGGAAGAAAAGTTTGGGAAATTGTGTTTTCAAAGTTTGGAAAATTCGTGATGAATCTATGCCCTATTGTTACCAGGCCTAAATAACCTTTTATGACAAAAATAACCTTAGAAATAGATATTTCTTTTCGAGTAGGTAGAAAACGACATATAACATGCGAAATTGTAAGTTAAAATAAACAAGTTATAGCCATTTCAAGTTGGAATTTCTTTAAAATCGAATTTTGATGAATTTAATAAGCTAGAGTTATAAAATTTAAGTAGATCTTAGATGAAATACTCATTTTGGGTATTTCTTTTGTTTAGATGACGAGGACCAAGATCTTGCCTTTCTTGAGGATTACTTAGACTGATAGAAGATCGCTATTGCTGAGTGAGTTTTCCTGTACGTTTTATGTATCCGCGCATGTGCTTGTAGAATATAGCACTAGATGCTAAGAAAAGATAAAAATTGATATGCTTGTGGGTTATCATGGGAGCTTTATATGTGATTTGTTATGTGTGATCAATAAACAATAAGTATATCAGAGCTCAATTAGTTGATTAATGTAAGTTGTCTCTATGTACATTATTGTGTGTGCAAATATTGATTGATCGCCTTAAATGAATTAATGTCGGATCAAAAATCCCCTAAAACTAAATTGCTCATGTATATCACTTAGAATATCATCTTTGCATTTTAGCTACTACTCCTCAACATGGGACCAGAAACGTAAGCTGCCTAGCTATATCTTGAGGATTTAGGATGTTCGAGGAATACGACCTCATGGTGTAGCCGAGCTGGATCGATCGGTTTGGGTAAGGAAAGCTCAAGGACTAGTGGTACGGTTGATTGGAACCCTAAGACACGGCAAATTTCAAGGAGGTCAATTATGACCCATTCAAAGCATTCCCTAACTCACAATGGAGGGGTAAATCCATTCTATATACGAAACCGGATAGTTGTATGTATTGTTTGATCTTATGGTTGTTTGTATTTCATATGCTTATTTAATGGACTTGTTTGAATGTTTGTTATGAGTACTTTTGCATAAGGATTATCTTACTAAGCTAGTTATGCTTATTCTCCAATAGATATATGATACTACAGGATCTTTGTTTTGTACCTGAGACCCCCTGGATCGTCCAAGTAGAACTTATGCTTTTGGGAAGCTTTTGAAGGAATTCTGTTTGAATACTTAGATTAGATTTCCTTTAAAATCTTCTAGTTCTTAGTCAAACTATGTTATTATGGAGACTTATCAAAGGAATGCCCCGTAGAAGTTGTAGAACTTTATATTTTTAAGAATTATATTAAGTATTATTTTGTATGTTCTACTACCATTATCTTAAAATGCTTAACTCCACCGGTTCTCCTTTGTTGTGAATGTACGCTTTGTACTAATATGAAAGCTTTCGAGTGATTAAGGTAGTCATTCTCAAGTTTTAATATTATGAATGGTAGGCTGTCACATTTAGGGTACCCGTTGGGGCATGACAAAAAGTCATAGGTATGGTAGGTCATGTAATGTTTCTTAAAATGGTAGGTCAATTAGAAAAATTGTAGGTGTGGTGGGTCTTGCTTCGTTTTAAAAAGTGATAGGATCTTGTTTAAGTCATGGGAGTGGTAGGTGTTTTTATATTTCTTATGTGTTAGGTCGAATTTCACCATTTGGTCTTTGTCTCTTATTATTGGTCTATATTATCTTACGCATGGTGGCTACGTGGTTTTTCTAATCGTAATCTCTTTGTTTTTTTTTTTTTTTTTTTTTGCTGATCAATCGTAATCTCATAACTAGGGACTATTTTGTGTTGTTTTGTTGGTTGAAAATTTCTGCATGGTAGGCTTCGCTTGTCACAAAAGAATTGCTACTTATGTAGGCTCCAAGATAGTATCTTCTTCGACTAGAAAAAGGAAAAAACTATATCATGGGTATTGAAGCATCAATGCCATCGCTATGAAATATGTTCAAGGGAAAGAGCTTTGATGATGGTGGAAGTAGTCAAAGTCGGAATCTTATTCTCGGTATAAGGGAAAGTGTCGTGGAAGAAATGATGTTCAGCAGTAGGGATGTCACCATGTATGAGAATTTAACGACGGCGGATATTAGGGCATTCGTGTTTTCTTCACGTGAGGAAGCAGAAGATTTTCATAAAGTGTATGCAATGTTGATGGGTTTTGATATGAGGTGACAAGACTAACGAAAGGTGATGGACGTTACAATTACAATGTAAAGATGGGTTTATGTTCGAGCAGGAACTTCAAGGGGTAGTAATACACATGATACACTGGCATATAGACGATCCGTGACACGGATTGATTTTCATGCAATGTTCAAAATACTATCAGAGGATGATAGACTGTGGAAGGTCAAGGACATAGTGATAGATCATAATCACGGGCGAGTGCCACCGGAACACTCATTTCTACCTAAAGGAAATAGGAAGATCTCATCAGCTGATGGGGCACATATTAACATCATCTACGAGACTGGCATCACACAAACAAATAATGGAGCATCTAGTTAATTTGTCCAGTGTGTACAACAGAGTCGGATTCACTCAAGTAGATTTGAACAACTACATTTGGAATCAACAGGAGAAGAATGTTGATGGAGGTAATGCTAATTCGGTGATTGCATATATGTCCGCAAAGACTAAAGAAGATCCTGTGTTTTTCTATCAAATAGAATTGATGGAAAGGTGACTGGCACATTTGATGCGGGTCGACTCAGAGGGACATGTAGACTACCATTGTTTTGGTGACACTGTGGCCTTTAATTCAACCTATAAAACAAATGTTTATAATATGCCTTTCGTAGTTATTATTGGGGTTAATCACCACCATCAAACTTGCATATTTGCTGTTGCACTTTTGACAGACGAGACAATAGAAGCCTACTCTTGGGTGCTTACAAACTTCAATTAGGCAATGGGTGGGAAACATCTAAGGTCGGTTATCACGGATGGTGCAAACGCCATGCATGCTACTATAAATGAAGTTTGGCTTCGATCAACACACAGGCTCTGCGCTTGGCATTTATAATGCAATTGTCAAACTCATTTGAAGAATTTAGAGTTCCTTGCAGCCTTTAGGGAATGTTTGTATTCTCCAATGTCTATTGAGGATTGTGAACAAATATGGGTCGATGTTGTGGTCAACAATGGTCTCTGTGGCAATGCCTGGGTAAAAGTAACATACGCAAATAGGCATTCATGGGTTGAGGTATATCTCCGTGGTAACTTTTGTGCATGCATGCGCACCACACAACGGTGTAAATCTATCCATTCACAAGTTAAAAAACTTGTACAACACAGCTTTAGGCCGTACGAATTTATTGAGGGCTTGAACAAAGCTGTTGTCACTCTCCTTCATCAAGAAACCATAGCTGAGTATGGAAGTAGATACAAATAGCCTGCGCTAGTGACAGTTTTGAGGAGAATTGAATCCCATGCTCCCAAGGTATTCATATGTGCCTCATTTAATAAGATCCAACAAGAAATTCATGCAGAATCTCTTTGGTATGTCATAGGTAGAACCGATGGCATCGGCTTCAAGAAGTACATTGTGAAGCAGTATGAAGATGAAGGTAAAGTGGAGCACGTAACACTTAAGACACATGGACCCTCCATTCAGTAGTCATGCATGGAATATGAGACAAGTGGGCTCCATTGTTGTCATACTAAACATGTGGCAAAGGTTGAGGAACTTATGGAGATGCCATTCAATCTCATCATGAATCGATGGACCAAAAAGGGCTAAAAAACTCCACAGCCATGGGAGTTGTACACCCCATGGGGAGGGGACAATCATGGACTGAAAAGTAGGTTATGTAGCATTATCAATTGCTTGCATTCAATTATGCTATTGGGCAAGCCAAACAGCGGAAAGATATAACAAAGTCATAAGGGAAATGGAACAACTAATAGTATAGATAGAAGGAGTCTAGTATCGAATGATGTTTCAAATGATAACAACATTGTTGGAGCAATCGAAGACTCGATTAAGCTAAAGAGATATGCCCAAGTGTCAAAGCGACATAAGCCTGCTGGTGGTCCTCGAAAGTGCAGTAATTGTCATGAAATAGGACACATTCGAAAGACATGCCTAAACATTTTCCCGAACATAGAAATTGCAAAGACCTTAACGATAGCGGGTGAAGAGTCTAATGAGTACGAAAAGAGTTTATCAATGATAGATGAAGAGGGCACTGAGTACAAAAATGACGACAATCAGGCTTTCGTATCAAAAGAGAACTTCTTATATCTAAGTGAGGGCAGTCAATGGAGGAATGATGATAATGGTTATGCTGACATGGGTGTGCCTAGTGCAACTGCCTATTACAGGAATCCTCAAGATGCCTCGAGCCACAACTGGTAGTAGGAATTTGCATTCTTATGGTATTACAAACATGTCTTGTACATATGTGTCTGTATATTTTGTTTGCCTGAATGTGGATTAATGTAGCAAACTTGATGGAGTATATTGCTGTACATCGTTTTGCCTTTGCGTGCATATGTTGTTCCTTACAACTTCATAACATGACCTACCACACCTACAACTTCATAGCATGACCTACCACTTTAAGACCATGATGACCTAAAACACATACAATTTCGTAACATGACCTACTAGTTTTTTAACATAAAATGACCTAAGACCGTGAGACCATGATGACCTACCACACCTACAACTTCATAGCATACCTACAACTTTGAGACCATGATGACCTACTACATCTACAACTTCATAGCATGACCTACAACTCTGATACCATGATGACCTACCACATCTACAACTACATAGCATGAACTACCACACCTACAGCATCCTAACAAGACCTACCACTTTGAGAACATAATGGCCTATCACACCTACAACTTTGTAACATGACCTACCACTTTGAGACCATGATGACCTACCAGACTTACAACTTAATAGCATGACCTATCACACCTACAGTTTCGTAACATGACCTACTACTTTGTAACATAACATGACCTAATACTTTGAGACCATGATGACCTACAATAGTTACAAGTTCATAACAAGACCTATCACAACTACAACTTCATTGAATGACCTACAACTTTGAAAACATAATGGCCTATACCTACAACTTTGAGACCATGATGACCTACCACACCTACAACTTCATAGCATAACCTACCACTTTAAGACCATGATGACCTACCAAACCTACAATTTCGTAACATGACCTACTACTTTTCTAACATAACATGACCTACCACTTTGAGAACATAATGGCCTACTACACCTATAACTCCATAACATGACCTATCAATATGAGTCAATGGATACCTACCACACCTATAACTTCATAGAATGACCTACCACTTTAAGACCATGTCGACCTATAACACCTATAACTTCGTAACATGACCTACAACTTTGAGACAATGATGACCTACCACACATACAACTTCATAGCATGACCAACCACTTCAGACCATAATGACCTACCACACCTACAACTTTGAGACCTTGATGACCTATCACCCCTGTAACTTCATAGCATGACTAGCTTGGAGACCATAATGACCTACTACTCCTACCACCTCACGACCATAACCTATCGCTTTCGTCTTTCAATTAACGCTCCATCGTAGAAAAAAAAAAAAAAAGAAGCCATGGTGCCAAAAGTAAATAGTGTTAACTCTATTAACTTAGATATAAAAAATAGTCTCAATAAGTTTAATGAGATACTGAAATTAAACTTTTCAAAGTTCAGATAGCTAATCAAATTTTTGGTAAAGTTTAGGCACCAAATTTAACATTAGCACTCTCTTTTCTTCAAAAAGTTTTTTTTTTTTTAATTTTTCGCCTTAAATTTAACCAAGCATAGGTATTATAAAGTGTAAAAAGAAAACAAAAAAAAAAAAAAAAGATGACTAGTATGCATAAAGACAGGTACATACATAATGGCAAATATAAAAACACAATTACTTAAAATAAAAATATATGATAATATGGATATCCGTAATACCATATATCTTGGAAATAAATACATCTTCTGTCTAATGATTTCCAATATCCTACATACTCATGCACAAGCATGCATAAGGGAAAAAAAGGATGGGTGGTCTAGTGAGGCTTTGCTAAGTAAACAGAATGAATATACATGATTAACTTTTAAATGCATCTAGTTATGCCCATCTTTTTTTAATCGTATAAAACAAACAACATAAAAAATTAATTATTAAGGCTAATACTTCTTCCATATAGGAAGAGAGAATCAATTTAAAACCGTTTGCCTCTCCCATGATACAAGATGCATAAGAGTAGAATATGAAACACACGAATTCTAATCGTTTAATAAACATAGGGAAATTATACAAATGGACATCTTTTTACCAGGAAACCTATTAACACCGCTACAAATTGATTCCATTGTCTACAGAGTGCAAAGGTTGAAAATTAGAGAGGTTTATTACAATTGTCTCAAACTTATAAACAATTCCCTCATTTGGAGATTTGATTTTTCATCATCTTTAATTAAGATGTACATCAATTATTACGATTGGCATGATGCTGAGATCATAGAAGAAAGTCGCTTAAGTGAATCTGCAATAATCACATAGCCCCTTGTAGTTTGGTTCAAGAAGTATTTCCTTTTTCCATTATCAATGGAGAAGAGCTTAAAGCTTCTAAGTGCGTCATCAAGACCACCTCTTGTAAGTCCCGATCAAGTATCGGATGAAGCGGAGCTCGAAGTTCCATATCCAGATTGAACTCAACCTGAGAGGCGACCATTGCTGGAAACTAACCGGCTTCATCCGTTTTCACTAGGCTCACTAGAAGAGCTTGGTCTGCTGCTTCATGCAACTGCTCTCTTAGAAGTGCTGCCATTGCGAGTACCGTGGCTTCTCTCTGAATCATGCAACTGACAGAAGGCCAAAAAGGGGTCACTAAGATTTGTGGAGAATATATGTACACGTGTCATTTTGTAATTAGACCAGATGTTATTTATTTATTGGTCTGTTGTAAATAGTTGGTTAGCTGAGATGGGTAGATATTTTTGTTCTGTTTTTAGAAGTCTTATCTGTATCTTGCAGATTTGAACATAGAATACACGAGATCTTCTTTTCCTAACATGGAGATTTCTTAACTGTTCGATGTTGGTTCATCAATAACTTCACATGGTATCAGAGCGGTTCTGGTAAGATTCCTTTGTACTTTCTCCGGTTGAATTGCTGTTATTTGTCTTCATGGAGAATAGTTCAGATATGAATCGCAATCAACAACGCATACAATAATTAGGGATCCTTATCATCTTTCTCTTCTGATAGTCCTAATATGTCGATGGGAATATTCAGTTTAATGGATCTAATTACATGACATGGAGTAGATCTATTAAGATTGGTTTGGCTGCGAAATTGAAACTAGGGTTTATTGATGGATCGATTGTACGACCTAGTTTAAATTCTTCAGAATATGAGCGATGGAATCAAAGTGATAGTATGGTGCGGGCATGGATATTGAATTCCATGCAAAATGATTGTCTCAGAATTATATATGCACAGTCTGCTTTAGATCTATGGAATGAAATTACAGAGCAGTTCGGACAAGGAAATGGTCCTATGATTTTTCAACTGCAGTGCGAGCTGAGTAATATAAGACAAATGAATCAGTCGATTGGGATTTATTACAACAAGTTGAAGAGGATTTGGGATGAATTACAAGCTTTACGTGCATATCCCTCATGTGAATGTGGAAGAATTGAATACTGTACTTGTCGACTAAAGGATAGGATTCATGAATTTGAGAATGAAAATAAACTGATTCAGTTTTTGATGGGACTAAACGAGGGATTTGAAGCAGTCCGAAACCAACTTCTATCAATGGATCCTCTTTCGACTGTTAATAAGGCATATTTCCTTGTTCAACAAGTTGAGAGGCAGAAGTTAATCACCATGAATAGTTCAACTAAGTTGGATGTTTCAGCTTTTCATGTTAAGAAATCAGAGAATACAAGGGAAAGTTTTGAGAAGAAAGGATTTCGAACACAAGTTAGGCAAACTTGTAAACATTGTAGAGCTGATGGTCATTCTATAGAGAATTGTTTTCAACTCATTGGCTATCCTGAGTGGTATAAAGGAAAAAGAGTAAAGAAGCAACCAAAGCAAGTGGCTAATTGTTTTGTAGACAAAACAAGTCATTCATTTTATGAGACTCCACTGGATTTCAATAACTCAGATAAGGAACAGGAAATAGAAGTGTTGATCAGCAACTTATCTCCAGTGTTTGTCAAGAAGTTTTAAGAGCATTGGAGTTTAAAAAGCAAAATAATGGAGAGGTGTGTCTGCTGCTGTGAATTTTGCTGGTATGTCTTCTAAATCTTTGTCTCTTAATGTGTTTAATAGTAATGCTTTACTTGGATTGTTGACACGGGTGCCACCGATCACATGACACCTTTTAAAACCATACTTGTTGAACCATACACTTTGCCACAACCTATTTCAATTCAATTACCAGATGGACAAAAAAAACTAGTTACCGAGGCAGGTACTGTTCATATCAGTAGGTTCTTAATACTACACCATGTTCTCTTTGTTCCTGATTTTCAACAAAACCTTATATCAGTTCATAAGCTACTCACTGATAATAATCTCATCGCCTTTGTTAATACACATTCTTTGTCATTTCAGGACCATCAAACTAACAGAGTTGTTGCTACAGCTCAAGCTTTGCATGGATTATATGTAATGCAAGTTGATTGTGTAGGACAATTGCGTACTTTAGGAAAGTCCATTTCTGATTCTCCTACTGTAAATAGTACAGTAGCTTGTAATAAAGAGTCTTTGTTCAAATTGTATCATGATCGTTTAGGTCATTCTTCATTGTCAAAAATGAGTCATTTGGATTGCTGTAAGACTCTTGTTGTCGAGAATTTTTTGTGTGAGACTTGCTCTCAAGCTAAGTCTCATCGTTTGTCCTTTGATAGAAGTGTAAATCGTTCATCTTTGTCTTTTGAATTGCTTCATATAGACATATGGGGACCTTTTCCTATTGCTTCTTTATGTGGTGCTCATTTTTTCCTTACAATATTAGATGATCATTCTTGTTGTACTTGGACTTTTTTGATTCGACATAAGTCACAAGTGTTGTCTGTATTGAACGTTTTCTTAGGATGGTTCAAACACAATTTCGGCTAAACCAAAATTCATTAGAACTGACAATGGGGCTGAGTTTTTATCTCATGCTTGCCAATATTTGTTTCATAATCTTGGGATCATACACCAACGAACTATGACCTATACCCCTCAACAAAATGGAGAGTAGAGAGAAAACACCGTCACTTACTTGATACTGCCCGTGCCTTGCGAATCCATGCGAATTTACCAAAGAATTTTTGGGGAGAGTGCATTTTGACTGCAACTTACCTTATCAATCTTATGCCTACACCTGTTCTAGCATGGAAAAGTCCTTTTGAACTTTATTCCATAAACAACCAGCTTATGATCATCTGAAAATTATGGGATGTTTGTGCTATATAACAAATTCTTCTCCACATAAGGATAAGTTTGATATTCGAGGCATCAAGTGTGTTTTTCTTGGTTATCCATATGGTCAAAAAGGGTACAAGGTGTATGATTTAGTCAAGAAACAAATTGTTTTTAGCCGAGATGTGGTGTTTCATGAACATATTTTTCCTTTTCATCCAGATTTCACTACTTTATCAGGTTCTGATTCATCATGTCTAATCCACCTGTTTTTTTTCGGATGATGAACAATTTGATACACACTCTACTGTTTCTGGTCAGTCTTTCTTTCCTACTGCTACTGATGTTTCTGGGTCATCATCTGATGTCTTGCCAGTTGTTTCTCCAGAGTCTCATACACTGAGAAGGTCCACTAGAGTACGTAATCCTCCTACATGGTTAAATGATTACATACATTCTGTGCATAGTTTACCCACTACTTCATCTATTAAATATCCCATTTTTCATTCTCAGCATAATTCATTTTCTTCTGATTTTTCTGCATCTTGGCACACGTTTTAACAAATCAAGAACCATATTGCTATGAACAAGCATCTAAGAGCAAAGTTTGGATTGATGCTATGAGTAAAGAACTTGAGGCCTTAGAGCAAAATGGTACATGGGAGTTGGTTGATCTTCCTTTAGGGAAGAAACCCATAGGTTGTAAATGGGTTTATAAAATTAAATATAAACCCGATGGATCAGTTGAGCGTTATAAAGCACGCTTAGTAGCTAAAGGTTTTACTCAAGTCGAAGGTGTTGATTATCATGATACGTTTAGTCCGGTGGCTAAATTAGCTACTGTTCGCATTCTCCTTGCTGTTGCTACTGCTAGGAGTTGGCCTCTTTATCAAATAGACATTAATAATGCCTTTTTACATGGGCATTTGGAAGAGGAGATTTATATGCTACCACCTCCAGGTTATTCTAAGGTCAAAGGAAGTGAAGTATGCCGTTTAAAACGTTCTTTATATGGTTTAAAGCAGGCATCACGTCAATGGAATCATGAAATTTCACAATTTCTGATTCGTAGAGGGTTTACTCAATCTGCTAGTGATCATTCATTGTTTACTTTGACTGTTTCAGGTGCTCTTTTGGTTGTCCTATTATATGTTGATGACATGATTATTACAGGGGACAACATAGACTTGATTTCGCAGTTGAAAAATGATCTTCATCATGCTTTCACCATCAAGGATCTCGGTATAGCCAGATTTTTTCTTGGATTAGAACTTAATTCTACTGCTAATGGTTTATTTGTTCATCAACGTAAATTTCTCTTCGATTTGTTGACTGAGGTTGGTCTTTCTGGTTGTAAACCAGTTGCTTTACCGTTACCTTCTGATGTTCACTTGGTTAAGAGTTCTGATGGTTGTTTTGCTGATCCATCCATTTATCGATGGATTATTGGTCGTTTATTGTATTTGACACTCACACGGCCTGATATTTCCTTTGCTGTCAATAAGTTGAGTCAGTTTCTTTCTCAACCGTGTCATATTCATTATCATGCTGCCTTGCATCTTCTCAAGTATCTCAAGGGGACAGCTCATATTGGTTTGTTCTTTCCTGCTGTCAATTCTTTACAACTTCGGGCTTTTTGTGATGCTGATTGGGGGTCTTATACTTTTGATCGTAAATCAATCACTGGTTTTTGTATTCTTCTTGGTGATAGTTTAGTTTCTTGGAAATCCAAGAAACAAAATACTGTTTCCACTACGGAGGCTGAATATAGGAGTATGGGATCCACAACTAAAGAAATTTTGTGGACAACTTATATTTTACGTGACTTGCAAGTTCCTTTTTCTTTGCCCATCTCTTTGTCATGTGATAATAAGTCTGCCATAATGGTAGCTAATAATCCATGTCTCCATGGACGTACCAAGCATATAGACATTAATGCCCATTTTCTTCATCATTATGTTACTAACGGTTTCTTACATCTTGAGCATGTTTCTTCTTCTTCTCAGTTGGCGGACATTTTTACTAAATTAACTTCAGTTGAGCAATTACACAGATGTTGTTGCAAGTTGGGTCTTCGAGAAGCTCCAACTTGAGGGGGGGGCTGTGGAGAATACATGTACACGTGTCATTTTGTAATTAGACCATATGTTATTTATTTATTGGTCTGTTGTAAATAGTTGGTTAGCTGAGATAGGTAGATATTTTTGTTTGTTTTTAGAAGTCTTATCTGTATCTTGCAGATTTGAACATAGAATACACGAGATCTTCTTTTCCTAACATGGAGATTTCTTAACTGTTCGATGTTGGTTCATCAATAACTTCACAACATTTTCCTTGTGAGAGCTCATTCGCAAGTTATCATCCAAAGGCCTAGTTTGGTTTATTACAGGAATCCGATTTACTGATGTGGCAATACATCTGCATTATTAAGGTCATGAGAAATCAAAAGCCTGAGATAATTTTTCAAAATGAATACACCCACATTCTCACTATTCATCAAATTGTAATTTGTGAATTAGATAGATTCCACCAAACCTGATTTCATAGAATAAACCAAATAAGGGCAAGGTCTAAAAGTCATCTTAATAGGGAACAACTCTATTGAATTAAAAGAACTAGTGAGGCAACTACTCACATCATCAGATGATCTATTATGTGTGGAATGCTCGCCATGCAAACCATGTCCAGTACCATTCCTACGAGAATATGCTTCAACTACACCTGATAGCCTCTCACGAATTTCTAGTCCCACTAGAACAAACAGTTCATGAAGTAAGAGTTAGGAGCTTTCAGTTGTGTTACAAAACAGAAAAACAAAAACAAAAAGAAAAAAATTCATCATTTCCAATTGAAGCGAAAGAATAAAGGAATAAAGCATAAGCATCTCGACACATATAAGGCTTCCTAAAAAAATCGTAGCACTCAGTACCTTATGAAGCAACTAGTGACTCATGCACATATTCCCTTCGTGCATGAAGCAGGTCCATTAGATGGCTTCTCTTATCAGATTCATGCACATATTCTACTCTTTGAACAATCAAATCAGCACTAGAGCCAACTCTTCTAACAGTTAAGAATATGTAACTTGAGAGAAAGTCAGAAGCCATCCTCTGCAAGCAATGAAATAGTAATAATAAAAGGGAAGTTGCCAATGGAAAGAACAAATATGTGGATAGAAGCCCTACTTTACATTAGAAAATCTGAAATTATCACCATAAGCAACATAGCGGACTAATGGCACAATAGGTGTTCTATTCACACTAGAATATAATCAGGTTTGAACTTTTTCTTACTCCGACTGCTAGTTAATATCCAGTCATCAACTGGTAGCAAAAATCTATTAGAGACTAAGAAAAGTACCACATTAAAGTTTTTTTCTTCTTTTTAACTTTTTATTCATGAAGATTATTGATAAAAATAACTAGAGGTAATAGCTTCAACCTTGTCAACTGATAATAGGAGAACAAAATTCTAATAAATATCAATACCTATTATTGGTAGAAGGAGAGAGATAATCTATGGCATATTTTGCGAAAAACAAGCCAAATATTACATATCTAAGTCATATTTGTATTTCTTTTGGAAAGGTAGCACTAAATAGCATTATTTGTCTTACACCTGGTGGGGGCATTCCCATATGATCCACAATGTTTCTGATTTAGGGTTCAAAACCTATATCCAACATCCGATCTGCCTCATCAAGACTTAAATACTTAATCATCTAATGCATAGTGGAATAAATTCACTCCTAAAAGCAGAAGCAACCTTCAAAAATAACTGTCTTGCCACTTTACATTGCAGAGAATGGAAATTATATTGTTTCTTGGTCGTACTATAACTGTTAGAGATCGTAGTAGTCACAAGAAGCATTAATGAAAAATAATTCTCTTTTTTTTATCCTTTTCCCTTTTTATTCACTGACTCCTAAAATAAGCCCTAATAGTCTACTATTATGTGCGGAATGCTCGCCATGCAAACCACTTCCAGTACCATTCCTACGAGCATATGCTTCAGCTGCATCTGATAATCTTTCACGAATTTCTTGTCCCACTGAACAAATAGTTCATGAAGTAAGATTTAGGAGCTTTCAGTTGTGTTAAAAAAAAAAAAAGAAAAAAGGAGAAAAGAATTCATCATTTCCAATTGAAACAAAAGAATAAGGCATGAGCATCTCAACACCTATAAGGCTTCCTTATAAAAAAAAAAAAAAAAAAAAGCAGAGCACTCAGTACCTTAAGAAGCAACTAGTGAATCTTAAATTAGAAAAGTACAAACCAGAAGGCCTTCTACTCTCTCCGCAGAAGGTTTGGGTTCAGGGCAGGCTTCGGCTGAAAAAAATAGACATGAATAAGAAATATAGAAACACAATCCCAATGGAAGTATGATGAGAACTCGGTTGGATATGATCTGCAAAGGACCAGTCAAAGAATATGTTCCAATACCATAATAAAAAAACATAAATAAATCACTTTCTTGTCCAATATTGCAATGATTACGAGCAAAAGAAAGATACTTCTATTGGAGTAGGCATCTTATTTTCATTGACCTTGTCATGTTTTTGCTCTTTGTCCCTTCTTTCAGGCCTTGCCATGGAAGGCTAATTCAACATAGGAAAAAAAGGTTAATGAATCTAAAAATATAAATAATGAAAGCAAGAGCCATTATGGGTCCGACCAATGTTTGATCAACTCCCCCATTATATGGGCCATAAAGTTCCCCATCAATGGCAAACCATCGTCACTTCAATAGGTGCTTCTTTGCTGCCAATATGATGCGTCCTTTCGCCTTGTTCTCCTGCCATAACACCAACCCTGCTAATATCTTCCAGCGATGGTCGAAATCCGTCACCTGAACAAATTCGATAAAGTGGTTGGCAAGGAGAAAAATGTAGAAGGGACCCATTTTCTAGGGCATACAGCAATAGAATCATGAAACGAACGTACCAAGCCCCATGTCTCTATCCAAATTATTTGCTTCAATGAACTTTATTACATAAATGCCACAATTATTGCTGCACATAGACAATAGATGAGTGTTAGGTTGATAATATTGGATAAACAACTTTATGATACATGCATATACATGGAACAAAGGGATGTGGGTACCATATTAGTCATTATGTTTTGTTTGGTCGGAACATAGCCTGGTAAACAAACTCTCACTCGTTCAATTACTCAACCCACAGATCTCCTCGGGCAAGACTACCACCAGCGGTCCATTGTTGTAGGAATTTGTTTATATTTCAAGCTACATGTAGGAAAGGAGCAACAACGTTACTACTGATCTCTCAATACTAGACCATATTTGAAAGTTATGCATAGTACAACAAATAAGAACCACATACCAAAATCTTGTATGTATTTTCTTGTGTCGTTTTATGGCCACCTTTAGGGTGCATCATATCCAGGATAAGTACTTTATAGTCTTGCATGCACACCACCAATATTGTCCAATGATTTTGATTCACGTTTACAGGAATGTATATCTACAAATTAAGATAGAACATATCGTTCAAATGTAACCACTGTAGATAATTCAATATGACCTACCTCTTAGCAGGTGCTTAGGTTGCCCATATACTTCTCAACTCGAATGGAAGCCACCTCCAAGTACAATTTGTTGCATAGTGTATAATGAAAATGTCAGTGCATGCTAAGCAACATACATGAGAAGAGAGATTCGAACTCTTCTTATGACCATGTGGTTCTTGCCGATGCCATTTGAGGGAAGTACCACTTCATATGAAAAGGATTTGATGCGATGGTCTCACATGTCCTTTTATATGCGACCATGTCAAGAGTCTATAGATAATTAGTTGAAAATTAAATAATCAAAATGTTGTGTATATAGAAACAATTAGCACAAAGGAAAGTGGTAGGATTACTCACGGTCCTATCAATCCAACCATTAAGCCTTAAGGTCTGCATGTTGGAGCGTATTAAGTGAAAGAAGTCTACATCGACGACCACCTTCCTGACAAACATTTCATGTCAAGTTAAATAAATACACTAAAGATGTGATATAGCGTAGTGTAGTAGACCTACCACTTTAACACTTGACCTATCACACCTATCACTTTTTGATCTACCATACCTATAACTTTTTTGAATAACCTATAACACCTACCACTTCATAGCATAACCTACCACACATGCAACATTTGAATTAAACACTTACAATTGATTGAGAGCAGGATCTAGTGCGTAGTTGACAACAACCATCTCTAATTTGGATAGCAATAGATAGGACGGGTGCTTTGCTCCTCTCGGGAAAATTTTCTGTAATGTACTATATGAAGACAACAATCTATTATAAATAATCGGCATGTTAAATTATAGAGTATGGATGTGAAAAAACATGCACGTGATTACACATTCACCATTGGATATTGTGCAATGGTCCAAGTGCTGGCCACTTTTACATTTGACTTATTAATCGTGCAATAGTGGCGTACCCTACGCCACTTCGAACATGGGTTGGTGAATGGGGACTTGAGGTATCGACTGACATGACGTTGAGGTGTATACTTGGTTGTTTTATAGATTTAAGATGATGCAACCTTCGAATCCTAGTCCTCACGGGCATCCTAAATTGCATAAAATTGAAGTTAATAACCTACCCATGGCCGATGATCAGCTGAGATGGCATGCAAGAAGGCATACCTCGACCGGGAGTGCTGGTGACTTAAGGTCACCACTTGTATCCCGAAAACCATGTGCAGAGGATATGTGGAGGGATGCAGAGGTAACGTTCGGTTTGTCCATATTGCATTTATGCTCAATACGTTTACACAGTGATGCTTTTACCTCCAGTTGCTGAGCAGAAAATGTTGTAAGCTCAGATGAAATTGACGTCCAAACCCCCCTCAATAGAGAATCATGGTATTTTTGTGCAATCTCTTGCACTATCCACGTCATCTCTTTTATAAAGGAGTTGATTTCATGGAATGATTCCTCCAAAGCTTTACCAGAGTCCTAAACAAAGATAGAGGTATCAGTGTGATATACGCACATGTTAGAGTATATGATTGGGTGAAACGTAGTTGGTACATGGCGATGAACGGTTCGGACTCCCATTTCATATAAGACATATAATAGACAATAAAGAAGTATGAATGTGCTCCGAACAGGAGAGGTGATGTCACGCCTCAATGGGTACCCTAAACGTGGCAGTCTACCGTACATAATATTAAAACTTAAGAATGACTACCTTTGTCACTCAGAAGCTTTCATATTGGTACAAAGCGTACATTCACAACAAAGGGAGGCCGGTGGAGTTATGCATTTTAAAATAATGGCAGCTAAACAATCAAAGCAATACTATTATGATTCATCAATATATAAGGTCTTACAACTTCTACGGGGCATTCCCTTGATAAACTTTCATAATAACATAGTCTTCATAGATCAAATAACTAAAACTAAAAGATTTATGAAGGAAATCTAATCTAAAGTCTTCAAATAGAATTCTCCAAAAGCTCCCAAAAAACATAGGTTCTACTCGGACGGTCATGGTAGTCATAGGCACAAAACAATAATCCTGCAACATTAGAAATCTATTAGGGAATAAGCATAACTAGCTTAGTGAGATATTCCTTACGCAAAATGTATTCATCACAAAGCAATCAAACAAGTCCATTAAGCAAGGATATGAAATGCAACAACCATATAATCAAACAATACATACGACTATTTGGTTTCGTATGTAGGATGGATTTACCCTTCCATCGGTAGTTAGGGGATGATTTAAATGGGTCACCAACAACCTCCTTGAAATTTTGTATGCGTCTTGGGGTTCCAATGAACCGTACTACTAGTCTCTAGACTTTCCTTATCCAAAGAGATCGATCCGGCTCGGCTACATCTTGAGGTCGTATTCCCGAACGTCCTAATTCCTTAAGATGTAGCTAGGCAGTTTACTTTTTTGGTCTCACGCTGAGGAGTAGTAGCAAAATGCGAAATGATATTATAAGTGATATGTATGAGCAATTTGGTTTATGGGATTTCCAATCCGACATTAATTCATTTAAAGCGATCAATCAATATTTGTATACACAACAATATACATAGAGACAATTTATATCGATCAACCAATTGAGCTCCAATATACTTATCGTTTATTCACCACACATAAGGAATCACATACATAGCCTCCATTATAACCTACATGCATATCAATTTTTATCTTTTCCTAATATCTATTGCTTTATTTTACAAGCACATGCGCGAATACATAAAACGTAAAGGAAAACTCACTCATCATTTCGCAATATTCTTAGTTACAGTAGTCCTCTAGAAGAGAAATCCTGTATTCTTCATCGCCTAGACAAAAGAAATACCCAGGATGAGATTTCATGGAAGTTCTACTCAATCTTTCTAATTCTATTTTTCTATGTTCGTCGAAAATCGCATGGAATGAAATTCCAATTTAAAATTGTCATAACTTGCTCATTTTAACTCAGAATTTCGTATATTATATATCATTTTCTACCTACTCGAAAATATCTACCTATTTCTAAGGTAGTTTTTATCATAAAAAGCCATTTGGGTTTGGAAATGATAGGGTACAGAATCATTACGAAATTCCAATTCCTTAAACACAATTTTTCAAACTTTACTTTATCAAAAAGATCCTTAAGCAAAAATATAGATATTTATATGATTGAAAAATCCTTTGAATATAATATATATATATATTATACATATATACATAGACTCATATTGTATGCATGATTGTAGTAATGTTATCGCAAAATAAAGTTTGTAAACAATTTATTGAAAATAGAGTTTTGTAGAGGGTTATTCTTTGACTTATGATTAATTTGTTATTTTGTAAATTTGTGACTTAGTAACAAGAATGTCATAATTCAATATATATATATATATATTTTAAAATCCTTATAAGTTTTATATTGTTTACAGATTCTTATATCCATAATTTATTTTTATAAAACATGGTTTTCCTTATTTGTGACATAAGAACTCGATTGTATTTTTTTTAAAGAATTTTCTAAGTTTGACTCTTTAAACAAAATTCTAATTTTTAGATTTTGTAAGTGCAAAACTTAATTAAAGAAAATCATGATTTCATGCTCATTTTGAGCCTAATGGATGTTTTATTTATTTTTTTTTTATGTTAAACTCTTTTAACTAATTATTTTCCAGAATATGAACCTTTATGTGGTTATGAGGAAAAATCATTTCAAGTTATATAAAAGATGTTTCGAGTTTTAGTGTATAAGAAAAATTTGTGAGTGACTTACTCTAAACCTTCATGCTTATAATATTTCTTTATTAATTCATGATTTTTCTATACATGGACCTTTATTTGAAAATCTTTAGTTTATTACAAGCTGGTGTCTAGTCATTATAAATGTTATTTGCATTCCCTTAATTTCATAAAAAAAATGGATGTCGCTTTGTAAAGCTTAGTTCCTTAAGTTGTATATCGATTTCACTTCTAAGTGGATTTTAACTTAGTGAGTTGATTTTATCTTAACTTTGGAAATTAGTCTAGCTCTTGGCTTTTATTATGAAGTTAGAAAAGTAATCCTATAATTAAGTTTATATAAAAAATTTGAATATCAAAGAGTTATTAACACTAAGTTTTAATAAGATTTATGTTACTCATCATAAAAAGATAGTGCTTAATTGCTTAGTTAATTTCTTTGGTAAAAATCATCTTTTGTTGTTATTGGCGGAAATTTATGATGGGTTTGTCTAAATTTTTTAAAAGAATTTATAAAAATACTTTTTCCATGTTTTTGATGATAAAATCTTTGTTTAAGTTCAAAGTTAGATAATAAAAGAGTTTGGTTCCATTTTCCTTTATTAAAGAGAATTCCACTTTAAATTTGTTGAGATAATATAATTATAATGATGCATGCACATGATTATGTAGTATGGAAAAGATGAAAATATCACATAATAATATAAGAAAGATTATAAGAAGCAAAAATACGCAAAATAATAAGATCAAGTATTGAGAAACTTAGCTTCATCAAGGTAACCTAGTCTTAGCTTCATCAAGGCGACCCAATTAAGTATTAGAAGCCTTAGTTTCATCAAGGCTTCCCGAGACTAAGAATAGACTAGTCCCAAAAGAAAAGAAAAGAAAGAAGGAAAAAAATCATAATAATAAGAGCAATAATAATAGTCAAAGCAAATTAGTGAAAGCTAGTGAGCATTTAGGCTTTAATAAATATAAATATACATATAGATAACATAATATATATATATATATCATATTAGATTATGAGCATTATAATAATAACAACATAATAACATAATATTAACAAAATAACACTATTGGAATTCTTGTCATGTGCAAGAACAAAATAGGAACATGTTGCTTCTACAACTCACATGTGTTTTTGAAAAATAACACCATAGTCATGCTAAGTTGCATGACATGAAAAAATAATGGTAAGAAGTGTTTACCTAAAATGGGTTTATGTTGAAGGATGAAGATGATAGATGAAAGATTATGTGGGTAGTGACATGTGGTAAATAGTTTATGTGTAGAGAAGACTTTTGGAAGAATTTGGTTGGAGGGAGTTTTAGTAGAAAGGAATTGTAGAGAGAGGATTTAAGGAATAATTTTAGGAGAGTTTTGTTATAGTAAATGAGTATGTGAAAGAAGTGGAGGGAAATGGGGTATTTATAGATAAATATAGAGAAAAATTTAGAGTTAATTAAATAAAAGAAAATGAAAATGAAATTGAGGGAAGGAGAGAGAGGGGTGGACATAAAAGAGAGGGAGGGAGAGAGAAGATGTAATAAAAATTTAATTTTTGTAAAGAAAAGTAATAATATGTGAAGTATGATATGAAATAAAGTTGTATGGAAAAAGTAAAAAAATAAGAAAATAGGTATATAGGTAGTAAGAATAGGTAGTAGAAAAAGTAGAGATAGATGAATAATAATGAATAGTAGACTAGACAAATAAAATACCGATAGTAATAAAAATACGCGTAAACGGGCTATATAAGATATTTTTAAATTTCGAAAAATTTTAAAACTGATATTTTTGAATCCTTATATTTTTACAAGTCTAATAGTGTTATCGAAATATTTTTACTATCCAGTGTACCAAAGCACGGTTTTCGAAAATTGATCCCGATTTGATCGAAATACACTAGAAATTACGAATCTGATAATTTTAAACTTTCTTATATTATTACGGACTATTATAAACCATTATCTCAATTTTTTTGTCTAGATTTTAAGAGTGCTGATTGCAGGATCTAAATATTAGGGTTTGTTGTAGACTTTGTTGACTTTTAGGGTTTCGGCTTAACTTCCAGCTTTTTGGTTCATTCGTAAGAGCATAAAATTTTGGAGTTTTTGATCATGTTATATTCTTGGTTCAATGTTTTACTTTATCTTTAAGATTTATTTAATATTTTTTAGTTACCAAGATTGTTTAGTCAATTCTAGGGTTGAGTAATAGACTCAGTTTGACTTGCGGTATTAATTTAGATTTTTTATTTCAAAACTAACCAAAAAGCTTAAGTTTCTATAATTTTGTTGTGGAATATTATTTGGATATTCCATCTCGATTCATGTGTTAAGGATCGGATAAATGAATTGTCTCGTGTTTGGGTTTTGAGTCAAACGATTATTGAATTCCTATTTTTGTTTTTGAAGGTTCTCCTTTTTTTAAAGCCATGAAATTTCATATTTGATATTGTTTAGGGTTTGATTTTAACTTGGGTCATCTTTTAGGATTTCAATTTGGTATTTTAATTCTAGGATTATTTTCTAAGAGTTACGAAAAATTCGGGGGTTTACAGGTGATGGTGATCGTAACCCTAAAAACGATGTGGCATGAACTTTTCAAACGGATGTTATTAGTGGATGCATTTCTCCAGTATTACACTAAATAAAACCTTTCGTACAAGATTAATACTCACTCCTTTACACACACACCAAGTCTTCACGCCTATTTTTTGCTTAAAAAAAAAAACACAAGATGATGTGGAAATGAACACAGTGAACATAAAAGTGAAAATGATGGTTGGACACAAATGATGGTCAGAGTGGAGTTGATCCAAAGAGTCTTCTGGTCGAAGTTGTACATTTCCCTGTGCATCGTACGGAAATGAAAAGACGAAATTTGAATGTGAAGTATAGGAATTCTGGCTTTCCCTCCACACCAAAGTAGAGGACTACTGGACGAATGGGCCTAATATGAGTAAGATATTTAGTAGGCCCATCTTGAAAATTCCTCAATGCTAGGCTAGAACAATATAAATAGGTTGGGCTGAATTTGATTCTATTATTCCACTTCGATGAATTTATTTACTTTTGTCACAAAATTTTTTATTCAAGCAGTACAATTACATTTTTCTTTGTTGATTTCTACATCATATTGGTAATTTTATTATGGTTTGTTATAGAATAATCTATTGTAATTAATATATGTAATTTACGAAAAGTTGCCTTTCGCCCTTAGATTTTGTAACTTGTTGGTTAGAAAACCATAGTTTAGAGATGAATCGCGCAAGTTCGAAACTTCAGTTTCTAAGGTAAGAACAACCTAAGGTAAATTCACATAACCTTGTTCCATCATAACACAACCCTTTTTAGTATTACGAGAATTTCACAAAAGATGGATTTTTTATATGTTTGAATGCCCAGCTCTACATGTCAATATATTTAGGTGATATTGTTGATTTCTCTCAAAAGATGATTTTGATGATAACAAAAAGAATTATATGATTTCTTACATATTTTATTTAGTGTGCAGTTTTAGATGTTTATGAGATAAAATTATATCAGAAAGTATATCAGAAGGTTAGAAGTTTTACATTGAACAAAATTCGTATATAAGAAGGTTACTTAGAAGGTTCCAATGAGAATTGCAAGTATTTTTTTATTCATCAGAGGAAACATCAGAAGGATAATGAACTATATTAGAATCATGTGTTTTCCAACTCATATTTAATTTATGAAGACCTAGCTCTAATGTTGAGTATAATTTGGGTATTATACTGAATGTGTTCCACAAAGTCGGTTCAAAATCCACAGGGATTAAAATTCGAACATATGTTCTTTTTGAAGTTCATAAACACATTGTTGAAGAAGGACGGCTCAGATTTGAATTTCAATTTACACAACAAATTACATTTGAGGAGAAAGTTAGTGTGCATAATATAAAGTACTTACAAAACACAATTCAGATTTTTATGGAATGTGTCCAGAGATTTTTTGAAAAATACGAAGAACGTGAAAGCATGGATAAAGCATGAACAATACCAGATAATGAAATTGTACAACTATGGATAAATTCAAGTTCGAATTATCAGTATAAGATAAACATACAAGTTGTTAGATATTTGATTTATCTTCTGAAGTTGGGATTTCGAAGATTACCTCAAGAATTCAAAAAATTCAAAGTGAGTCAACAGTATGATAAACACAAGTTGATATTGTGAGAATTTCAAGAAGATTTCACGCACAAAAATCTGGGATAAGCTTATCCATCTTTTCTTCTAGCCGTTAGAGTAATTGGAATAAAAAGACAATATACAAGACAGAACTACATGACAATTACTTGCAACAGCGATCAAGATTTCTTACGTGAACAAAAACTGTCATAGTCTATTGTCAAATTTACTTGAGCGAATTCCTTTAAGGAAAACTTAATTCTTATTCCTCTTGATTTGATCTTACACTTTTAGTGTGAGTTGAGAGTTACAAGTAGGCTTAGTTGATTAATTGATTAGGAGAATCAAGCTACGTGAATTGTAACCAAAGAGAATTGGCAAGAACTTCTTGTAACTTTTATTGATTTGATTGGATAGTGGAACACAACCGGTGAGGAATACTGGGACCCTGGCTTGGAGCTGGAAGAGATGATTGACGCTCAAGGCGGAACATCTATAATTCAACTTTGCACTCTCTACTTTCTTATCTCTCTTTGAATTCGTGCAAATTTATTTGTTATTCATAACTGTGATATATGCTCAGAAGGTTGATCAGAGAGTAACTCACTTATATTTTCTTAATCAGAGAGTTAGTCAGAAGGTTTCTAAGAGTAAAAAGTTTTGAATTGATATTTGATTTTTCATGAGTTTAAACAAATCATTTTGATCCGAATTATTGTTCAAAGTTTTTATTTGTTAAGTTTATTGTTTTAAGAAAGTTTCAAAGCCATTTTAGTTGAACAACCAAGTGGTGTGAAAGTTATTCAAAATTTTAAAAAATAAATTTTATAACCAATTCACTCTCCCTCTTGGTTATCTTTTAGGGACCAATAGATATACTTGATGCGTTTCTAAAAAATCGAATTGAATATCATGGGGATTATTTTTCAAATCAATTTCTCTAATTTTACAATCAAAAGTTGATTTTTTTTTTTTTTTTTTTGCTTAGCTTAGTAGCATCTAATTCAACCATGCCAAAAAACGTGAACTAAATCATATTACTTTTTCTTAAAAATACCATTTTCCTTATCGAGTACTTGCTGAGCCACTTATAAATGTCATTGCATCATGATGGAAATGGCCTAAGCATCTAAACTATCATGCTTAACTCTGAACATGGGTGTCGCTCGCCGGACCAAATTAAACAACACAAGCAGAACCAATTCAAACATTCAACAAACAAGTTACTATGTAGATGAAAGATTTCATATTCCTGGTAGAAGATTAGCATACATATCTAACTGAGTAGGGGAATCTATTATCAGAAATTAGTTGTATATAAAATTTAATAGTAATTCATAATTACAACTAATACATTTGTCAGTTATCTAATTTAATCAAAACCCTACTAAAACATAGCTTATCATATAAATGTATACATATATATTTATACAAATGGTCATGTTATTGTCGAGTTTCCTCATTACATTTTCCACTTTAACATCACATTTTTACTTCAATAAGTTCATATACACTCATTACATCAACTTAAAAACATCATATGCACATAAACTTCACATTTACTTCATCTCACACCATTTACAACATCACTTTCAACATTGAAGCATTACTACTATTGTAAACTCCTAGATTTTATGCCAAGTCTTAAGTTCAAACCTTAGAACCGGAAGTTAACTGGAAACCTTAAAATCAACAAAACCTATGTCAAACCCTAGAATTTAGATCCATCAATCCCGCGCTCTTATATCCTAAACAACATAATTGAGATAATTATGAATAATAGTTTGTAATAATATAAGAAAGCTTAAAAATATAAGATTCGCTAATTTATAGTGTGCTTCGGATCCAAATGGGATCAATTTTTGAAAATTGTGCCCTAGTATACCGGACGGTAAATATATTCCGATGACACTGTTAGATTTGTAATAATACAAGGATTTAAAAAATATCAATTTTATAATTTTTTAATAGCTAAAAATATCAGATAATGCATTTATACACGTATTTTCTTTACTACTAGTAAATTATTAGTCTTGTTTGCTATTCATTGTCATATTCTACTATTCAACTATTCATCTATCTCTACTTTTTCTTACTACCTACATCTATTTTCTTACTTTTTACCTTCCCCATACATCTTTAATCACATCATATCTTACACATTACTTACTTTTCTTTATAAAATACAAATTAAATAATTTCCTCCCCCTTTTCGTTGCTTGAACAGGTGCGCCCCCCTCCCTTCTCTCTATTTTTCTTTTTCATTTTATTTAATTACACTCAGTTTCTCTCCATCTTCAACTCTAAATAACCCCTCTCTCTCTACTTCTTTCACATATCTACTCTTACATAACAAAACTCTACCAAATTCTCTCCATAAATTTCTCTCTACCAAAAATTCTCTCTAATCAATTCTTTCCAACTTTCTTTCCTCTATACAAAAACCATCTTCCACATATTACTACCATTATCTTTCCCTTTCTTCAACAAATACACACCTTTAGGTAAAAATTTCCTACATTTGTTTTTTTTCCCATGTCATGTAACTTAGCATGATCATGGTGTTGTTTCTTAAAGCTCATGTGAGTTATGGAAGCAACAATATGTTTATGTTTTGTTCTTGCACATGCTTGTAATTGCCATTATGTTGTTCTATTATTATGATGATATTATGTTATTATGCTGATGTTATTACTATTATGTTCCTAATCTAACATTGTATATATATTATTAAGTACATATATATTTATATATTTCTTAGAGGTTAAATGCTCATTAACTTTCACTAACTTGCTCTTATTGTTCTTATTTATATTTTTATTATTGCTCTTATTATGCTTTTCCCTTTCTTTCTTTTTCCTTTTCTCTTGGGACTAGTTTATTCTTAGTCTCGGGATACCTTGATGAAGTTAAAGTTTTCAATATTTGACCTTATTATTTTGCTTATTATTACTTCTTATAACTTTCATATATTATTATGTGATATTTTAGTCTTTTTCATAACTACATAACCATATGCATGCATCATTATAATGATATTGTCTCAACAAAAATAAAGAGAAATTTTCTTTAACAAAGGAAATGAAACCAAACTCTTTTATTATATAACTTTGTTAATGAATATAAGATTTTGTTATAAAAAACATAGGAAAAATATTTTGATAACTTCTTTTCAAACTCATCGTAAATTTTCTTAGATGTTAATAAGGATGATTTTATCAAAAAAATTAACTAAGGAAATAAACACTCTCTTTTTATGATAAGTAACATGAAGTTTATTAAAACTTAGTGTTAATAATTCTTTGTTATGCAAATTTTTCATAAAAGCTTAATTATATATTTTTACCAACTCCATAATAAAATCCAAGAACTAGACTAATTTTCAAAGTTAAGATAAAATCAACTCACTAGTTTATAAACCCACTTAGAGAAATAAGTTTGCCAACAACCTAAGAAAGTAAGTTTATAAATGATAAACTCATTTTAAAAGAAATAGAAGAATATAAACATGATAAACTCGAAAACAATAGACATTATCAACAACTTAAGAATATGTTGAAAGTATTTCCTTCCAAGTAAAGGTTGGTAGAGAGCTTAAAAGACAAAGTTTTTAGAAATAAAAATTTATCTTTAGAGAAGTTTAGAAATAAAAATATAAGAGGAAAACACTTATTTATAATTTCCAATCAAAACCATTTAAAAGGAAAAATATATGTAATACAACTGAAATTATTAGAGACTATCAACAACTTAGGAAAGAAATTTTAGAACTTTATTTGATCACTAGAGGTAAAATTTGTAGATATCCTAAAAGACCAAGTTAGGAAAAATTAATTTATCTTAGAAAACTTAAAAAATAAAATTTAAAAGAAAACACTCATTTACAATAACCCATGAATTTATAGTGTTCTTTCAAACCACTTAAAGAGGAAATTGTTAAAGTTTAAGTTTTCAACACCATAAGATAAGTTGTTTTATAAAAAATAATCGTTGCAACAACACCATTAAAATTTTGCATACAATATGAGTCTATACATATATATATATATATATTTATTCAAAGAATTTTTCAATCATATGAATATCCATATTTTTGCTAAAGGATTTTTGGATAAAGAGACATTTGGAAAATTATGTTTCAAAGGCTAGGATTTTTGTGGTAAATCTGCACCGATCTATTTCATGAGCCAAAAGACTTTTTATGAAAAATAACCTTAGAAATAGATAGATATTTTCAAGTAAGTAGAAAACGGTATATAATATACGAAATTCCAAGTTAAAATAAGCAAGTTATGGCCATTTTAAGTTGGAATTTCACTCTATACGATTTTTGACGAACTTAGTGAAATAAAATTAACAAGTTTAAGTAGAACTTTCAAGAAAAAATTATTTTGGGTATTTCTCTTGTATAGGTGACGTGGAGACCAAGTTCCCATACCCCGAGGATTATTTTAACTAGAAGTTTCTACTTGAATGGCTGAGTGAATTTATTTCTTACATTTTTGCACTTATGCTTTTGCTTGTAAATTAGTGGCATTAGAATTAGGAAAAAATAAAATGGAAAATAGCATGTGCTTTACATATATGGTTGAAAATATAATTAAGTATATCGAGGTGTGAATTGTTTATAATAAATGTTTGATCTAGTATAAGAATGATTGTCTGCAAATTCTATGCTCACCCGTAAAATATTTAATTATGCCATTAGTACATAATTAAATGGATTCATACATATTATTGGGTGAGTTTATTGTATTCATTACTATACCCTTGGTGAGACAAATTCATAATAGTGAGGCCTGTAGAGCCTAAAAGATCTACAAATCGACAAAGGTTGCTCGAATTAAATTGCGATGCATAAACACCTGATTAAACTATATTTTTATAGCTGAGTAGTGGCTTGAATAAAAACTATAAAGAAATGAATTATATTTTTATAGCTGGGTAGTGGCTTGAACAAAAACTACAAAGGACTTATAATTGTGAAAATCGGTCTATACGGCCTGGAATACTTAACCCTGAATGGATGGGAAAATCCATTCAACATAGGATTCCCAGAAAATTGTATGTATTGTATGCTCATGTGCTTATGCATCTCATTTGGTTGTTTAAATTAACTTGTTTTGATTATTGGTTGTTGGGTGTTTAATTGTGGAAATAATTCTCACTAAGTGTGTAGCTTATACTCTTTAGATATCTATTGCAGCACTCATACCTTTGGTTGGAGCCCGGGGGATACTTTACTTAGGTAATTCCTTTGTGGAGTCAAGAGTTTTTGGATAGAAGTCAAGAGTTAGAAGTAGATATAGACTTCTAAATAAAACTCAAAAATGTATTTATTCTAAAAATGAACTCTGATGGACTTGGTTACTTTTTATGGGGAATGCCCCCTAATGTTTGTAAGACTCTCTATATTTATGGAACCTTAGTTATATTGTTATGATTTATCTTCTTCATTGCTATTACGTATAACTGCTTAAACGGCTTGTTCCAAAGTTTGGTCATCTATGATCGTGAATGTACGACTTACACCCAATATGGAGACTTTTAGGATGACTAAGGTTGTCATACTTAAGTCTTAATATTGAGGGTGGTGGGCTGTCACATTTACGATACCCTTTGGGGCATGACAACTATCATTTTACTCACCTATCCATAAGTGTTTAGTATATGAGAAAAGCATTCAAAAGTTTACCCCATGTAGTCTTGATCATTAGATGAAATATTGAATAAATTATTAATGAGTTTAAATTGAAAATTTTGACTTAAATTGATGAGAATATGGAGCTTTCAAGGGGTGGTTTCAAGGGTCGATTTTTTAGAGTGTTTGGTAAAGTCTTTACTTGATAAATTACACAAAATCTGCCATTTGACTTTTATGCATTTAGAAAATGATAGAAGGTTAATTTAAGGGTCAGGCTTGGTTTGGCTACTAAGCTTGGGTTTTCATTCAAGGAAAAATTGGGCTTGTTGTTACAATTGAAAGTAAGTTCTAAATGTTTGAAAACAATTGAATTGGGCCCAAATTTTATGTTTAAATAATTTAGGCTTTGATTTCGTCGCTAACATAAACAATTCAGTTTAGCCTAAATTTTAAAATTCATGTCAATAAACTCATCAAAATTAATTCATGACATTAATAATCAATACACACATTCAATCTGATTTAGTCATTTAGTTTAGAATATTTCATTTTTGTAAAAGATTCATAGTTGAATAACTAAGATACATTCTAATAGGTAGACTTGAGAGATTAGGGATTTGTAGTCTTCAATGAGATACTACTCTATAATATGAATCTTGCAGATTAATTGGATATGAATGATCATTACTATAATCTTTTCAAATATATTGTTGCTAAGTTGAGTTTCACTAATTTTGAATTTTCATATCTTGCTGTCGTATTGTCTTATTGCTAAAAAAAATAAAGATTAATCATTGTTACATTGATATTAGATAATAGAGGAAGAAGTCATTACTAGTAATTAACCGTCCTTTGTGGGGTAGGTTGTAAACGTCTAGATTTTATGACAATTCTTAAGTTCAAACCGTAGAACCGAAAGTCAATTAGAAACCCTAGTCAATAAAAACCTATGCCAAAACCCTAGAGTTTAGATCCGGCAATCCCACGCTCTTAAACTCTAAACAAGGAAATTGAGTTTGGCTTATAGCTTATAATAGTTTGCAATAATATAAAGAAGTATAACATATCACATTTGCTAATTTCTAGTGTCTTTCGAATCCGAACGAAATCAGTTTTTGAAAACCATGCTTGGGAACACCAGAGGTAAAAATATTTTGTTTATACCGTTAGACTCGTAATAATGTAGGAAATCCAAAAATATCAGTTTCATAATTCTCGATGGCTAAAAATTATAAATATCGTATTTATACGCGTATTTTCTTTACTACCAGTAACTTATTAGTCTTGTTTACTATTCATTGTACTTCTTTACTATTCATTACTATTCGCCTATCTTTACTTTTCCTTACTACCTATATACCTATTTTCTTACTTTTTACTTTTCTAATACATTTTATATCAAATCATTTCTTCCATATTAATGATTTTCTTACAAAAAATACAAACAAAATCAATTTCTCTTCCTCTCCCATCAATGGCCGGCGCTTTATCTCTCTCCCTCTCACTAATTATTTTTCTTTTTCAATCTATTTACATTTGATTTTCACTCCAAAAATTCTATAATTATCCCCTCTCTCCCCACTTCTTTCATACATTCATTTCACATAACAAAACTCTCTCAAAATCTCTCCACAAACTCTCTCCACAAAAACTCTCTTGAACCAATTCTTCACAAAATCATTTTCTATACACAAACTATCTACCACATAATACCGTGTTCATCTACCATCTTCACACCGCACAAACACTTTAAGTAAACTTTTTCCAACCATTTAGTTTACTCATATCATATAATTTAGCATTACCATGGTGTTGTTTTGAAGGTCATATGAGTAGTAAAAGCAACAACATGTTCATGTTTCGTTCTTGTACATGCCAAGAATTCTGATTTTATTATTTGTTATTATGATAATATATGTTATTATTGTTGATTATTACGCTTCTAATCTAACTCTATATCTTATGAAGTATATATATATATATATATATTCATTAGTGCCTAAATACTCACTAACTTTTACTAGCTTACTTCTATTACTATTATTGCTCTTATTATTGCTTTTCTTTTTCTTTCTTTTTCTTTTTCTTCTTGGGACTTAGTCCCGGGATGCCTTGATGAAGCTAAGGCTCCCAATGCTTGACCGGGTTACCTTGATGAAGCTAAGGTTCCCAATACTTGATATTACTATCTTGCTTATTATTATTTTGCTCCTTATATATTTTCCCATATCTTCATCATTTTTCTCATATTACATACTCATGTACATGCATCAACATAATGTTATTGTCTCATAAAATCTAAGAGTAGACTTTTCTTTAATAAAGGAAAATGGAACTAAACTCTTTTAACATATAACCTTATCTCTAAATCAAGATTTTGTTACCAATCACATAGGAAAATTATTTCTCAACTTCTTTTTAAACTCACCAAGATTTTTCTTGAATGACAATAAAAATGATTTCATAAAAGAAATTTAACCAACAAAATAAACATTTTCTATTATAGTAAGCTACATAAAATATATCAAAACTTAGCATAAATATTTCCTTGACAAACAAATTTTTCATAAAAGCTTACCTGTAGGATTTATACTAACCCCATAATAACAATTAAGAACAAGGCTAGTTTTCAAAGTAAGATATAATCACCTCACTAATTTATAACCTATATAGAAAAATAAAAGGTTTCCAAGTTGTAAATGATAAACCCATTTTCAAAAGAAATAGAAAGAATATAAGTATGGTTATTTCAAAAACAATGAATTTTATCAACAACTTAAAAAGAATAATTTCTTTCCAAAATAAAATGGTAAAAGACTTAAAGAACTAAGTTTTGGGAATAAAATTTATTTTTGAGGAAGTTAGGAGATGAAAATGTAAGGATAAGAAGACTTGTTTAACAAAACTATTTTTCTTTAAAAGGAAATATATACAAGTCAAAATCACCATAAGTTATCAATAACTTAATAAAAATTTTTGAAAACTTTGTTCTTTTATCACTAGAGGTAAAATTGTAAAAGACCAATGTTAGAGTAATAAATTATTTGTCTTAGAAAAGAAATGAGAAAACAAAATAAGAATATACTTATTTATAATAACCTAGGAAAATATAAAGTTTCTTCATACTTTGAAAGCAATTTGTTAAGTTTAAGTTTCAACACCTTCGGATGAATTGTTTTGCGAAAAACAATCGTTGAGACAATACCATTAGAATTTTACATATAAAGTGAGTTTATATATATACTCAAAGGATTTTTCACTCAAATACATATCTATATTTTGGCCAAAGGATTTTTTTTTAATAAAGTTGAGTTGGAAAATTGTTTTGCAAAATCTGGGAATTTTCGTTTTGATTTTATATAGAAACTTCTACAAAGCCAAATGACTTTTTATGTAGAAAATAACCTTAGAAAAAGATAGATCTTTTTGAGTAGGTAGAAATCGGTATATTATATGTGAAATCCAAGTTAAAATGAGCAAGTTATGGTCATTTTAAGTTGGAATTTCTCTTTATGCGAATTTTGACAAACCTTGTAAAATAGAATTACAAGTTTATGTAGAACTTCCAAGAAATACTCATTTTGGGTATTTGTCTTGTTTAGGTGATGTGGAGGCCGTGTCCGAGGATTTCCTGGACTAGAGTATCTGCACAAATAGTCGAGTGAGTTTATTTTTTACATATTTGCACTTATGATTTTACTTGTAAAATAGTGACATTAGAATTAAGAAAAGATAAAATGGAAAATGCATGTGCTTTACATACTTGGTTGAAATTAAGATTAAGTATATCAAGGCAGAAATTGTTTATAATGAATATTTGATCTAGTGTAAGAATAATTGTCTGTAAATTTTATGATCACCCGCAAAATATTTAATTATGTCATGAGTACTTAATTAAATTGATTCATGTATATCATCGGGTGAGTTCATCGTATTTATTACTATACCTTTGGTGGGACAAATGCTTAGGAAGGAGATTCATCGAGTCCGTAAATTCTATAAAGCGACGAGGCATCGTCCAAATCAGCTAGCGATGAGAAAACATTTGAATAAAACATACATAGCAGCCATGCAATGGCTCGAAATAAACTAGAAATAAGTTGGTTTATATTTTTTTTAAAGAAAGGAAGCCACTAAAATAAGAACTTTCATGGAACTACGTTGTATGATAGCAACCTATACAGTCCGGAATGCCTAACCATCGAATGGAGGGGTAAATCCATTTAAACATATGATTCCGAAAAATCATATTTATTATTTGCACACGTGCTTGTGCATCTTATATGGTTGCTTAAATCAACTTGTCTTGATTATTGAATGTGAATGTTTATTTGTGGAAATAAATCTCACTAAGCTAATAGCTTATACCCTCTTAGATATCTTTTGCAGCTCTCGTACCTTTGGTTAGAACCAAGGGGCTATTTTATCTAGGTAATGCCTTGAACCGAGATCTTATGGATAGAAGTACAAGATAGAAGTAGATATGATTCCAAGAGGAGTTTCAAAAGTGTAAATCGTTTTATGGTAAACTCTTTATTAGACTTAGTTATCTTTAACAGGAGAATGCCCCTTAATGTTGAAAAGACTCCTTACTAGTTTTATGAATCTTGATTATGTTGTTATGATTTATTTTCTTAATTGCTATTGTGTATATTGCTTAAACGACATGATCCAAAGTTTGTTCCACTACAATTACAAAGGTATGCCTTATACTTGGTATCGAGATTGTCGGGATGACTAAGGTTGTCATACTTAAGCCTCAATATTGAGTGTGGTAGATTATTGCATTAGGGTACGCTTTGGGGCATGACAACAATGTTGTTCTTATCATCAATGCTATCAATGATAGGTATACTTGCCTGCAAATTGATTACAAAGAATGAATAAGAACAGTATATTATTGATTAATCAATCAATTAATCACTTGTTTGTGCATATGTTTGATTATTTCATTTCATTACATATGATTGCTAAAAGATCGACCATCCAGGGTCCTTCTACACACTTAGCTATTAACCTACTTTCAACAACCTACTCCTCCTACCATTTGATTTCTAACCTACCACTTTCGACGACCTATCACACTAACCATTTCCTTGCTGACCTACCGCTTTCGAATGCCTACCACTTACATACATGACCTACCACTTTCTTTTGAGGTCCTCCCTATCACTTTTTTCAATGCTCGTCCATAACCCATCACTTCTTACATGGCCTACCACTTTCAACACCTAAAACACTTAACATTTCCTCATTGACCTACCACATAATTTCAATATACGAGGAGAGATTGCATAATCCAATATTTGACAAAATGATTTCAAACATCTGGTATAGGTTGATTTAAAATATGTTTGGTGTCTTATTGTTTCATTATGAATGAATGATTACACACGTTAGTACATTTGAACACCTGATGTGTTTGTTCAATTGTTGTCATCTCGGTATGTTTGTGCAATTATGTGAAGTGAAGGGTGAATGTAATTGCTATGAAATGTAGGTAAGTTTCTGATCGTGATTTCAATGTCATCAGAAGGATCTATAGTTGTGCACTTAATATTGAAATGTGTAGGATAAAAGTAATTGCTTGGCTTGAGGAAATAGGTGTTAGTATGTGGAATAGTGTTTTAAATGCCATTGTCATACCTCAACAGTAATTGTAAAAAGCACTACATAAAGGATTGTTCGCTTTATACACAACTTGCAATACCTAGGTAATTTATCATTACAGCAGTGAAACTTCCCATTCAAGTTCATTTTAACCATAATCTACTTAGAATGTGATAACATAGAACTTCTAAACATATATCCACATTCTACAAAGAGGAAACGTTTCGTTTCAGGGATTGTATAGGACATGAGGAACTAGAGTTAGGCATATGGGTCGTGTCCCACAGGATGACCGGTTTACTTTCTTAGAAAAGCGAGCCATGACCAAATTTTTTTTTCTTTTTGCATGTTTAAATGCAGGCCAAATTGGCCCTCGTCCATTTAGCTTGCAAGCCAAAGTAGGCTAGCCCATGACGAGCCAAGTAGGCCTATGGGCCAAGGGTTAAAAAAAGGAAAAAAAAAAAGAGGAAAAGTTTAAGAGTAAGAATAATATAATAATATATTAGTGATTATTTATGATATATTATGGAAGAAAATAAATTGATGTGCATCACAAGCATTATAATATTTTTGTAAGTACTTTTTTTTTTATTTAAATGTAATATGATATCTAATAAATCATTTAAAATTTTGTTTTTATATATAAGTAATCAAAATAGTAACAAAATTACTCTTTAATATATATAAAATCCTAAAATATATAAATATTTTAATTTTCAAAAAACCAACATAACAAGAATAAAAAAATTTTCATTTAGCCTATAGGCAAAGTGGGCTAGGGGCTGGGCTTATAAATTTTTGCCGTTGAAAAGCAATCCAAATAACCCTGCGTTTAACCTGCCGATCAGCTTGGCTCGGCCCGCCTAGTCGTTCACCTACCTTAAGAGGAATTGGATAGTATAGTGTAAGAAGTACTAAATAAACAATTCCTTAGCACCTTCTTTGGATTATATAGGACTAAATAAGGATTTTTGTCCTATCTAGTGTTTGGTATATATAAGTACAAGATAGGACATTATCTTTTGACCTATACCCTTGTATTGTAATATATTTATTTTATTTAATTCATTACATTATTCAATAAATAAATTTAAGAAGGAAAAATGCATATATACAAATAAATTGTTACATATTATATTAAATAAAATCCATAATTAAACTCTGTTTCCTTTTCCTTTTCAAAAATTCACTACCTAATTAAAGTATTCAATATTCACAAGCGGATGGTGCATCTGCGTCGCATGTGCAAATTTAATAGTACCCATAAAAAATCCTAAATTATAAATATTAATTTTTTACTGTAATATATTTAAATTTTATTATTATTTTTTAAAAGTGAAAAAGATAAGGAGAGTAGTTATGGTTTCAAAAATGATTAAGGAGGGAATAGTTTTTATTTTGAAAAAAAAAAGGTTATAAATTTAAAATACAATGGTCATTTTCATCAAATCAAATATTAAAAATTATATTTACACTGAAGACACCAAAAAGTGAGCATTTTGCCTTTAATAATATAGACATAAATTTCCTTCTGGCACTCTTATAAACATGGTGTGAGTTAATACTATTTTCTCAGTCCCATTTTGTCCTCGCATTTAATTTTGTAACTACTCCTGCCTTATGACTATAACTTCCTTTTTTTTTTAATAAATAATAACCAATCCCTTTTTAAATATATAACGAATGGTGCGCGTGCACAAATTTAATAGTACCCATAAAAAATCCTATATAATTTATTGTAAATAGTAATTTTCGATGGTCAAAGTCCTTTAATTATACATACCTTATATACATATGTATGTGTGTATTATGGAAAGTTGGCGAGCATTCATGAATACCAAGATACATAAATTAGAAAAAGGTCGATTGAGAGCTATTTAGTTGCACATACTGTGGGTTTGTTTAGGTACACTAGTTTGGAGTCCATCATTTTAATACCAAACTGAAACAAAATCAATGCTAATATGATACCAATGAAAAATTAATAATTATATTCATGAACTGACTAAACTGAACCAATCAGATATGATAGCAATGAATTACAGTTATAGATCCAATACCAATAAAAATCTAAACAATCCAATAGTAATAGATAAGTTTTAGCTTCAAATGGTGGGTAGAAAGTGACCACAGCACAATAGTAATTAAGAAATGAAATATAAGGCATATGGTGGGGTAACTACAGCTGGTCAATCATGTGCAATAGACATGGTGGTCAACCTGAGAGAAGTCCTAAACTGATGACTGTGTAGGATGTTACAGAGAGAAGAGTGGGAGGAGGAACTGGCAAACCCTCTTGCTCGTGGGCGCAAGTGTGACAAAGATCAAATCGGATAGATTCGATCGTTCTTGACTCGTTCTTCGTAGAATATATGTTTTGATCTTTCTAGAGTTATTTCAGCAGAATTTTTACGTTGCTCTTGATCTTAGCAATGCGCAGAATGCCCTCAGATGAGAAGAGAAGCATCCTATTTATAGATGTTGGAGGCTAGCAGTAGCCGTTGGATGAATCCAGATGGATGGTTGAGATGAAGCATTACTTGCAACCATTGGATCTCTTTCATGAATCCGACGGCCAGAATCCATTCTTTCTTTTATGTATGTGGGCATGGGCTTTGGATATGAGCCTGGAATAGAATGAGGGCTTTTATAATAAAAATAGAGCCCATTTTCTTATTAAAATAGCCCATATTTAATATAAAAGAGAAATAGGCTCATTTTATTCCAATAAGTCTTATTTTAGCCAAACAAAGCCTAAATTATCCCATGAATATATTTTGGGGTCTACTTTTCATGCATAAGAAATCTAGATAAGGCTGCGAGCGGAATAAACCAATCTAACGATCCTATTCCGAGCCTACGATGCTAAATCTTCTTACAATATCCCTTATTGGACTTAGTCTTCTACGCCCTATCACTAGCCTAGAAGACCGACCCGTGGCATTAAATTGGGCCGAAAGCCCAATTACCGAAATGACCCTCTACATTTTGCCCCTGGCCAAAAGCTCCTTTAGTAAAATCATAAATGGGGTTTTGGGCATTTCATTAAGTAGATGTTCTCTTCAAAGTTGTTGTAGAACACTAATAAGAAGTTTCACTTGACATGAAGTTGTGTACTGCATTGATATAGCCAATACTATATTTGTCAATGAACTAAACTTGTTATATTTGTGAATGAAGTAAATTGAGTTGAAGTAGTCTTCTTCAAACTTATTGTAGAATATTTGATGAGGCAATTTTGTTGTTGCATAAGCACTTAGGTTACTGAGTGGACCAACATGTCCTAAGATTTCATTTTTATGGATTGAAGTAACGTAAAATAGTCTTTTTTTTTATAATGCTTAACATTTGAATGAAAAGCATTAAGATGAAGTCCAAAGTATAGTGGTAAATGGGGCAGATGTTGTTTGTGTAAGTGATGTGAAGCCTTGAAGCGAGCAACTTGAGAGCATTCTGCCCCTTGCAAGGGGGAAAGGAAATTATGTTGGGGTATGCTAGGGTAGCGTGGGGGTACAAAGGCAAAGCCCTCGCTATACGGACCAAGGGTAATCTTGTAAAATTTCTCCTATTTCACATTTATTATTAAAATAGGCAAGCGGCGCTCTCTCTCTCTCTCTTTGCAACGACTCTAATATTGAGGCTTCCAATAACAATTTCTCCTTGACTTTCCTTTGTTATCTTAGGTGACTACCCCATCCGCCATTACTTTTTCTTAATGTAATTGATATTCATAATCAGCACAAAATAATTTCCTTTATGTGTCATAAAATCACCATTACGAATGGAAATTAAATCTTTATACACATGTTGACTAAAAAGTCTCTAATTTCTCTCCATTTAATTTCTAAATAATCTAAGAAATTTAATTTTGAATCTTCTCATCTTCCACCTTTCATATTCATAATTCTGACCTTTCCATCTTCCCCCTTTTACATTCATAATTTTTGACCTTCTCATCTTCCACCTTTCATATTCATAATTCTGACCTTTCCATCTTCCCCCTTTTACATTCATAATTTTGACCTTCTCATCTTCCCCCTTTTGCATTCATTATTTCGACCTTTCATCTTTCTCTTCTTACATTTATACTTTTGAATTTTTCATCTTCCTCCTTTTGCATTCATTTTTCGACCGTTCATCTTCCTCCTCTTACATTTATAATTTCGACTTTCTCATCTTCCTCCTCTTACATTCATAGTTTCGAATTTTTCATCTACCTCCTTTTTCATTCATTATTTCTACCTTTCATCTTCCTCCTCTTACATTCATAGTTTCAACTGTCTTTCTAGTGCATAATCAACATCAATTTGATAACACAACTGTGATGGTGAATGCTAATGCAGCAACAGTCTCCAACACTCCAAAATAGAAGAGTAGTGAGTTGGATCATGATCGGAGCATCAGCTAGTAAAATCCGATTTCCTCCTCCTTTTTATACATATAAAATATATGTATACATATATAGATATTTTCAATGTATGTAAGATATGTATTCACTCGCATGTATGTGTCACCAGCAATTTCATGTTCACATTCTTGTTGTATTCCTTTCGATGATATGTCTTCTAGTGATGTTTTATATATGATAATGTTTATATAGCTTTCATTATTTCACATTGGAATGATATAAGCATATGTCTTCGGAGGGTCATTTTGGAGCTATACACTGCTCAAGACAATGAGCCATTGGCTGAGGCACTTGTTCTGCGCAATGAGTTCTACCTTTGACTCCCTAAACTAGATAGGTGTAGAGAGAAACATGATGTAGTAGAGCGCACTGAAGAGATACAATCTCCTAAGCAAGTATCTCATGGAATGGCACCATCTAAACGTCCTCATCTTCAACATTCAAGTGAGGATCAAAGTACCTCAAAGCGGCCATGTCTCCAAGAGGGATCGATGACTATTTTCTTTGAGTTATAAATATATTTCTTTAACCACTTAGTCTTTAAAATTTTAATCATTCTCTTCTTTTTTTTATAGGACTTTGTTCAGTCAAGCTCTAACCCTAAAGATAGGTAAGACTACCTTTCTTCCTTAGGTGGGGGAAACTATGGTGACGAACCTCTTGATTACAACAGTACTCCTAAACATGACAATACAATTAGCGATGAGGATGCATATTACGTGTCTCAAGATGGTGATGATCAGTTGACCGATCTCATCGATGATGATGATGTTATTTTTACCGCAGAAGAGTTTGCAGAGGATGTTGGTGTTAATGAGGTTGTTACAACAGATGTGCAGGAACCTTTAGCAGAGAACAATGCAAATGTTGAGATAGATGAAGCCTCTATACTTTCGAAAGAGGTCCAGGTAACTCAACCAATTGTGAATGTTGAGAGTCATGCCGATTTTCTAATTCACATGAGTATTCATGACAATGTGGTTCCCTTTCATCAGTCAAAGATATGTCCTTATGCTTTGCCAAGCATTGCACCTACTATGCAGGCTTCTTCGCCAGTCACTGTTGTGTCTGATCAAGATAGGTCAATGACTCCCTTTGTAGATACAAGTGCAGGAGTTGAGAAAGATTTCTATGGTTTCGATGTACCTTCTCATCTCATAAGACCATTACAACGTCTCTATACATTAGATGGGAAATTATGGGCAAACTCTTCTTTCACTCGTACCCCACTTGGCGCATGTGTGATGGCTATGTTAGGCGAAGTAATGTTGTTAATTACTCGCCCTTGGGAATCATTTATGAAAAAAGATTTGAAGTCAATAATATATGCATATAAGGGAGCATTGTGATTAAACTTTGCTATCCCTAGCTTGGAATCAGTTGCTGCGACTGCACACAAGATGAAGTAGGTAGAGACTTAGAGTCAGCGAATAAGGAGATAGAGAAGAAGGAGGCGGAGTTACAGGTTTTGAATAATAAGAATGAAATGTTTAACGCCAAAATGAGTGAGATGCTCGGAGATACTGATGTTAGTATGAGTGGGGAGCAACATTTACCTCATTGATGTAATCAACATTGCTTACATTTAATAAAAAAAAAAAAAAAGTTAGACATTTATATGATTGTGTTACTTTATTTGGATAGAAATTACTTTAACTCATCAGTGTCACGCCTTTTTTTTATTGATACACTATGTTCCTTTATTTACTATTGAATGTTTATGAGCAATATGAAGTTGGCATTACACTGAAATATGAAGAGTCGCTTCACTCTTCATAGCTAAGATTGTTTCAATCTCATGAACTTGCGCTGCAAAAAAGGGTATTTTCACTGCCATGCATTGAAAAAGAACAATTACCTATAGTAAGCAATTATGGCTACCATGACATGATCGCTTCGATCATCATGGATGAGGTTACTTCAACCTCATTATCTGCAAATAGAGGCGTTACAGCTGCCAAGCCCATTGTAGAGTTGTTTCAACCCAACACAACTAAGATTGTTTCAATCTCATATTTAATTGGTGCAAGAGTCGGTGTTTAGGAGTATAACTTCTACTGAGCTACCACAATAATAATGGTAAGATTGTTTAGATCTTTCATTGTTGAGGTCACTTCAACCTCATATCCTGTGTTAAGGCATTATGACTGCCTACTTGCTTGGGCATCTCTTCAATCCATCATAGTTGGGATCGCTTCAACCCCATTAGATAAGGTACGATTGGATGAAATTAAATGATATAAAAAAATTAAACAATAAAGATGAGAAGACACACATATGAAAGATAACAAGGGCAATGATTTCATTAATTTGCGATGTTATATCAATCATTATAAGTGAAATATTTTAATGTACTAAAAATTAATGGGAGCAGTGATTGCATTCCTCTTTGGATTTCGCAACTTGCAATATCAGCTATCGTGAACTTCTTCTACCATCAATGGACCTTCCCATTTCTGAGTGAATTTGGGAGTTGGTATCCCTTTCCTGATGTGCTCTGCTACTCGAAGTACAAACCTTCTTTGAAAGAACGTTTTCTCACTAAATGATCATATGAGATACTAAGCCTTTGAAGATAATTGACTAAATTGTGTTTAGCCATATCGAGTCTTTCATCCAATGCCTTTAAGTCTAACATGCGAAGTGTCAGGCTCTAACTCAGCATTTAAAGCCAATCGTGCTGATGGTTCAAGAACCTCTACTGAAACTATGGCCTCTGTTACATAAATAAAGAGAAGGGTGTTGCTCGTATAGGAGTTCGTTTGGATGTACGGTAGGCCCATAGTGCTAGAGGCAATTTTTCATGCCATTCCTTCTTGTTGTTACGACCATTCTACTGAGACTTTGATCAAAGTCTTATTTGTTGCTTCTGCTTGGCCATTCCCTTTAGGATAATATGGTATTGACTTAATGTGATTGATACCATATGATTCTAATAGTCGTCGAATATGCACATTGATGAATGGAGTTCCATTATCTGTTAATATACGTTTCTATATGTCGAATCTACATATGATGTTCTCTTTCATAAATGTAGCTACCATTGGTCCAGTTACCTTTTTCAAGGGTATAGCTTCTACCCATTTTGTGAAACACTTAGTGCCTACCAAAATCCATATGCATCCTTTAGATGACGGATGTATTGGCCCGATCAAGTCAAATGCCCAAGTGTGAAATGGCCAAGGAGTCGTCAAACTATGAAGTTTTACTACTGAGACATGGATTACATTACCATGAAGTTAGCATGGAACACACTTCTTTGCATGGTTGAAGGCGTCATCTTCCATAGCTGGCCAGTAATATCCCTTTTCAAGGATCTGGTAATACAATTTTCTTACCCCCTGATGTTCACCACAATCTCCTGAATGAAGTTCATTCTAGATTACTTCAATCTTAGGTGGCGCTACACATCGCAAAGGTTGTCCCTGAAAAGAGATTCTATACAATTCATCATCCTGTAAGACATACTTCTTTACTTTTTGCTTGATCATTCTAGCATCGCGAATGTCAGTGGAGAGGACATTATTCTTTAAGAATTCTCTGTATGGCCGTCGCCAGTCTCCTATACTCGCAATAAATTTGCATTTTGCTTTATCTGGAAGTAAGGAGCAATGAGCAGCTGATTTGCAGTTAGGATGCATCTTTTGCCATTGAAGGCCAATAATATTGGACACGTTGAATCCGACGATATAAGGGTGGTCCATCCTCACCGCACCAGACTTGATGGAACTCTTGGAATTTCTGCTGAGCTTCATCAATAGATATGCAAAGTGCTAAAATTCCTTCAGCGCCTTTGTAGTACAGAATACCATGTACGAAGTTAAAGTGCTTGAGCGTCTCCATAGACTTTGTTTTAGGATGCGCTAGCTGTGCCTTGATAGTCATTAGCCAATTATTTGGCAACTCTATATCCTCTTTGATTAACTACAAAGTTGTACAAGGCATGGTTCTTCTAGTGATTTGGACACTTAACTCGACAGTGGAATCATGCATTGGGACTTTAGATGCTAACGTTGCCAACGCATCGACATATCTATTCGTAGAACGTTTGGTATGCTCGTATCCTACAGAATGAAACCTACTGATAAAAGATTGTACATAAGTTCTATAAGGAGCCAATGCAGGCTCTTTTATGCCAAACTCCCTATTAGTTTGCTTAATGATAAGGTTTGAGTCACCTTTGATGCATATCCGAGCTGCAATCGCTTGTTGAGCATATAGTAATCCAAGTATCAAAGCCTCATACTCAGCTTCGTTGTTTGTACAACATAAGTCAAATTTGAAGGCTAAGGGAATTTCTTCGCCTTTTGGGGATGTTAGCATAATTCCAACTCCATATCCACTACTTCCAGATGACCATCAAATTGGACTGACCATTCACCAGTCACTTCTACCATAAGTGAATCCTCGTGAAAACCACCAAGAATGGCCTCCGTTATTTTATCTTTGTGAGCACTAGGGAATTGAGCCAATAAATTTGCTAATGCCTGTGACTTTATTGCTTTTGGAGATAAGACTACAATATCGAATTCTCCAAGAAGAAACATCCATTTACCGATTCTCCCAGACAGAGCCGGTTGTGATATAAGGTACTTGATTGGGTCTGAATTGGTCATCACAATAATTTTATGTGCTAGGAAGCAATGCCCTAGTTTTTGAGTAGTGGAGATCAGTGTGAGACAATGCCTCTCACATGCTAGGTAGTTGATTTCACTATCTTGAAGAGTTCGACTCAGATAATATATAGAACATTCACTCCATTTACTTCCTGCACCAATAAGGCCCCAGTGGACTTATCAGTTGACGTTAAATATAAAATCATCGGCTCTCCCTTGATCGGCATTGTCATTGTATGCGAGGAGGTTAGTACTCCCTTGATTTTCTGAAATGCCTCTTCATGTATCGAACCCTATTCAAATTTCACTCCTTTCTTCATTATCTGATGCGATGAAAAGGAGATTTAGCAAGTGCTGGGACAAATCATCTAACATATGATACCTTTCCCATAAAACCCTTTAACTCTCATTGATTCTTTGGTGATGGCGTAGACTGAATGGCTTTTACTTTGGATGGATCTACATCTATCCCTTTCCGATGCACAATGAATCCAAGGAACTTTCCTGATGCTACCCCGAAGGCACACTTCAAGGGTTCATTCTTAATTTATATGTTCGACACCTTTCGAACATCTTCTTCAAATAGTGAAGATGATCAGGCGCTCGCTATGATTTAATGACAATATCATCCACATAATCTTCCATATGATCATGCATCACGTTGTCGAAGATTGCGGTCATTACCCTTTGGTAAGTAGCTTATGCATTTTTCAAGCCGAACGGCATTACAATATAATAGCAGTTCCCGAAAGGCGTTCGAAATGCTGTGCACTCGGCATCACCTGGTGCTATCTTGATCTGATTGTATCCACTGAATCCATCAATGAAGGAGAAAATTTCATGTCCAGCTGTTTCATCAACTAACATACTAATGTTAGGGAATGGAAACTCATCTTTGGGGTATGCTAGGCATGGTAAATGGGCCGCGGCACGTGTAGTCCGGCATGCAACCATGGGCCTGGCACGACACGCCAAGGAAAAAGACAAAAGGTCAAGCAACCGCGGCCTATATGCAGCACGTAAAATAAGTGGTCTGGCATGACACAGCATGTAAGGTATGGGAACCAACACGTGGCCTTTTTTTTTTAAATAATAATATAAAGATAGTGATTTATTTTTTTAATTTACTTTAAATTGTATTTAAATAAATTATTTTTATTATTTTAATAAAATGTGTTTGTCTTCTTAAAAATATATAATATATTTAGTAAATTTTATTTGTTTAAAATGATTTCAATTGTATTACTATTAACATATTAACTTCAATGTTGTTTACTTGTTTAGGAAATAAAAGAAAATGAAATTATAAAATAATATTATAATAGTAATTGATTTATATGCCTTTTTTTAAATAATAACACAAAATAGTGATTTATTTTTAATTTACTTTAAATTATATTTAAATAAATTATTTTTATTATTTTTATTATTTTAATTAAATATATTTTTCTTCTTAAAAAATATAATATACTTAGTATGTTTTATTTGTTTAAAATGATTTCAATTGTATTAGTATTAATATATTAACTTCAATGTTGTTTACTTATTTAGAAAATACAAGAAAATAAAATTATAAAATAATATTGTAATAGTAAGTGATCTATATGCTTTTTTAAAAATAATAATATAAAAGTAGTGATTTATTTTTTTAGTTTACTTTAAGTTATATTTAAATAAATTATTTTTATTAAATATATTTGTCTTCTTCAAAAATATAATATATTTAGCATGTTTTATTTGTTTAAAATGGTTTCAATTATATTGCTATTAACATATTAACTTCCATAGTTTTTAGGAAATAAAAGAAAATGAAATTATCAAATAATATTGTAATAGTAATTATTTTATATGCCTTTTTTAATAATAATATAAAAATAGTGATTTATTTTTTAATTTATTTTAAATTGTATTTAAATAAATTGTTTTTAAATAAATTATTTTTATTATTTTAATTAAATATATTTGTCTTCTTAAAAAATATAATATATTTAGTATATTTTATCTTTTTAAAATGATTTCAATTTTATTATTATTAACATATTAATTTCAAGGCAAACAAGGGCCATGACCCCCTCAAAGGCAGGTTATCAAGCGATACATCCTCTACCTCTACCTCCACCACCACCTCCACAAGGGCCATAATCATTGTATCACTATCAGCCCCCGAGCGATGTTGATGATCAAGGAGGAGAACAAGATGGCCAATCATCACATTTGCAACATTTTTTTAATATTAAATTAATTACTTTTTTTTTGCTATTAATGTAAACAATAATGTAATGCATATTATTATTAATAGAGTTAAAAATATTACTTTAGTAATTTTCTAAATTTTATTTATGTAAAATGTTACAATCAATAATTTATTTCTAACTAATTTGAATAATTAACTTAATTAAAATTCCGAAAACCATCGAAAAAACCACAAATCGAAAATAATACAAAATAAAAAAAAAAAATCATATGAAATTGGACCCGATTAAAGGCACGCAAACCGGCATGTTGAGGCACGCAACATGGCACGCAAATAAATGGGCCGGCATGGCACGATACGCTAAAAAGAAAAAAGCACACGAAGCACGTCATGCGAGCACGAATGGGCCAAGCACGCAAAATTTGGCACGCGAACGGCATGGCACAACCCATTTACCATGCCTAGGGCATGCTTTATTCAAGTCACGAAAATCCACACAAACGTGTATTTGGCCATTTGTTTTTTTTAAAAGTAGAATGTTGGCCAACCAAGTCGGGTGTTCTATAGGCTTGATAAAGCCAGCTTGTAAAAGCTTGTAAAATACGCGCTGGTGTTGTTTCATTAGCTTAGCTCCTAATGCTATATTCAAACAATGCATTACCAAGCTAAGATCAAGGCTTGACATCTCTTCATAAGTCCAGGAAAAGATATCCTTAAATTCCTTACTGAAACCCACTAAGGGATCTTTAATTTTGTTAATTAGACCTTTACTAATAAAGATGGGTCTAGGCGTTTCTCCCGGAGTTGCCAGGTTTAACTTCTCGATTTCCTCATCTTGTGGCTTGAACTGGCTTTGTAACTATGAGGGAGCAGGTTGGGCTTCTTGTAAGTATGAGGGGTTAAGAGAGGATAAAAATGCCTCCTTAGACCCCACAAACCATCATTAGTAGTATACAATATGCCCATCTACTCTAGTATAACTCTCAATCTTCACAGATTTGTTACCTTCTCTCCTTTTCCTCTGATTCCCAGATGCGGAAGTCACTTTTCGCTTTCTATCATCCTACTCCTGCACTTTGTCCCATCATGGTAGTGGTATGCCAGTAGGTGTACCAATGGCTGTTTCTCCTTCTCCAGCGTATTCATCGTAGAACTCAGCTTCTGTGAAGAAGGATTCTCCATGTTCAAAGGGGTTTCTGGCTGCGGGAATGGAAACAACTTTCCCTTTCCAATGTCTCTTCATACACTGATGTAGCATTGAGGTGACAAGATTGTGATCATGTATCCATTATCGCCCTATTAACAAGTGGTAGGAGACAGAGGCATCTATCACATGAAATTTTGTTGACTCATGGATAGGGCCAACCTTAAAATCAACATTAATGAAACCTATTGCCTTAGCAGAGACATCGTTGAAGCCATGTATGTCAATCGGCTATCTAACCAACTTCCTCATATGAAGTCCTACTGCTTTAAAGGTTGACATAGGGATAACGTTAAGTGAAGAGCCATTGTCAATGAAGGTTCTCCTAATGGAATGCCCATTAAGTTCACTCTCCACAAACAATGGACGGTTGTGGTTCAGATTGCTAGTACACATATCATTTTCTGTGAAGATTATCGCCTTCTCATGTGCCTTTGCCATCTTGTGTATTGGTTGTGCCACATTGCATTGCTCATACTAGTGTTCCGAAATTTACACTAGAGTGTTTGCAGCTGCAATCCGGGATTCTTCGTTAAATCTAGGGAGATCAAAGAAATTCCTTACATTAAAGATTTTGAGTAGAGCCATAGCAGCATGGTTGCTCGAGCCTCCATCAACTTCCTTTCCTTTATTAGTGTGTGTTTCTTCCCACAGTATGAGTATTGGTTGATGAGCCTGTAGTTGATAAACTTCTTGGAGAGTTCTAAGATCATGAGAGATTTCATTAATAGCTCCTTAATTATTATTATGTGCAGGAAGGGGATTTCTACACACATCGTTGTTATCAAGTTCAAGTTCACCATTGCAAACCTTCTCATTGAAGATCTTCCTTAATGTCCAACAATCTTTTGTCGAATGTCCCACCGTCTTATGGAACCTACAAAACTTTGCATCTCTTTTGTCCTATGTCGTGGGTTTTCACTCGACCCTTGGCAATCTAATGATGCCATCTTTTAGCCATCGATCAAGGACAGCATGAACCTTTCCCATAGCATACAGAAAAGGCGGGACTTTTGGAGCACCATCTCTTCTGGGTTTCTTACCATCTTGGAAGTTTCCGCCTTGAGCAGCACTCACCGATGGTTGTTGCTTCTTATTTGAATCACCCATTTATTTGATAATTGAATTGTTTGTCCTTCGTGCATTCTCCACCAACATCGAAAATGACTTAAGTGACAAATTCTTCTAGTACACAGCATATTCTGTGAACATACACTGGATGCAAATTTTGACAATTTCACTTTCATCACACATATCTCGGATATCCAAGGAGTGTTCCCTGAAATGCTCAATATACTCCATAAGATCTTCCTTTAGGCGCTGTTTGATACGTCCCATGTCGGTCAACGTCACTCGTTCTTGAGTTTCAAAAAATTTCTTAAGAAATATCCTACACATAATCCCCTATGAATCAACTGAGCCGGGGTTTATATTGGCATACCAGGTATATGCCTTTTCCATCAAAGACTTAGAAAATTCCTTCAACTTCAGGTCATCATCAAGTCCATAGACTTCAAGAGTCTCAATGAACTTGAGGAGGTGCTCCTTAGCACTACCTTTTTTCCTATTGAATTTGATAAACTTTGGACTAGTGTAGTCCTTAAGATAGGGTTTTTCTGCAATTCCTTTAGCTTCAAGTCATCATCAAGTCCATAGAGTTCGAGAGTCTCAATGAACTTGAGGAGGTGCTCCTTAGCACTACCTTTTTTCCTATTGAATTTGATAAACTTTGGACTAGTGTAATCCTTAGGATAGGGTTTTTCTGCAATCCTTTGTGGGTATGAAAGCGTCAGATTGATGACACTAGTAGCAGACGCAGCTCGCACCTGTTTCGGGTACTTTTCAAGGTTTTCCTTCATCACATATATAAACATCGCATCTAGAGGAAGAGGAACCTTCATGATGGACCCTTACCCCTTCTCCGACAGCGAGCATGTGATCTTTCAGAGTTGGAGGTAGCAAAGGCTGCAATGGCTGTAGTGGCTCTTGTCGATGTCTTCCCTCATTTTTAGCAGTAGGAATAGTAGTTTGCTCGAGTTGACATTATATAGGGTCTCATGCCGAGTACCCTCTAGGATAGTAGTAGCTGGAGTGGTACCAACCACTTGTACGCCTGGTGTAGGGAAAGTTATCCTGAGAAGTGAACTTCTCGATGCAGTAGTAGCTTCTACCATATCGGGTAGGAATTGCTTGAAAGCATTCAGAAATTGATTGATAGCTTCAATATTTTCCTGCATGGTGTGTATCATGAACGCACTATCAACTGCAGAAGTTTGTACAGCCAAAGTAGTAACATTTTCATCTACAGCGAGAGTCTCCTCAATTAGATCAGGATGATTCTCCTGATCTTAGGGGTTTGTGATAAAGTCCTATTTTACTCAACTTTGCAATAATCAAATCATATTTATCTATTATATTTTTTATAGAAATCGAATGGAAATGGTACTTAAGTACGCTTAAATTGTTATTTTAGGCCATTAAGAACTTCAACAACAAATACAAGCAACTAGGAGAAGTTTCATGCAAATTTGGGAAAGCGAGCAAGCAAGGTCGGCCATGCAAGTATCATGACAGTTTTGGCGATGTTTCGTAAATTCAACATATATCTCTCATCCGGGCTCCTATTGAGATGATTCAAAATGCTACTAAAACCTAAGAGAGATATCTTCAATTTTAATTTTTTGGGCGTGAATGAATTCGAAATGGATCAGCATCAAAATATGCCATGAAGTTGCTGCTATTACAGTGATGGTGTTCACGTTTTGGAAAATTACAGAGTTTGGTAAATTGCAGATATCTCTCTCATATGATCTTATTTTGATGTGATTTAACCTCCTATAGAAATATAAGAGATATATATACAATCTTTATGTTTTGAGTTTTTGCTAATTATGAAAGAATGAAGGTTAAAAATCATCTTGAAGTCACTGCAAGTGCAGAATATCAGTAAGATTTGTAGATTGACACTGTTTTAGTAAATTTGATATATTTCTCTCATCTGAGGTCCGTTTGATATGATTCAAGATCATATAGAAAGAGGAGATAAAGATATACAATTTCATTTTATAAGTTTTTCCAAATTCCAATTGGATTAGGGTCAAAAATCGCCATGAGTTTTCTGCACATCAACACTGCTTAAAGGTTGTCATCTATCTTGCTTTGGAATTGATTTTACAATGTACACTGACTACTGGAGATTCAAGGCTGCCAGCTTTGATCTGGTGTACATTCAAAAATGCTCTCTGAAATCAAATTTTAAAAAGAAGGTCGGCTAGATCCAAAAGTATACCGCCGGTGTAGAGTGCCAGCGTATCTTTCTTGCAACTTTTCATATATAAACTTCTCTTGTTGTATCTTTTGAAAAAAAAGAAACCCTAGGCATGATTTTCCTCTTTTTCCTCCTTGCTTCTGGATCTAGACTAGGATTTAAAACACTAAAGTAGTTAACTTTTTAATTTGATATCGAATTCCACACCGGATTCAAGTGGAAAACAACATTTGTGTTTGGATTTCAAGAACAGGATTCCATTGACAAGGTTATTTTATTCTTTTTCTTATATCCTTTTATTGGATGTTATTTGATGCTTGATTTCTTGTGTTCTTAAATCATTTTTGAGTCTTTTATCTGGATTATATGATTCATGATTCCTGTTGTTGATTGATTACTTGTTCATATTTGGATTATCAATGTTATTTCACAATTCATGCAATTTTGGCTTAATCTGAAATTCATGAATGATTAGGATTGTAATTGGAAAATTCTATTCTAATCAATTTTGTAATTATCTAATTATGATTGCATTTCACATAGGGATATGGGTTGTAATTCTATTAGGGTTTGGTCAATTAGAAATAATTGTCAATTAATCACTTTCCTAGGGATAGGGAACATTGATTGGTAATTTTAGGGTAATGGTTGACTTTGGGAAAAGGAATTGTTATCTTGTTCTTAATTCTTGAAAAATTGAACCCATTGATGATTTAGATTAACAAGTGCATTTTTGGTCAATAGCAAACATTCAATTTATTTCCAGATTTGATTGGCTCTAAACCTAATTCTATTTGAGGTGTGGAAATCTAAGATTTTTAGTAGTTTAATTTTATTAAAAGAAAATACAAAAATAGAAACATCTTTTGATTTGCCTAGCTATGAATTGGACTGATATAGTTGATAGCTAGTCCTCACTCCTAGTGGATTCGACTCGATATTCATCGATATATTATTACTGCACACGTACTCGATACACTATCGGTTAAAGATCTACTCATTTAAAGGAAATTGAATATAACTAAAAAGAGTTTTAAAAAGCATATATAGAAAAAGTATGATCGGTTTGATTCCTGTCCAGATCTCTTGCGTAGAGGTGCCATTCTTGTCAAGAGCTTACTCTCTTCCCCAGTAGAGTCACCAAATAATGTATGGTGGGGTTACTACAGTTGTTTGATTACGTGCGATAGACGTGGTGGTTAACCTGAGAAAAGTTCTGAACTGATAACATGTGTAGGAGATGTAGAGAGAAACGTGGGAGGAAGAGCAGGCAAACTCGGTTTTTCGAGTATGCAAGTGTGACGGAAGATCAAATCGGATAGATTCAATCGTTCTTGACTCGTTCTTTGTATAATATGTGTTTTGATCTTTCTATAGTTATTTCGACAGAATTTTTACCTTGATCTTGATCTTAACAATGCGCAGAATACCCCCAAATGATAAGAGGAGCATCCTATTTATAGATGTTGGAGGCTGGCAATAGCCATTGGATGAATCCAGATGGATGGTTAAATTAAATGAAGCATTGCTTGCAACCATTGGATCTCTTTCATAAATCCAACGGCCAGAATCTATTCCTTCTTTTATGTGTGTGGGCATGGGCTTGGATATGAGCCTGGAATAGAATGAGGGCTTTTATAATAAAAACGAAGCCCATTTTCTTATTAAAATAGCTCATCTTTAATATAAAACAGAAATAGGCTCATTTTATTTTAATAAGTCCTATTTTAGCTAAACAAAGCCTAAATTAACCCATGAAGATATTTTTGGAGTCTACTTTTCGCGCACGAAAAATCCAAATAAGGCCAAGAGTAGCAATAAACAGGTCTGATGATCCCTGTTTCGAGCTACCAAGCTAAATCTTCGTACGACATCCCTTATTAGACTCGATTTTCTAAGCCCTAACACTAGCCTAGAAGACGGCCCATGGCATTAAATTGGGTTAAAGCCCAATTACTGAAATGACCCTCTATATATTCATGGCTTCAAGTTCAAGCCTTCTCATGAAACTCTACAATAAGATTACCTATCAGAAAATAAAGGTACATCAATGATCCACGCCTGTAGAATGTGCCATAAATTTGAAATTTTCCTCTTTAAAATTCTTCTCTTCTCGACGACAAGTGTTGTTACAACTTTAAATGCAAAATTTAAAGAATGAACTAACGATTTCTTGACTTGTAATAATGAAAGAACTCCACCATCTTCGTATCCATCAAACTTGGTAGTCCTCTTGAATTCTGTTAGACATATAAGCTAATAGAGAAATACTGAGATATCAATGACATACTGTCATGGTGAACGTAATGTTTAAGTTGAGCTAGGTAAATATTTTCAACTTATTTATTTATGTTGTGCTATCCTTTGGTAGGGTTGATCATAATGTATTCACTAAAGCAAGAATGTGATGTACAATGTTTGCAGAAGCATCAAGTTTTGCAGCTTTCAGAGCTCTTTCTGACATGAAGACATTTGATTCACGTCACCTTTCAAAGAAGAAACATGGACTCATGAAGAAGTAGACTTTGAATAAGACTTCAACTTCTAGGATGGATTGCAACTAATGAGATGCAAAAGCTATACAAAGATAATAAAACCAACGCATGATGGCACACAACTAAAAGAAATGCAAAAGTAATCATTTCACCTATATATATCATATGAACCAATTAGTAGGGCTAAAAACCCATATGCAAACCGTCATGTAATGTCTATTGTGCAATTATGGGTACCCATTACACCGGCTTCATTTAATGCACACCACAGCTACATTCTTTCTTATCTTAGAACCTATACGACTAATGCTTTCTTTTGCTTATTTTGCAATGAAAGGCAAAAGTAGGTTGCATAAATTTTTCACCATACCTAATATATTTTCAATTGCAGTTTTGAGTGTGATCAAGTCAAGCTCATCCTCCGTTATAATCCTTGAACCAGCTAAATCTGCCATCGAAGAAGCCACTGAAGAAAATTATTCTCCTTTAGCACAAAGTAATTAGCACTAGTATTTCAAACATGATATACTTCAAGAAGACACTGAAAGTTGTATAGACTTCACAACACATAGGAGAAATAAAGCATATTTTTAAAAAGATATCATGGTTTGAAATTCCTTCTTAGGTTTTCTCATGCTACATCATTGCTTAGCCATCATCTTAATTACGCTTAGTAGAATCATCTTCATCATAACTCAATCGTTGACCTTCTTCCTTCCTTTAAAGCAACTAATAAGCACATAATCAAGAACTTAGAGATAAGAGAAGTTCCATTCCCCAAGAACCAACCCATGAAATTATAACCAACACTTTAGAACACTTATGACTGTATTAGTGAAAATAAATTGGTCCAGAGCACCATTCCTGAGACAATAAAAAAGATTTCCTCCATAACATCAAAGGAACTACCATATGGCTTAAAATTTAGTGGTGGTACTTATGAATTGTCAAACATAGCAAATCTTGAGACGCTTTGAAGAGAAGGTGGCTGCATTATGTATGTCTTTCCTCTTCATACAAGTAGGAAATTTAATTACAGTGGACAATTAATACAAGCCACATACACTTAGTGGATATTATAATTTGCAGAGTCTATGTAGAAAGCCTCCATATAACCTTTTTCTCATGTTTTCCCTCATTTTTAATCAACTTATCATTTCAACCACCACTAACAATTGCACTCAAATTGACGAAAAGATCAAAACAATAAGAAACAAATGTGCCTCAATAACCCAATTCACTTTATTAACTTATGACTATCGATTAGAAGCATAGGTGCAAGCCATCCAAACTCCAGCCTGAAGCCTTAACCAAGTATGACCTCTGGCAATTGATTATATAAGATAAGCGTAGAGAATCAAGGATTTGCTATCATCTTGTCTAGTTGAAACAAATGGCAAAGACAAATAACATATTGCAAGTTCTAAATCAAGATAAAGTAATAACATATTTGAATGACCTTTTATTTGTTTCCATTAGTACGACAAAGTGAATCATATACAGTTTTTTAAAAAAATAAAAAAGCCACAAAAGATATACTATAGGATTACCTTTGATCTATCACAATCACAATGCAAGTCATTCACATGACCACTAAATTGATCTAAAAGTAATATTACAAGAAGAAATAATAATAGAGTTAATGGACATACCCCAGTAAGCCCGACCTTGCCATGTTCTCGGGGTAACCATTAGGTTGATAACTGCTCCTTGCCTCATAGCTACTAAAGCTATAGCATGACTAATGTTTTGCTGAGATCCCGAAGCAAGTCATTGCAGCACATTATCACTAGCTTCCACACTACCAAATTTTATAATTTGATCTCCAAGCTGCAAACCATCCTTAGTAGCTGGAGAGCCATCAGTAATTTCATCAACTACGATAAATGGTCTACTAACCACTACATCTAGATCCACTTTGGTGGTTGAGCCTCTTAAATTGGTATGAATCAATGGTGCAGCTGTAGAAACACCAGTCACCTCAAGTGCATCACCATCTACTTACAGAAAACAGTAGATTATAATACCTTTTTTTTTAATTTAAGTGTAAGAAGATGATAGAAAAGAAATCCTCATCCTAAAGCTTAACACATACTATATTTAGAGGAAATGTAGCAGATGAAAACATCCAAGACATAGACCAAAAAGAAAGCAATGTCCACAGGCATGCATTACCAATATCTAATGTAATTGTCACGCAAGTGACATTTTATCTTATGCATTTAATTAAATATGTTTTAATATCAAATTTGATACTGTAATTGAATGTGAAAGGTCTTGAGTTCAAGTATAATCTCGTTGTCAAACTTGCCCTAGCCAATATCTTGGTCAACAAGTAAGTGGATTATTGTAATATAGACATAAAAACACATATATCCACATGCAATCTTATACTCTAACACACATCAAATTTAAACTTGACAGCAAGAAGGATTGGGCTTGAAAGGTCAAATAGCAGGATAAATTGGCACCAAAACTCACTCCAAAAATGAGCCCTTATAGCTAAGTAATCTCTTTCTTAGATATTTTGATTCCCTGTATATTAGGCTCAGATATGATTGATGCATTGTTATGTGGAAAATGAGAGTCAAATGAAAATGCAAAGGGTTAAACTCATCGCATCCCTTTTGGCCTTGATACCATATTGGATAAATGTCACATTTGTTATCAGAACTTTGTCAATTTTGTAATTAAATACCTAAAATTTAAACATGTTAATTTACAAGTTTAATTATAATACCTAAATGAGATGGTTACTTACGAAAATGTATACATTTCAAGTAGATAGTTGTAAAATTAGGCAAAATTCAAATAGTTAGTTGCGAAATTGATCAAAGTAAACATACCAAATATGACACTTTGAAACTTCAAATAGTCGACAGCAAAAATAGGTAAGGTTTAGGTATTAAATATAACAATTACCATACTACATCAAACCAAAACTAAGACCAAATTAACAAAAATTTTAAATTTTAGAGAAATATAGATTTTATATTTTGAAGGCCGGTATTGTTACTCGCAGTCCAATTTCAAGAGACCAAAAATTTAAGAATTCAATGTAATAGAACACTAACTTATTGCTTCTATTTTGACAGGGTTTAGCATTTGAGTGTTTAATCTTCAAGCTTATTCAGAAAAGCATATAGGGGAGTACAAATAACATAAGTATTAAGAATTATACCTTTCATGTCAACACACATAGATCATTATATCCTTTCCACCCCAGCCACAACCCAAAAATAGGGAATCAGAGAAATGAATGAAAAGTCCAATAAAGAAAATGAGAGAATCTAATTGCTAAGTACCATTATGGATAAGGAACAATTGCAACAACAACAATATTGCAGCAACTCACTAGAGTCTTCAGCTGCAGATGACTTGGATGCAAGTCTAGCCAAATGAAGGATCTTAATATTTTCATTAATTTTATTAGTAATCTCCTTGAAAACTCAATGGAAGTTTAGAGTTGTCTCGAATAGAGAGACAAATGGGAGAAATGTTTTCTTGATATTTTTCCAACTAGTAACTTCATGTTGGCAAATGATTGGAAATGGACCCCTAAAGCTCCTCGCAGGATGAAGAGCTTGAAGGAACTTGCACTTACCAAAAAACATATATAAAGAAGAATACATGTGTAGAAAAGGATACCTTAATAGCTCCCTACAAATACCAATTTCAGTTTAGCTTTAACTCCAACTCCTTCAAGAGTTTCAAAAAAATTTTTACTGCAAACCAAATTTTTAAAAGGCTGAATATGAAACACCACATAATTGAGAATTTCCCTTTGGCATCAATTGAGTCAAAATGCGACAGGCTTCCAAAGCAATACAAATATCTCCATCAATTAAAACAGTGTGTCTTCAGATCTAATAGCCATAAAATACTAACTACCTCCCAAAGGAGCACAAGTAATATTAAATTAAACAGCCAGCTAGCAAAAAACAATCAATGATATAACCAACTAGTAAGTTATTTTCTGTAAACAAATCACTCAATTGGAGAGAATTACTCTTTGCTTGTCGATTACGAAATCAAGTCCATCAACCCCTCTATAAAACTAGAGAAACCTGAGCCCCTCAACTGACCCTCACCATCTTACTGCAAGTGCCCATGAAACATTCATAAATTTACCAAATCCCTCCAGTTACAAAACACCTAATTTTGCAGCTAAAGCATAAACAATGTATGAATTAATTTACCAATTATTGAACTACAACAAATACAAATCAAAGAAACCATGACATCCATCCAAGAATGAAATACAATATTCTTTTCTGTTCGCATGAAAAAATGAGAGAGAGAGAGAGTCACCTGAGCTAAGGTTTCAAATAGAGTGCAGCTCGGACGAACGAACAAGCAAAGATCAAAAAGGAGAAGAGGAAAGAAGAAAAGAAAGAGACATTAGCAACAGGATATTTTTATAGTTTAGAAGTTACTTCTCGTGTGCTTTGAATATGGAACCATAATTTTAAAACTTGTCCTGTTCCTTTTAGCTTTTTTTTTTTGTCCTGCCCCTATGCTAATGAGAAAAACCCCTAAAATATGAGGAACCAAACACAACCAGAAGCTCATCAAATTATCCCCAAACGCACCTATACAAAACCAATCACTTACTACTATCATAAGGTCGTGAAGGATAAATGTATACATATCATTCCACAAAGCATGTCTAATTTCATACAAGGATTATATCTTCAATAGTTTATGTACACCTAATCTATTCAATCGCCTAAGAATAGCAAGGGTCGCATCTGTCGCTCCACAAGTGTTCCTTTATGCGTTTAATGATGTCATCCTGCAATTGATTCTCAGACCAATCCACTAGTGAAGCAAGGATTTGAAACCTTTTGAAGAAACAATGATGCTTAAAAAAAAAAAAAAAAAAAAAAAAAAAAAAAAAAAAAAAAAAGAAAAACCCAAAGGGAAAGCAAGAACAAAACATGCATATATATGAAAAGGTCCACATTCCACATAGCACTTAATGACAACATAAAAAACAGTAAAGGGCACATAGATTTCACTTATAATCTCTGGAACATCTTTCTCCAGGTCTTAGCATTGCATGAACAAAATAACCAACACACCACATCCTTCTAGCCTGCACATGATAAGATAAACAACACAATTATCCAATTTATGTGATACACTAGGAAGGATGGTGTGAGAAGCTTAGCCATCCTCTGCAAAATAGTATCATGGTAGTCTTTTGTGGAAAGTAAGGGGCCATGTAGGCAAAACCAACACATTTACATCATTTCCATCCCTATGCAAGGCCATGAGCAAGCATGAAGGCCAAGCATTGCATCTGATGATTAGATTATCAAAAGGGTGAATAATTAATATAGAGAATGTGTTGTAGAACTTACTATTTGACTTTTTAGAATGTTCTACCACTTTCATCAATTCAGACTGCTTGCACCAACGGTTCCATGTAACTCTAGGTCAAGGACTACCAACCTCCTCTCACGAATTCTGACCACAAACAAGGGTTCTATTTCTTGAGTGGAAATATAGGCGTGTAGATCTGAGAATCAAGGAAGAATATAAATGATTCCAAACTTGGTTGAAAGGGTTTCTTTACCACTAAACTGGATAGCTGTGTGTTCACCTCATCGCTATGGGAAAGTTGACCAAGAAATTTTTGACAGTTTTATAAGTCCCACACAGCATCACTTATGTTCACTTAACCTTCAAGAACTTTGCACTGCATGGATATTTGAGAGGACACGTTAGTGAAAGAATGTATGCATGAAAGAAAAATTTTATGACATTAACGTATTTGTGTAAATACTTACGGAAAAGTCTACTGGGAGGAACCATCGACGCCACTGTCTATTTGTCTTCCTCGCTTCCACACTTAATTTGTGGAAACCGTGTCAACAACCTGTGTTAAAACCATTAACACTAATAAGATAAATGCCAACTAATAAAACGCACATACAATAAGATCCAGATGATAAGTTATAAGTGAGTTAATATTTCCAATACATCCAATGAATAACAAAAGGAGCTACATGAGGTGAAACAGGTGAGATAAACAAGCAAACTAGGTTATTAACGTGAAACATGCCTCTGAGTGGACTCGCATGCTCTTGTCATAACACCTACCATGATGTCGAAACAATGACCTCACTACATATCCAACTTGCATTAGTAACATTCCCATTCAATGATTCAAAGTAGACATAAAAAAGAATACTCACTGAGCACGCTTGGATGGGTCAAACACAAAGTTGCAAATAGATATATGGTCAATAGATAGTGGGCAAAACGTAACATCTTTCACCACCGATGGAATCCACAATTTTACATACTATGCACATACATTTCAGTTTTGATTGAAGGCATAAGAATTCAATACACAAATAACAACAAAGATAAGGGAAAGCATTACCATTAGAAATCCAAGAAGTTTTAGCCGCGTTAACCTTTTTTCTTTTTCATTCTTCTTAGTCAATCCTTTCCTTTATCCTGCTTGGGGCATGTGGATCGCCCAGGCAATTCTATTTGCTTAGCCGGTTTATCCTCAAGATACTCTGACCTTGCACGGGCACGAGTATTGGGTAAAGATGTTGAAGATGATGGATTTGCTATTTTGTGTGCATCTGTTCCCTGCATAAATTTTCAAGATATATTAACATGTGAATAGGTAAATGTTATGAATCCATGTAAATAGATTGAAAGTCTTCAATTACCTCATCATATTCAACCGATAACTCTCGTGCGGCCGCAGTATTTTCATGACCTTGTACACCATCCCCTCCGTCAACATTTTCTTGATGGATTTGGTGAGCTTCATGACCAGTGTTCAGGGCATTGAACTGTTCATTCTCCCCATTAGCTTTGTAAAGCTTTTGGAATGACTCCGCAATAATTTTCTTTACTTCATCCATTGCATTCTCCCCCACATGGGATAACATTTCATTGATGTGGGATCTAACTTGTTCGACTCCTTTTCTTAGCATCTCAAGCTTCTTGCTATAATCTTACAATAAAATTCAATATAAACAAGCAGCTTATAAACACTTATGCTTTTTTGCTATTAAAGCGAAACAGCAAGTCATATTTCTACTCACACACCTCTCTTAGCATGTCCAACTTTTTAATGTAATCCTACAATGTATTTCAACATTAGTGATTAGCTTACAAATAATTACGATTTTTTGCTATTAAAGCGTAATAGTAAGTCATACGTTTATTCACATACCTCTCTCACATCCACTATTTGCTTGTCGTATTCCTATTAAAATGCCCGTCAGTATCAAAATTGAAAAAAGAAAAGAAGATCTAAGAAAGTAGTCATACGTCAAATCGTTTCATCAAAGAAGCAACCTCTACTCGTAGAGCAATCACTTCTTCTGAAATAGCCTGCATGAGATACGATAATATCATAAGTTCTACATTATATTGGTTAGGAATAGGTATAGGTATAGGTATTACAATTCTTCATGAAAAATAAAATGTTCCTTTGAAACCAATTGCAATTCTCGATAACAAGAGAAAGTTACAAATCAAGTCATGGCAACCTTAGCTAAAAAACAACGGTATTTTTGGCAATCAAAGACTAGTAAGGGAAACTAGGAAAGGACATAATTTAGAGAAGTAAAACTACCTCCATGCAACTATTTATAGTGAAAAAGTGCATGTTCATAAATAGATCAAACACTCCACTTGTGCTTATTTGACATGGTAGAGAAGAACCAGATTAATTAACCGTATGTTTACGTTTCTCTTCTAAAATCTATTGAACATGTTTGATATTCTCATCTGCTTCAACATTTTCAAGCCTATAGCTATCTTGCAGCAGTAGACATGGCCGATTATATAATAAAAGTGAAAGGGCTTAGTGATGTGGTGAGGGTATAGGTGATCTCTGTTTCTTGATATAAATGAAGGAGCTCTGAATCTATTTGTTTTAAATAACGCACAACATGGACCAGAGAATGTAGTCCCTTGCCATTCCCTACTTTGCTTGTTAATGTGCCATGGTAGACCCATGACGTATGTTTAAGCTTCTCTCCTAAAACTGGTCATATCATATGGCTTCAACATTTTCAAGACCGTAAATCTCTTGCAGTAATAGATACGGTCTATTGTAGGAAGGGACTATATTCTAGCCTTTCTCTCTCTCTCATTTGATACATACAGATATAGAGTTCCAACGTTTGATAGCAACAAATAGATTACCAACACACACCACCATGCCAGTGAGCTTTCACACTTGCATTATACACATCCTTGACTATGTCAGCAACCACATTCACACCAGAAAACGACCAAACAATAACCATCATCAATTTTACCAAAGCCTTTTCTCTCCATCCTTAAATTTTTCAAGATCTACTCTCTCACCCCTTGATGATGGAATAGAGAGAGCATTACATTGTTGATGTAATTGCAATCCAAATTAGAAAGACCCAGTCACATGAAACACCATCAAATCATCAGGCTAAAGGAGTGGAAAGGATTACCACCCAGATTAAAAATTGCTAGATTTTTAGTTCCAATAATCAAACATAAAAACAAACTTTCAGCAACTACATGTCAGGATAAAATAACCAATATTCTAGATGTTACAATTTTACAAATCAATTTAATCCATGAATTAAGCGACAGCCTTAGTGCTTTTCAGACTGGCTATTGCTTCTTCACAACTAGTGACGTTCTTCTTTGTCCACTGTCTTCTTCACTGGCCAAAAATTAAAGGAACAACTTTGTATGCTATTATTAACTCCATGACAAACTGGATATAGATGATCCGATAAATTATTGATGACCATCATCTGGAATTTTCTTTTTCCCTTATCTATGGATAATTTAGATGCTAAAGATTAGTAGACAATTATCTCTAGAAAGGAGATTTATTGGTCTGACTAAATTTTTAACCTAAGGTTTACTTCAACCAATAAAAAGGAGAAATAAAAGAATAGAAAAGTCAAGTGAGATTCTATGCTACTTTCATTTTCTAGGTGGTGGTCTGGTCCTAGGATCTATATGCAAAGAATCTTTTCACAAAGAGTCATAAGATATATACACTTAGCAGTAATACAGGCATTAAGAAAACATTAATAATTCATTTATGCATCCATTATGTCAAGGCTATTTTTCATATACTAACATCTACAGGTCCTTTATTATTTAATAGAATAATTATAGGTCTTTCAAGCATCATTGAACTATGATTCTCCAATCCTCAAGGTTTGGAAAATTGGCTAGTAATGTTCTAAAAAGGAACATACAGACTTATTTAATATCTTAAAGCTGTAAATTAATATGTGATTAGTTTTTTTAATACTTTTCTAAATATAGATAGCATTGATTAGTAGTCATCAAATGGAAGTAATTAAATGGGAAATCCATGGATAATGTCCTTTGAGCATTATGATGGTTCCTCCAACAAGAACATTGTTAGCAAAGAAGACAACACATTAGAAAATCTTGACCAAGGAAAAAATGAACAAAAGCAAAGAGCCCACAAAGGTGCCTCTTTTTCTAAGTGTCTTACCAGCCCTATCACTTACTAACCTACTACTTTAAACAATCTATCACTGCTACCACTTCCTTTACTGGTTTAGATGACCTACCACTCCTACTACTTAGTCACTGACCGACAATTTTAGACAAGTTACCATCTTCTACAAGCTAGCACTTCTACGATAGTACATTGGTTTTGCAAAGGTCATGAAATGGAGATTTGTACCTCTTGTCATGAAATGGAGATTTGTACCTCTTTGCCTTCCTCATCCAACGCCACTTGGCCAACTAGAACGCGATGATGCTGGACTTTATTTGCACGATGTCTACATGCATTCATCATGTAACTTGATTGTGTTAGCAAAATCTTGTTCCCTGACATTGCACAATGAGCAAATATAGAAGACAAAGTTCGTCTGCACAGTAGAATGCCTACCGTTTCATCTTCATAGCAACCAATAGCTTTAGCTTTCTTCATTATTTTCTTCTTCATCTTTTGATCCCACACTCTACAGCTTGGAACTTGATATTTAACAACCTGGTAAGCTTATTGCATTTTGCATAATATAATAGCTGCAAAAGAAGTTAGATTTGATGATTCATGGACTAACAATTACTTGATAATTTTATAAATATAGGGTGGAGTAAGAAAGAGTATTCAAAGCATAGCACCAATAACACAATGCAGCCACTCACATACAGCTATACGTTAGTCCTCCATCAATGAATTCCATCACAAAGTCAATCAAGGAGATTTTTTTTCCAATTCATATTACATATATTATCCGCATCATTGGCAATGCTCAAATAGTTTCTCGGGACTTCAACATCTAATGTAGGACATATGAAAATGCCTACCAGATAAAGCATTGCAGTAGCCTTAAATTGTTCGGTTGACTTCAAGTCCCCACAACTAAGCATTTCCCATAACCTTTGCAGCTTCATCCCCCCTTTTAGATAGAAATATTTTCAAATGCTCATCCACTTGACCTTCAATATCGTGGCATTCAACATCTAATCCTATTGACCTCAATCCAAGAACTTTTATTACATCTTAAGAGTTATGATCACATCACTTTTTCCAATGCACAAAGTGTGTGTCTTCATTAAAATCAGATAACAAAACCTTCAAAAGCTTCCTATTTATACAAGAATGCTTCATGGTTAACAAACCACCAAAACCAAGTTCCTCAACCATTATCCTTTGCTCGTTTCCTGGGCCAAATGCCTTTGCCACCGACTGAACTTTCTTTAGAGCATATCTGTACCAAAGTCACTGACAAATGTTGATAAAAATTAGCAAATAAAAACCTCACCTTTAGTGAAACACAATAAATAAATATAACAAATAAAAAACATCGAACAAATGCTTATGGCCTCATCGACACCTTCATTTGTCCCGCTAGCGTGAGCATCAATAATAGACGTTCATGCTGACTTGTTAGGAGATGCTACAACTTGTTCCTCCATTTTCAAAGGTTCATTGCAAGAGAAAATATGAAATCACAGACATGATTTTCAATTTCAGACCAACCAAACAACAAAAACAAAAGCGTTAAATCCCTTCCACTTTTCATGTCCTCGATCTAGTTCAACAAAACAGCAAACACTAAAGCAAAAGGAGTTTTTCCTAGTTCTAACAAAAGTTACAAAAGCCTAACACAATTTATCAATAAAATAGCGAAGTTAAAGCTTTGGGATCCGACAAAAACACCCAAAATCGATTGTTTCTCACCCTAATCCTAAGGATCTTAACCACATAGTTAAACCCAACGTCAACATCAACATCTACACCTGCATGTTTCTTCACTTTCCTTTTCCCTAGACATTTCCCAATTACTAGAGACCTTTTAAAAACCTCAGGTTTAACCATGATTTCACTTATAATATCCAAAATTTCACCAAAATCACATTAAGGTATAAACTTCAGCATAAACTTAGACACCTTAATGGGCATTAGAGAAGTCAAAACATAACCACCGCATCTATCGCAATTTAGAACCATAATAAATCAATAGAGCAATGAGTCATGTGCTAGTGGGCATCAATTCATTACATCAAGTTGTCTGGGTTCGATGAAGTGACAAGTTGGGTTTAGACAAAGGTAGTTTTATTTGGGTTGTTCTATGAAGTAAACAAAGAGTTTTTACTAGTTCTAACAAAAAGTTACGATTTGGCCAAAAAAAAAAAAAAAAAAAACTTACAAAACCCTAACACAACTTATCAATAAAATAGCAAAGTTAAAGCTTTAGGCTTCGACAATAACACTCAAAATCGATTGATTTTGGACAAAACATAGCTTAAGATTTCAAATTTCGTTTTAAGGAGGTGTGATCGATTTATTCTTCGATAGATGAGGGGGGACGATTTCTCCTTTAAAACAAGAAAGGGGATGAAAAAATTATCGACAAGAGGAGAGAGGAGACGTAGCTAGCGTTTCATCTGAGAGGCAGAGAGGGAAGAGGTAGAAGCTAGGATTTCGATGGTAGAGAAGAGACAGAAAAAGATCAAAACGTCCAGGATGATATGCTTTTATAGTAGTGGGAAAGTGTTACACTTGCATCGGATGGTCCAACATTTTTTAATAGATCCAATGATTTTAAATAAGGCTCTCTTAGAAGTTTCTTAATAAAGACTTAACCCAAGTAACTCCCCATATGACCACCATAGCTCCTAAAGCAAAACTGATATTATAAGAAGAAACTCAAAATTCCTAGAGTGTATGATAATTAAGGTTCAGACACTTGTGAAGAAAGCCTCTACTCCTAAGATTAGCAAAGGGTGGCTAAAGTTTTCACTTACAAACTCTAAAATTCTCATTCTTTTTCAAAACACTTCGGAGCTTGTTGAGGTGCCTAGGAATCATGGTACCTGTTATTTCTTTTTTTCGGAGCACATGAAAATTTGGAAAAATGTTGATATTTCTGTTTTTTTGGTTTTTTTGCCACCCTACGAAAAAAAAATAATGCTCAAGGATTCATTAATTTCTTCCCAGGCAAGCCTTTTCTTTTACCATAAAATTATGAGTAAAAAGCCATTTACCGCAATAGATAACGTAAGCTTCGCTAGATCTCGTGCGAGTACTGACAGCTCCTTCAAGCATTCCTCTCCATAAAGTAAAATCCATTTTATCATAGGTCTTCTCTCTCTCTCTCTCTCTCTCTCTCTCTCTCTCTCTCTCTACACTGCAATGATTCATCTTTCTCAATATCAATAAGCTCATGAAGCGATTCAGGTACTTAATTCTTTGTTCATCTTATGAATCTTCCATTTCTTCCTCTTGTTGATAATTATATTGATGACCCCTTTTCTTTTCCTGCGATTTTAAAAGCATTTCATCAAGGAATAGTGTATGTATTACAGTAAAAGTTCCTAATTAGTAGCATTATTACCAAATTGACTCGATCGCTCCCAGAATTATTAATCTAATGTTGTTCTGTTCAATCGATTAATGAATATGTAGTTCTAAAGTTTGAATTTGGTGGTTTTTTTTTCTTTTTTTTTTTTATCTTTGATTAATGGGATAAATAATGATTGTAGTTTATTATAGGGAATTTCATCCAGAAGGTTAGACAAGGGATGGTGTATGATTGTGTCAAATAATTTTAAATAGAAATTGGGTGACCCTTTTAGAGTTTTGGGTCTGCTTCTCTTAATTTCTTAGCCATTTAGCTGATGATATGCCATGATTTGGGTTAATGTGGAGATCTCAAAATTGTGATTCGGGTTTTGTATGATTGTTTTAGCAGGATAAGCAAGCTTGGTTCATTCCCCTTATAAAATGTGAGTTTGAGCTTGTTTCCATGCTTAAGTATGACTTAAGCTTTACTTGATTCCGATGGAAGTTCAGGTTTAGTTCAAGGTTAATCAGTTATTGAAATGAGAAAAACAAGCCTAATCAAGATGGGATTGATCTAGTTGATTGCATAGAGATCAATTTACATGTGTATTTTAGAGGTTCAGGTGTATTCAATCATCCCTTGTTTTGTTTAGAGAATCCGTTTCAATGTCTTGAAATCTGTCCTTCCATTTACATGGAGTCGCCTTACCTATGTGTCGGAAGTTTTCCCTGTGTAAACCTTCAACATACATAGTGTTTATATCCAAAGTAGTTTATCTCATAGAACTAGGGTTATTATTAGCTTTCTTGTGGAAGTTTCCGCTCTTCATCCTTTAGTGGACGGTCATTATTATATCAGCCCATGTCTGCCCAATATATGATCCCAGCTGAAATAATTTCATCACAACTCCAGTACAATATAAAGATGAGAAATCAAGCAAAAGGAAATTAGATAGAGAACTTGCTGTGATTCTTAGATTTGTATTGATATGTTTGATACCTTGCTTCTCTAAAAGGCTTTTTCTAAGATAAACTAGAGATCCATTAAGCCCTGCCCGATAAAAAAAAAAGACAAAAGAAGATTAAAGGAAGAGGAAAAGCAAACAGTGGTGATGTGAGGAAGCAGGTTAGGTTTTATAACGTTACCACTTGAGGCTCTTGCTCAAGGCAGAGGGTCTATTTGCACCAGTGTGATTATATATTCTGGGATTGTGTTAGAAACTTGTTGAACTCATGTGGTTTCACACACACTTAAAAATGCAGCCTTTATTTTCGTTTACTTCGCAGTCCGAAGGTCATGAGTTGGAGTCATTTCTGGCTGTGTACCATATGTTCACAAATTCGTGCATTTTATTTTATCGTGTAGAGTTCTATCCAGGAGCCTGCAAATGCTTCTGTTTCCATTGAGGACCCAGCCAACCCCATCTCATCCTCTCTTTCCTTCCTTAGGTTCATTTCTACACATATTAATTTCACATTAGACAGCCGGTCCCACTGTATTTGCTTGAAGTTAATTTTGATTCAGAACATACTCTATGCGGTAAGTGGAGTCCTCTCTTAGCTATGTCGACCACGATAACCATGGGAAAATGTTTCCACTCAGATGATTACCACCAGCTACTAGTTTTGTAATTTTAGCACACAGATGATTACCTCTCTTAGAGCTAACCACTTGCTTCTCTTTTTCACCTTATAATTGCTAAAAATAATCTTATACGGTCCTCACCATTTTAGATTGCAATTTTAGCACACCGATGAAAGAGAGAAGCCTTATTGCAGTGGTATCACCCCAAGGATCAATTCACTGGGATTGGGACATAAAAAAATTCTACTGGGAACAGAAGAAATTGCCAACGTTCATTGTAATGATGTAGTTTTACCATTTTATTTTTTAGCAGCTAGATCTGCTTAACTGATTCTATTCCCTTATTTCAGCATCAGACGATAATTATGTGATGCCAGACACTTCATCGGTGCTTAGCTCTATGTATGCTGATTATTATATTATGCTAGGTAGCCTGGTATGTCAATATTCTTAACTCATGCAGCTAACTGATTTTGCTTTTTGCTGTTCACTGTAGGAATTGAATACAAGCACACAATTGGGTGGATTTCAAAGTCAGCAATGTTACAAGAATGATCAAGAATTCAACTAGGCTACTTATTAATTCAACTACAAAATCTTTTTACATTGGCATTTATCCATTCCTTGAAGGAAGGGAAAACAAGAGTCAATTGACATGTGGCTCTACGATGAACAATCAGTCAATATCCAGGAATATACTTTCATGATCTAAAATCTGAAATCCATGGAAGTTACTCTGCAAGCCGACAAAGAATGGTTTTACACAATAAATTAGTTATAGAACTTCTATTCCATCTTCCAGGTAAAGCACCAGACTGCCTTCCATCCTCAGCGCAGGTCCATTAACTGCCCCTCTGCTAGTGCCTGTTCTCCATCTAAGCAATGCAAAATTGAAGCTCAGTAGAAAGTCCATTCAAAAAGGTGCAAGATTTGATACAAGAATGCCAAATATATAAACCGTAGAATAAGTATAGGATGTGCAATGGGGACCCGAAATAATATAATACGAGGACACTAACTAACAAAGCCGAAAGGATTGACGGGAAATATCCGCAGTCACTTGAAAAATGTTCATCCACAATGCAAATTCTAGACAATGGGTATAATACTCAAATCACCACACCTCGTGTAAAGCATATACATGCGAAGACCTCGCCAAATCTGATAAGATAGCACTGGCAGAAGTATACTTGCTCAAGGACACCACGTCTATGCTATAAAAAATTCCAAAAAAAGGAAAAAAATTGTAGACACTTATTTGTTCTTGCCAAGCAATCAAGTGCTAAAAGCTAGAGGGCAACTAATTAAGCGGATGGAAACAAAACAAGTTCATTCAAGATTGCACGATGAGGTTTTAATAGCACCAATTACAATACTTTCCACCACTTATTTGGATATTAAGCAACTCTGGATAATAATATTGTTGGATTACTACCACCCTTTCAGTGCACATACAAATGTGGCGGACTACTTTGCTTGGATTATGTATTTATTACCGCTTTCACCATCAGATGCATCTCCTAACCTTGCAAGCGCATCTGCAAGTGCCTGTTCATGGTCCTGCATCAAAGGCGACAGTGAAATTCATCAACCAAATCAAGAAGTTACTACTATAAGAATATGCAAGATAAAAATCAGCCCAATTATCTCACTTTCAACATTTTCTTGGTCTTTGCAAGCTCTGCAGGATCTAGATGACTAGCATCAAAAATGCGCTCAACCTAGTTACATGGCCAAGAAGTCAAAGCTTAGGAAAGCACACATAACACATTAAAACATATAAAGATTATTGATGGGCAATATGCCATACCTCTTTTACTAACTTTTCTGTATTAGATATCTCAATATCATCTAAAAGCTTCTTTGCAACACCATTTTGTGATGGCAGATATTCCTTTCTCGGCTGACCTCTTGCAAATCCCCTTACTCTCCCAGAAACTGGTCCTGGACCACTACGGACAATTGACCTTCCAAAGCCTTGACCTGTCCCAACACGACCTCCTCGATGAGAGATCCCTAAATCTTCTCCATCCCATCGAATATCCTCAGGAGATATCTGTAATCAATCATGATATCAATCAGACCTGTGTAAAAGAACATTCATCATCTTAAAAGTATACAATAAACAACCTAACATATATACTAAACAAAAGGCCCCTCAACGACTAGGTAATTCATTGATGAAAATTGCCAATTCCAGAATCTTACAGCATTAACAGCAAAAAAAAAAAAAAAAAAAAAAAGCTGTCTTTTTTATTAATTACCAACAACGTAATACAGTGTTTCATGCATAACAAACTTTAATGTACACTAACAATAAGGATACGTCCAGCAAAATGTTATTGGCCATAATAAGAGCATGCAAAGGAAAATGGGGAAGACAATCATCATAAGACATGCAAATGATTTTCGGGTAGAGCAATAAATGCTGTTTCAGATGACTAGGCTCCAGGAAAATATAGATGCTGCAGTAAGTGAACTTTAAAATACCATTTTTCTTGCTCTTAAATAATCAGTCAGAAGCTTCATATCATATATAATTTTTATTTACTGAGCTTGTAAATATCATGCACTCGCAAAGCTGTTAGTTTTTCTTTCCTTTTTCCTTTTTTCCTTTACTTTTCTTTTTTCTTTTTTTTTTTTTTTTTTGGGACTACTTCGTCAGCGATCATGATTCACAAGCACATTTTCAGAAGAAATTATTTCTTCCTCAAAAAGGAAATGTCATGCAGTTCTCAAAACACCATCAAGCACAGTTTGATGCATCTAGTCAGTGAAATACCAGATGGGTTAAATTGACTAAAAACAACTATATCTCACATGAAAAAAATCATATCACCATTCACATTAAATTCCCTCAAAATCCTTAATTTTTTCAAATCTGTAATCAAAACCCAATTGTTCAAACAGATGCAAGAGCTAACACTAGTTGACATGATAAGATATAGCTTTTGGTGTCTGAAGTGCTTGAAATCCTATATTAACAATCTAAACAAGATAGAAAATTCTACTTCCATAATTAAACACTGATTAGGTATGCAAATGTCAATCTATTGGTTAAAAACCTCAGCCCAAGAGGATGTGGGGGTCTACCACAATGTGCACATCACTCAATTGAAGTGTCAACTCAAAGTCATAACAAACACCAAAGTAAATACCAAAGTTATAAAGCAGCAACAACTTTTATGCGATATCTTCCATCCGCCATAAAATTGTAGACGAGGAAAGTGTAATATTGCAAACCTTGTCAAAAACCTCCTGTTCCACCATATATGCCTAGATGGAGCAAGTCAACACTACATCTTAATAAGCATGTCATACTAACTGAAGAAAAAATCATTCTGGAAATAAGTTTATTGTTTTTTTGTTCAGTCTAGAAATTAATTTATAGCATAAGCAAATCATGATGTCTATCTGTTAAATACAAACCAATCACTGCATCAAGAGCAGTGAGACCCATAATCAGTGCAACTACAGCAAGCAAAATGCTTCTGCAAAATTTTATCATAAACTCTTTTGCAACATGATCTCAGAAGCAACATTATTTTCTACATTCTTTCTTCCTTGAACCTAGCATTTTATATCTTTATGTCTGGTCAAATATTAGTGATGAAAAAACTAATAAATAAATAAAATAAAGTAAAAAGGGAAGAAAACTCCACATAATTGCTGAAGGTACAGACATTGGAAGTCATCCCCCACTGCCAAACCTAGAAGGGACTAGTCTTTCCCCCAAGAATCAACCTGGTATAGCAGCAATTTTGGCAGTGAAGAATTAAATTTAGATCTTTAACCATAATTTAGGCACTGGACGGGTGCTTAAATTTTCATACTTCTGCCATCTATAGTCTAGACTTTTTCTTTAGCAACCTAGTGGGTAAACTTCTCTATTTAGCTAGTAAGTGCTTGGATCTTTCTATTCAGCATCTTAGCTTCTGAACTTTTTGCTTTTCTGGATTTTTTTTTACACTAGAATTGGTGTCTCCTGGACCTGGAGTATCCATTATAATGACAACGCAGGTGATGCTGACATTTGTAGCGTTGAAAAACTTGTATGCTACATGGCAAAATCAGCAAACCCATATGTTAGCAAGCAATCCATCAATTTTAAAATTTTAACCTAAACTTTTAAAAATTTCATTTAATAACTCTCAAAGATGTTATAATGTGGACTCAGGTAGACTAAAAGTTGAAGGTAAAGTGACCTGCCTTGCCCCTTAAAAACTTGTCTCCCCTAAACTGCCACAAGGCCATCCAGCTCCAGCTCACATCACTAATGATATGCAACTCTTGTGAATTAATTAAGGTCTGTTTGTTTCATCATATTTCTATCATTTTAGCTTCATCTTTTTATCATTTTCAAACAGACTATTTGTCAAAAACAAATATCGATGAAAAACAGACATTTTTACTCATAAACCGATCAAATGAACCAAATACTAATATAAAACAGATACTGATGCAAATACCAATGAAAACGGACCATCCAAACAAACCAAGCAACCGAGATGGTTTACACATGCAATACCATAGAGTACAGATTTGGCTCACCAGACTTTATTTGGTTCAACCCTACTCATGTAAATAATGGATGTTAAAAACTTCTATGTAGTCAGAAGGAAATTGAGATGGCTTGACAATGGAAAATTCATCATTTGGGAGACTGGAAAATAAGAATACAGAACCAAGCCACTAACCACCTAGCAACTAAGGTACCCATGCATGCATAATCTATGAAACACTGTCGCTATGCAATGGTCAAAGATTGAAAATGTAAATCCCATTGAGAAATTACTGCAGATGTGCTACCGAATAAACCAGTTGCAATAACAAAGGTAGTAGATATAGTAGTCATAAGATAAAAGCATTACTATAGAATGATGATGTGAAGAAATAGCAGCAGCAGCAGCTGTGGGCAAGTGGCCATGATTAGAGACAAGATGCTAGTTAACAATAGGACTTTTGGTGGCGATACTGATTCGAAGATATGGGAAGGAAAAATCAACTGTGGTTTTGATACCATGTTAAAGTGAAATGAAGGTATAAAACAACTATGCATCATTCATCAAGCAACACGTCCCTCTCTACCAGAAGTAGTAGGTTATAGATGAAAACTCCTAAAATATATAAAATAAATAAAGATGTGCTACTAAATTATATTAAAAAAACGGTTGACTTCGTAGGGATGGAAAGGAATAGTTATTACTTTCCTAAGAAAAAACTATGTATGTTTTATTGATTTTATAGGGGAATAGAATAACCATCCTCTTCCATTAAAGCTATTACTGAGTGTGATTTGCGAAATAACTATTTGGCAGGATTTCTATTACTACAAAATAAGGACTTGCGATTCCTTTAAAGTACTAAAAGAATTGTTATTACTCGGTCATTTTCAGTATATTCTCCAAATCTACCCACAGGATCCTAACCCAACAGCCTGGACTAAGCTCTTGATCAATTATTAATCTAAAACACAACCAAACAATGTAATGGCATTGGCATTCTATGCATTTAGGAATTCTGATTTTATCCTTTCCTCATTCCATTCTACAAATCAAATGTGTTGTGTTTAATTTGCAAAATGGTTACTCCATGAAATTCCTTCTGCTATCACATAAGGAATTTTGTTTTCCTTCATGTGACCAATATAGTTATTCCATAATTTCTTCTGACATATTTCTACATCTACTAAAGAATTAATGTATGAGCATATTGATATTTGTAATATATTACAAATGTCTATATGGATACAGATAAACAAAGTAAAAAATTGTTATTTTTGTATTCTATTCCTTATTTCACTCCACAAAACTAAATATGTAAAGTATGCTGTAAAGCATCTCTCAAAACAGTAAAATCATTGACACAAGTGACGAATATGAATTATTTAGCAGCTGACCATAAAAAAAAATTGACCCACAGCATACCTCTTTGAGATCCACCCACTCCCATGACTCTTCCGGAGTGTGCATAGCATAGACCAAAGCATGTCGGCCCTAAGAAATGAAAAAAAAAGAAAGAGCAGCTGTCAAAATCTTTGGTACATTTAATATATGTTATTCCTTTATTCTCTCTATAAAAATAGATAATGGTTCCAGTATAATACACAACAACAATTCTTATGTGATTTAGCTTACTAATGAAAAAGTCACCCAATCCCTAAACCTACTAGCAAAAATCCTAAAAAAAAATTCCTAACACTAGCCTTGAAAAGATCACTTCAAAATGTTACCAATGCTCTACCATGCTGCTTAGAACCCCGGCCAACAATCACTAGCCACCATTACTCCACATTTCACAAATAAAGAGACCTAACTACCTGCTATTGTTCTAACTAGACTCCTCTATAAAAAAAAACAGCACCCAAAAAAGTTATCATTGTCATAAACCAGTTTCCAGTTCACCTCCACAGAAATCTCACACACACTCGTGCATGCACAAACACACAGAGCTGAACCTATATGGTATATTTAAATATATGTACAATGATAGAGAACAATAATTCACAGCTCCTAGAGACAAATACAGGAAGCAGCAAAGCTATACTAGCTTAATGAGTCAGAATACATATACCCACAAAACAACTAGGGTGGAGGCATAAAAATTTCTCAAAACTACATTGTAGAAGTCATGAGTTGAATCCATATTCATGTATCAATATGTTCCTTCCGAAGGTAGTAGATTGAAGCTGAGACAGTCCACTGCAGGTCAAAACTTCCAGAGGTAAAACCTTTAGAAAGGAAGTTGGCTAAATACTGCTCCCTTAAATGCAGCAGCAAACCCTATTCCAGGCATCACCAGTAAAGGGACACTTAGGGGGTGGGGGGGTGGTGGGGGGTGTGTGGAATCATGGGGCACAGGAACTGGGTCTATATAGCATTAAAAAAACAATTTGTAGCTATCATAAGTCCATCTAGTAGCGCGTCCACTGTCATTAACTTGTCATGGATAACGAGTCAAAGAATGAAAGAGCAATGGGGGATGTGCTTTTTAAACCACATGTGCCAATTCCAAGGAGCATTTCTGCTTGAGTGTATTAGGATTTCACAGGCAAGCTTGATGAAGAAAGCTAGAGGTTTGACTTGGCCTTCCACATGAGAGAATCTAGGCCATCTACCTACTCAAGAGTAAGGCAAGAGTGAGGCAAGAGTGAGCTTTGATTAATTCCCAAAAATTTCTTAGGACAATCCTAACCGTGCGGCACTAATAGAGTAGAGTTGTGCATTCAAGGGTAGAGGCATTTGTCCAATCCCATTAAGAAAACCTCTCATTTAGATGCCCCATATAGTGTTAGCTTTCAAATCAAGGAGATAGAGTTTCCATCCCCCATCCTCCAAGAAACCCACGACTTGAAGATCTATCTAGGTCTAAGGACATTGCACCATGCTTAAGGGCAAAGTGAAGGAACTTTCATGGCCTAGAAGTTTCGTCCTTGGGCAAGGTAAAATGAACCCAACTTATCCACAAGCTTCAATGGAAAGGGCTACAAAGCTTCAAAACATGTTTCAATTAAGCTACCTTATTCTTAACAATAAGATCAATAATTCCTAGGACCCCACCCCATCAAAGGCCTATAGACTTTTTCCCCACACAATTTCTTCACCATTCCAAAGAAAATGTTAAAAGCAAAAGAAGAGCTCTTTATAAACAACCTTTGGAAGAATAATAGCCATTGACTAATACACATGCAAGGAAAAGCCAACAAATCTAATGAGGTCCCACATAGGATAGGGTTTTATTTGTCCAATACTTTAGTTTGTGGGCAACTCTATCAACAAGTTTTTGCATTCAACCTTTGAAAGCTTAAGAAAAATCATAGGGACCACCAAATATCTAACAGGGAGTTTACTGCTATCAAACCTTAATGAGTGCATACTCCGATCCTTAAATCATCTACTTACACCTGATACGAACACTACTCTTGCTTGAATTACTTTCAAGATCAAGAGGCTTGTAAAGTCCAATAAAGCTTCCGCACCGCCCCAAGTTAGAACTTCATTGATATATGATAAAAGTGCAATGTACAAGATTAAAAGAATGAAATGATAATACTCACAAGAGACCCAAAATCTCAAGCAAAACACCATACAAGACAAAAGGGTGCTAAGCTATAGATCTTGGCAATTATGATTTAGGAATACTATCCAAGATGATAATAATAATAATAATACGCAATATTTCAGCTGAAAACCGTGAACTAATTCCAAGTCTTTTCTCATTTCTTTCTCTCCAAATGTAATAGACAACTAAACTATTCAACAACAAAAGACATTTTAGGAATAAGTAGACATGCAATTCCTCTTCCATATTGCAGAGAAAACAACAGTGTTGAGATGTAACTCTCCACAACACTAACTTGTCTAAACTAAAAAGCCTAATTAAGTTAAATGAATTCAAGCAAGCTGAGAAGAATCCAAGCTACCAATAAGGGAAAGATGAGTACTCTTCACTCCTCCCCCCCTCCTCTCTTTTTGCAGCGCCAATATAATTTGAAATGTTATTGTGCAGCCTTCATTTGCATAATACAAGAGAATAACTCCATAAACAACACAAAGAGGAAGGGTGAGATAAAGTCACCTTAGTGAAGCCTCCTCAAACTAGGGAAAGCCCCATAAATTCCCCATTGAAGTTACCTGAAAACCTTACAAAAAAGATATATGCTGTATCACCTTACTATGGAAGCATGGTGGAAAGTTAATAGACTCTAGGAGACCTTCAAGAAAACCCCAATCTACCATATCATAAGCCTTTATTTACATGCCCTTTTAAAGCCACTCTTTTGATACCATTAAAACAATGATGGCGCTTTAATAACTCCTCTGGAAGTAGGATATTCTCCAAGATACTAGCCCTTAAATAAGACAGCTTGTTCTTCCAACAGGAGAAGGTAAGTAAGAACTTAGCCTATTTGCTAAGACACTAAAATTACATTTATAGATAGGACCACAGTAAGAAATGGGCCTGAAATCATTAACAGTAGAGGGATTGGGTACCTTACGAACCAAGGTGACAGTGGAAGGGTTGATTTATTTGAAGTCAGACATGACTATCCATAGCATATTAATATCAACAGCAATTTTAATATCTTGGCTTGCACCATGTGCAACCATGCAAACACAAATTTTGATCCCTCCATGTTATTTTTGGGTATGTAAAAGGTTACCTTAAACAGTAACTGCTTTTCCTAACTCATTTGCCTGTGCTATACCTATTTCTCCTTCCTTCCAAATGATCTATTTGTATCTCTGTTTAAAGATTAAAAGATCATGCACTACCCATCTCACCGCTACTGGTAATGCAAATCTCAGAGAGAAGCACTGCAAGGCCCTATCCAAAACATTTGTCCAGATTATTCGTCCTAGTGCAAAGATGGTTTGTAATAACATTACCCTCCTTTGACACAGACACAACTTGTGTGCGCACACCTCTAATATAGACATAACTTGCATGCAAGCACGTGTTCACGCATGCGCAGACAAAAAAATAGGAAAAAGAAGGGAAAATCAATCCTACTTCAGCCATGGAATTTAAATACAGCAAAGCTATTGGCTCTATTTACTAGATCCAGGATAGAGTTCTATCAATGGCCAACACAATACCATAAAGCTAACGACTGTCTCTATATGCATGAGTGCATGCTAAAACATATAAGTAAAATAAACATCTAAACAACATATCCTTAATGATGTAGAGCACAGAGTAAATTTACAATTTCCACCCAATTTTTGGAACACTCCTCGCAAAGAAGACAGGCAGAGAGTGTCCAGAATATAATATTTAATACCCACTGGGTACCTCGACTGAATTATAATCAGTGATGGTAGCCTCATAAAAACTATTATCCTCTGGCCATCTTGTCCACACTTTTCTCCCAATTAGTGCATCTGCTTCAGATGCCATATTTGGTGCAACCAAACCAGAAGAACTGCGATGGCTATACTGTCTGCTGAATGCAGGAACAGAAGGAGGGTATTGGGCTGATCTTGCTGCTGACAAACCAGGCAAATGCTGCGGTGAATTGATAATGGATCCCGGAAAAAAAAAAAAAAAAAAAGAAGTGATCAATGATACTTCAAAGGCAAACATTTATTGGTATGCTAACTTTTACTTATGCAAAAACTATAGGAAAAATTAACAAATTTCCCCCAACCACCACCAAAGGGGGGGAATAGAGGGGCCACTGTGGAAGATTCCAGTAAATACAGATGCATATGCAAGGTAAAATAATTCTATCGAAGAAACAAAGACAGAAGAATGCTCATGAATAAAATGAGTCATGCAGCCAAATGAATGGTAAAGCCTTGCTATACTCTTTTTACTAAGAACTGCACGAAGCATCATAGAAAATTTTACAACATAAATACTTGCAAGGATAAACAAGGGTCCAATCCAATATAAGACAAAAAAAAAAAAATAATGCTCATGGCATACCCTCGGTTTCTTGCGGGATCCTGAAATTGTAGGACTTGGTAACACTTCATGAATGTGTTGCGAGCTGCCATACATGGCAGCTTGTTGTCCTCCACCGTGCCTCCACTCTCTAATGAAATGAGGATGGCATTATATGACATTCTATTAAGGAAGGGGAGGAAGAAAGAAACAAAGAAAGAAAACAGACAATTATAAGCCACAAAGTTCAGGAAATACTCCCACCTGATTCTATGAATTACATCTTCAGAATTAACCTTGGAAAGAAGCTCCCGGTGTTCATCATCTGATACTTTCAGTTCCTTTCTAAGTTCTGTAATCAAGCTTTCTTTCTCCTGAAAATAGATACACAATAGAAAGCTTAGGCTACATCAGGAGAATGTGCCATCAAACTACTAAAATAAAATAAATACCCAAGTAATGGCATCCGCTTGAGCTTTAAAAGCACGTAAAACAGCACAATATGCTTCTTGCTCTAAATTATGAATCTGAGTCTCCATGTTGATGTGTGTCCTAGGATAAGGAACAGAACCTACAAAAGACCTTCTGTTTCCAGGAAAGCGTCCTTGTCTTGATACTTTATTGCGACGTGATGGAGGAAAATCATCATCAGTTCCTGCATTTTTAAAGGTAGTGATGAAATAAAAAGCAATTATGACCTTGTCCTAAATTTAAATATCAAGCAAAAACTACATCCAAAAACAGAGCAATGAAAGAACACCCCATGACTTGCAGTACCAATTCTTAGAAAAGTTTACCACATGATATCAAAATGTTTATCCATTATATGCTAGTATATGTACAGCTCAATACCCAACATAAGACCATCGTAGACATTTGCATTTAGAATAATCATATAAAAAAAGTAAATCATGAGATATCTTCACAAAATTTATGGATATGTAACTGAAAGTGCTACAAAATGCAAACTTGCTACATATGAGCATTCACAAGGCTCCCTATAAATGAGGCGAGTGGAAACAAAAGGAGCAACTATGGCATTTACCAATTGAAAAGGAGTAGGAAACTGAAATTAATTTTAATAAGTTGAGGCTAGGGATTGAACCTTAGCCCTGTAACCAAGAGCAAGGGGACTCTACTACTATAACACATGACTAACGACATAGCGCCAACTTAAAGACAATGGATGCTTTATTATCCACACATGTAAAACTTTATGGGTCCGTCTGTTCTTTGTTGTTCATCTATGCCTCATTGGCATATTACTATCTGTCATTTTTTTTTGGGGGGGGGGGGGGGGGGTGTTAATTCAATATATCATTATCTGTCATTTTAAAAACACTCTAGCAATTTATATGGCAATCAATCTTGTTTGTCACATGTCTTCTTCTGTAGTAGTATACTAGAAAACATTAAGGGGTATGAGCCAATGCCTTTTCCATCAAAAACAAGTTTTCTAGTTTAGCCAAAAACATGTGCGATAGTAGTTGATATAGACCATGTAAATGACATACAAAAAGGTCCAACAACTATCATCACATAGAATTTATATTAAGAACACAAAAGGATGACTAAAGGTGCCAGACAAAGCATTTAAATAGAAGATGCTCCTTAGACAATAGAAGAAACCGAAAGGCACCAACAAAATCATCTAAACTTCTCATTTGGCAGCCACCAGGACAGTTGATTGGGAGAAATAAATTGGTAAGTGAAAGTTTATGCGGCCACAATCATTTATAAACAATAAGACAATTCTGCTTTTCTAGAGTTCCAAACTACAGAGACCAGCACAAATTTGCAACACCTTTTATGTAAAAAAAAGTTAACAACACAGAAATTTTCTACAAACAGCCTACAGCCTTAAACTGCTGTTTCCAACAATGTGAAGATGTTATCTTTACACTGGATTATTCCCAAGACAAAATAGCAGCACAAACAATTTCTGCATTTGCTGCCTCATACCTATACAAAGCTTTTCCGACACAATAAGCCGGATACTTAGCTCAACAGCTTAACAATATTCTAGTATGTACTCATCACGAAACATACAAGTCAAGCAGGAAAGGTTTCTTCTTACTTTCACAAGTTATTGACCCTAGAAAACAAGAACGTTTCCAGATCACATCATACCCAGCTATGAAAACATAAGTTTAAGCCACCAGGAAAGCCTTCTAAACTTCTCAATTGGCAGCCACCAGGATGGTAGAACATGTGGGAAATAAGTGTCTTGGTAAAAGTTTATACATTCGTTCATATAAACAAAAAGATTTTTTTTTTTTTCCACTCGAGTAGAGTCCAATAGGAAAGATTTTCCTTTAACATTCACAAGACTTCTCATGAGCACATCGTAACTAAAGATAAGAACGTAAGTTTCAGCCACCAAAATGATGTCTCCAAAAAACCTAATTCCTGAACAATAACTAAATTGCACAAGGAAAACCTAAACCCTAACCTCAAGAATTAACAACTTAAACCCCATTCACCAACAAATCGCCACAAACCCATTACCAAGAAAACCTAAACAAAACCTAATACCAGATGAAGAACGCAACTTTCACACAAACGCACGTGAAAAGCTTCTCCAGGATTAAAAAATTAAAAGCTCCGTAATAATTCAACCATTTTTCAAGCAATAAACACAATACGAAAAAAAAAACCCAAAAAAAAAAAGAAGTCAAAATCGCAAGAAATAACTCACCACTACTGTCTAAACCTTCATATTCCATAAGAGGAACCACTCAGGATCAGAAGAAATCGAAGAAAAGATCTTCGAGCATTGAATATTAGCGATATAAACAACTTTGATACCAAGAAAAATTGGGGAAAACAAAAAGAGAGAGGGGGAGACAGAATGCGATTCTGGATAACTAAGGAACAATAATGCAAGGAACCTGAAAGATTTTGGGTGAGAAGAGAGAGAGAGAGAGAAAGGGGAAGTAATCGTGTCTGTTTTGAAAGAAAAAGAGGGAAAGGTTTTTGTTTTTAACAATGGTGGTTTGTTTTGTGTTGTGTGAGACTTTGAGACATATGATGTTTTTCTTTTGGTTTGTTAGTTCGAAGTTCGAAGTCTTTAAAGCGGAACCCGTGTCGTTTCTAAATTTTAACGGTGGAATGGAATTTACAGTGTTTCTGGGAACAAAGTATTGTTGACGTTTGGATTGTTCAACCGACGATAGGTGATTCCCGATTCTTAGAATCTGTGAGTATCACTTATGCTCTTTTGGACAACTACTGTAGAACGAGATTCACAGGGCATTGTCTAGTTTTTTAAACTTCATTATCAATACAAAAGATTATGAAATAATGCATCAATCAAAATTAATTACTTATTTAAGATCAAAATGAAAATAACTATCAAAATACAATTACAAAGTCGCAACTAAAAAATAAGGCATATGAATTTTTATATACGTACATATATCACGTTTATTAAACGCGATTTAATAAGGAATCAACGAACGCGATGTAGTAAGGAGCCTCAAATAAGGAATCACCTTTGATTCTTATAAAAAGAAGTCTTGATGATATACATACATTAAGCCTTCATTATCTCAAATAAAAATTTCATTTTGACACTCGGAAAGTGGTTTTTAAATAGGGGTCTTGCTTAAATACGAATTTCACCATTTTTGTTTGAGTTCAAAACCAAGATCTACACTTAATATGAACATAAATATAAAAGAAATCCATGATAGTAAACTATAAACTCATAGATCTAAGCTTTACTCATCACAATCATTCATTCATGTTATCTATTCCCTAAGCCCTTCATTTTAAATAAAAAATACACATTTTGAAGTTGAAAAATAACTTTTCTAAATATGGTTCCTTTTTTATCCGAATTTTCAAAAATGATTTTTGTTGAAAATAAAATAGATCTTGAGCTTTCTAAAACTTTCCTATTATCATCATGCTACTACGAGTTATTTATGAACATAGAACAAAAGCATAATGCATTTGTGAACCTAAAACAACTAGATCTAGTTATAAATGCATGAATCACTATAATAGTTATGTGAATGGTGAATATATGCATAAATCATTAGCAATAACAAAAATAATAACTCAAATAACAAGATCTAAGGCATAAACCAAAATCAAAGCTACAAAAAGTTAGATCTACAAAATATAACTACTTTTAGCAAGAAAATAATAATGTTACAAGATAATAATCATGGAGAAGAGGAGTGTTTCATTTTTGGCATCACCATCATTTGCTTTTAAGCTTATGGAAGATCATTTAATGCATGAAACTCTCACTATACTTTACCTATATCACCTATGGAAGCTTTAAGAAGAAAGTTTGCTTAAAAATCTTCAAGAATGAAGTGTAGAAGCAAGGTTTAGAAGTGGGGGCAACTTGTGTCCTTGCAAGAACAAGAACAAAAGAAGAAAGAAAGAGAGGAAAAAGAGAGGAAAAGAGAGAGTAAACGAGATAGGGTTTCAAAGGAATGAAAAGAAATAAACGAGAGGCACTAAATAGAGAGAGAGGAGTGTATTGAATGAAAGAAAAAAAAAATAAAACAAGGGCAGCAAGAATGGAGTACTGCACGTGAAAGTGAGAGGGAGAAAGGGAGGGAATTTGGTTGAATTTTGACTTGAAATTGAAATGTGTAATTAATGTGTATGTGTTGCTTCTTTAAGAAGGGTTGAAATACATTTATTTTAGTCAAATTGGGAGTAAATCAAAGGACAAGGGCAGAAAAAAGAAGGAAAAAATCTGCCATGAAGTATGGGATAATGTGTAGAAAGATTGAAGTGAAAAAGAAGTGATATGTGAAATATGTACTTGAAGTATGGGTTGGAAATAGTACTTTTTATTAAGAAAAATAAAAAATAAAAATAGAAAAAATATTTTTAAATGAGTGGCGGAATTTTCATAAATAAAATTAAATAATTATTTGAATTATTTTAGTATTTCAACAAATATGTTACCGGTATGATCAAAATACGCGAATATGGGCTATAAGTGATATTTTTATAACCCGAAAAATTTTAAAAAATTATTTTATTAAAATAAAAATATTTCAAATATTTTTCAGTTATTAAATTAATTTATTTTATTTTTAGTATCGGGTCTTAAACAGAATCTGATCCTATAAAAGCCCGAAACTAACTAAATTTTAGAAAAACAAAATTTTCTATAATATATAAAATATTTATCTAAAATTATAAGGGTTTATAAGAATAATAAAATTGTGTAATGAAATAGAAGTGAATAGTGCAAAAGACTAATTAATTACTGGTAGTAATGAAATACGAATATAATTATAAAATCAAATTATTCTAGTTATCGAAAAATTATAAAACTGATATTTTATAAATCCTCATGAGATTACGAGTCTAACGGTACTAATGGTATATTTTTTATATCTCAAGCCTCAGGACGCGCTTTTCGAAGTCTGTATCCGAACGGGTTCGAAATAGGTCAAAAATTTACCAATCTGATATTTTTAAACGCACTTATATTACTACAAGCTATTTTTACACATTTAAACTACACCTCGGCCTCTAGGGTTAAGGGCGCTAGATTGCTGGACTTAAACTATTGTATTCCACTTAGGGTTTCTGGGCGATTTTTCGGTTTAGATCTTTGCCAATTTGGAAACTGATATTTTATGTTTATACAACATATTTGATTTGAGAAATTTATTTTAAATTTGATTTTTGTAAGTATTTAATATCTCTTAACGTTTTTGGAATTCTTGAATTGAGTTTTTTTTCCGAAAGTTTCATCGTTATTTAGTTTTTAATAATTTGTTTTTAGGCTTTATATTACTAGATTTTATAAGTCGGAGTTACGTATATAATTTGTCGTACGTAGTGGTTTTGGAATTGAAGTATGTTGAGTTCTTATTTTATTTTTAAGGATTCTTATTTTCCTTAAGATTGAGAAATTTCTGGATTCGTTCGTGATTTAGGACTAGTCGAAGCTCGATTTTAATTTGAAGTGATTTTTAGAGTTTGTTTTCGAAGTTCATCTCGGTATTATTTACTGAAATTTTCCGAGGCTTACAAAAACTAAGAGAAAATTTATTTATTTTAGAAAAGAAATTGGAAAACAAAATAATAATATACTCATTTATAATAACTTAAGAATTTATAATGTTCTTTTAAAACACTTAGAAAGAAAATTGTTAAAATACAAGTTTTTAACACCACAAAACGCTGTTTTACAGAATATAATCGTTAAGACAACGCCATTGGAATTTTGCATACAATATGAGTTTTTATATTTATATTCAAAGTTTTTTTTTTCAAACATATAAATATCTATATTTTTGCCAAATAATTTTTGGATAAGGAAAAAGTTTGAAAGATTATGTTTTGAGGAATTGGAAATTCATAATGAATTTGCACCTCACCGTTTCTAAACCCGAATGGCTTTTTATGACAAAAGTAACCTTAGAAATAGATAGATATTTTCGGGTAGACAGAAAACAGTATATTATATGCGAAATTCCGAGTTAAAATGAGCAAGTTATGGTCATTTTAAGTTGGAATTTTATTCTACACGATTTTTTACGAACATAGTAAAATAGAATTAGAAAGCTTAAGTAGAAATCCTACGAAATCCTCATCCCGGGTATTTCTTTTGTCTAGGTGACGTGGAATACAAGATTTTCCTTCCTGAGGATTACTACGACTAAGAAGATTACGAAATGGACGAGTGAGTTATTCCTTTTAATTTTGTTACTTACTTGTGCTTGTAGAATAGTGGCATTAGAATACTAAGAAAAGATAAAAATTGACATGTATGGGGAATTCGAGGATATGTATATATGTGATTCTATGCTTATGTGATGAACTGAGGATTAAGAATGTCACAACTTCAGATTGTTTGTTTAAGTTTTTTTGTCTACCTACATGTATGCTTGCTTATTATTTGCTGAATTGTTTGATCACCCTAAGAAACCTTAATAAGGTTTGGCTTAAGAAAAATAAAATGTTCATGCATAGCATCCATCGAGTCACATTTCTTTCGGAAGGCTGCTATTTTTACACATAAAGTTGGATTGGTTGTTATCGTGCTAGAACATGGGCTATATTTCTTCCTAAAGAATCCACATCGCTCAAGGAATGTGACTCTAGGTTTGGAGCCATGCCAACCAAACGCTTTGGACGGGGGTATGGGGACTAACAGTAGAAGGTCAAGGATCTTCATCAACAATTTCCTAACCTTCGACACGGAGGGGTAAATCTGTTCTATATATGGTTTATGGATAACTATATATATTTATGTAATCATGTGATTGTTGCATAGCACGCGTAGCATATGTGTGAAAATTTAAATGAACTTCTATGAAATCATGGTGCGAATAAGAGGGAATATCTCACTAAGCTAGTAGTAAGCTTATACTCCCATAGATTTTTGTTGAAAAATGTATACTCGTAGCTTTATTCGAAGATCATGACATTAAGGAAGTCATGGATGGATTTTAAACTCTTATAGAAGCAATGAGAACATAGGATGAACTTATTTTGTAATTTTCTTGTATGCTATGTTAAGTATTTTGGAGATTTTTAGGAAATATATTTATATAGACTTGAACACAATAGCGGGGGTATGCCCCTAAGATTTGTAATCAACCATATTTATGTTCTATGATAAGTATTGTCCTTTCCTTGTTACTTAATCATTATCAATGTAAATTGCACTACTCCAATGCATTTTCTTGGTGGTGATGTATGCCTTGTACATGATATGGAAGCCTTTGTGTGACAAAGATAGTTATTCTTAGGCTTTAGTATTGTGTACGGTGGACTGTCATGTTTAGGATGCGCATCGGGGTGTGACAGTTATATTTAATTAGTAAAACAAGTGTTCAATTTGATTTAGATATGTTGGAACTTTGTTTGCTTAGATTTTGTTTGTACTTATTATTGTAGTTTGATATAAATATGTTTTATGCATTTTTTTTAGAATTATTTAAAGCTCAAAATATGAAAGTTGTGAATTTCTCTCTAAGCTTTCCATAGCACCTTAAAGCATCTCTCAAAGTCAAGATGAGAGAGATATGCCTAAAATACGAAATAATGTCAAAGCTGGTGAGACCTAAAATTTGAACCGTAGATGGACTAGCGTCTGGATGCTCGTATTGGAGATGTCCACACGCCAGCACCTAAAAACTAGCCGTTTGAGTCATTAGTGATCAGCTAAAAATTGGAGTTACTACAAGAATTGACAAGCTATAAATACATGTTGCTTAGGAGTTTCACTAAGTTAGTTGAGCTTATTTATTACAAATCAAAACTTTTATTCACTCTTAAAAGCTTAATTGTGCAATATGTATTCGTTTGTGGGAAAAGAGAGTTGACTGCTGCTATAAGTTTGCTCTTTTGCTATCTATTGTAAAGGTTTACTTAATTGCTTATGAGTGAATTAGTGAAATCTTGAGTTGTGCTTATAGTGTTTAAGAGGTTGTTGTAAAGGTGTAACTCAAGTAATTATGTTTGTATTGGTTGTTGCTCCAGTGGATCATTGTGTTGATTGTTTGTGAACAAAGTGTGGAGTCTTCCTTGAATGAGGTATCATTGTGGACTGTGGAGATTACGAGGTGAACCAAACTCCACGATAAATTCCAGTTTGATCTTCTCTATCCTTGTCTTTTTATTATTTTGGGATAATGACAAGAATGATGCATGAACTTTCGGCAAAAAGAATAATTAGGCACCTGAAGTTTGGTTTTGAATAATTCGATACTTAAACAAAGTTGTTATTGACTTTTTTCATATCTGAAGTTTGGTTTTAACAATTTTGGTACATAAACAAGCTTTTCACGGACTTTTTACATACCTCATTGAACTTATTTTATATATGAAAAAAGTCATAAAAAAAAAACTTTGTTCAAGTATCAAAATATCAAAACCAAACTTCAAGTAGGAAAAAAGTCAATAAAAATTTTGTTCAAGTACCAAATTATTCAAAATCAAACTTCAAGTATCTAATTGTTCCTTTTGTGAAAGTTCATGTACCATTTTTGTTATTAACCCTATTATTATTGTTGTTTATTTGGTTGTATGGCATAATTAGAATTTAAGTTCTTAAAAGAAGCACAATTAGTGCATAATCCACTTTTTTTAGGTGTTACTAGATTTCTACATAAGGTTAATGTCAAATTTTGTACCTAGACTTTGCCTGAAAATTCAATTAGGTACCTGAACTTTCAAAATTTCAATTTCAGTATTTGAGCAAACTTTTCGTGTCCATTTTCAGTACCTCAATTAACCATATTAACTTCATTATTGACGTGCACGTATGAACCAATTGCAACATCACACATGTCATATGATGTAGCATATTATAATTTTTATACTCTTATTTTCTAACATGGAAATTTTTTAATTTTTATTCTATTTTTGTTATAGATTTTTTTTTATCTTATAATAATTAGTATTGTTATATCATTTAAAAGAGTTTTAACTAATAAGTTGCTAACCTTCTAGGCTAAGAGCCCACATGAGTCTTTTATCATTTCTCTAGTTCAATACTTTTCAATCACTACTTTTGGATTTGATTATTTATAGAAGCTTTAGTTTTCACATTTTGCTGATGTGGGACAAAGCTTTAGCTCAAACTAATAATAGCTTTACAAACCAGAAAATTGAAACTGTAATGGCAAGTAAAATAATGTGGTTTTTGGAAAATATCACGTACTATCTGACTTGGGCTATGTTCACAGATCGTAGAAAAGAATAACAATTAGCAAAAAAGAAGAAGAAGAAGAAAAAGACATAAAAACTTTAACATGAAAATCCTCAAAGGTAAAGACGACAAAAATTCAAAAACATGACTTCAACACATCCTTCGAATCACCAACAACAACACACAATCTTATTCCTCAAAAATCCTACTATCGAACCATTTCTCCAATGAAGAATTCGATGAAGGAAGCATTGTCTAGCACCACACTTTGATATTCCAGTGTCTTCCGTTATCAACTGGCAAGCACATCTTGATATCTTTGTTGGATTCATAGGATCCGTTTAATGCCATCATTCTATATCAGTTTTCTTGATATTGTGTCACATTTCCATTTTTGTTTAAGCTTTCTGTCCTAAAAACAAAGCATGAAGACATTACAATACTAGGATATCTTGAAAGTGCCGAAACTCCCCAATTATTACAGACTTCCTAAAAATATATCATGTTAATGACTCATTTAAAGACTTCATTTGCAATAGTTTTATAAGAATTCCCAAGAGAAGAAAAGAAAAGGGATGAAATTTTAATATACAATCAAGTGTTTTGTATAATGGAAATTTAATGGAAAATCAAGTTTTGTGTAATGGTTCTTATAAGACATCCTTTGCAATGGAAAATCGAGTGTTTTGATTTTTTTTAATTGTATTTTTCTTTTACTTGATAATGTGATGATGAACAAATTAGTTAAACTTGTGTTCAACTTTACAAATTTTGAAATTAAACCAAAATTTATTATTTGTTTTAATTTTAATGGGTAACATAGAAACACTTTCGTTATTTTTTTCCAATTTTATAATTGAAGCTTTTTAAGTTTTTAAATGTCATGCTTATCTTACTTTTGTTTGCTTGAACTCTAACATCAAAAATATTAGTTGAAGTTAAAGTTGTGTTCACTTTAAGAATTTTGAAATTGAATCTAGGTTTATTATTTGTTTTGATTATATTGTGTCACATTACCATCATCAATCAATTTCTTTTTAAAAAGTTTGTACTGAAGGCGCCATTACAAATAATGGCTTCAAGGGAAATAAATTTTTCTAAAGAAGACATTGTTACAAACAATACTTTTAGTAGCCTATTTCTTAATATGTTTCGACATGAACCTTTTTTGGATTTATTTTTGCAAAATCTGTACCAAAATCACCCAAAAATCATTATTCTTGATCCAAAGGCATTACTCAAGACATCAAAGATTGAAAAGGTAAGAAATTCCCACTCTTCTTCCCAATTTCTTTATTAGTTGTTAGTTAAGATTTCAAACCCTACGTAGTTGGTGAATGTATGTTAGCTAATAATGTGCGATTGTAGTGTGTGTGAAAGTGCATGTAGTTCTCTGTTGTATCAATGTGTCACCATGAATGTTCATTTGTACCTATAGCTTCTCCGCTATTGTGATGCATGCTATGTGTTCGATCAAATGACGCATTGAGTTTTTTTATTTTTTTTATGTAGTTAGTGAAGATAAGGGGTGAGTAAAAAATCATTCATTCCCCACACTAATACATTAAACACATAGCACTATTTGTACACACAATGAGGAATATCTAATCTTCTATGGATTATGTGGATAAGTTGAAAATAAGGGATTTTTTTAGATTTACCATATACGATTATGGAACTTTTGTGAATGGAGAGTCAGTACTAGATTACGACCGGCCTTTAATTAAGAAAGTGAGGGTACGGGCCAATGCGAATGATTCTAAATTTGTGAGGAAGATATCCCAAGCCATTAGAATCGATAGTAGTATTTCAAGGGTGGAAATAAATCCATAGACATCTAAGTATATATGAACACAATACTACTTTCACGTTGTTGGTCCATATCATAGATGATGATGATGTGGATGGTTTATTCTCCTTGGTTAGATAATTGGGAGAATGTTAGAATCTAGAGTTATACATCAAAATTTGTGAAGACTTTGTTACACTATGGAAAAACACTACACTACATGCAAACTCTCTTAGTTATGTGCCTCAAAATACCTAAGGAAATACCTTAAGTTACCCTACCACAAATTTCCAAACATCAATCACAGTGGGTACTCCTAAAAATCAAACAAGTAATCACAGGCACGAACTCTGCGAACGTCCCGCGCCCTTTGACTAAAATAAGCCATAACTGATTAAGAATTAAAAGGTATTACTAGGTTAGATGAAGAGGACAATTCGAATGAAAGTGAGGGGAGTATGGATGAAGATAGGAAAAGTACAAAAGATAGTGGAACTCTAGCAAAACAAGCCATGAATGAGATGAACCTAATTCCATCTCCCATTAAAGTTAGCCCCATGCCACCATTGGAAAATTTGTCTAAAAATCAAACAACCAAAATGGAAGTGAGAGATTCCATTACATTTTCTAACAAAGGTGGTGGTAGTGGATACATAACCTTTGAAGTGTCCAAAAAAGCAATGTGTAGTAATGTGTGTAACGACGATGACTTGGCTAAGGGCATCGGATTTAACATAAAGGATAAGCTTATTCAAGCTGTGAAGTTGTGGCATGTGAGGAACAATTTTAACATTTGAGTTGAAGAATCAAAGAAAGGAATGTGGTTGGTCTACTATGCTCAATGGGAAAACAACTATAAGTGGAGATTACAAGCTTGTAAGAAGAAGCTTGAAGGGATTTTTGTTATTTCTAGGCTAGACAACCCCCGCACATATGTGAACCGAAACATTTCTCAACATCATACCTAGCTCGACTCTAAGGTTCTGGCTAGCTATTTCCTTAACCAGGTCAGAAATGATCTAAATATGATGATGGCGAACTTAGAAGTTATGGCGCTAAACACATTTGGGTACAAAGTTACACAAAGGCTTTGGTAAGAGGCAAAGAGAAAGACAATTGTTATTATTTACGGTGATTGAGATAAATCCTACAATGAGCTTCCAAAGCTCCTTAATATTATTAAGGTCACTAATCTTGGGGGTCAAGTGAAATAAGGCTAGACTACAACATCCACATCAAGCCATTCAGTATTGAAGTAGGTGTTTAAAACATTCGAGCCATGTATTGAGGCATTCAAATATTGTAGGCTTGAAGTGTAGATTGATGGTGCCTTTCTGATTAAGAAATATAGTCATGTTTTGCTCATAGCCTGTAATGTAGATAGAGCTAATAACATTGTTCCATTAGTGTTTTGTATCACTAACAAAGAGACTGCCGATGCATAGGTCTGGTTACTTAGGAAGCCAAAACAACTTGATGGCGAGTATTACAGGATACAACTTGCTACACTTCCCATATGGTATCCACATACCATGAAGCATTTGACCTATAGGCATCCCAATGGGTACATGCCTTTTCCTTTTAATAACTTGTCTTGTGAAATGAAATCTCTTAGCATTGACTGGTTTTAGACTATATAATAGGTGATATGGATGCCATCCACCTAATGGTTTATTCTACTTGAATTATTTGTATTTGTGTGTATTGTAGAAGTTTAGAACATGAATTTGAGCTATATATGCAAATTTAGAAGTAGAGAAAAGTGCAAAGTTTGGGGAAAAATCCAAGTTCTAAGACAACAGTGTAATGTACTTAACAAGGTCAACCTAGTTAAGTGAAATTTTTCTCATTGGGCATGACATGACATGGACATAACTTTACCCCATGTCATGCAACTCACAGCCCAATTTAAAAATTTTCTCACTAGGCACAACACGATTAGCACAAGACTATGCCTCATGTTGTGTAAGTCTTGACCTAAAATTGCAAGATCTCCTCTTAAGCTACACAACTGGGACACAACTTGTCATGTAACTCTGAGCTTGCAAATTCACCATACACTAATTTTTTTAATGTTGCGAGGTATACGAGAAGCGAAGCGACTCAATTGCGTTGCTTTTATATCCGCTTTAATATCAAAGCTCACTCTGTCGCAAGTGTCAGTCACACCTTTCTCTCCCTCTCACTTAACTTACATAAGTGACAACACAAGGGCACTTGAGACAATAATCCTCATGATCCATTTTAATTTCTTTAATTAAATCACAAATGTATGTCCTCTCAAACTCGATCTTTCATTCTCTTTACATTAATTAACTAGAGATTCACTATTTTTTTCCTTTGTAGTGAAAAGAATAAAATCAATCCTTAGGGTCTCCTTGTGAAATTTTCGTGTTTGTTTTTTTTTTGGAAATTCATGCAATAATTGTGAAATTAAAAGCATGAACATAGTATTAGTTCTACTTTTCCCATGTTTAATTCATGCTTTGTGAGGATTGATAAAAAAAAATTCTAAATTGATATAGGGTTTAGGCTTTGAAATTGATTTAGGGATTTTGGGAATTGAACATTGTAGGACCTAAATTAATAACCAAGAATGACTTAAACATATTTTATTAACTTTAACCATAAAGTAAAATATGCGAGTAACTAAAGAGGAATGGAATATAGAATATTCAAGACACAATAATATATAGTGGTTGGACCTTATACCTACATCTACTGTTCTAGTTCCAAACGGGGACCTCATATTCCACATGGGTATATTCTACTATATCCAGTTAAAGAAGATTACCAGAGTTACCAAGTTAAAACTTTGGTCTCAATTCATTTCAATCAGTCTCCCTAGCTAGCACTAGTTAAACATTGAGCTTCAGAGTCTCTTTATAATCCAAAAGCATGTTAACACAACACTTAAACAGCACAACAGCAATCTGATCAAGGAATAAAATGTTGTAGCAAGTTTAATTTAAAAATTGCAAATCAATAAATGAGAACGCTTGTGGTTATCATGATGCGACGCTTGAAGATTTGAATAAATAATATTTTGCAATTGTGTGTCTCCTAGAAAATTGAAAATCTTGGTATATAAATGAGATAAACCTTGATCTTATTTTGAACATTAAAATATCCTTGATATTTTGCTTTTGTTTTGTTGCTGGTGTCTTCAAATTGATTTAAAAATCTAAATTCTGACAGGGTACGATTTGTCTTCTGCATGTGTTGTTGTTCCTTAATAATTTCTTGATAAATTCCTTTAAGGACTTATCTAAAATTTCATGTTGAAAGCTTATCCAACCTAATCTAACTTTATCCTGTGTTATCCTTTTATTAAATCCGACCAAAAACATCTAGAAACTCTTCAAAACATGTGGGAAAAACATCTGCAAGCTTGAGAAATATTTGACATGAATAAAACTAAATTTGCAAATAAATGATTATGAATATAATTGATAAAATTCAGCTGTAGCTCTAATAGCTTGATTAACCCCTTGGATATATTTGTCCAATTTAGTGGAACATGTTTAATACATTTCCCTAATATATTCAACCTTGAAGCTGATCCTTCAATGAATAAAAAACATTTCATTTGAATTGGGTTTGAACCATTTTATACACTTTCTGTCATGTTCATTCTTAAGCAATTACAAGTTATGATGTTTACTCTTTATTGTTTGTTACTTGTATTTTCTTCACAAGAACCTTGTGAGGTTCGCACTTGAATGATTTGAGAATTGAAAATTTTCCTTATTAGAACCTTATGAAGTGTGGTATACTTTTTACTGTAACTTGAAAAACTCTTTAAGATCCTTCTAATGTGTGTTCCATTTCTTGCTTAATCGTATTAACTTTATGTTCAACTAATTGATTTGAGTCTGCACATTTAAGAAAAATATTAGCAACATAATATGTTTTATTGTTATCATCAAGCCGGTGAGAAAACCTAACAAACATGTTAGGAGGATAAATTAATCATTTAGTGATGATTAGAGATGCAATCAGAGCGGGTTTAGGATGAATCATATAAGATTCGAACCCACCCTAGTCCTCTATAGGGTTGCCTAAACCTGACTCATGACAACCCCCCTCCCCCCAGCTTGACCCTTTGTCCTCTCTTAGTCAGAGGCGAAGACTGGCAAAGTTCATCATTGAGTGTGGTGGGGGGCCTCGCATGATTAATTTTGATGACTGGTGAGCTGGGTCAGGAAGGAGTTTGACTGCTGGGATGGGATCTATGCCCCACATCCTTGACTTAAATACGTTTTTTTTTCTCTTTTTTTTCACCATTTTTTCCATAAAACAAAAGAAATGGAAATTTTTTTTTCATAGTAAACGAAACTTACTTGCATCAAAAAGTATAGCAAATGACTCAACATTTTTTTGCATGGTCCTAATAGCAACTTCTAAAGTGAAAACCTAGAATTAGAGCGAAATTAAAGTTTGAAGTTTGGATAAAATAAAAAAACAAGGTTGCTGCATTCTCACTCCACATGTTACAAACTTATAAATTTTGATTTAGAAAGACAGGAAAACTAAAATAAACTTTTTTCACCCATCTAATTATAAGAATTAATTAATTTTTTATATGTGTAATGAGTAATTTATGCTTGAGAATGGAAATTGTTTTTTTTTTCTTTTTCATTTGCTTCCATTTTATGAGAATTGAGCGTATGGTAATTCTACATTATCATGAATATTTATGTAAAGAAATATATTAAAATAAAATAAGAAAGATTTGTGCCAGTTCTTACTCCAAGTATGAATATAGTGATAAAAACAACTTGTAAGATTTTAAAACAAATTAATGAATAAATAAATAGAAAGTGAAGCATGCAATGGCGAGTTGAGTTTTCCATCAAGTCACAGTTATGACCCATGAAAAAATTTCTAAACCCATCCTAAAATCCTATAGGGTTTTTAGTGGGTCAAGCAAGTCAGGTATATTACAACAACCTACCCAAGTATATTCCCAGTAGTGACTATGCAATGTGGATTTGTAAATTGCCATTGGTTTTCCATTATTGGTGCGCAATCCCTATCTTGTTTTTGTGGTTGCCATTTAAACTTAAGAAGTAACACAACAAGGACACAATTATGTCTATGTTGTGTCACGTGAAAAAAATTGCTCTTTCACTAAGCTTTTAACCATTGATTACCCTCATTCCATACACCTAATTGGGCAGTAGCATGTAGACTGATTTAGGGCTATACATATATCTAATACGGGCTATTGCACACTTGCATGGTCATTTGACATTTCAATGTAGTATAATGTGCAACCTTCTATTAAAAATTTATCAGTTATTATTACATTAGCTATAAAGTCATGTTGTCCTATTACTTAGAATTTCCTTTTCTTTTATGCAGATGGATAGACAAAGGTGGCTTTAGAAAAGCGACCCCATATCACTCCTGACAACTCCAATTTTAGTAAGCCCTTTATTACCTGTTGAGAGATTTTACTAGTCTGTTATAAAATCTTGGTTGAATAACACTTGGAATGGAATATGAGGTTTGATTGGAACCTACTAACCAAGTATGCATTTGCAGAGGAGATTGAATAGTTAAGCAACTACAATGGATGGGACGGAGCATTTGATGTGGAGGAAAAAGTGTACAATTGGCTGACATCGAAATTCCTCTTGACCTTTAAGCTCATTAATCCTAACATACATGCTGGAATTGCAAATGGCTTCACATCTAAAGTCATTGGGCAAGAGAGGCAAGTCTTTAAGAGAGGGTTTTGTTGATATATGGGAATCTATGACCACGACTTCATCCATTTGTGTGAGTTTGGAAGGCTCCTAATTGGTCGACCAGCTAGCTAAACCACTTATCTTTATTAACCACGAGTAATCCAGGATAGCCATTATTCAACCAAGGGAGCAAAGGGTTCCACTTTCACCAGGCCCTATCGAATCATCCATTGGATAACTACTCATTCGCTCAGTTGTGAGGGCCAAAGTACAAGGGCCGTTTGCACTTAGAATTTGTTATGCAAGTACAACATTCTAGAGTGGTATCCCTTGAATTAAAGGTAATGCTAGCCTTTTTCTTCAACTACCAAGCTAGGTAACTCAAAGGAAAAACCATCTATCATAATGTTTACATCACCAAGTTACGTAAGGGATGAGATATGTTTCTAAGAGCACAACCTCTTGACTTAGTAACAGCCATAGTATTCTTGCAAGACAATACTATTAATTCTCATCGAACTTCAACAAGAAGCTCTTACTTCCACACCTCTAGTAGTAGAAATAACTGAGATTCATAAGCTTTATCAAAAGGTAGACTACACACACATGATCTAATAGAAGCAAATGACATTTTTGAAGGAATTGGTTATGGTAAGTAAAAGGTAAAGCTGGCGATAGGAATTTATTCATCCATGCCTTTAAGATTTTATCTAAAATTTGGATATCCTTTTTCCACTACTAAGGTGTGCTCCCTTCAATACTTAGTCCAAATCCCTAAATAATGTCCCACATGAGAGTTTAGCTGAGCTGCTACAAGACAATGATGATGAGGTTAGAGATTCCATGTTAGCAGCAAACGAAGGAAAACAAACTGAAGGGCAAATTAGTGGGGCAAATTAGTGGGGCCATGAAAAAGGAATCTAATGAGGAGGAGCTACAAGAGGAGGTAATGGATGAAGGTGACAAAGCAGGCGATGGCAATAAAAAGGATAGTAGGGACAATGATGATGCTTTTGCCGGTTTGAAGCCAACTAAGGATGATGATGATGGTAATGATCCTAATGATCTAGACTATCAAGGGGCTTGATTTTATTTTTTCTTTTCCTAGGCTTCTACCTAGCAACCCAGTTTTGGGTTATATTCATTCTGTATATTTGATAAAGCAGATGCTTTTGGGAAATAACTATTTGCTTTAAATTTCACTTTGTATTTCTTTAATGACATTGCGGATGTCAAAATTCATATCACCCCTTGCTCATTAACATCATTCAGTAATATGCTAATGGCAAGCGAGTTAAGGTTTCTATCATAAGAGCTAGAGCTAAGGGATTGCAAGCCTTAGTTCAAAGGATTCTAACGAGTCGCCATATGAAGATGAGCTTGATTTCTTTTATAGCTATGGAATCCATCAAATATGAGATTGTGTATCAATTTATGTGAAACATGAAGATTACCATGAAGGACGTGAAGAAGTTGCATATCACGACCGTATTATGGAAGGTTGTATGCGTATATGTCTATCATGCCGGTGACAAGTTTAGTAATTTGCACTGAAGTGAAGGCCAACAAAGATCATGTCTTGGAAGATGCCAGTGATGAAGCTCGTGATAACACATATCATGTTCTTGATCGTGCCTGTGATAAGTAGTGAAGTGTGACTTAAGGGAGATTACATTATATATCACGTCCGTGATGCATATTGGCTTTAGTCAATAATGGAGATAACATCCCATACTCTAGCCATGAGGGAGTCCATTATGATGCCGACGGATTACTTTATTTTAAATCTTTTATCTATTTCATTAGGTTTCTTTTATTTAGTTTATTTAAATAATTACTATTTTACCCTTATTTAGGCTATGAGTATATAAAGGGGTTTTTATCGCAAACATTATCAAGTTTGACTTAGTTTTGAATGAAATTTTCTTTTCTTAAGAGTATTCTCTTGAAAACCCTAACTCTTATCAATATTTTGAGTGTGACGAGTTGTAAACATGAGTGAATAATTGTGAGTCATATTAGTTATTTGTGAGTGTTATATCTTCTTTGCTTTTCTTGGTTTGTCATATGCAAGAGATATATAGAACCAATCTTTATTTTCAAGAAAACCTTAATATTTGTGTTAGATCTTGGGGCATTCTTAAGGTTGATTTGTATTAACTCGTAGAACATTAGTGATTAAGTTATTAAGTGTATCATACTTATTGGTATCAAAGCATGGTTTACGGTTAATTGTACCTATCGTTATTGCGTGTTTGCATGTGATTAGGGTTTGTGGTTGTGATTTTATATTAAGGTTTAATGCCAATCTTCAAGTTAGTTGTTTGATTTCAAGTCACGTATTATAAGGATATCAAACAAAAATGTGCAAGGAAATTTTGGTGAGGAAGTCAATAGTGGAGCTTGTGGAAATAGAGGGGCCTAAGGAAATTTTATAGGTAATATTGGTGTTTAGGTTGATGATAAGCGAAGTATAACCCAATAGACGCAAACTTTGAATAATATAGTCAATACTCTTATTCAGGCCATGCAATAGTTCTTTCAAAACCTTAATGTAATATAACCCCTTGTAGAGGCATGACCTCCACTGTCGCTTGATTATGGTACGTAAGGAGAATCCAGGTGGGACCATCCTAATGATGAAGATGTCTACATAAGAGAATTTAGGGCACCTAGGGTTTAGAGCATGTAAAATTGTGGATGCCTTCTTTTAGTAGAAGTTGTACAACAGATGATTATCTTGATTGGGAGGGTAAAGTGGCAGGAATGTTTGTATGTTATGATATGGACAATCACATGCAAGTTTGGTTGGCTATAGTTAAGTTTATGGGGTATTTTGCCTTATGGTGGATGAATTTGGTGACTACAAGGAGATAAGATAACGAAGAGGAAATTTGTACATGGTAATAAATGATACGGATGTTAAGGAAGAGGTTTGAGCCTACGTATTATAAGCATGAAATCTTCATGCACCTCTAATCTCTTAGATAAGTAGATAAAAGTGTGGAAGAGTATGCACGGGAGTTTGAGTCATTAATGATTAGAAGCGGTGCTACCTAGCCACTTAAGCAAACAGTTGCAAGATTTGTGATGGGGTTGAAATATGAGATTGCCTATGTTGTAGAGCTTCAGAGATATGATGCTCTTGAAGAAGCCATTCAATTAGCTCTCAATGTGGAGCGACAGAGATCGAATTACCTTTATAAGTCATCAAGTAATGGGTATGCACCTTAGAAATCTTATGCTTTAGATATTAGGAGATTCGATAAAGGAACTTTTAATAAATCTAGTGATAAAGGTAAATCTAGCAATTTTGTGAGGAGTGACAAAAGTAACAATGTTAAGTGTAGAAATATTACTAATGTAAATGAAGGGAGTCTCGGTAAAACAGGTGAATCTGGTGATAGATTACATGATATCAAATGCTTTAGATGTTTAGGATCAAGACATGTTACTTCTCAATGTCCTAACCAGAGAGCCATGATGGAAATTGGTGGTGAAGTTGTTAGTGAGGATGAAGAGGATGATTCTGGAGAGCCAGACAGTATTGTTGCAGCATTAGATACTCATTACGGGGAAGTAGATGTTGAGGCTAGTGAGGAATAAGGTGAAGATCAGTATATGAGTATTAATGTGTTGAGATTGCTCTTAATGTTTCTCAATATTTTGTAGAGGAACAAAGAGAAAATTTATTTCGTATGAGTTATAGAGTGAGGGGAAGTTTGTGTGTACCTATCATTGATGGAGGGAGTCTCATCAATGTTGCTACTGTTGCTCTAGTTGATAAGTTGAATCTTATTATTACTCCACATCCCACACCTTATAAGTTACATTGGCTCAATGAGCAGGGTAACTTCCAAGTAAATAGACAAGTGAAAGTACCTTTTTAATATAGGTGATAGATATAGAGATGGAGTTATATGCGATGTGTTACTTATGTGTGCTTCTCATATCTTGTTGGGAAGAACATGATTATTTGATTGTGAGGTCTTACATAGTGGATATAGAAACACTTATGCTTTCTAGAAGGATAGTAGAAAGATAATACTAAATCCAATTACACCAGCTGAGGTTAGAAAAGCTTAGCTACAGATGAGCCAAGCAATTAAGAAGAGGTCTTTGTTTATGTCATGAGGAGATATCCATCTAGCTATACATGTTACGGAATCGATCTATGTATTGCATGTTATGATATTGGATACTATGCAGTAAGTTTCTTTACTTATTATGGTACAACAATTATTAAAGGAGTTTACTGTATATCTTGAAGAGCTCTTTAAAGGCTTACTACCTGTTAGAAGAATAGAGCATGCTATTGCTCTTTAGCCAGGGGCTGTGTTGCCTAATCATTTAGGTTATCGGATGAATCTTGAGGAAGCAAAAAAGTTGAAAAGATAGGTTGAAGAATTGTTACAAAAGGGATATGTTAGAGAGAGTATTAGTCTATGTGTGGTTCTAGCTTTATTAGTGCTTAAGAAAGATGGTTCGTGGAGGATGTGTATTGATAGTAGAGCCATTAGTAAGATTAATATTAAGTACCGACATCATATACAGTGACTTGATGATATGCTTGATGAGTTAAATGATGCACATATATTTTCCAAAGTTGATCTTAAGAGCGGTTATCATCATATTAGGAAGAGAGCAAGAGATGAATGGAAGACTACTTTTAAGATAAGAAATGGGTTATATGAATGGTTGGTGATATATTTTAGCTTAACCAATGCACTGATTACTTTTATGTGACTTATAAATCATGTCCTGAGGGAATTCTTAGGGAAATTTGTGCTAGTATACTTTGATGATATCTTGATATATAACAAGGATCTGCATAGTCATGTAGATCATTTGTGAGCTGTGTTGAGACATAAGAAATTTTATGGTAACTTGAAGAAGTATTCTTTTTGTCAACCAAAGGTGATATTCTTTTGTTTTATAGTTTATGGAGTAGTGATTTGGGTGGATGATGGAACGATCAAGGCCATTGTCAACTAGCCAATACCAAAATCTGCTACCGATGTCTGTAGTTTTCATAGACTTGCTTCATATTTACCCGTGGTTTGTTAAGAATTTCAGTAATATTGTAAGTCCTCTTATTGAGCTTATAGAGAAGAATATTACTTTTGTGTGGAATGATAAAGCACAAAGAAATTTTGATGCAATTAACTAGTGCTCCTGTATTAGCGTTACCTAATTTTGAAAAGAATTTTGAGTTGAAGTGTGATGCATCAAGGATTGGGATGGGAGCAGTTTTGATGTAAGAAAGACACCGTATTGCTTATTTTATTGGGAAGTTGAGTGGAGGTAAGTTGAATTACTCAGTATATGACAAATAATTCTATTCTTTGATTTAAGGTCTCACCAAATGACAAAATTATCTATTGCCTAAGGAATTTATAATTTACATTAATCATGAAGCATTGAACCACTTCAAAGGACAACAAAGGCTTTTTAAAATGCAAGCTAAGTGGGTATAATATCTTGAGAGTTTCACATATGTAATCAAGTACAAGAAGGGGAGTACCAATGTAGTTGCAGATGCGTTATCTCGAAGGTATGTACTTGTTACTTCACTTCAAGCTAAGATGCTAGGATTTAAGTTGTTAAAAGATTAATATGTTGGTGATGCATTCTTTGGTCCTATTTTGACACGATGTGTTAGTGGGAGATTAGTTAATGGGTATTGTGTGATAGATGGATTCTTGTATAGAGGAGGAAAACTGTATTCTTACTGGATTTATAGAGAATTAGTAGTATGTGAAGCACATGCTGGAGGTTTATCTGGGCATTTAAGAGAAAAGAAGATATTAGAAGTATTGAAAGAACATTTTTATTGGAAAGGGATGATAAAGGATGTTGATAAAATTATTAAGAGATGTGCTATTGCCTACGTGACCATAGGTTGATGTTAGCATGGATTTTGTCTTAGGTTTACCTAAGACTAAGAGGGTGAAACATGCAATTATGGTGGTTATTGATTGATATAGCAAGATATCATACTTTATGCCGTGCCATAAGATGGATGATCCTTTATATATATAAGGTTGCATGAGGTACCACATAGCATTGTCTTAGATAGAGATGTGAAGTTCTTGAGTTTCTTTTCGAAGACATTATGGAGAACATTGGCAGCTAAATTGATGTATAGTATTGCATGTCATCCATAGACTGATGGTTAGATACATGTAGTTAATTTTACTCTTAGAGCTTTGCTTAGATCTATAATTGGCAAGAATCTCTCTTATTGGTATTTGTGTCTTCCTATAATTGAATTTGCCTACAATAGGTCTACTCATAGTTTGATAGGGAAATCTCCTTTTAAAGTTGTACATGGTTTTCAATCCTACCTTGCGTATAGATTTGATAGCCAGACTTGCAACAAAGGAGGAGAGTTTTAGTGGAGTTAAGAAAGCTAAGTAAATTCAAAAGTTGCATGAGAAGATGTTTGAGTATCTTAAGAAGACCCAACAAAAACAGAAATGGTAAGGTAACAAGCATCGAAGCCTAAATCCTTTAATATTAGAGATTTGGTTTAGATATAACATAGTAAGAATCGGTTTCCACACAAGAAGTCACATAAGTTATCATCCAAAGCAAATGGACCTTTCAGGATCATTGAGAAGATCAACAACAATGCTTATCATATTGAACTTCCAGGAGATTATGGAGATTTAGCTACATTTAATATTTTAGATTTGTCTCCATATATTCTAAAGGATGAGGATTTTGTTGAAGAGACATCATATTCGAGGTTGAATATTTAGCAACCCTGAGAAGATTATGGGAATCAAGTTAGGGATATCACAAGAGCTAAAGCTAAGCAATTGCAGAACTTAGTTTAGAGAATTATGACAAATCAACCTTATAAAGATGATCTTGGTTTCTTTTATAGATTTAGAACTCATTACATAGGAGATTGTGTATCAATTTGTGTGAAACATGAAGACAATCGTGAAGGAGGTGAAGAAGCTACATATCATGGTTGTATTGTGGAAGGTGATCATGCGTACATGTCTATCACGCCTATGACAAGTTTAGTGATCTACATTAAAGTGAAGACCAATGAAGATCGTATCTTGGAAGATGCCCATGATGACACATATCACATTTCTAATCGCGCCCATGATCAAAAGTGAAGTACGACTCAGAGGGGATCACGTTCTATATCACGCCCGTAATGTGTATATAGTCAATAACGAAGATAATGGCCTGCATCCCGGCTATGAAGGAGTCCGATATGATGTTGATGGATAACTTTATTTTAAATATTTTTTTTATTTCATTAGGTTCAGTTAGATAATTACTATTTTGCCTTTATTTAGGCTATGAGTATATAAAAGGGCTTTAATTGTAAACATTAACATGTTTGATTAATTTTGGATGGAATTTTCTTTTCTTGAGAGTTTTCTCTTGAAAACCTTAACTCTTATCAATCTTTTGATTGTGACGAGTTGAAAACACGAATGAATAGTTATGACTCATATCATTTATTTGCGAGTGTTATATCCTCTTTGCTTTTATTGGTAAGTCATATCCAAGAGATGTACAAAAACAATCTTTATTTTCAAGAAAACCCTAATAGTTATGTTAAATCTTAGGGTTGATATGTATTAACCCATGGATACACTAGTGATTAAGTTCCTAGGCATATCATATTCTATCTTGACTTCTAGTCCATCTTTTCTATGATAATGCTGCCGGTTTTTTTTTTTTTTTTTTTTTTTTTTTTTTTTTTTTTTTGCTTTGCTACTTTTATATGCTATAAGTTAGGTTTTTCATCTATTGCTATGGGTTGAGAAATCAATTCCAAGTAGTTGCTACTGCATGCTTTATAATTGCCAATTTATATTATTAACTATCAAATCTGAGAAGTTTCACATTCCTGTTTCCCTTTTTTCCTCCTTGTTTTTATTTATTAAACGTCATTGGGATAATGTTTGCAATTAAGTGTGGGGGAAGAAATTCAAAAGGAATACATGGGTCTGACTTATTTTGAAATTTTCTTCACTTAAGCATTGTGTGATAATTGGTGAAATTATTTAATTGCTACTACTAGCAAAACCAATTAATCAAACTTGAAAATTCTATAGATTTATCTTGCATTCACATGATAGGTAACCAAAAGTAGTGAAAATTGTCCTAATTTTTTTTTTTTATTTTATGTGAGATAAATTGCTTAAGTATTTGTGTTTCTTACATTTGTTGAAATTAAGTGACAAAATCTTTGTGAGGCACATCTTATTATTTAGGCATGGAATTTATGGTTGGAATTAGGCTAAGGTCACTACTTAGGGGTTAAGCGGTTGTACATTTATGTTAACTTTTAAGTATACTAATTTATTGAAAACTTGAGAGTAATATAATTTCTATGGGTGTTTAAAGAATCTACCATTTGGTGCTTTTTCGAAATTATAATTAAAAAATTAAGTTGGGAGTTTCATTGGAAAAAAATAAATAATAAAACCTTATGCTCCAATGGCTTACCTAAGTTATGGGTATCTTTGAACTCTAACTTTGTTATAGTGGTGGAAGTTAGAAAGGTCCCCCAGTAGCTTAAGGTCATTTAACTTTAGACTTATTAACTAAGAAAACTACTTTAGTAGAGTATAAGTAATTAAAAGAAGACATTACTCAGTGGACTTCGTGACTTGAGTAACTAAGCCCGTGTGGTGCTCTTTCTAGAGGATAACACATGTTAGCTTGAGTGACCAGTTCTTCATCATCAGTTGGAAGTTTGCTAAATCGGTTACAAGGAAGACCTGAAAAAAATTGAACTTGATCGAAATTGAGTTGAAGTGGTAGAGGTTAGATAGGTAGCAAAGAAGAGTGTATATTTCTTGGTTAAATGTACAAAGTGCAGTCGAGTCTTACTCGATTAGTTGATTTTGTGCTTGATTTTAACTTAAAACTTTTGGTTTAAATGATGAGATTAAACTTTGACTTACTAAGATTAATCACTAATTTTCCAGTATTTTCAAGTGTCTTTAGTATAATTTGGTTATTTACTTTGTTATCCTAAGGATATGGAGACAAGTTACTCAGGTTGTAGTGCTTAGCTTCAAGTAGATGCAAGGTGGAAATTTTGAGCCTGAATTGATTCTAAGTGTAATTGAGAAATGATTTTCCAAAGTAGCATGTTCTGTTAAAGGAGCAATTCCTCAATATTATCCTTTCATTTTTATTTATTTGCTTATAGACAAGCAAATGCTTAAGTGTGTGGGGGAATTTGATAAGCCACATTTGATCATTAATTATAAGTGTTAAAGCATGTTGAATTTGGTAACATAAAATACTTTTTATTTAGTTTCAGGCTTCTAACGTGTTGAGTTGAGCTAAGGAAGGAATTTGATCAAGTTTCAAGCAATTTGGAAGTAAATTGAGTAGGATATGTGGGATTTATGAAGAGGACACAAAGGTATCTAGGCTGTGTAAAAATGCAATCGCTAATGCTTTGCATTGAATTAGGAGGGTTTAGAATTATGTTATGGGGTTGTTAGGTAATATTTTACTAAAGCTTTACATGATCCAACTAACACATTTTGTTAACTTCTATTTTCTATTTTCTATCATTATGTTGATTGTGGTTATGGTTTTTGTTGGTTTTGTTCTAATTTTAAGTTAATACTATTTTGAATCATGAGAAAACAAAATAATAAATCATTTTGGTAAAAAAAGATAATGTAAAACACGAATGAAATCACATCAGCCAAACATGTTCATCAATTGTTTCGAATATGGGATAATTATTATGATTAATTTAAAATATTGGCATTATATGATCTTTAGTTTAATTTTTTTAATATAAAATGGTATGTAATTTGCAAGAATCATAACTTGAAAAAAAATTAGAATAATGTTATATTAAATCAAGTTATGCAATGATTGCAATTCTTGTTATTTTTTAGTCGATGAATGTATCTTACGAATTATTTGTTTTATATGTGCAAATAACTCTGAAATATGAAGTAATTCATAAGAGTTACGCCAAAGGTTACGCCAAAGGTCTTACAGCCTAGTGGCATCTGGTCCTATTCCTCGTCATTGAGGTACCGAGTTGAATTGCTCATGTTGTAATGGTCTTAGTCACCACATTATTATAACCCAAAAAAAAAAAAAAAAAAAGTTACAACTATTTATATCACTCCTCCAATTTCTTAAAAAAGATATGTAATTTTAAAATTCCATTCAAAGTTATAAATATGAGTTATAAGCGCACACATTGTGCGGTATTATGAGAAATATTCGTAAATATATATATGGCCATTTATAGATATATAAAGTAATATAATTTTTACAAAAATTATAGTCTTTTGAATTCTCAAGACTTTTCTATAATTTTATATACAAAGATATGTTTCTAAACCAATGAAGCGATGTAAGTATTTTAAATGAAGAAAAATATTGTTAAGAAAAAATATGAATGATGAACATTTTTGGGAAAAAATAAGAAGTCTTTAAAAATAAAAAAAAGGTTAAGAATTTTATTGTATAAAACTTATGTAATATTAAAAGTTAGCATTAAAGTGGTGCTTTTCTATTTTATTGAAAAAATGGTGAAATTTTATGAAATTTAAGGTTATGAAAAGGTAATATCAAAGATATGTGACATATAAATATGTATAACCAGGTGGCTTTTCATGAAATTATATATTATAATATTATTGATAATAGATTGTTATAATTATAGTACAAAAGGTATTTACAAGATGTTTCTTTTACAAAATATTATAGTACCAAAATGTATGAAGATTAAAAGGTGTAATATTTCATAAAATATAATATCACAAAGATATTGAAAAGGTCTTAATATGAATTAGGAAAACAAAATACTAAAATAAAAAGGTATGAAAAAGAAAAAAGCTTCCGAAATTATGTGTGTACAAAGAGGAAATGTACCAATACAAAAAGGTAATATTTCAAGAATTATAACAATACTAAAAAATAATATCGAAAAGATTCGATACAAAAAAATAATAATGAAGAGGTATTGCTTAATATAAAGTCTTAATGGTTATCCACTATATTTTTTCTTTTTTGTTTGATAGGTATTACATATTGAAAGTTAGGATTAAAGGGATGCATTTATTTGTAAAACATAGCGACACAAAAAGATAATACCAAACATGTATTTTTTTCCTTTTGTCCAATAAAATAGTATTTCATTTCAAGAAATCAAAATAAGTTCATATCAATACAACTCAAATTAGCATCTAATAACCTGCTAAAACATGCTGAAAAACAAGGATTTGAAAAATCTAAAACAACACTTAACTTTCCTCATGAAGCCGACCAATGAGCACACCTATTGGCTTCTCTCTTTATTAAATTAAAACAAAAAAAAAAAAGAACTAGATAAATCAATAATCTTCAACACCAAAGGTAGGGTACTCCATAAGGAGGAATCAGGATGAGAAATGGCTTTGAGCACCAATGCACAATCTATCACTATAATAATATTGCTAAAGATAATCCTTCCAACAAAAGCTTTAGGCACTTTGTACAATTAGTTGGGCACGATTTAATGATGGCTTGTAATAAATGTTTGCTGGAATTTCTTGCAATAATACTTGTCATGTCCCAAAGAGTATTCTAAACGTGACAGTTTAATATTAAAACTTAAGAATGACTATCTTAATCATACGAAAGCTTCGATATTAGGTGCAAAGTGTACCTAAACAATAATAGGATACTTACCATTGGAACGAAGTAGTTTAAGGGGATAACAATAAATAACATTCAAGAACAGTAAAACATAACTTCATAACTTAAACATTGAGCCTTACATTTTTTAGGGGCATACCCTCGCCAAAACTTACAATTGTACAACTCAAAGAGTCCTTGCCAAAATTAAATCAAAGTAGTCTTCAGGATATGGCACTTCAAATTCATCATTACCTAAACAAAAGAAATACTCGGGATAAGTATTTCATAGAGGTTCTACTTAAATTTCTAACTCTGTCTACTCTATTCACTTCATTGTTTCCGGTTATGGAAGTTCTAACTTGAAACAGCCTGTCACGCCCCAAAGGGTATCCTAAACTTAACAGTTCGCTGCATGCCAAACAAGACTTAGGAATCACTACCATAGTTATTCAAAAGTCTTATATTAGATGCAAAGTGTTCCTTTACAACAATAGAATACATGTGCAATTGGAGATGAATAGTTTAATTTAATAAAATAAGTATAAAAATATAACTTATAGATATCTCAGGATTCATTTACAAAATATTAAGGGCTAGTCTCTCACAAAATAATAATCAGACTAGGTATAAGTTTTTACTAACAACCCGAGCGTTTAAGGTTTCCTATGGAAGTCTATACAAAGCTGATCATAAACTTCTAAGAGAAACTCCTAACTTTGCATTACCTGATTTGGCCAAGTTTGGGGACGCAACCATAAGTACGGGAATTGCATCAAAAAGATGCTATGGGGGTATAAGCTATACTAGCTTAGTGAGCTTCACTTCCAAAATTAAATACCCAATCCAAAAATGAGGCAAGCAAGTTATATAAACAATCATATGAAATGCACAAGCACGTGACCATACAATACATAAGACTTTTCGAGAGTCCTATGTTGAATGGATTTACGCCCTCCATTCAGGGTTAGGTGTTTCAAGTCCATACAACCATATATTTCAATTTTTCTCTCATTTATTAAGTGGTTGTTTCAGGTACCTACATACTCGTTAATTATGTAGTTAATTTAAGTGCCTACTCCACTTTCATTTTAATTTAGGTAACCCCGCGCCGATAATCGAGTTTTCAGGCCCACCCGTCGCCTAGCTATTATGCCTTTTTCTCAGAAAGGTACAATAAAAAATGTAATGTGACTCCATATATGTTATACACGAACAAAATAGTTATATGGTCATGGCATAGTATTTAAGTGAATTATAGGCGATCATAGAGATTTTAGACACTTCAATTCTATACTAAATCATATAAATATTCATAGCACTTCCCATTTCGATATTCTTATCATCAATTCAACCAAATAAAATTCACATGCACATTCCTATTTTATCTTTTCCTAATTCTAATACCACTAATATTACAAGCAAAATCATAAGCAAGTAATTTAAAAAAAGTGAACTCACTCGGTCATGGACACCGGTCTCTAGTAGTAATAATTCGGAGACAAGAATTGTTTCGATTCAAAGTCACCTAAACGAATAAATACCTAAATGAGCATTTCAAACCATAACTAATACCAACTTATTAAACAAAAACTCTTAAGTTCGTAATTTTCATGGTAGATGGAAATTCCAACTTAAAACAGCCATAAGTTGAACAGCCATAAGTTGATCATTTTAACTCGGAATCTCGCAAATAAGCTATCGATTTCTATCTAATTCAAAAGGTCTATCTATTTATGATGTTATCCTTAATTTTTGAAAACTTTTAGGTCTTGGAAAGCTCGGATCAAATCTGATCAATGGATAAAAATCGCATTTCCGAAATTGTTTTATGAAATTTGCATTGTTTCTACCAAGTATATTATATGTGCATGCAATATCTACAAGTTATTTTCATGAATGACATGATATAATCTATCTATATTTATATCCTTAATGATTTTTGGTTAAAAAGAATTTTTGGAAAACTTTAGTTTGCAACAACTTCAAGAACACTAGGTTGAGAAAAACTATCTTTGTCTCTTTGAAAATCATCCATATTTTTACTAAGATAAAGCCATGATGACCTATATGCTCAATACCTTCATTATCTTAATAAAATTATTCATTTAGGGGTTGGAAAATAGATGAATAAATAAGGGTTTTGCCTAGTTACGAATTTTACAAAATTTTAAGGAACGAGAATATTGTTTGATCCATGTTTGAAACCTTTCCTTTGTTTTAGGATTATACTTTCATAAAATCTATTTATTCTTATCAAAATTAAGTCTTTATTACATTTACTCCCTAAGGCTTCCATTTTTCTATTAAAATCTTCATTTTGGCATTTGGAAGTAGTTATTTAAATGGGGGTCATTTCTAGATCCGAATTCTGAAACTTGTGTTTGAGATTATTTCTTGTGTAAAACTCATTTAATCTTTCTAAAATTAATCCATAACCAAACCTACTCTCTAAGGCTTTCATTTCTTTAATAAAACTCTTGTTTTAGGGTTGTAAAACAGGTGTTTACTTGACATTTCACCCTAGTTATGAATTTCAAGTTCTTATTGGAATTGAAAAAAGTTCTAACTCATCTTTTAAAACCTTTTTCTTGTTTTGAAAATTTCTCTTAGTAAAACTAAGCTCAACTCATAAAAATCATTCCTTCATGATACCTATCCCCTAAGCCCTTCATTTTAAATATAAAATCTTCATTTTGGAGTTGGAAAATAGGTTTTCTAAATAGGTTTCTTTTCAAATCCGAATTTCCAAAAATCATTTTTGTTAAAACTAAAATAAATCTTGAACTTTTTGGCATATTCTCATTATTATTATACTACTACAAGCCTTTATTCACATAAAACAAAGTTTTTCATGGCATTTATGTACTCAAAACAAATAGATCTATGATGTCATGCAAGTCATGAATGCAAATGAAATATCAACATTATATAGATGAAGTTAAAAAAAGGATATATGCACAAAATATCAATAAGAATAACATAAAGCAATAATATAGCAAAATAATAGCCAAACAACTTAAATATAAAGATCCACAACATTGTGATGGCAAGAATATCATTCTTAAGTATTTTCACATCCCTAGTATAAATCTCATGAGGATTTTAGTGGAACCACATATGTATGATCTTGCCATTACATGTTTTGTTATGGTAGGGTTTAGATCTATTACCTAGGAAGTGTTTTGGAACAAGAAACTTGAAGGATAAAAAGTTTTGTGTGTGCGTGTGGGTGGGAGAGAGTCACGACAAAGAGAGGGAAGAGAGGGAGAGAAAAAATTTCCAAAAGTTTGATTTTTTGAGAAAAGAGAGAAAGTGAAAAAGTGAAAGTATAAGGATGTTTATATAGGAAAAGAAATTAGGGTTTTGTGTGATTAATTAATTGAAGAAAAATCAAACAAATGAGAGAGAGGACAAATGGAGGAAGGCACCGGTTTCATGCAAGGAGGAGAGAGAGATGTGAGTTTGATTATTTTGTGTAATAAAATTCAAATTTAAAAGTAACTTAAGTAATAAAACGTATTGGAAAAGTAAATTTGTAAGGAAAATGATATAAGATTGGAAGAATAGGTTGTAAGGATGTAAGAATAAGGTATGGGTTGGCTGTCCTTGTGAATAGTATGATTAGAAATAAAAAAGTAGATTAGACAATTAAATTACCAGTAGTAATGAAAATAAGGTAAAAGGCTATAACTGTAATTTTTATAAATCGAAAAATTCTCATAATTATATTTTTGAATTCCTTATTAAATTTTAGCCCTAAAGAGTCCTATATAGTATTTTTCTATTTCCGAGTCCCAAGGATCGGTTTTCGAGAACAGATCCCAATCGAGTTCGAAACGAATGAATTTCTTTGAAATATGATCTTTTTATATTTCGATATATTATTTAGGCCTATAATCTAAAGCTAACTCATTTTTATTGTTCTGGGGTTTCATTCTCTGTATTTCCGAACTTAGGGTTCCTAGGTCCAAACTAGCCCTAGGGTATTCCTTTAGGTTTTAGGTTTCCGGTTCTGATTTTCGAAACCAAGATCAAGTAACTAAGAAAATGAGGGCTTACACAGCCATAACTTACTCGTTTTAACTCTAAATTTCATATATAAGTTGTTTTCTACCTACTTCAAATGTTCTATCTATTTTTAAGGTTATTTTTTTAATATTTAGGGTCATTAAGGTCTCGAAATGGTATTGCACATAGTGCATCCATACCGTTCCAGACTTTGATCTTCTTTAATTTTCACAATTTTGCTTCATTTGAACTTCCTAAGGTAAGTATATGATACTTCTACCTTTGGAAATCATATAGAAATAAGAGTAGCTCATATTACATGCATGATTTTAGTGGTATTGCTTAGAAATAAAATTTTCTTCAAAACATCCTTTTAAAAAGTTGAACTTTTATGTAAAATAAGTTGTAATAAAATCTCCTTTCTTAAATTCTTGTAAACTTGAAACTTAACTTAAAATTATGGTTTAATATTTATTTTGAAATCTTGAAGGTCTTATACTTATTTGAAAATCTTTATTTAACAATTTATTTTACAAAATATGGATTTTTACTTGTTTGTGAAGAAATTGTTCCAAGTGATAATTCTTTAGGAATCCATTTAAATCTTGGCATTTTGAAAAATATAGTTGAGTGTCTCTCTCTAAATTTTTATTCCTAATAAAAAGACTTCTCATATTTTGAAAATAAGACATTTGGAGATTATTCTGTATAATAAAGAATTATCAACATTCATGTTTTTGGAAAATCTATTTTAACATAGTTATAACATCATCTTTGACCATATATGTGCATGAACTTAAAATAACGACAATAAAATCAATAATATGGGATTATACTAATAACATAGAAAATTAGAAATAATTAAATCGTAAAGTTATCAAAACAAAAATATGGGAGTCTTAGCTTGTCATTAAGGCTCCTTGGAGTTTAAAATAATCCAGTCATCATATGAAACAAAATAAAGCAAGCGTAAAGAAATGAATTATGAAAGTCTTAGACTGTTATCAAGGCTTCCCGACACTAGAAATATTTTCAGTCTCATAAATAAAATCGAAATAGATAATAAGAAAAGCATGGGAACCTTAGATTTATGTCAAGGCCTTCCAAGACTTGAAACTTTTCAGTCTCATTCGGACTTGATTTTCAATACGAGTCCAATACTAGAAGTTGACTAGTTTTATGTAACATGAAATAAGTAAGAACATAAAATAAAGAACATGACTTAAAAGGATTAGATTAGTGAGCATTTAGACTCTGAAAAAAATATGCATACCCATATACTTACATAAACATACAGATAAATTAGATTGGTGAATAACATGTGAACATCATGAATATAACACGTACATAACCATAAAATAATATTGTGTAACATGATTTAAATGTGTTGTCTTATGTATTTCCATTCCTAGCATAAAGTATCAGGGAATATATTTTGGAAAACAAATAAAGACATATACGTACATGCTATATGCATACAACATAGAAGGGGGTTTTAGAAAATTACCTAAAGGAAGGTAATTGTGTAGAGAGGAGTTGAGAGGAAATTTTGGTAGAATTTGAGATATATGAAAGAAGTGGTGGGAAAGAGAGAATTTATAGATGAAAATTGGAGGGAATTAAAGAAGGAAAAATGAAAAAGAAAAAGAAATTAGAGGGGGAGAGAGAGAGGAATGCGCTGACCATGCATGGGAGATATATATATATATATATATATATATAAATAAACTTTGATTAAGAAAAGTAAAAAGTAAGTTAAGTATGGGAAAAAGTTGTATTGGTAAAGTAAATGTAAAAAATAGGAGTGTAAGTTGTGAGAAATAGATGTAAGAAAAAATAGAGTAAAATGGATAGTAAAGAATATTAAACAAGACAATTAAATTACTAGTAGAGATAAAAATACACGTATAAATGCTATATTTGACCTTTTTATGATTCAATAAAATTATATCTAATGTTTTATGAATTTCTTAATATATTACCAGTTAGATTGTTTGTCGGAATATTTTATCTCGTTTTTTGTGTTGGTATCCTGATATGGAAACTAATCTTGTATGGGTTTGAAATGATTGTATTTTTGTTGAATTTGATCATTTTAGGACTTATACTATATTTTAAGAACTATTTGATTGGTTCTAGGGTTTTTAGGACTTAATTCTGACCTAATTTGACTTTAGGATTCTAGTTTCAATTTTAGCTCTATGATTTTCTTATAAAACTACAGTAAAATCTAGGGGTTTACAGTACCTACCCCTACAAGACAAGGATTAGTAGAAAAAGTCCCATCACAATTTATTTTAGCCATTCCTTCCTGTGGAGGTCTCCAAGATATTCGTATCATGCGGGATTGGATGTGATTAACACATTTAGAATCTTCATTTGCAGCAAACAATTCTTTCTTGTATGCTTCCATTTTTCTAATAATATCCATTGCATTTAGCGAACAAGCTTGGAAGCATCCCGTGTTACATTCCTTACAAAAATGTATTAATTTGAAAAGGAGTTATTGGCACCAATACAAAGTAATATTTCAAATAGTACAATGGGAAACGGTAGCCACGTAGAGGTTGGGGAAATGTACCAATACAAAAGTAATATTTCATAAATCATAATAATATTGAAAACTAATATAAAAAAGTTATGAAGTTGGGTAAAAAAAACAAGCTTCCGAAATGATATATTGTAATAGATAATAGATATTATAATAGAATGAATGTAACTTAGAATAATTATAACTCTATAGATTTCTCACCGTTTCTACTAAAATTATAGGTCTGTTATGAAAAAAAAAAAATGTTTTTAAGTACTGAATCACAATGCCCAAGCAATTGTTAAGAGTACAGAACTACAGATTTGTAGTGTGACTTTTGAAGAGCACTTACGGTTGAAATGACACCTAAAAGGAAATAGTCAGGGAAAGAGAGCAATTTTTTTTTTTTTTTTCAGTTAAAATGTTATAAGGCTATGTATAATAGCAAAAATTGTTGTAAATCAAGCTGTTGGATATGTTTGAATGGCCAATTTTTTATTTGTATTTGTATCTTTTTTAAAATGATATATATAAATATGTTTGATTTATATTTAATTTTATTTATAGTTAATCTATTTGATTTTTTAATGAGAACTGCCCACTTTTTTTTATCTGTATCTAATTTTTTATAAATAATTTGTTAGAAAAAAATTTGAAAAAAGTATTTATATTTGTAATCTATCAATAAATAAATAGACCCTTTACTAAGATCTGCTTGAAAACTAATATATTTTGTAAAGGAATTTTGGAAAAAGTAATTGTTAACGATTATTATGTTTGAAAGTTTCCTTTTGTCAATTTTAAACGATTATTAGTTTCTAAAGGTTCCTTTTTGTCAATTTTAAAAAGTTTAAATGAAAAGAAATATTATCATATAAAATGCTTATATTATAAAATTATAAGTTTCATTTATTTTAAATTTTTTTCCTGATAAAGGAGTAAGTTGCATTTAAATGAATGGATATAATGACAGAAAATACCTATATTTATTAAAGATTATTAATAACATCTTCTAAATAGGTAGTGCTGTGGAAAAATTATGATGAAAAGATATGGAGAGAGTAGCATTTTTCTAATAGATACTATTATAGAAAAGTCAATTCGAAAGGACACGATATTGGTAATTTTGGAAAAGTAATTTTCTGTGAGAATAAAAACATAAACAAAAATGAATATTAAAATGTCCCTTTAACAATATAATATATCTAAGAGCAATTTTGGGATTTTGTTTTTAAGTACTTAATCATAGTAGAGGGGCAATTGTTAGACAGACTTATAAAATATGTCATTTGAAGAGCACTTGCCGTTGAAATGAAACCTGAAAGGAAATAGTCAGGGAAAGAGAGCAATGTTGAAAGTACATATATAATAATGGAAAACCATCTTGAATTGAACAGTTACCAAGACCTGCTTGAAAACTAATCTATCTTGTAACATGTCCGTTTGAATATAGAATAAGAATTGAGAAGGTGGATATACTTTTATTATGGTTATGTGATATGTAGATAGAATGGTTACTTATATATTTTTTTAATAAGTTGTAATTATTGAAAACTATAGTTATAAAATTATGTGTTTTCATATAAAATGTAACATAATGAAAAGATAATGCGAAAATGTATACAGTAATATTAAATTATTTTGCTTACAGAGATAGTCAACTAGAAAGAACAAAATCTAAAGTTTTCGTTTTGGGACGCAATCAAAGGAAGTATGTTATCCTCTGCCCATATGCTATTTGCTTCTTTGATTTGTTGATGAATTAGTCATGTTCATCAAAGTGGGTCTTCACTTCTGATTGTTTGAATCTTATAATTAGTAGGTCATCTTTGAAATATTTAAAAATTGATCGTGCGAAGAAATAGACATAGACATGGTTCGGTTTTCAACCGAGAACTTAATTGGAACTATCACCGACGGTTTCACAACCGGAACCGGATCGGTTGGCTGACTTCAGAACCGGTTATGGAATCACTGATTTCACAGTTTGTAGGCGGTTTTTTGGCATAAAACCAATGGAACTGGTAGTTCCATCCGGTTTCATTGAAAAAAGTAAAAAATAACATTAAATATATAATTATTAATATTTAAAGTATTTCATATAAATAGTAAAATTTATTACTTATTCATAATATTTAATATGTTATTATCAACAACATAAATAAACATAGCTTAAAATCATATATAATTAGTTTAAATAAACTTCTCCTTAAAGCAAAATTCATTTTCTTAATAATGCGAGACTATTTTTTGCATTGTAATTTTTTTTTATCCTCTGGAGTATTTTACAATCTCATAGTACTAACTATAGTTGATATTGAATGTGTTTGTATACATATAAATGTGCATTCTAAACAGATTTTTAAAAATTTTAGTTAAATAATTTAATACTTTTGGATCTAATAATTATTTTAAGTTTAAAATTTATTTTATTAAAAATTAATTTTTTTATTTTTATTTTAGAAAAAACACGGTTTTGTGATTCTAAAATTGAAACCGAAAACCGGCAGTTTCATGGAACCGGACTAGAACCATGGGAGATGGTTTTAGCTCTGGTTCCTTAATTTCAAGACCTGAACCGGCGGTTCCAATTCCGCTTTGGTTTGGTTCTAGAACCATGACGATGTCTATGAAAAAAGTTCTTGTATTCATTGCAGTTAGTTAGTTTTATTATTTGTGATTATTGCAATTCAGTTTGTCTTTGATGAAAAAGTTGAAATACTTCTGATACAACAAGTATGTTTATACCGATTACCTCAGTTTCTCAGAGAAAAAGATGAGTTTTATCTCTATCAAACTTCCTGTGTTTTAGTGGGACAACCTTTGAATTATTAGTCCTGTGGAGCAAGACTGAGGGCTTAATGTGTGGAGTTCGCTTCTTCTGATTATAAATTTTGCCTTTCCGTTTGGAAATTTGCATTTCATTTGTTATTTTTTGCAGATTTCTATCAGCCATTCAAGGAAGATGAGCTTGAACAGAGCACAGTTGTTCAGAATATTTTCCCAGCGGAACCTAAACCAGTAAGTAATCCGTATTAGTTATGAAATTGCTATTTTTATAATTTTGGAAATCTGTGGTTTTTACGGAGTAAAAGGGTTTTATAAACAATGAAACAAAAAGATGTGAATAATTCTTCTAGAGATTACAGAAGAATCAGACTATATGATCAATTCTAACAATAGCTTGGTACAGGGAAACTAAACAAACCAAAAGAAAATGTTTTGATTGCCACAATTTATGAAGAAAGAATTGACAAGATTTATAATAAAATTGTCATCACAATCTATAGGATTCATAAGACTTAGGGTTTTAGAGAAGAGCTCCCAAGCGAGGGTTTTCGTCAAAAGTTGACTTATTCTATTTTGTTTATAATATAATAAAAAGTTATTTAAACCTAAATTCTGACAATCCTTAGGCTATGGGTGTAATATAAAGGAAATAGGACTACTAGACAATAAAATAAAGTTAAGAACTAGATCCACGTGATATATCCGTTTGAAATGTCTGTTTTTATATGTATTTGATCCATGTCTGATCTGTACAATTTCTATAAGGGTAATTAAATCTCTTTTTTTTTTTTTTCAAATCTGTTTTTGACAAACATTTGGCAAAAGACACATACCAAATAGATGCCAAACGGATGAAAAACATATGAACCAAATAGAAAGTCTCGTGCTCATTTCATGGCTAAATGTCTTATTCTTGTTTTCTTCCAAACTCATAAGTTATTAAAATGCATAAGAATTTAAAAACTTTAACCAACGTATAGGGAGGGAAAGGGAAGAGGGTAAGAGGGGGAAGTGATAAGGATCAGGTCCTACAATAAAATTGCACCAAAGTATGCATACATATGCATAGCATTGCATGCAACTTATCTGTACATGGTGATTATTCTGCATGGTGCATGCAAAAGTAGGGATTACACTTTTTGAACCACCACGCGAGGCTTGTTTACATGCAATATTTTTATTAGTTTGCAAAGGTTTTAGGTATGAGCATATATGCTGTTTTGTATACTAGTTCTACTTGTTCTCTATAGCATATGTTTTGTAAATAGTTTTGAACAGTACACGTTGGCACACATGTTATTAATTCTTCTTAGTTCCAGGTGTTATATTTCTATTGGTGACAGCTGTTAATTAGTTTTGACCAGATTTAATATAAATTCTTGTAACAAACTTTTATTCATTAACGAAGATATCATTTCTTCTTCTTTCTTTGTACTTTCTTTGTTTGACTTGAATCTTCATGTTCGTTCCTCACATGGTATCAGAGCATCCTTCCAGGCTTTGATTCCTTGTTCTTTTGCTGGTTTAGCCTTTATTTCTGGTTGAATTGTGATTCTTCGTCTTATGTTTTGTAATCATAAACTGTTTGGTCATTCGAGATGAATTCTAATGAACAGATGATGTTTGATCCTTTGTATATCTTAGGATCGGATAGTCCTAGAATGAATATAGGGAATTTAATCTTTAATGGAAGTAATTTTCTTCCATGGAGTCGTGCCATTAAAATGGCTTTAGGAGCAAAATTAAAATTAGGTTTCATAGATGGATCTATACCTAAGCCAGAAGAAAGTTCACCTAATCATGTTAAATGGAAAAGGTGTGATTATATGGTAACTTGTTGGCTTTTGAATTCAATGACTAAGGATCTTGCACAAAATTTTCTCTATGTGCAATCGGCTCAAGAATTGTGGAAAGAAATAGTAGAACATTATGGAGTGGCTAATGGACCATTGATTTTTCAATTGGAACATGAGATCAAGAATTTACGACAAGAAAATCAATTAGTTGGAGTTTATTATAACAAATTGAAGAAATGTTGGGATGAATTCAATGCATTGCATGCTTATCTGTCTTGTATTTGTGATCATTTGAATCAATGCACTTGTAGAATGAAAGAAAGATTTCAAGAATTCGAATCGAAAAGCAAATTGATACAATTTCTCATGGGTTTAAATGAAGTGTATGAGGGTGTACGAAATCATATATTGACTATGAAACCTTTTCCAAGTGTTAATAGGGCTTTCTATTTAGTTCAGCAAGTAGAAAAGCAAAGGGAAGTAACTGGAAACATAGGTTCCAGTGGAGAAATGGTAGCTTTTACTGTTTCTAAAGCTGCAAATGTCAGATTTAATGTTGATAAACGGAAAGGAAAGAAGGCTATATGCAAACATAGGTTACAAGTAATGGAAAATTGTTTCCAACTCATTGGATATCCCAACTGGTTTAAAGGGAAAAAGGTGATCAAAGCAAAACAAGCTAATGCTGTTATTACTTTTTCTAAGCATGATTTTGTGTAGGATACTCCTCTTGATTCATGTGGAGCGAGTGCTTCATTGGCTGGACTTGAGAAGCATGCGATGCAAACCATATGTTCAGAAGTAATCAAAATGTTGAAGGATAAAGAGGATTTAGAACACATAGCAGCAGCAGTTATGAATATGCAATATGCAGGTGTGTCTTCTCATTCTAGTTGTTTAAGTGTTTCAAGTAATGCGTAGCTTTTTGGATTATAGGTTCTGGTACAACAGACCATATGACACCTTTCTTACATAATTGCCATTATGTTCAAACACTTCATAAACCTATACTTGTAAAAATGCCTGATGGACATGTCTTATTTGTCAATAGAGTTGGATTTGTTCGAATTAATGACTCTTCTTGGTTACACAATGTGTTCTACATACAATCATTTTCACATAATTGCTTTCCATGTATAGGCTAACTTTTAAGCAGGGTATTACAGTTGAGTTTACTCCTCTTACTTATACTTTTTAGGACAAGAAAACTAAGAGAGTCATTGCTACAGCTTCTGTTCTTTGTGGCTTGTATATTCTATCATCTGAAGACAGTTTTTCTTCATGTAATGTTACCATGTGTTATAAAGATCGAGTAAGTCTTTTACATGTTCGATTAGGCTATGCTTCTATTTCTAAAATTCAGCATTTGGCTGATTGTAAACACTTGTCCTGTGAAAACTTTGTTTGTAATACTTGTCATGAAGCAAAGTTTCATTGTATTCCTTTTTCTAGAAGTGTGTCTATGTCTTCTAGTCCTTTTCATTTGATTCATGCTGATGTTCGGGGGCCGTATCATATAGCCTCTTTGTCTGGAGCTAGATATTTCCTTACTATTATTGATGATTGTACAAGATCAACTTGGACTTTTCTTTTACATAAAAAATTTCAAGTGTCTTCAACTTTTGAACATTTTTTTTAAGTACTTGTTCAATCATTTCAATGTCTATCCTAAGTTCATTAGGATTGATAACGGTGGTGAGTTTATCTCTCATACTTGTCAATCCTTGTTTCAATCCATTGGAATTGTACACCAACGCACAACCCCTTATACACCACAACAAAAAGGGAGGGTGGAAAGGAAACATCGACATTTATTGGAAATGTCAAGAGCTTTATGCATACATGCAAATTTACCTAAAGAGTTTTGGGATGAGTGCTTGCTTGCTGCCACATATCTTATTAACATTTTACCTTCTTCTGTTCTAGAATGGAAATCCCCATATGAAAAGTTGTTTGGTAAAGTTCCTTTATATGATCATTTGAGAATTTTTGGTTATTTATGCTATTTACACAAACATTCCAAACACAATGATAAGTTTGATTCCCTAAGTGCTAAATGTATATTTCTAGGATATGAGCAAGGATGTAAAGAGTACAAAGTCTATGTTATTTCTTGTAAACAATTGATAATTAGTTGAGATGTTGTCTTCTTTGAGAACCAATTTCCTCTTTCTGCTTCTTCCAATTCTCAACTTGAGACAATGTCTTCTATTCTTAGTATTCCACCTGCTGTGCCATCTTTCTTTTGTGATGACGATATGCTTGTTTCTGCTCCTATATCTGCTCTTGATTAGATTCATTTATCTGATGGTGCACAAGTAGTGGTATCTTCACATGATAGTCTTGCTTTAAGACTGTCTACTAGAACACGAACAACACCACATTGGCTTCAAGATTTCGTTCATTCTTCACATCATGCTATTTCTGACTCCAAAATATCCAATACATACTCTGCCTCATTTGTTCTTTATCCTTTATTTGACACCAACACCTTTGATAAATATCCCACTGACTATGTTGCATCTTTAGCTAATGTTTTAGCTATTGAAGAGCCTATTCATTACATAGAAGCATCTAAACATCAAGAATGGGTAGATGCTATGCATAAGGAACTTGATGCTTTAGAGTTTACATGGGAACTTACCTCTCTTCCACAAGGCAAGAAAGCTATAGGGTGTAAATGGGTTTATAAAGTTAAATATAGGCTCGATGGGAGTGTTGAAAGATATAAGGCTCGGTTAGTTGCTAAAGGGTTTACTCAAAAAGAGGGTGAAGATTACAATGAAACCTTCTCACCAGTGGCCAAACTAAGTAATGTTAGGTTATTGTTTGCTCTTGCTACTTCTTGTAATTGGCCACTTCATCAAATAGACATCAATAATGCTTTCTTGCATGGTCATTTAGATGAAGAGATTTTTATGATTCCTCCTCAAGGTTATCATAAAGCACAATGGAATCAAGTTTGTCGTTTGAAGCGTTGCTTATATGGTTTAAAGCAAGCTTCACCCCAGTGGAATCTTGAGTTGTCTAATTTCCTTCTTCAGCATGGTTTTCTTCAATCAGCTCATGATCATTCATTATATATGCAACATACATCGCTTGTTTCTATTATTGTTTTGTTGTATGTTGATGATATGATTATTACTGGCATTAGTCACTCTGGTATTGCTGACTTAAAGCGTGCTTTGGACACTCAATTTACCATTAAAGATTTAGGCCTTGCTCGGTTTTCTCTTGGTCTGGAGGTTTATCGCACCACTGCGGGTCTTTTCATTAATCAACATAAGTTCGTTGTTGACATACTTTTGAATGCTGGAATGACTGCTGCTCGCCCTGTACAGACACGTCTTCGAAGTGGTTTCAAACCTGATAATACTACAGGGGAGTTATTGGATGATCCTTCTTTTTATCTACAAATGATTGGACGTTTGCTTTTTGTTACTCTAGCACAACTATACTTAGTTTTAGTGTTCATTGCTTAAGTCAATTTGCTGCAAATCCTAGAGCTCCACATCTTCAAGCTTTGTTTCATCTTTTGCGTTTTTTGAAAGGTACTGCAGCAAGAGGCTTGTTTTATTCTGCTGCTAGTTCATTGGTTTTAAGAGGCTTTTCTGATGCTGACTGGGCTACTAGTGTTATGGATTGTAAATCCATTTCTGGTTATTGTATTTTCCTTAGAGATTCTTTAATTTCTTGGAAAACCAAGAAACAACCTACTGTTTCTACTTCTAGTACTGAGGCTGAGTATAGGAGCTTAGCATTTGCAATCAAAGAACTCCTTTGGCTCTCTTACTTGTTACAAGATTTGCTGATTCTTGTGGAGTTTCCCATTGTTCTTGGTCATGATAATCATTCTACTATCTCTTTTGCTTCCAACCCTTGCTTACATGGACGAACCAAACATATTGATATTGACATTCATTTTGTTCGTGATGATCATATTCGTTCTGGGTTTCTTCAAGTGCAGGATGTTTCTTCCTCTACTTAGATTGTTGATCTTTTCACTAAATGCTTGCCTGAGTGTCAAATGAAGTATTTTTGTTGCAAGTTGGCTATTCTTGTAACAAACTTTTATTCATTAACGAAGATATCATTTCTTCTTCTTTCTCTATACTTTCTTCGTTCGACTTGAATCTCCATGTTCGTTCCTCACACTAGGCACCCTACCCCTATCATGCGTGTGTCATCTCTAGTCCTTTTAATCTTGAAACTTCTATTACTGAGTTTGCTGCATATGTCGCACCTCTTTTAGTGATGATGGCTTTTTTTTTTTTGTATATTGCAGAATTTCTTTATTTATGATGCTTGTTTTTCTTTGTTGCAGGTTATTTGTGAATTTGATCGGGTGATGGATGAAGTTGAGGTGGATATCAGTTTTCTTTCATAATGATTCACCGCCTTCTATATTTCTGTGCTGATAAAGAGTGCGGCTTTGTGCATTTATGTTTTGTTTGGTTTACATTTCTTCTATGCTGAATAGCATTTGATAAATTCATTAAGGATTTGGAGCATTTAATAAAGGTGTGTCCGTTTGACTACCTCTTGGAAAAATTTTACAAGCATACTCTCCGTGTTCTTGTTTTTATTGGGAGAGGATATTATAAGGCACAGAAAAACTAGCAGGCCTAGAAGATTCTTCTTACTGATTAGTAAAAGCTAAAAGATTTTACCATTGACCTGCTTCAAGGAGTAGTTATATCATGTAGAGCTATCCAGTTTTTTGTTTTGTTATTTTTTTTCCTCCCTCGTCTTTTCTATTGCAAGGCAAAAAATCAGCTAAATGCTAATTCATCTACTGGCTTAACATCAACCATGGTTAAGAGCTTGTATTTTTTTACCTCAACTGTTTGTGAGTCGCGACTACTTAAGTGTGTTTAAGGCTACACAGAAAAGTGGCTGACCTTGGGGTCTAATACGGGCCGTCTTATGTAAATCTTTCCTTTTCTTTTATTCTTGATGGCTGATAATATCTTTACTTGATGGTTTCTTTCTTTCCTGGTGATTTCATTCTATGAGAAACAAACTAATATTTCTCTTGCTGTCATGTCTTTAAACTATATATCTCAATAGATGCACATCTGTTTGAAACATAAGGTGTTATTGAAGAAAAATCTTTTGAAATCATTCTGCTTCAATTTAGGAGTTCACAGATGCCCTGATCGAGGAAGAGGAACTTGCTGAAGATCAGAAGGATTCTTTTGAAGGTAACTACATCGAGTCAATATTATCTGAGTGTTTATTCCTAGGATTTGTTTGACACTCTTCTTTTGTTCAGGAATTTGTGAAGGAGAGAGTTCGTAAAGGAAAGATTTTTGTAACTAATGTGATCTGCTTGTCAACTCGAAAGCATTAGGCTAAATATTTATTGATCAATTACTTTCCCTATGATGATTCTCTTGTTAGGCAAGAGAAGCTCGGGAGAAGGCGCTTGAGGACATGAGTGAAGAGACTAAATTGACGTTCCAGAATATGAAGCTTTACAAATTCTATCCCGTGCAAAATCCTGATAGTCCAGACATTTCTAATGTTAAGGTGAGATGAATTTCCTGACTTTTTCACTTTGGAAAATATTGAAACTATAACCTCAAGGGGCTAGCTAATTCTGGTATGCTGTACTGCTCAACTTTCTTAAGGAATTTTCTTGAGGCTTTTTGCAGAATAGCTAGTATTTTTTATCTTATACATAGGTCTCGTGGGATGGTTCATGTGCCCAAACATATATAACTAGCCCAATCATAGTAGTTACCCAATAATGATAAGATTATTATATTGAATTGCCCTAAAGAAATAATAATACAACCTCAATGTGGGACCAATTTTCTTGAGAAAGGGAAGTGATGCAAATTGCAATCAACTCCTTGTCATATGAGGATACTCCTTGAAATAAAAAAAATAAAATAGTGGTGCGTTTTGCTTATATATATATTTTGACTTATTAACATTCGTTATAATCAAAAGTTTTGCATCTCCAATACTATTGAAATAGTCCAAGAGGTTGCGGAGTTAGCAGCTTTCAGTGGTAGATAATGGCAAAACAGTGGTAGCTGTAGGCCTTTGATAGAGTTGGACAGAAGATACTTACGTAAAATGTGGAAATCATGTCTTTTTGTGTTTTATGTTCTTTTCAAAAGAGGGGCTTGGGGAATCATTTTCCTTGTTGCTAAATGTATTTCCAATTGTTGAGATTAATACAATGAGTTTTGTGATATTAAATATTGAGAAAAGTTCATTAAATAGTTTCTGCAGAACAAGATTACCCTACAATAGTTTTGGCAATCACTTTCTTAATCATCTTTGCTAGCATCTGCAACATGTAGGTGTATTCTCTTAGATGATAAGTTGACGGTACTGATTATTAACTTAATTATATCCATCAACACAAAGATGTTCTTTTCACTTTGTTTGATGCTCAATTGAGGCAACATGCCAAGAAACACAGATAGAAGGTTGTGTTACCAGTTTCTCTACGAAAACTAGTTGTCTTACAGTAAGAATAACCGCCCACCCATTGGGGTGGATCATATCCCATTCCTTCCTACTCCCTGTAGGTCAGCAATTGTTTTTAACCTTTCTGCATCTTCATCAGGCTGGTATCTTGAACGTGCATGGTAACTTGTGAAAATTACATCTGTAAGGTGTTCAAGATTTAACCTCTAACCTGAAGCTGTCTGTGCATGTGAAGTGGATGAGTGGTTCTCCCTATTTCCGATAAACGGCAGCTAGAGATGGCCTTTCAGATAGAAAGTTTCTCTTAAAGCGTCTTTTGGCATGCAATTGTTTTTTCGTCAATGAAGGACAAAGGTGAAAACGAGACAGCATTAGGAGTTTGCTTGTTACACAAATAGAGCAATATTAACTCGTAAACCATTAATTTCATCATTTTTTAATGTAATTTGATATGAAACTGAGAGTAATTGTATTGCTATATTTCTATCATGCACAAAAAGAGAAAATATATAAAGCTATCAATCTTGTCCATTTCTACCTATCACTACCAAATACATCATTAATTACAATCTCTATTATATACTAATTTATATTTCTTAACACTCCCCCTTAAGTTGGAGAATAGATATTAATCACGCTCAACTTGTTACAAATATCATTGATTCTAGTCCCATCGGAAGCTTTAGTAAAAATATCTACAAACTATGCTCCAATCTTGACATGTCCTGTGGAGATCAAGTTTTGTTGTATCTTTTCGAGGATGAAATAACAGTCAATTTCAATATGCTTATTTCGCTCATGGAACACAGTGTTAGATACAATATGAAGAGCTGCTTGATTATCACGCCATAACTGAGCACTCGGTATCTCAAGACTAAGCTTAGTCAAAAGCCGATGAATCTACATTGTTTTATACACTGGTTATGTCATAGCCTTGTATTCTACTTTTGCACTAGAGCAAGACACCGTGTTCTGTTTCTTGCTTTTCTAAGAAATTAGATCACCTCCAATAAACACACAATATCCAGTAGTAGACCTTTTGTCTATTTTTGATCCTGCCCAATCAACATCCGAGAAACACTCAATACGATTATGTCCATTATTTCCATACACTAATCTAAGTCTCGGAGCACCTTTTAGATGACGCATAATTTGTTCTAAAGCTGTCCAATGATGTACCGTAGGAGAGGACATAAACTGGATTATAACACTAACCGGGTATGCAACATCAGGATGGTTTACTATGAGGCAATTCAACTTCTCAACCAAATGCCTATATCTCTCAGGTTCCTTAAGTAATTCACCCTCTTTCGTAATCCGCATGTTAAGAAGCATAGGAGTATTGCATAGCTTAGCTCCCAATTTTCCTGTTTCTGTTAATAAGTCAAGCACATACTTCCTTTGAGATAGAAAAATGCCCTTCTTGCTTCTTGTTAACTCAATACCCAAAAGATATTTCAGCATTCCTAAGTCCTTTATTTGAAGCTAAGTTTTTTTTTTTTTTTTTGTTAAAATGATTTGAGAGAGGATATCTTTGCACTATCATTTCCTATAATAATAATATCGTCAACATATATAACAAGAAGAATCATATTAGAGTTGGTGCATCTAAAAAATACAAAGTGATATGACTTTCTCTTTTGTAAGCCAAAAGATTCAATTGCCTAGCTGAATTTCCTAAACCTGGCTCGAGGACTCTATTTCAAACCATATAATGACTTCTGAAGATGACAAACTTTACCCAACTCCCTCGAATAATAAACCTAGGTGGTTGCTGCATATATACTTCCTCTTGCAAATTGCCATGTAAGAATGCATTTTTGATATCCAATTGATATAAAGGCCAATGATGAGTAGTTGCTAAAGAAATAGACAATCGTATAGCAATTAATTTAGCCATAGGAGGAAATGTGTCTAAGTAATCTATCCCATAAGTCTGAACATAATCTTTAGCCACAAGACGAGCTTTCAATTGAGCAACGGCTCCATCCAAATTAACTTTAGCAGCAAACATCTACTTTTAACCAATTATCTTCTTTCTTATAGGTAATTCCACTAGACCCTAAGTACCATTAGTATCTAAGGGATTTGTTTGTTTAATCATAGCATCACATCAGCTAGGATGAGAAAGAGCCTCATGAATCGTTTTAGGAAGTGACACCATACCAAGTGATGCAATAAATGAAGACGATGATGATGACAAGTGATTGCATGAAACAAAAGAAGAAATATGATAGGTACATTGACGTTTACCTTTTCAAAGTGCAATTGGAAAATCAAGGTCACTTGGAGTAGGATCAACGGAAGAAAAAGAGGATGGTTCAGGACATGAAGCAGGCAGGTTACAGTATCTAGAATACACATGTCAAATAGGAGGCCATGATGGAAGTGGTGGCTGGTATCGATCTGATAGCCACAAATTAAAACTTATACCTAAAACTTTCTATGATCGTATTAAGGCAAGTATACCTATCGATGACAGTAATATAGATTTAGAGCACAAGTGTTGATCCCACAAGACTAATGAATACTAATACTTACCATTCTTATTGTTCAGCTTGCAAATGACAGTGATGTAATACAAAAACAACACAATTAGAGTAGAGAAAAAATATGTATTGTAAAAGCTGTTTAGACCTTGAATCCCCACTAGATTATTGGAAGCTTATCCTTGGTTGATTAATTGGAATTTCTTCCTAATTAAAACCACTTAGATAGCTTTATCATTCTAGAATCCCTTTATTACGTTTCACCATAATCTCGAAGAATCATGCTGATATATGTCTAGAATCTCGTTCAACTCCTTTCAATTATGCAGATCTAATCATATAAACAATATTTCTATTAATTTGCATGAAAATCAGAACAAGAACTAATATTCCGAGCTATTAATTCAAGACAATAAAACATAACATAATTGAATTCAAGAATTCAATCAAGAATATCAAAAATAGATAAAACATATCACATAATCAAACTAGTGTTCATCAAAAATCCAAACAAAAGAGTTTACTCCTCCATAGGAGGAGCCTTCATCTTCAAATCAAATATAACCCATAATTACAATTAGAATTTACCCTCAAAATAACTTGCAAAACACCTATGAATTTTTAGTACTCTCAGATCTTCTTATCTTCTCTCTTTTCTGTTCCTTCCCTCCATATTCCTTTTTATGGATGATCTTCAAGCTTAGAGAAGTGAATGTCTATTATTGGAAATGGGAAGTTACAGGTCTCTTAGCTTTCTAAAGTAAAGCTCCTTCAATGTCCACTATACATTTCTTTAACTAAATAGGAGGTTACTTTTCCATTATAAAACCGTTTCTCAAAAAATAACGTTCTGTTGGATTGACATGGTCGGTGATAGGTCGTGTCCCTGAACCATGTCCGACCTTTTCATGATGTAAGAAATGACAGGACTGAGACATGGCTTGTCCTAGAGTCGTGTCAGAAGCTGTGGTCCTTTTCTCTTTATCAACATGATTGGGACATGGCTTGTCCCAAGGTCGTGTCACTTGGTGTAGTTCATTCTTCGAAACGACATGACTAGCGACATGTCATGTCGAAGTTATGTCCCTTGTAAATGTAAATTCCCAAATTGACATGGTTTGCGACAAGTCATGTTGTGGTCGTGTCTCTTCAAAACTTAAGATTTAGCCATCGATTGCGCTTTTACTAGACATGGTTGAAAGATATGGTAGGTGCTTGTTGTGTTGACCACTTTTTATTTCTAAACTTTGCATTTTTGACCCGTTTTGCTTTCTTTTTGTAAAGTATCTCATTTAAAGACCTAAAAGCACAATTTGATAATTTTAAGTGTTGAATTCATAATATTTATCAATAAAATGACCAATAGAAGTCCATTCTAGCACTCACAAAATAGGAATAAATTTGGTTTATTGATGGCGACGGTGGTGACTGCGTTGATGGAGCTATTTGTGCACCTAGAGATTGATATGTAATATGATAAATCAACATATCGTCATTCTCACCCTGTGTTAACTTTTCAATTGAAGGAAAAAAATGGAGTGTTTTCTACAAATGTAACATCCATTGGCACAAAATACCTATCAAGATGGGGATAATGATACCGATATACTTTTTGAGCCCAAGAATAACCTAAATAGACACATTTGAGAGATTTAGGATCCAATTTGGTTACATGAGGATGAACATTATGAACAAAGCAGGTACTGGCAAATGTTTTAGATTCAATAGGAAACAATGATTTTGTAGGAAATAAAACTTTATAAGGAATCTCACCTTGAAAAACAGATAGGGTAGATGATTGATTAGGAAACATGCAGTAGAAACTGCATTAGCTCAAAATTGTTTAGGATTATTCATCTGAAATGGGAGGGCTCTTGTTGTATCAAGAAGATGTCGATTTTTTCTTTCAGCCACTCCATTTTGTGATGGTGTATCAACACATGAAGATTGGTGAAGAATGTCATTTTGAATCAAGTACGTTTGAAACGAGTGAGAAAAGTACTCTTTCGCATTATCACTTCGAAATGTATGGATAGATGTATTAAAGTGTGTTTTGTTCTCATCACAAAAGGTAGTAAAATGAGAAAATACCACATAATGATTTTTTGTAAGATGAAGCCAAGTCATGCGAGAGTAATCACCCATAAAAGTAACAAAATATCTAAAACTAAGTTTAGATGTAATAGGACAAGGTACCCATACATCAGAATGGACTAATTCATTGGAAATTCTAACCCTTTTATTGATTCTAGGAATAGAAGATAACTGATGGTGTTTTTCAAACAAACATGACTCATAATCTAATCACAAGATACTATTAAATTGGGGATAAAATTTCTTTAACACAGATAAAGAAGGATGACCTAATCGACAGTATATTTCAAATGGTGTAAGAACACTAAAGCATGCAACAAATTTTAGCACTTGCATATTTAGAATGTAGAGACCTTCCGATTCATGTCTTTTACAAATAATATTCTTCGTCATAAGATCCTGAAATAGTCAATGGTCGGGAAAAGATGCGATATAAAAATTTAGGGTACGAGTTAGCTAGCTGACAGATAGTAAGTTAAAAGAAAACTGAGGTAAATATAATACTGAGGATAAGGAAAGCTGTGGAGTAAGATTAATAGAGCCAAAACCAAGTACACATGACTTCCAACCATCTGCTAATGTGACATTCATTGGACTAGTGTAAGCTTGATAAGTGGAAAAGAGACTAAGATTACGCATCATATGATTTGTGACACCATAATCAATGACCTGTAGGGTTTTATTGATACAAAAATTTAAAAAATTTTGTAAAAACACAGCGGAAAAACGAAAACCCTATACCAGTATCCTTGTTTCTTGATTAGATCTGAACAAAAAAAAAAGTTTCTTGAATATACCTTATATTGATGCTTTTCAAAACGATTAGCAGATCGGATTTGTATGAACCGCAGTCTCGCAATCCCCTCTACGGTATCCACACGCGAACGATTGTATGCTAGCACTCAAGAACACGAATCCAATTCGTGTCAGAATTATTTTTTTCTTCTTTTCTCTCTTTTAGGTTTGCAGAATTTCTCTGCCGTCTAATGTGACGTCAAAGAGTCTGACCTAAAAGGCTTTCTATAGATCTATATATGTAGGAAACCCTAAAGGAAACTCTAGAAAATAAATATGATGAGATATTTATTTAATATTTAATAAAATACATTATTTCATTAAATATTAATTATCTGTCATAATCATTTATTATTCTTAAACTATTTAAGAATAATAAATATAATAATTCCTATAGGTTTAAATATAAACCCATAATATATTTCATTCGTTCTTTTGTGCGTGACCCTATAGGTATACCTAATGTTGGCAGTAGGTCCTAAACACCTTTTAGACCTACAAGACATCATTGGTCTCTAGCAAGACATTATGTCTACCCAAATTAGGTGAATATCAGTAATCCGATTTTTGTCCGATCTATAATTTATGTCATTATCCTTTTTGTCACATGATATCTAGATTGAATATAAGACATGGAAAGTGTCATTCTTATATTGTTGAATCTTATCATTTCTTGATTTCCAAGTGATCTGATAATACAAATGAAATTGATTACACTATCAATTCATTTGAGCATGGCCATGCATTTCTCGGTCTCACTTATCAAGAGGGCCCAGAGATATCTCTCTCATAACGAGAGGGAAAAATCCCATCTTAGGGTCTGTTTGTTTTGGCTTTTTTTCTGGCAGATACAGACACTTTTTCAAACTTTTTGCTAACAAATTATTTATCAAGAAATAGATATAGATAAAAAAAAGTTGACAGTTCTCATAAAAAAATCAAATAAAATAAATATAGATAAAATTTAGATGCAAATCGGATATATTTACATATATCATTTTAAAAAAGATACAGATACAGATGAAAAACAGACAATCCAAACAGACCCTTAATCACTCAACTTCTTCTACATGATATACATTATGCCCAAACTTAACCTTTATAATTATCCGGTTAAAGACAACGTTTAATTGAGTTGAAACATAACGTTTCTCATGCAGGAAACTATGGCGATTTCAGGTCTAAGGATACGTTGACATAATTATTATGAAAATCACTTATGACAATATTCCATGTAGTGATCTCATAGTGGATCAGTTCAGCACACAGTCATCTAATATGTGCCTATGAGTTTCATTTATATCACCATACAAATAAACATCCCATGTTTACCAAATAAAAACTCATACTAGATTTAATTCATTATTATTCCTATAATAATGAACATCTAGGAACATTTAGAATAATAAATTATTCATGGATTTCTATTATAAAATAAATATGTAAACAATATAAAAGAAATGCCTCTATTTATTTATATATATATAAATATATATAAATATCAAATGACAATATCCAGTAATTGGCCTAGGGCACAATCACTAACATGACCCACTTGGAAGAAAGGGAAAGAAGACACGTATTTGGTTTTCTTGACGCATCAATAGTAGAGACATGATAGGATGAAGTCTTCAATGCCTCTTGAAATTGATAGAATTTTGCATATTCATCAACAAGAATGGTAATTGTCTTCTCAGTCATCTTGGTTAACAGATGACTGAATTTGTTTTGTTTTGTTTTAGGAAAGTAATACTATAAATATTATAAGTATAGAATTAGACTAAATTAGGGAAGTTTGACCCTTTTTAAATTAGGAGATTTTGTTATCAGTCTTTTAAGGCAGTTGTCGATTTTGTTTTTTAGACAACTTGTATATAATTGATTCATTGTAAACCTTAAAAAATAATATATAGTATTTTTTTTTTAGTTTTTATGTTATGGTATCAAAGCAATTCATCTTGGACTACTTCTAAGTTTTTACTTCTGCCTTTTTTCTCTGTTCCTTCTTCTTCAACCGACCTTAGTTGTTGGTGGTTTTCTTTCATCCTTATCCCTACAACTAACTAGCCTTAATTGCTGGTGTTTCTCCTTTTTTTTCTTCACTGTAGGTGCTATATGACCAACCTTTACTGTTGGTGTTATTTACGATTGTTTTGATTCTGATTTAAGCCAAGCAACATGTCAGAAATTTCACTTTCCATTAGATTAAATGTTTTGGATGCAGCCTTTTCCACCTCTTGGATCATGGATTCAGGAGCTACCAATCATATGACCTACTCACTAAATGTCTTTACCACCTATTCTCCATGCCCAAGTAGTAGTAAAATAGCCATTGCAGATGGTTCTTTGACCACTGTGGTAGGAATTGGAAGTGTCCAAATTAACCCATTGTTAACCTTGCAAAATGTCCTTCATGTTCCTAAGCTATCTGCCAATTTGATATCCATCCAAAAATTTACTCATGACTTACAATGTAATGTGGTTTTTCATCACAATGATTGTGTAGTTCAGGAAAAAGGTTTGGAGAAGATGATTGGACATGCTAGAAAACGGGGTAACCTCTACTTTCTTGAAACAAGTCAACCAACCATCACCAAGGATAAACCGTCAATGTTCAACAAAGAGAAAATTTGGCTCCATCATTGCTAACTCAGACATCCATAATTTCAAGTCATTAAACTTTTCTTTCCGTCTTTGTTTAAAAGTCTAGATGTTGAATCTTTTCATTGTGAAAAATGTGAACTTGCTAAACACAATCACGTACCCTTTCCAATGAGCAACAAAAGAAGTTTAATTCCATTTTATTTAATTCATAGTGTTGTTTGGGGTCCATCTACTATTGCTAATATCTCTAAGCATGATGGTTTGTTTCTTTTATTATTGATTGTACTCGAGTTTGCTGGATTTTTCTTCTTAAATAAAAATTTGATGTCAGTATTGTTTTCCCAAATTGCTGTTCCATGTTTAAAAAAGTAAATTTGGAGTGACCATCAAGAGAGTTAGGTTTGATAATGCAAGAGACTATTTCAATCAAATTCTAAGTCCATATTTTCTAAGAGAAGGGATAATACATGAACCATCTTTTGTGAATACCGCAGCAAAATGCGGTTGTAGAGAGTAAAAATGGTAATCTCCTTGAAAAAACTCGAGCATTGTTATTTGAAAATCATGTACTTAAAACCTTTTGGGGGGAGGCTGTTCTTACACCAACACATCTCATAAACAAATTGTCATCTAGAGTCCTAGGGTTTAAGAGTCCAATGGACGTGTTGTCAACCTTTTACCCTAACCTACATACCACAACTAATTTTGTTCCTAGAGTGTTTAGGTGTACGTCCTTTGTACATGTTCGCAGTCACAACCGAGAGAAATTGGATCCAAGAGCTATAAAGTGTGTATTTGTTGGATATTCGTCAACCCAAAAAGGATATAAGTGTTATCATCCATCTTCTTAAAAATTATTTGTTTCTATTGATGTTGCCTTCAATGAACATGAATCTTACTTTCCAAACCCTTATCTTCAGGGGGAGAAGTTAGTAAGAGAAGACAATGGTTTAGGTTTTGACTTGATGTTAGATCTTTCAGTTTCAAACCATCATACTTCCTTGTCCACTAGTGATCATGCCTCCGTTCAATCTAAGCTATCTGAGTCTATCATAGTCTCCTATGAACTTGTGTTTAATCCTCTAACGATAGCTTCTATGTCTGCTTAACTTGAAACTGAGTCTATTCCCAAGGATGTTAGATATGGTGAGGGCAAGATATATGCAAGGAACAAGATGGTTGCTCCCAAATCTACGCAAGTCCAAGAGTCCGATGAGGTAATGATTTCTAAATCGACATTACAGATTGAAATTGAATTAGAGGTAGCGAGTGAGACCCATAGGGGTAATAAGGACATAGACTTACCCATTGCATTAAAAAAAGGTACGAGAGAGTGCACTAAAAGACCTTTATATCCCCTTACACACTTCCTATCCTTTAAGCGTTTTTCCTTATCACACGAAGCCTTCCTAAGTAACCTAGAAACTATTTCCATTCCTTCCAATCTATTCAAAGCTTTGTTTAATAAAAAATGGAATGAAGCTATGAATGTAGAAATGTAGGCACTAGAAAAGGAAAAAACATGAGAGCTTGTCGAGTTACTAGCAAGGGACAAACTAGTGGGATGTAAATGGGTATATACAGTGAAGTATAGAGCTGATGGTTCAGTGAAGAGATACAAGGCAAGGTTGGCAGCCAAAGGTTATACTCAGACGTATGGAGTGGACTATCAAGAGACTTTTGCCCCAATAGCAAAGTTGAATACTGTAAGAGTAATATTGTCTTTGGTAGCTAATTTTGGATGGGATTTATAACAATTTGATCTAAAAAATGCTTTCTTGCATGGAGATCTAGAGGAAGAGATATATATCAAGATCCCACCTGGTTATAAAGAAGGAGTTATTGATCATATAGTGTATAGGTTAAAGAAGGCATTATATGGGCTTAAACAATCTCCTCGAGCATGGTTCGAAAGATTTACCAAAGTTATAGTGATGTTAGGATATAAACAAGGTAAAGGAGATCATACACTGTTTGTCAAACACTCGTCTTCACAAGGAGTCATAGCTCTCTTAGTTTATGTGGATGATATGATTGTTACAAGAAGTGATGATGAGGAAAGGCGTTTTTCGAGTGAGTGCTTGGCAAAAGAATTTGATATTAATACACATGGGAAGTTAAAGTATTTTCTCGGAATTGAAGTGGCACATTCAGAGAAGGGTACTTTTCTCTCTTAATAGAAGTATGTAACTGATTTACTCAAGGAGACGGGTAAAATAGCATGCAAACTGCTAAGTACTCCAATAGATCCGAATGTAAAGCTTGGATTAACAAAGGAAGATGCTATGGTGGACAAAGGAATGTATCAACGTTTGGTGGGAAAGCTCATTTATCGGTCCCATATACGATCGGATATAGCTTATGCTGTGAGTGTGATTATTTAATTCTTGCATAATCTAAAAGAGGTTCATCTTCGAACGGTACATAGAGTGTTGCGATATCTTCAAGGTGCACCAAGAATAGGAATTCTCTGTAGGAGAAGTAAGGAACTAATACTTGAAGCCCACATAAATGCTGATTACGCTGGGTCATTGATTGATAGAAGATCTACCACTGGATATTGTATGTTTCTTGGTGGAAACCTCGTGACATGGAGGAGTAAGAAGCAAAATGTAGTAGCATGGTCTAGTGCAGAAGCTGAACATCGAGCAATGGCTCAAGGAGTATGTGAGTTACTTTGGCTGAAGATCATTCTAGAAGACATGAGGATCAAGTTAGAGGGCCCGATAAGGCTTTGTTGCGATAATAAGTCTGGGATTAGCATTGCCCACAATCCTATGCAACATGATCAGACAAAGCATATCGAATTTGACAGACATTTTATCAATGAGAAATTAGAGAGTGGATTAATCTGCATACCTTATGTGTCTACAAATGATTAGCTCATTAATGTTTTAACCAAAGGATTAAGTGGTCCAGTGTTTGAAAATATTGTATCCAAGCTGGGACTGGAGAATATCTATTCACTAGCTTGAGGGGAATTATGGGAAAATATGGCTAATTGGTTTATTTCAGGAAAGTAATGCTGTAAATGTTGTAATTATAGAATCAAACTAAATTAAGGAAATTTGACCCTTAAATTAGGAGATTTTATTATTAACCTTTTAAGGTAGTTGCCGATTTTGTTTTTTAGACAACTTGTATATAATTGATTCATTGTAAACTAAAAAAAAAAAAATATACACCATTCTCTTTTAGTTTTATGTTACAATAATCTAATAAAATATATTTATTTCTTTTAAGCCATAAAATAATACCAATAGTACAAGAGAAGCCAAATGCAACCTTCAATCATAGTAGTAGATTATCAAACTTCCAATCCAATAGCAAAAGCAATACCTCAATCATTTTTCCCAAACACCAAGCTTTTCAAAACCACCAAACAAAAAAGATTTAATTGCCTAGCGGAATCAAACCAAATTAGAAACCCTAACCTTAGCAAGGAACACGTGGCCCTAGATGGTTCATCAAAATGGCAAGAAAGGAGTGTAGAACATTGTACTACGATGATCCAACACTTACACATGGATGAAAAAGGTTTGCACGACCTCAACGCATGGAAAACAAGAGAGCGTCGAATGCTTTACGTGGCATGTGAGCCTTACACGCTTGATTGTTGGTCATCGGAGCTTGTGGAAAAAATATGTCGGGCGGCGGTCTCTCCTCTAGGGGGGTGATGGGGAAAAAAAAGAATGTAAACACTCTCCAGGTAGTGTGTAGGATACAAATGTTGCTCACTAGAGCTAGGGATAATGAATGTTTTAACCTAAACCATAATTTTCAAAAAAAAAAAAATCCTATGTTCTAATACCATGTAATTTGATATGAAACTGAGAATAATTGCATTATTGTGTTTTTGTCATGTACAAAATGACAATATATATAAAGCTATCAATCCTATCTATCTCTACCTACTATTATCAAACACATAATTAATTATAATGTCTTTAATATGCTTATTTATATTTCTTAACATTGCGGTTGCATCTGGATGTAGATTTGTGGTGTGCATGGTTAATAAATATTGATAATAAAAAATCATGATTGTCTCCTTTTCTATTTTTGTTTTGCTTTTTAGGCTCGTTTCATAAATAGGTGCTGCGAAAAAGCTCATGAGGTTAAGATTCTGCAGTCCCGATTTGCTTCATAGAAGATGGAGCTACTTGCTCATTGTTTTGTGCGTTAGAGAGGCGTTGAGGCAGGCACTAGGTGCCTCAAATTTGAGAAGGGTTATTTTCATCTTCATAAAACCTAAGGTGGCTTTTTTGCAAAAAATGTAAATTGTATTATGCATTGCGTTGAGGCCCTTTTTTTATATTCATATGAGTAGTTGAGCTTTAGGAGAATTCTCCTTGAGACCTTTTTGTCAGTCCTCACTTGTATCAAATCAGTGCTCAGAAGAAAATAAGATTTGCTATCATTCTATATCAATCAATGTGCTCAATTTTACTTTCATCAATTGAGTACTTTGAGATAGACAATTGAACAAAATCAGAAGGTTATTTCTTGACCCATTGGCTGTAAGACTTGCTATGGATCATCGAAATATTGAGAGACGGCATTAGTTTAAATATAAGAATGCAGCTCCATGTGAAGGATCGAGTTTATGTTAATGAGAAAGAACCATGCAAATTTATGTTAATCTCTATTTCTAGAACTTAGGTTTTTTCATTTTTGCATCTTAGCCTTGAAACTATTGATTGCTGTAATTAAATTTTAAACTTTTTTAAAAATCTTACAATTAGATAGTTTTTACTATTCGGTGTTTAGTTGACTTGTTTAATTGTTAAGTTTCTAAAAAAAAAGTATATATATATATATATATATATATTTTAAATATTAGATTATCCTTACAATTTTAGAGTACGATTGGCTTTGTTTAATTTCAGAAAATAAAAGTTTTTAGAACGGTTAATTTTCTTCTTGATAGTATGATCAACATGGGTACATACATATATTTTTATAAAAGCAAGCTTGAGCAGGTGTCTTGTTACACACTTTGCTTGTTTAAGAAGTTGCTACTAGTGGATAATTACTGGATATTGTCTTTTTCATATGTTATTAATAAAGAAGCAGTGATTGTGTCCTAGGCCAATTATTAGATATTATCATTTTTATGTGTTATTAATAAAGAAGCATTTATTATTATGTTGTTTATATGTTACTTTATAATAATATCCTTGAATGATCATATGATTGTTTTAAATGTCCTTAGATGCTCATTCATATGGGAAAAATAACGAACTAAATCTGGTATGAGTTTTGGTTGATAATCATGAGATGCTTATTTGTATGAAGATACAAATCAAGCTCATAGGTACATGCCAAAGAACTAAGTACTGGATTGATATGCTATGGGATCACTACATGGATTAATGTCATAAGTGATTCTTACAATAACAATGTCATCATATCTTTAGACCTAAAATCACTATGTATTCCAACATGAGCAATATTATGATTTGATTCAATCAAACGTCATCTTTAACTGGATAATTATAAAGGTTATAATTGAGCATAGTATTAATCATGTAGAGGAAGACGGGTGATTGAGCTGAGATTTTTCTCTCTCATTATGAGAGAGATATCTCTGAGTCCCTCGATAAGTGAGACCAAGAAATGTATAGCTGTGCTCAAATGAAATACATCATCACCGAATTTGCGGGCTAATTTCACTCTCGATACTTGAACTTTTTCAATTTTTACAGAATTGTACTGATAAGTCTATTTCACTCTATTCTTTTCATAGGAATTTAGGCTTAATTTGATGCATTCTTTGATAAATTCTTGTGAATATGTGCTTTTAATATTTAAATGTTGTTTTTCAGCTCCTAGAATAAAAACAAGTTGAAATGAAGCATCTAGAATTAGATTTGGAGCAAAAGCAGCAGCAAAACTTAAAGACAGATTCTATCGAGGCCTACAAAAGCTGCTTTCGAGACCAAAATAGCAAGGCAAAATAGTCTATCGCCTACATCGAGCCTTCAACATGGTTTTGAGGTGATCAAGCTCAGGACTTGAAGAACAACTTGTGTCGCACCATGCTACCAAGCCTTAGATTTGACCCATGACAAATGCTAGATGAAGATGACACCTTTTGCTTAAAAAGTACAGTTTGGGTTGAGCTTAAGTCTTGAGCCCTCAACACACCCGATTTACCCCATTGGTTGAAGATTGGATAAGAACTTAAGCCTTTCTAACATATAGCCACAACTAAGGTTGAGCTTTGACATCAAAGTGCTACTCGAGCCCTTGACGTACTCAACCTTATCCCATGAAAAGTTATCATGTGTGGATTTTACGCTCGCATTACCTTGATTCAAAGTGCATGAAAATAAAAGACGATTCTATTATAGAGAATCTACTAAGATGGTGAATTAAATCATCATGATTTCTGTGCCTCTCCTATAAATTAAGGTGCAGAGGCATGCGATCAGTAATGTAGCATATGTATAGTTTTCTAACATAGTATAGAGAGAGAATTTTAGGGCAAAAGAATTAATTTCTTCTTGCTTTAGAAATCTCAAGTTTTTTGGATAAAATCATTTAAACCCTTTGTTTGTAATTTTTGCAGGACTCTAATCTTAATTGAAATATTCTTTAATTAATTTCGTATTATTTCTTTATAATTTGTGTGTAATGTTTGTACCCATGGAGAAATGATCTGCTACAGCTTAGGGTTTATGAACCTAAATCCTAATGCATGTGATTTCAAATGTGTTTTCAAGTAATTATTGATTGGGTATTTATAATTAGTAGCTTAAACTTATGTTTGATTTCAACTGAATAGGTTGAGAGGTCATTCTTTTGAATAGATTTGTAGCTGCTAATGGAGTTGATCCTAAATTATCTTGAGAGAGAGATGGTGAAACTTTTGATCACTTGTTTTGAAATTCATTGAGTTGGTTTTAAAAACATAGGATTTTTAAGCTTTATATGGATGTAGTATCTAGATCTAGAACTACTAACCTTGAGAGAGGCTTTTGTTTATACTAGTGAATTTGATAGTGCAAATACACCAACATACATCTCTCTTTGAGTTTTGTTAAGAAATCACATGATAAGGAGTTAGTGAAGCAAATCTTGGGCTGTCGTCTTACATCGTTGCAAACTGATCCCTAATTTTTCCTTGAGAACATTTGTGTATATCACTAACCTTAGTATAAATTCTACTTTTATTATGGTTTTCTAAGTTTTTTTTTTTTGGCTAGATAATAGATGAAATGTGAGTGTAGCATATGCCATCGTTCCCTTAGAATACGACCCAATTCTTTCTATACTACTTTGGTAGGTGCATTTTCCTAATGTTGGTGGTTGCTAACAAAAGTTGGACAGAACTCATTAGTTTTATAAATTTTGAAAACTTTAAGTTCTTGGTCTTTTTAAAATGTGATTATTGTAACCATACTCAACGAACCAACGCACAAGCATTTTCTAGCACCGTTGCTGGGGAATCAGTGTTGGATTCATTCATATGAGGCCCAATGAGGCAATATCTGAATGCATTTTATCTATTATTCTAGTGGCTAATTTCTGTGAATAATGTTAGCTTTTGTTGTTGTTTTTTCTTTCATGTACATATGTTTTTTTTTTCTATATGCTTCCTTTCGTAATTTGCTCGTTTATGTAAATGCTGTTAACCCTTTGCTCTTTCCTTTTATATATAATGTATATAGCTGTTTTGTTTTATTTCATTTTGTATATAGCGTTCTATCTGTTTGTAAATATCTCTCTACATATCTGTTTTATCTATCCCTCTATACAGTTCTTAAAATTCTTTAATTCGTTAATTTTCTTTTTTTTTTTTTATTTTATTCGTTTATTTGTTCATTCTTGTATTTCTTTAGTTTAGTGTGCTGCTTTAGTAAGCTTGTCTTTGTTTGATTTTCCTTCAAAAATAAAATGTAGGATTATGACTAGGAGTTAATCTCACACCTTGTTTTCCTTTACTTCAGAGCCCCAATGAATAGGAAGAATAACCAGACGAGTGGCTAGAGAGAAACAAGAAATTTTCTTAGTGGAGATGGTTGCTAGAGGTGATGCAGAGAATCGGAATGGAGGAGATAGACCTTGCTAGGATTAATCAACCTAGAACTATGCTTGAATTTAGTAAACCCACTTTTGAAGGGGCCAGTACTAGTTTAGCAAGGCCCAGAGTTGCTGCCAACAATTTTGAAATTAAACCCAATATAATTCAGATGGTTCAACAATATGTGTAGTTCGATGGACTGCAGGATGAGGATCCTATTAACCATCTATAACAATGTTTGGAGATCTATGATACGTTTAAAATTAATGGCTCATCAGATTATGCTATCCAGTTGAGATTGTTTCCTTTTTTCGCTTAGAGGAAATGTGCAAAAATGGCTAAATAATGTGCCTAGGAATTCCATCACCACATGGTAACAAATGGCTGAGAATTTCATGAGGAAATATTCCTCCCCTCCCCTCGACAGCTAAAGCGAGAGCTAACATAGCTTCCTTCCACCAATTAGACTCCGAAACCTTATATGAATCCTTCGAAAGATGGAAGGAACTACTTGGATGTTGCCCCCATCATAGATGACCAGAGTAGACTTAGGTCTAGACCTTTTATAATGGGTTAAACTATGGAACTAGGCAGCCGATTGATGTAGCAGTAAGGGGGAGTTTGAGTAATAAGTCTCCTGAAGAGTGCCTGAATTTATTTGAAGATATGGCGAACAATCATTTCCAGTGGTCATCTATCAAGGCTAAGAAAGAGAAGTCTGGAGGAGTCTTTGAGCTTGATGTGGTGACCAATTAAACCTCCAAAATAGAAGCCATCAGTAGGAAGGTTGATAACATGACCATGGAGGGAATGATCTTTGAAAGTTTGGAGTATGTGAACAGCTTGAATGGCCAAAAGAACGACCCTTACAGTCAGACTCATAACCCTTGCTAGAGACACCATCCCAATTTTAGGTGAAGCAATAACAACTTTCAAATACCTAGTTTGAACCCACCAAACTAGCAAAAACAGGAAGGTTAGGGTCACGGTCAAAGGTCGAGTGGTTCTCAAGTTAACAAGGGTTCTTTAGAAGATCTGATCTCTCAATTTATTAAAGCTTATGAGAGTAGACAGAAGAATGTGGACACAACTTTGAGAAATCATACAGTTGCCATACACAATTTGGAGACCCAATTAGGTCAAATCTCTAAGCTCGTTTCGGAGAGACCTAAGGACTCTTCTAGCAAACACTAAAGCCAATCCCAAAGAACAGTCCAAGCCTTGGAAAGAAAGACTCCTAGAATGATTATCCTACTTTTCTTTTTATTAGTGTGTTGATGTTTGTTTCTTTTGAAGAGTATTGAGAAATTTTGATGATGAATGTTTGAAGAACGAGTGTTGTTCTTAGGAAAAGTTTTTGTTTATTTGATGGGTTGTAAGACAATTGTTCAGATTCTGCTAAAACTTGATCTGTTGAATGGTTTGATGGTGTTTTGAAGTATATAGATAATGCTTTTCATGAAAATTCCTTATTTGAATGGATGATTGACAGGGAAATGGATGAATTTGTGGGTTAATCCCCACTCTGAGAATGTTTGTAAGTATTTTACAGGTGTTTTGTTTGATAAATTTGGCCTCGAGATGACAAGGAGAATTCAATAAAATTTTCAATCAAGCCTTACGTCGAGCCCTAGACTTTAGGCTGCAACGTCTCTAATTCTTTATTCTTTTTGCAAGTTTTCAATAAAGGCTTACATTTAGGCCTCAATGCATTTATTCTTTTATTTTTTTAATAACTCGCGACTTGCATTTAAGTGTCGATTCATTAATTCTTTTATTAACAAATTACGCCGCGACCTAATAGTCAAGCCCAAACTTTAAGCCTTGTTGCTTTTTAATATAGAAGGACAAAAACTATTCATTCCCTCTTTTCTTTACTGCATTCAAGAATTTTTTACGAACGTGATGGAGCAATCTAGTACCCTTGATAACTCTTGCATTCTTAGAACTTGATAAAAATCCATGCTTTTCTCCATTTTGAGAATCAAACCACTAAGGTAAGCTTTTTTTTGTTACTTGTTCGTTATTTTTACTATTCTATTTGAGCTTAGATATCAAGATAGTCTGTGCATTTTAGGGTTTTAGTTTGTATATAATTTCTTGAATAAAGAAATTAGCTTGATGACAAACATCTTTATGAGTTCAAGTCCTCATGTAATCTATCACAAACTTCGTTATGACTTTTAAGCTTTATTGAAGCCTGTATGGACTTATTTTGTTTTAGATTACTTAAAATAAAAAAAAAAGGTTTGACATTAAAGGTAGAAAAATGAAATTAAAAACAACAACGCGGATGAAATTAACCTAAATTTTTTTTTTTAAAAAAGCTTCCATCTAATTAACCCTAACTCAATAAAACAGTTTTGTTAAAATTTAGAACTAGGTAATTTTTTTTTTGTTTATTTCGAGTATTGAATATTATTTTTATATAGTTTATTCTATTTTGCATAAATGGCACCTAAAAAGACATAACCACAAACCTAAAAACAATCCAAAAGGGCTAGACATGAGTCTAGGCCCCCAGTTCAAGTAACTACTACTTCACAAACCCTAGTAGGTTTAAGCAATGAAGATAGGAGAAGTGTATTTTATATATGGTGATTAAGAAGGTAGCTGAGAGTGTCGTGTTGAATTGGGCTATGTTAAGGGATTATGGTATGGAGGAAAACTTCAACAGATACTTTGAAGACCCCGCTTGGTAGAGAGTTTTTGAAATTAAAGAAGAAGCATATGGGGAAGTGATTATGGCCTTTATGGCAGTTTTAAGATTGGAAGTAATGTACTAAGTATGGAGGATTTGGTGCATTGCATTTGGGGCATACAAAGAAGTAACAATGAGGCAGTTCATATTTGCCAAGACTTATATGATGAGGAAGAAACACTACATGATCTAGAATTCAAGAAGCTACCCATATCAGTGTCTAAAGAAGAGTAGACATAATTTGAAGCTGAAGAGATTAAGGGCAGGTTCACACCCTCTAAGACTACTGCCTCACATTTCAAGAGTCCAAGTGCCAGGATGCTACATTACCTACTCATTACGAGTATTTTCTCTAAGGTAGAGGGTGTATCCACTATCGCAAAGGTAGAACTACACCCCCTCATTAGCATGATGAAATGAAGAAGAATGAATGTGGGATTGCTGGTTGCTTAGAAGATCAGAACCCAAGCTAGCCTCCAAGGCAAGAGAATATTCCTAAGTGGGCTTATTACCAGGACTTTGAAGAATTGAGCATGTGGCCAGAGTAAAGGCTTATAGATTGGTTTGCAAGTGTAGGGAGCTAAACAAGAGATCATTTAGGGATTGGAAGTAGAGTGAAGTAGGAGCTCAACATGCTGCTGCACTAGCAGTTAAGGAGAGGAATGAGTAAGCTTAGATCCTTACTCCAATTTCTCGAGAGCCTATCAGCTAAGAGCTACCTGCTATACTTAGATCCTTGCTATAGCACCTGCTTCTGAGCCAACGACTGAGCACCCTAGTGTGCCTATTCAATTACCCTTACATCAACCATCAGTAACTAGCTTCAATAGACTAAAAGTTGAAGTAAAGGATATAAGAGGAAGGCTGGCTGCCTTTAAAAAAAAGTTTATAAGGACGTAGGTGACCTGAGGCAAATAACAGAGCGAATCATAGATATGGTTGCCCATGATCCTCAACCCAGAAGATCCAAGTTACCTCCTATGGTGGCAATGGTAAAATCAGACCATGATGGTAGCAATGATAATGATGACAACAAGGCTAAGCCACCCTCCCCTTTTAGACCTTCTTCACCCATCACCGCCCAAACACACACTCTACCCCTAAATGCATCCCTACCTCATATACTATTACCCTCTCCTATACACATAGAACCTCAAACACAATCACTGCCCCAAACACAACCCATTCAACCAATGGATGAGTCACCATACACTTACCCCACCTCTTTAGCAATGCAAAATCCTAATTCCCTCTCTTACTAAAACATTTAGGAAAAAATCCAAGGTTGCTCCTCAGCTAAAAAGGAGGAAGCTCATCTTGCAAGATGAGCCATCTGATGAAGAGCCCAATACAATCCTTTTGAGTAGTCTTGAGAAAGCAGCTGATAGGGCTGATGAAGGAATAGAGCAAGTACAAGAATGCTTCCATCTTATAAGAAGAATCCTGATGATGAAAACTTGTATGAACTGGAAGATGAAATTATTGCTGCAGTTCCAGAAGAAGTCTTGAAGAATAGAGAAGCGAAGACTTAGGCAATGGACATAGAGATTCTTAAAATAATCGATAACCAAATTTGCTAGATTGTTGTAGAGGGAGCATCAACTATAGTGGCTAATTTCTCTTTAGGAGAACCCTTTGAAAAAATCTTCTATGAAAGAATCATGCTACCAATCTCTCCGATGAAGTTCTTAAGATCACAACTTCCCCTCCTAGCATTTTAGATGAAGAAATCCTTGCTGCCATCAACTAGCTAATTATACGAACCCTTGAAGAAGAAATTAACGAAGAGGAAGACATTCTTCAAGCAATCAACAGCTTAGTGTTGCAGACTGCCATGAGGAGGAAGGCTACAGAGCTGAAATAGATGACCTTCTAGAAAAAGTAACTAATAACCTCCTAGGTGAATGCACTTCCCTTATTGCTGAAGAGGGTTGGGTTAAATTGAATGGAGAGATGATTCTTGTGGATGATTTACAAAAACTTAATGAGAGTTAAGCTCGATAGAAAAAATATAATAGATGGCTTGAAGAGGAACGCCAAAGAGTGGTGGAGGGAAGACCAATAATACCACCAATCATGGAGGAGGAAAGGGAAAAAGAACAATTTTTAGAGAGAGAAAGAGAAAAGCAAGAGCGTCTTCGTGAGTATAAGGCACACTTGGGCCTGGATGAACAAGAGAAGAAAGACAAATAATTAGCTCGAGCTCTACAAAAAACAGTGAAAGGAAGAGGAAAGACAAGCAAAACAAAAGAATAAAAAGAGGAAATCAAAGCAGGAAGCAAAGAACATAAAGAAATAATGATTCTTAGATCCCCGATCCCACCCACCCTCCCCAAGCTCACAGAGTCTTCCTTAAATTTTGTTTTCTTCATTCTTTAGATTCTTTATAGTTTAGATATTCTTTCATTCATTAATTCATTATTTATAGTTTAGTCTTGTCCATAATTCAACCATGGCTCTACTCGAGGAATTGGTTTTACTAATCATTCTTCCAGTGTTTTGCTCACTTATAAAACAAAATCAAGAAGTCACTGCAAAAATCCAACCCTCGAGCTTTATAGTAGAGAAGTTCTCTTAAAAATTCTTATTTTTAATCTTGCTCTAAATTGTATTGAAAGCCCCTATTTAACTATTTAAAACATTGAGGACAATGTTCACTTTAAGTGTGGGGGAAGGGAAGTAGCAAGATTAAGATTTGGCAGTTTGAGATAAAAATTGAAAATCTGTCATTATAATAGAGTAACTATGCTCTAAATGATCATTCTTAACACACAAACTAATAGGAAATTAATGAAATGGTTAAAATTTGAATAAAATTTTTCAAATTTTGAAATAAAATCACCAATTAACTCAACAGAGCAATGGTTAGAAATCATAATAAGATTAAGTTGTTTTTTCTTTGTATAAATTACTTTACAGTATCTATGTGAAGTAGTTTTACTTGTTGTTTAATCTAGAAATTTAGAACTGGAATTAGTTTAAGATCCTTAGTAAGGCTACTCAATTAATTTGTAAAAGCTTGAATGATCTGTATGTTTTTCAATTTAGTCATTTTGATAGCCGTGTAATTTTTGATGAAGGTTCAAATAATGATCATAACTTGATGATTTTTCGTTGTGCTCTATATAATTAAAAAAAAAAGAAAGAAATGAAAACCATGCGCTTAGGATTAAGATGGGCAGGGGTTTTTCCTTTAGAAGAGCAATTTTTTGTCCTCTATTTCAATTTTAAATAAGCCATGATTAAAAAAAAAAAAAGTGAAAAGAAGTGAGACAAAACCCCTCCAGAGGAAAAGTAAAGAAAAAGGCAAAAACCTTCACCTCTATAGCTTTGAAATATATAAATAATCAATAAAAATAAAATAAAAAGCACAAATAAGAAAGAAGATTCATGGGATGAACTGATGTCTATGCCTTTATCTTTGATTATGTTGCTTAGAGAATGATTAAGGAACTGCATACCTACTTGTATAAGGGGATAAAATTGATTGAGCTTTTTTCTTACTCTGATTAATCTTTTGAATAATTTTAGCTTTGGAATTCTTTATTAAGTAAAAAAACTGATTTATATGGATGAGTTCTGTGATTTTAGTAGAAGTAATTTTAGCATAATTAATAGGGATGATTGAACATTCAAAGTGCTCAGGTAACTTGAGCTTGAATTGGCCTGGTCAAATTTCCATTTATGGTTTACCTTTCTATTTTAAAAGCTTGCCTGGTTATGAATGATGTTTCCTTAAGAACAAGCAAAGGCTTAAGTATGGGGGAATTTGATAAGTTTATTTTACTTTATTCTTTTCATAGGAATTTAGGATTAATTTAATGCATTCTTGGATAAAAAAATTCCCATGAATCTATGCTTTTAATGTTTAAATATTGTTTTTAAGCTTTTGGAATCAAAAGAAGTCGAAATGAAGTTTCTTGAATCAGTTTTTGAGCAAAACAACAGCAAAACTCGAAGACAGATTCTATCAAGCCTTGCAAAAGCTACTATCAAGGCCAAAATAGCAAGGCAAAATAGTCTGTTGTGCCTTACATTGAGCCCTCGATGTGACTCTCAAATGGTTTTGAGGCGATCGAGCCTTAGACTTAAAGAATAGCTTGTGTCGGGCCGCACTGTCAAGACCTAGATTTGACTCTCGACAAATGTTGGATGAAGATAAGACCTTTTGCTCAAAAAGTACAGTTTGGGTCAAGCTTAAGTCTCGAGCCCTCGACACACCTGATTTACCCCTTGGTTAAAGAATAGACAGGAACTCGAGCCTTTCTAATAGATAGCCACAACTAAGGTTGAGCCCTGACACCAAAGCACTACTCAAGCCCTCGACGTACTCAATCTTACCCCATGAAAAGTTATCACGTGTGGATTTTACATACGTATTGCCTTCATTCAAAGCGCATGAAAATAAAGGACGATTTCGTTATAGAGAATTTGCTAAGGTGGCAAATAAAATCGTCATGATTTCTATGCTGTACCTATAAATAAAGGTACAGAGGCATGTGATCAGTAATGTAGTATATGTACAATTCCCTAACGTATTATAAAGAGAGAATTCTGAAGCGAAAGAATTAATTTCTTCTTGCTTTAGAAATCTCAAGTTTTATAGGTAAAATTATTTTAATTCATTGTTTGTAATCTTTGCAAGACTTTGATCTTAATTGAAATATTCTTTGATTAATTCCATATTATTTCTTTAGAATTTGTGCGTAAGGTTTGTACTCATGGAGAAATAATTTGTTACAGCTTAGGGTTTGTGAACCTAAATCCTGATTCATGTGATTTCAAATGCGCTTTCAAGTAATTATTGAATGGGTATTTGTAATTAATAGCTTAAACTTATTTTCATGGGTCTAAATGAGTGGTGCACTTTTTAGACTCATGTTTGATTTCAACTAAATTGGTTGTGAGGTCATTTTTTTGAATAGATCTGTGGATACTAATGGAGTTGATCCTAAATTGCCTTGAGAGAGGGACGGTGAAATTTCCTGTCACTTGTTTTGAATTCATTGAGTTGGTTATAAAAACAAGAGGATTATTAAACTTTATGCGGATCTAGCATCTAGATTTAAAACTACTGACCTTGAGAGAGGCTTTAGTTTACACTGGTGAATCCGATCGTACAAATACACTAGCATACATCTCTCTCTGAGTTTTGTTAAGAAATCACATGATAAGGAGTTAGTGAAGCAAATCCTAGGCTATCGTGTTGCATTGTTGCAAACCGATCCCTACTTTTGCCCTGAAAACATTTGTGAATATTTCTAACTTTAGTATAACCTCTGCTTTTATTATGGTTTTTTCAATTTTTCTTTATTTAGATAATAGCTGAAATGTGAGTACGGTATATGCCACTGTTCCCTTGGAATATGACCTAATTCTTTATATGCTACTTCAGTAGGTGCACTAGCCTAACGTTGATAGTTGCTAACCCAAGTTGGACAGAACTGATTAGTTTTGTATATTTTAAAAAGTTCAACTTCGTGATCCTTTTACAATGTGGTTTTTATAACCATACCCAACAAACCAACCACAAGCATGTGCCTTAAAAAATTTTGCTACAAAAAATTATCTGAACTTTTTAAATCTTTCACCCATGGTATGTATGGATAGGTTTTGTCCATTTTTCCATCAAATCGTTGACGTGGTAAGTGAACTCGATTAAAATTTTATTTTTCCCATCCACGCTAGCATTTTTTAATTTTTTATTATTTTCTTTTATGTTTTTCATCCATTATTATTTTTTTTTCATTCCTTACACATGCCAGGAGATTTCATTCCTTACCTCTAGCCAAGATTTATGCTTGGCGGCCATGGGAAGAATTCTAAGCTTAGGTCAGAGCATAAACACAAAAAGATAAAATTGAACAATAAAACACAAATCTGGTACGAAATCGATCGTCTTGACATTCTTTATCATCATTAACAATACAAAACGTAGTAATCATCATTATTCACTCTTAATAAGAAAATTCCAAATTTGACTTTTTTGACATAACGTCCAAAATTCACCTTTTAAAATTGTTTCAGGTCAAATCTTATATCTTTTGGTGTGCCTTAACGTCCTAAATCCTTTCCCAAAAGTCTTTTGTCTTGGTTTTGTCTTTTTCTTTCCAAATCGTGAATTTTATCTTGCGCAGTTTTTTCAAATTGAACGCCATATCTCCCTACTTAAGTCACATCTTGGGGGGTTTTGTTCGGGCTAATCTTCTCTAGCATTTCCCAAATCCTTTTCCCTTGATTCCATTCATAATTGAACATATTGAATTTGAAATCTAAGGTTTTTTGTGTTCTTCAAGGATTCCTAATCATTTGCCTTTGATAGACACATTTCCTAAAGTTTTTCTATTCAATTTTATCTGTGACGACTATGGAGGTAAGTTGAGGGTATTAGATGGAGGTTGATGTAGGCAGGTTTATGGCGATGGAGATTAGGGTAGTCGAGTAGTGGAGATGGTGGTTGTTACGTGGTTATTTAGTTGTTGGATATATAGGTTTGGGTCGGCGCTGAGGAAGAGGGAGATGGAAAGTGAAAGGGGATTAGTGAGAGAGAATCAAGGGCATCAGGTTAGGGAGAGAGTTAAGTAGTCGAGAGGTTCGAGAGAGAGTTGGGGGTGGTGGTATTCCGAATGTAGTGGTAGTTTGCTTGTTTTGAAGAAGGAGGAAGAGGTATGAGGAGGAGGAGGAAGAAGGTGGGAAAGGGGGGGGGGGGGGGGGGGGAGGGGGAGAAGAGAGAGGGAGAGGGAGAGGGAGAGAGAGTGAGAGAGAGGAAAGTGAAAAAGAAAATTAAAATAAAAAAATTGCTGACATGGATAGAGAAATAATATTTTAATCGGGTCCGCTTACTACGTTAGCAAATGGATGGAAAAATGAACGAAATTTGTCTATAGGTACCATGGGTGAAATATTTAAAATGTTTGGGTATTTTCTTGTAACAAATTTTTTAGGTATAATTCTATAAAAAAAAAAAAACTTCAAGTATCGTGAGTGAAATTAACCCTGAATTTGCTTCTAACAAGTTTACTTTGCTTAATAATTCTTATTTTGTTCTTTCAGGTGGTACTTTTTTGTCAGCGAATTATTCCAGTGCCTTGCTCTTTTATTGAATACATTTTTTTAGTAGTTAGCTAATTTTTATCTAGAAATAGATTTTGATGTAAATAATTTTCCACTCTTTTATTAAAAGCTTGTGTATGTCGTGTAGTTGACTCTCTCCTACTTTTTTTAACTCTTCATTTTATGATTAGACTAAGATTTCTCTATGTGTTTTTTATCCTTGGTTTTGGATTATGACTTACTACCTCTGGCATGTGTTATATTGCATGTCTCACCAATTGTAGTTCATCTCTCTTTTGGAAGAAACTGATAAGCAAATAAGGGAGCATAGTTATGAAGGAAAGTTAAATTGACTAAAGGAAGCTTGCAATGGTTGTCGGGAGGAAATTGCAAATTGTGTAAGACATTGTTCATGGTAAGTGGACAATGGGGATACACATATTGTGGACTTTTAAATTGACCCAACACCTAGCAACCCAATAAAATGATAAAAATGATTGATTAGAAAATAAGTTTCTTTTTTTTTTTAACTTGATTTACTTCGAGATAAATGTTTGGAATTTTACTTGCTGAAGTTTATAATATAAATTGTTAGCAAGCAAAAATGTTTTTACCTGTTTGGTGGTTTAATTTGTTCTATATTGTTGATTTGTAATGCTAGTTTTATTACAAACAACAGTTGCTTAGTACCTTTTTTTTTCTTATTTTTTCTCCCCCCTCTTCTTCCCCGCTCTCCACTTTCTACTCTCCACTTCTTTTCTTGTGAATTACTTTTGTTTCAGTTCCTTTTATATAGGTTTATATATTCATCTTTTTTACTATTTGATTTTAGTAAATATGTTAGCTTAGCGTAACAATATAATCTCATCAAATAGTAACGTTGTATTTTATTCTCATTATATCTTTTCTGACTGTTTTGTGCATTGCAAATATTATTCCTTTGATAATGTTAAAAGGAAAAACTTTTCGCCACATGAACTGATGCTTATCATTTTCGAAATTTCCTTTTTTTTTTTTTTTAACTCATCATTCTAAAGTTTGATAGTTATTGTTGACAGGTTTTGTATCTGTCTTTCTTCCTGTTGGAAGCAAAGCCGAAGGGGGGGGGGGGGGGGTGAGAGAAGTGTATGCGGCTTGCATGTGGACTATGCAGCTGATTCTGGCTCTCATCAAATGGGGCTCTGTGTTCATTTATATCCTTGAGTTTTATCTTGAAGCTCTAGCAATAAATTTTTATATGCATGTGTTAGCATACTTTTTCTATGACTCATCCCACATTTTGTCATTCATTAGTTTTTCTGTCGCCCTCTATTTTTCTAATGTTTTGCAAAATCTTATACATTGTTCCCATACGAAATGTATTTGAAAATTTGTTTGTTGTGGTAGAATTTGTCATTGCTTAAATGGGTACTGTGTGTTTGCCATCTTATTACTTTCTGAATATAGTTTATTGATGTGTATTTTTATTTGAACTTTTGGTATGTGTATTTATAGTACATAATAACTTTGTGAACATATGGGGTGGTTATGGGGTTAATTTGGGTTGGGGGGGGGGCGCGTTTGTGGTGTTGTCATGTGTTGTGGAGGATAGGTTTATGAGCAGTGAATCTTTGTTGGATTTTTTTACTTTTAGGCATGATTATATTGTTATATTTTTTTATAATCGATATAAAGTTTGTTGGAATAAGATTCATGTACCAGTTTAGTGATTTCATACTTTTTGTGAAGCTTTACCATTGCTTTCTTGGTTTCACCTTCTAGTGTTTTCCTCTCTCCTCTGTAGGTTGATTGCTATTATGTTTCGCAGAAGAGTGATCCTCCTTTTGTTCCTCCATCCATATTTATTAAGCAAGGGCTTGCTTCATTTGTATGTTCTATTCATCTTTCATCCTCTCATTTGCCTACTCTATTTGGTTTTTGTATAGTATGCAATTCTTTTTTCTTTCTTTTTTTTTTTTTGTAACAATTCCTTTTTGTAACAATTCCTTTCTCCCCTTCTTTTCCTTTCTAGGTATTCTTAATCTTTTTGTCATTAGCATCTTTGCATTATTGTAATGTTAGACAAATTGGTTGAAGTTAGTGGATGATATGGCATTAATTGATATGGACCATTGACATACAAGCTGGACTATACAAAATAACGTTTATCAACCTAGAAGTTGAATAATATTATGTCTTATGCACATCTATGTAGCAAGTGAATATTATTTTGCAAAGTTGTAGTTTTTGCAGCTAATTTATATTTGTTTAAAAAGGTTACAGGCCTTATCACAATAAGTCCTCTGTATAGGATGTGTTGGTATCAAATGTTAACATTTCCATCATTGCTGATATATGTTTCAGGCTGCTATACATATAATTTTTATGGCTAATCAATCTATTATCTATTGAAGTTCCAAAAAGAATTTCTCTAGAAATTTGAAGTAGTGAATCTATTACTTAAATTTTTTGCATGGAAAAAGATTATCTTATTGTATAAGTGATTTCCTATGGTAAAATTTGTTTTGGATGTGTTGATCAGGTGACTTGTCTTGTTACCCACATCAAAGATCCTAGAATTTCAAGTGCATATCTAAGGGATATTCCTCTTTAATCTATTTTTGTATTGGTACAACACGATGACTACCTGGATGATTTCGAGACTAATGAAGCAGCCATCAATAGATTGCCTAGAGTAATGCTTTCAGCATTTGATAATGGATGCTAGATTCCTGTGATGAACATCCTTTTAAGGTTATGCATGGGCTTTGGCTTTGGCTCTTCAAAACATGGAGAATAATCTTTTAGCAATTTGATATACTCTTTTATCAAAAGGTTATGACTCCGCTTATACAGGACATCTGGTTGGAAGTTATAAGTTCTCCTTTATCATATTGCTTTTTTAGAGATTACTGCAAGAAGCTTCCACCAATGATGAGAGCTTATTCTTAACATTTCTCAATTGCCTCTTTAACAATTTGAGTTGGACCATGACTAAATTTTCTACTTCCATGAGGGGAATGCAAGAAAAGTACTAGGTAAATATTTATAGCTACTTAGAAAAAGGTTCTTTAGATAGTCAAGCCCCTTTTTCTACTAGTACATCTTCGAAATTAATATCCCATTCATTCAATGGTTTCTTGAATTAAAGGTATCAGGGTTATAGATTGATATTTATGCATGATGTAATGCTATGAAATTTTCTTCTAAACTTATTCTTGCATTGTTCTTGCTAATGATGCATTTTCATTCATATGGACATGCAACTTTTGCTCTCTAAGTTGTGGTGTTACAGGATCTAATATAACTTCGAGTACTAGGTCCTTCAAGAACAAAGTCATTGACACTTTTTAAGGACCTAGTTTATCCTACATCTAAAATTCAGGTAAGTCAAGTCCCTTGGCCATGTATAATACCTTAAGTATTACAGACATAGGCCTCCTTAAAAGATTTATTTATCTCCAACATTGCTAATTAATTTTAAATCCTGAAATCATATAATTTAATTCTAGAAATAACTAGATTTAATTAACGATAAAGCTAAACTTTTCCAAATAAACATTCACACTAGGTATCTCAATAGAGAATACTTATGCAAGACGATAAACAAGCTTTTAAAGCTTATTACCTCCACCAAGCCTTTAAAGAAAAACAAGTTACAAAAGATAAATCCATTTCTTTAAACAAAATAAAATAAGACACAATAATCTAATAGTCCTAACTTACTTCACTCTTCCTCTCATATCTTTAGGATTGCCCATACTCGAGTCAATCATCATCAATAACATCAACATCATCATGAACACATCATCATCAATCATCATCTTCATCTTCATGAATTCATCAAAGCAACACGTAAAAAGAAAAAAACAACAAAAATAATGAGCAAAAGCCTAATACACAGTAACATACCACACACGGAGTGATACACGAGGTTAACTAAATGTAATGCACCAATGACATGTTATTATATTTAAATTAAATTAAACAAATCAATACTGGAGCACTCACACTTTGGAATAATCTCTGGGAATTTGGGGGTCCTACGTAATAATAACTGTTTAGAGGGTTGATATAGGTGGCCCAAATATCTATATCTCATATATCTAATTAAAAAAGAGAAAGTAGTGTCATCTAGGATTCACAGCCATTACTCGCTCTTTACTCAATCTTAGTTCATAATATCATTTAGTTCAATCGGTTTTATAATCGTGAACTAAATCATATTACATCCTCTCAAGCTTAAGTAAACATTATGCTGATACCATTTAACCCATCTGCTAGCCGTTGAGCTACTTATGAATTGCCATTGCATCATGGCATACTATTGCATCGCATCAAAGGGGTAACCTAAGCATCTAATTACCATGTCCTACTTAGGACAAGGTTGTCACTCCTCAAATATGATTCAATGGCACAAGCAACACTCAATTATTAGGTTGTCTTTAAGTTTTAATTCATTTTAATATGCCTATCCAAAGCAAATATCATGCATGTCACTGGTACCTTATATGGAATCTAGTAGAGATCAGGAGGTAGTCCAGAAGATAGGGCAGAAGATAAATCATAGACAAATATCTGTTTAAGAAAATTAAACTATATAAGTAATTAAATTAATTATCCATTTTAACTACTTGTTTTCATCCTACTTCAACTAAAATACCATGAAAGAAACATACAAACTCATTTTCATTACTTTTAACACTTTTAAACTTATTATACTTCATCAAACATCTCCAAGCCACTCATCAAATTCCATCTCCATCTATGCATAAATAAACTATCTTTTAAGTTACATGTCTATATATTTCTTATTCATCAATTTTATTATAAATCCAACTTGTATCTAGCTTCAACTCAACATATATGTACATAAACAAGAACTAAAGCAAATGAATTAACAAAACTTATCTTTTTAGAAAACTCAAACTTCTTGATCTTCTTTATTATTACCTCTTCTAAGTTGTTGAAGTTCTTTCATGCATGTTTCTCATCTTCCTATCTTGTTTTCTATCTTTATTTTCTCTTTAATCTTCTTAAGATTAAGATTTTGTGTTAATTTTGGAGAGGAAGAGGAGAAGAAGGAGAAGAAAAGAAGAGGAAAAAGAAAGCAAAAGAGAAACTAAAAGAGAAGGAAAATGAAAAGGAAAAGAAGGCAAGAAAAGAAAAGGAGAAAGAAAAGGATAAATGTTGAGATCTTTTTATGATAGGGTATTAGATTTAAATCTTTCAGATCATTATCTTAAATATCAAAACCAATTAGAAAATAATTTGAGAATCTATATGTTAAAAATTAATATCTTGATATAGAAACATAGTTTAGAAGTTTAATTTATAAGAAACTGATATTTAAATTGAGTTTGGGTTTGAAACCGATATTTTTAAATAAGTAGTTGATTTTGAAAATTATGTGGATTTAAGATAATGAAGGTTAAAATAAAATTTAAGGGTTTAAGGGCTTACTTGAATGTTTAGGATTTAAAATTAAAGAAAATAGGATCTAGTAAGATTTTGGTAAAAATTATGAAATTTGATTTCTTATTAGAATAAATGGAGAAACAAACAGCCAATTTTGAAAAGAATATCAAATCTCAAATCTCAACTTAACTTATTTACTAATTTCATTATGCTAATTATCTACTCATGATTCATTATTTGTTTTACTTGAACTATTTAAACTATTTAATTTAAATTTCTAAATTAAATTCTAATTCAAGTCTAAACTTAACTACCTATTATATTACTCAATTAAACTATTTCTAATTTAGTTGGGTGAAGGTTTGGGATATTACACACTTATTAAAGTCTTATGAGTTTCTACCATTTTTACCTTTTTTTTTTTTTAAATATAAGTTTGGGATTGTTAAGAGAGAAATTCACAATCTTGTGACTAGAGCTCGATTAAAGAAATAACCTAAGATCTCCTTAGAATTTAAGGATCTTAGATTTCATAATCAGCTTTGTTAGATAAGGAATTATAGGATCTCGCTAATAGTCCTTAGCTCACCCAAATTGTTGCATTTTCGACAATTCTCTAAGTTTGTTACTTCTTAAGAGAGAGAGAGAGAGAGAGAGGGTTAGGCACAGTGCAAATTGCAATGTCTTGAGTTTTTTCCACTTTGCATCAAGGTGAATGTGCTATACTTGATGAACCAAAGTCGAATGCTATTTTCTTGTTGAAAAGAAAGTAATTGTACTCCCTTGTCATTGGTGTTGTACTAATGTTTACCTGGATTTATCCAACCTAAGGGGTAGATGTTACTGTTTGACTTTAGAAGGTCTAACTTAAAATATTTTAGAGCCATAAATCTATTTTTTTTTATTTTATTATCGCTTCCATGTGCTAATAAAAAACATCATGGAATAGATTGACCATTTGTAGTGCTAATTGATGTTGCCTTACTTCCATATGATCCCATTAGGAATTCATCAACATAAAGGCTTCAAATTGCTGGTATAGTTTCTCTGATTTCTCCATAAAAAGGCTTTGGTACTAATTTGTTATAGGATCAATAGCTTCAAGTCTTAGGCCTTTCAAGAACAAAATCATATTACACTCTTATGTTTATATGATTCTGTACTGCTTCTACTTATTTTAGAATCACAAGTTTGGATTCATTAAGAGGGAATCCGAGGATCTATTGACTAGATATCAACTAAAGAGATAACCATAGTATCTCCTTAGAATTTAATAATTTTTAATTTTTGGAAAAAAAAATACACATTTGAATATGACGGTTATCAAAATTTCCCATTTTCTATTTTTTCTCTTAAAATGATACGTATAATGATTCTTAATTCCCATAAATACAGGATGCCTAACAACTAATGCAAGGAACCACCTTGATAACCGCTATTGTATATTTATGACACCTCACTACTCATGGGGAACATTATTGCTACTACGCTACACACACACATTGTAATCTCCTAGATTTTATGCTATGGTTATGTTCAAACCTAAATTGAAAGTCAACCGGAAACCTAAGGTCACAAATACGCATCAAACCCTAATAGGTTAGATCCGAAAATCCCGTGTTCCTAATCCTGAAACAACGAAATTGAGATATTAGTGAATAATAGTTCATAATAATATAATGATGCATAAAAAATTAGATTCGATAATTTTTGGTGTCTTTCGGATCCAAACGGGATCAGTTTTCGAAAACCGTGCACTGGTACCTCCGATGGCAAAAATATTCCGATAGTACCAATAAACTTGTAAAAATACAAGGATTTCAAAAATATCAGTTTTATAATTTTTCGGTATCTAAAAATATCAGATATAGCTGAATTACGCATATTTTCTTTACTACCGGTATTAATTTGTCTTATCTACTATTCATTATTATTCACCTATCTATACTTTTGCTATACCTATTTCTACACTATATCATACCTATTATCTACTTTTTACTTTTCCCATACATCTTCATTCACATCAAACTTTACATCTTATTACTTTTAATTAACAAAAATACAAAACAAATCAAAATCACTCCCTCTCTCCTCCCTCATATTCACGTCGACCCCCTCTCTCTCCCATACACTCACATTTATTTTTCTTTTTCAATTTATTTAATTCACACAATTTTCACTCCAAAAATTCTATAAATACCACCTCTCCCTCCAATTCTTTCACACACTCATTCACCTTACTAAAACTCTTCCAAATTCTCTTCTCAAACACTCTCTACCAAAATCTCTCTTTTCTTTCTTTTACTACCCAAATTTTTCTACACAATTCCTACACACATAAACACTATTTAAGCTTTTCTTCTGCTTCCACTTCCATATTATTTTCTTAGGTAAAAGTTCTTACCCATTTCTTTCTACCATGTCATGTAACTTAACATTATCATGGTGTATGTTTCTTAAACATTCCAATGTTATAGAAGCAACACTATGTTCCTGTTTTGTTCTTGTTCATGAATAAATTTCATATTATATTGTTATTGTGATCTTATTATTTTTATTATCATGCTTCTAGCCTAACTTCATATATATGTTACTATCTATATATATCTATATATATTTTAGAGCCTAAATGCTCACTAACTCACCAACAAGCTTATTACTATATTTGCTATTATTATTACTTTTTCTTTTCTTTCTTTTTTTCTTTTTTTTTTTGGGCATAGTCTCGGGTTGCCTTGATGAAGCTAAGCCTCCCAATACTTGATCGAGCTGCCTTGATGAAGCTAAAGCTCCCAATACATGACCAGGTTACCTTGATGACGCTAAAGTTCTCAATACTTGACTATAATATCTTGCTTATTATTGCTATATTGCTTATTAATATTATCTTGTTTCTTATCTTATATTTTCATCATCTACATATTACATCTCATAATACATGTATCTACATAATGATATTGTCTCAACTAAATTTAAAGTAGAATTTTTCTTTAACAAAGGAACTTGAAACTAAATTTTCTATTATGTAACTTGTCATTAAATAACGGAGTTATCATCAACAACATAAAAAAAATGGATTTTTACAATATTTTCTCAAGTTTCTCAAAGTCTTCTCAAATAACAATAAGAATAGTTTTACCAAGGAAATAAAAAAAATAAACACCTTCTTTTCATAATATAGTAACCTAAGTCTTAGTAAAAATAATATGTTAGTATTCAAAGATTCCACAAAAAGCTTAAGATTTAAAGTCTTTTCAACTCCATAATAAAACCAAGAAACAAACTAGTTTTTTTTTTTTTTTTAGATAAAATCAACCTAATAACTTATAAACCCACTTAGAAAAATAATGATTTTCAAGCTTTTAAAGAAGAAACCTATTTTCAAAGAATGACAAGAATATAAATATGATAGGATCAAAAACAAAGGATTTTATCAATAAAGATGATTTCTTTTCAAATAAAACTTATAGAGGAAATAAAAGACCAAGTTTTAGAAACAAAAATTTAATAAACAAGAAAATAAGAGGAAGGGACTCATTTGCTAAAACCATTCTAAAGGAAAATTTATAAATGAGTTATTAACAACTTAATAAACTTTGGATAACTTTGTTCTTTTATCACTAGAAGTAAAAATTGTGAAAGACCAAAGTTAAAGGAAAAATTTATTTGTTTCAGAAAAAGGAATGAGAAAAAAAAAATGGGAATATACTTATTTATAATAACCTAGAAAAATATAAAATTTCTTCAAAATACTTTGAAAGAAAATTTGTCAAGTTTAAGTTTCACCCTTCGAAATGAATTGTTTTAAGAAATAAATCGTTGAGACACTACCATTTGAATTTTTCAATATAAAGTGAGCTTATATATATGCTCAAAGGATTTTTCAATTACATATATATATATATATATATTTGCCAAAGGATTTTTGAATAAAGTTGAGTTGGAAAATTGCTTTGCAAAATTTGGAAATGTTCGTTTTGAAAATGTACCGAGGTGTTTAGCATCCCAAATGACCTTGTATGTAGGAAATAACCTTAGAAATGGATAGATCTTTTCGAGTAGGTAGAAATCAATATATAATATGTGAAATTCCGAGTTAAAATGAACAAGTTATGGCCATTTTATGTTGGAATTTCACTCTATGCGAATTTTGACAAACTTAATAGAATAGAATTACAAGTTTAAGTAGATCTTCTAAGAAATACTCATATCGAGTATTTCTTTTATATAAGTAACATGGGGTCTGAGCTACCTTACCCGAAGGACTATTTTGACTAAGGAGCTTCTACTAATATGGCTGAGTGAGTTTAAATTCTCGCAATTGTACTTATGTATTTGCTTGTAGCTTAGTGACACTAGATTTAGGAAAAGATAAAATATGAAAGCGCATGTGTTTTACTTACATGGTTGAAGTTATGATAAGTATATCGAAGCAGGAATTGTTAACTAATCATTGCATGATTTAGTTTAGTATTGATTGTCTGCAAATTCTATGGTTACTTATAAAATGACTAATGTTATGCTATGGTTACTTAAATTAAATGATTCATGCATGACACGAAGTGAGTCACATTGTATTAATTACTATATCCTTTGTGGGATAAGGGCATAATAATGAGGTCGAGGACTCGAAATCATAATCTATGACTTTGATTGTTTGTAATTAAATGGTGAGTGCGCACCCGAATCAACTACATTTTAGCGATTGGTAGGAATCTGTTCAAAACTACAAAAATATCATTTACGAACTATGGCTTCGTTGCATGAAATACCTAACCACCCAATGGAGGGATAAATCCATTTAAATATATGATTCTCGGAAAATCATATGTATTGTTTGTTCACATGCTTGCTTGCATCATATATGCTTGATTAAACAACTTGGTTGATTATTGATTGTTGAGTACTTTACTTGTGGATTTAATTCTCACTAAGTGAAGGAGCTTACCCCCTTATAGATATCTCTTGCAGTTTCCCCATTTATGGTTGAAACCCTGTGGGTATTTCTCGCAGGTATTACTTTTTGGCTTAAAGAGTTTTTGGAAGAAGTTAAAGACTAGATATAGACTTGGACTTCTAAGTAAATCTCCTTGTAATTATTTTTGTTTAGGCTTCACTAGACTATATGATGAACTATATCTTTTAGCAGGGAATGCCCCTTTGATGATTGTAAGACCTTTATATAATTTCCTATTTCAAGTTATTATGTTATGATTTCCATTCTTAAACTGCTATATGAATGTCTTCTTAAATAACTTGTTTCAAAGTTGGTCCTCTATGATCATGAACGTACGCCTTACACTCGGTATTGAAGCTTATAGGATGATTGAGGTCGTCATACTTAAGCTTTAATATTGAGTGTGGTGGACTGTCGTATTTAGGATATCCTTTTGGGCATGACACACACACAGAGCATGGTACATCCCCCCTCTTATTCTTCCCTATAATGGTTCATAGGTGCTATAATCTTAGTAGAGGAAGTGTAGTGTCATGTTTGATCTTTCATGCAATCTTGCAAGGGTCTTGGAGTTATGTACTCGTGATATCCCTAAGGCATTTCTATCATGAATAGAAACAAATCTCTAGAGGCTGTCAGAGTTCATTGTTTTTAGCTTGAACCACTTAACTTCAGCGATAGATGTTGAGTTTTTTGACCTACTAGTTTTATTATGTCATATTTTGTTCCCTTTTTTTGTATGCCTTGGTTGCCCATTTTCTTGGCAAAATGTCTCTCATCATGTTACAACTTTTTCCCACCTTTGTGCTTTGTCTTGAAACTATTATATTTTTATGAATAAGAAAAGTATTTATGCTTTTTTTTATCGTATGTAGGATATTTATTTTATTGGGGATTCTTATATTAAAGCTATCATATTTTTCTTATTGTTGTCTTGTCATTGCTATGAGCAAGCTTTTGCAGTTTCTTATACTTATTTTTTTTATTGTTTAGCACTTTGGAACCTGATTAATTGCCACTTTTAAGATTTGTCCTTTTCATCATGCCTATGTGTTGTACAGAGGATGTTAACATATCTAAAGCACAATGACCTGATAGCCTAAATCTATTTACGGTATGATTTCTCAATCTACCCCCCCCTCCCCATTGCTACTACCGCCCCTGCACACACCACACAACAACCTGATTGATGCATTATTGTGCAAGTGCATGCAAATTCCTGGTGTTGCTAGCCTAAATATTCTACTCATACATCATGTGATGCATTAACACAACAAAACATCAACAAATAAAATAACAAAGAAACATAAATACAATCCTTTTCACTTGCAAATAGTCTGAATCCCTTGTTACACGAAGTACAATGCATTTCCTCTTCATTCCCTCTTGAGAATATCCAATGAGCTACTCACAAAATGGTACAATAACAAACAAAAACTCTAAAAGAGTACAATTTTACACAAAAATCAAGTTTGTGCTAGTTCGGTACTAACAATAATGATTCGATTCTAATTGTAATGTATGGATCTTGTATTTATATTCCCCTTGTGACTAGACATGAATTTGCATCTTTTCCTCGTCTTAGTTGGTCTTTACCCCTCTTCAAGAAGCGGTTTATTTAATTATAATATGGAAAATATACAAATCATACCCCCTACCATGGCTATTACTCGAGTTATGATGTACTAAAAATCAACTATCTAAGACCTATCATGGGTGGGACATTGCCAGTGATCCCTATGGCATAAAATTTCAATCCCTATCTCAGTCGTAGTGTAGGACTTGATGTAGCAGGCCAAAACAGATTCTTGATTATGACGACCAGGATACAACCACTAATCTAGGTGAAATCAATTCTCCTCAATTCATTACGCCTTCGATCAGAATGTTGACATGCAAGACAAGTAGATATCATGATCTCGATGTGAACCATGATCTCAACAACATCAAATTCTTTTATTGCTGTTGCCCCCATGATTTAGCTGACATACCTAAGCATTGATCATTATCATGATAATGGCCACTATGCGGACCATGATAGGTGTAGTTCTTAATTTCTCTTTCTTTCATGTCTGTGATGCTTCAAAATTAAGCCTTTGGTGCTTGCATCTTCATGTTCTTGGAGTTAATTAAATCTCCTTTAATGTCAATGATTCATTCAATGAAGTCCTAAATCACTTAAAATGAATATATTTGCAAATTGAGTACCAATTCTAAAGATAAATTATAAATATGTGCACAATTAAGCAAATAAAAATACTAAGTGTATAGAGTAAATAACTTCTATCAATGAAATTAAAGAATTAAAGATAAGAATAGAAAATCTGCTATAATCAATTAATAACACTTTTACTTGATTCAATGGAAGTAACAAAAAGTTGAATAGGTTAATGTCTTAGTAACTCAAGATATGAACATGGTAGTTCTTCAAATACTGTGAAAAAACCTTTTTTGTTAAAGGAAAGGAAATTATGCATGTTAAACTTGCTGTAACTTGAAATGTAGTAGTTAAAAAGTAATGTAAACAATAATAGCAAAGGATACTTTAGAAGCTACCCTAGACAAGTGAAAAGGTATCCAATTAGAAGATACTGCAAAAACATATAGCATTGGATACACGAGACAAACTCAAAGGTTTTTGGTAAAACAAAGGTACAACACAATTCTTTATACACATTTCTTTTGTAACAAAGTAGGACATATCGAGCAATATTGCTTTTATAAAAGGAACAAGCTCAATATTATACAAGTAAAAGATAAAAAGATAAAACGAGCTTATTTTTCAATGGACCCAAACCATTTGGGTTCATAATAAAGTATAGCTTATTTGTTAGTGATCTCAGGTACTTGAGGCAAAGAGAAAATGGATATGACCATGATCAATAAATGTCCTAATCAAAAGAGAATTTGGCTTTCAAAAATAAAAGGAGAAGAGTAAAAGATTTAAGTAACACTATTTTAACTCCCTTGATTATGATTTTCCATTCTTTTTTATTTGCTCTCCATGTCTTGTCAAGAGTTCAATTGGAATGTACTATTTTGCTTGATAAAAAATCAATTGGTATCATAACAACGAAGCGCTTGATTTCCAAAGAAAAATATAGAGAGGGAGATGAAAAAAGAAGATAGATAAAGAAGTTAATTCTCCTTTAATGATTAATCTTAGTTTATCACTTTCAAGGGGAGTAAGTATTTATCAAATTGATTGGAATCAATTAGATATTCTATGGTTGATAGATAATTGGTGTTATGAAGCAGTGAAAAGCAAAGTGCATCTTGGAACCTTGTTTGGAAGAAATTTCGAGTATTAGTGGAAAGAAGAGCACACCTCAGAATCTTCAACTGTATAAATCTAGAACAACCTGAGAGTTCAAAAGTTGTTTCAAAATGGATTTTAATGAAGTATTTTCAATCCATTAAAGGCCCAGCTCCAAGATTGAATATATTTGGGTAACATATTCAACATGTTCCACTAAAGTTGGACAAATATATCTAAGGGGATTGTATAAATTATTCAAGTTGCAACTAACTTATGTTTATTTCATGAAGTTATCTTTTTACAATTTTAATTTTTAGTTGACTCAGTTTGTGTTTTAGCTTAAGGATGTTTTTTCTCACAAGACTCAAATATATTCTTAACGTTGTAAATTGGATCTATTGAAGAATATCACAAGAACAAAGAGTTGAAGACCTTATCATCATTTAAATGGAAGGTTTTTTTGCTAAAAAAGTGGGATACATCAGTTTTCTAATTAAACTTGTTATAACTTTTTACACTTTGAATCAGATTGTTGTTGATTTGTTTTAATGTTATGTTAGCACGAGTTAAGATTATAAGTGGACCTTGAAGTTCTATAGATAGCTAAAGTTTAGCTAGATTGGTAGATCAAGGAGAATTAAGTCCAAGAATTGTATTTTTGGCTAACACTTGTAATATTTGATTATTGGATATAATGGAATATATTTGTGCAGAAGACGAGATCTTCGGCTTAGAGTTGGAATAGAAGATTGACTTATAAAACTATATGAATACTTGAGCACTTTCCTCTTCTCCCTTCTCTCTTTTATTTTTTTTTTGCACATTATTGTTGTTAGTGCTTATTATATTAAAGGCAAAAAGTTTTAAACCTTTGACAATAATCAATTTACTCCCTCCTCTTGGTTATTGATTTAGGACCTACAAAATGCATCACAAACTTATGTACTTTATTTTTTCCCAATATAGTATCAAACTTTTATTTATTCGATTCAATGTTGGTATTTTCAATTTGTTTACAATGATTTAGTGAAGGGATAATATCATAAATGATATCTGAACTTTGGCAAAATTTTCCATTAGGTATATGGGCTTTAAAATTGATCAATTTAATATCTAAACTTTGAAGTTGATTAGTATAGTACTTGAAAAACTTTGAAATTGCTCAATTTAGTACCTAAAAAAACTTGACAAATGTATTATTGGTATGCATGGTAAGTTATTTTAGATACTAGATTGATTAATTTTAAAATTCATGTACTAAATTGATCAATTTCAAAGTTCATGTTTCTATTAGATATTTTGTTAAAGTTCAGGTACCATTCATAACATCAATCCTTTTGTGAAAATTCAAATACTAAATTGCTAAATATAATAAAAGAAAGGAGAAATTACTAATCACTCTCTTTAACTTTTATCTAAATATAGATTCACCCAATGAACTTTCAAAGTAAGCATTTTGATTCCTTAAATTTTCAAAAGTTGATATAGTTAAGAATACTTAATATTTTTTGTTAAAATAAAACGATGGGAGTTGCAAAATGCTCTATCGAACTTTCACTTATGTGTGGATTCATCTTCTAAACTTTTATTTATGTGTGGATTTATCGCTTCATTCAAATTCATAGAAAATGTTAGCATTCCTTAATTGTACCAACTTTTGAAAATTTTAAGGGTCAAAAAACTCAATTTGAAAGTTGAGAGAGTGAATCTACAACTTGGTAAAAATTTTACAAATTCTCCTAAATTAAGATCGCCATACCGGGCAAGCAACTTAACATGATATAAACTACGACTTTTTTGGCCATAAACTACTTCTTCATAATAATATATATAATACAGATATTGCTATTATATTATAGGTTATTGGAACATGCGGATCACAACAGAAGTCTTGGACTTTGAATCTGATGAAATCCACGTGGCAAAGTCATCTCTTAGTCTCTTTCATTCTTGGGAAAAGCAATGCGCAAGCACAATGATAGGAGCGCCGTACGTCGTGGGATCAGTAAGAGTTGGAACTGACTGACGATCCAGCTAGCATGTTCCTACGGCGGAAAACAACTTATGTTGTGCACACCACATGGTTTTCTGTTCCGTGAAAAATTTAGTAACCAAGGCAACAGGAGATGTCCCGAGAATCCTATGTTGTGACCACATTGCAAATTGTAGCATATCTACTGATACAATTTTCCGTGGTGGTCACCGCCCATTTTATGTATTTTTTGACTATATGAGCCAGTACGGGATCTTCGAGATGCTGCTGGGCTGTAAATTTGTATTTGGAAGTAAATTACATAATACAATCTACCATACATAGCCTTTTTGTTTTGGATAAATAATATTGAAACTATATATATCGCTCGTGTAAGGTTTTGTCATCTTAAAACATATATATATAATATATATACACATTATAATATACATATAAACATAGATATAGGATGTGCACTTAAATTAACCTAGCCAATTTATAAATATATTACGAGGGCTGTTTGTCTTTTTTTTTCCCCCTTTGATACATGCAAATTCAGTACCATCTCTTAATATATATATAATATATATATATTATTAGTTCGTAATTGAATATTATGAATTTGGACAATATAATATGTTATGTAAAGAGAATATCAGTTAGATAAACAAATAATATTTTGATAATTAGAGAGATTAGCGATGAAATTAATTAGATAGTTGATATTGTATATAGTCTCTTAAGTAGAAGCCACCCATTCATTTATGAAAAGTAAAATCCAAGTTATTTTGAGAATTCTCCCGATCTCTTCCTCTCACAGTCTCACTCACATAATTCAGAAGGTTGTCTCACCTCGTTTCAAAGTTTTAATTTTTATTATGAGTCGGACTTTAATAATGAAAAAAATCATTATATATGTGGTACATCAGAGTGGATTATAATATTGCTTGAAGAGAGTAACAACAAAGAGGGTTGAGTGTTCCTATGGTCGGTAATAATCGGAAAAATATATGCTGTTTCGAAAATACTATCTTATCCAGTCCAGTTAATCGACACTTGATACTTATTAGTAAATTTAAAAATAAAAATATATTTAAAATAAAATAAATAATTATTATCACTCTATGTGCATATGTCGCGTTATTATTGCTTGGGATAGGATTGAGATACAATGATTAGGACAACAAAACTTTTTCCGTAATAATCTATATTCATGATATTATTCTGCGAATTAACCGGGTCTATGGAATTTTTCACTTCTTATTTTATTTTCATTTGTGTCTTTGAAACCACAGAAGAGTATTTGAAGCGGGCATTTAAATTTATACATTATCTAATTCAGGGAGGGACACAAGATCTTGCAACTGGGGTCTAGGTATACCTTACTCAAGTCAATACTAAATCATTTATAGAAAATATTTCTTTGCTATTGCAACTATAATCATTATATATATAAAATAAATAAATAAAATTTTCAGTGGTTGTATGCCATTCTTCGTAATAGGATGAAAAAAATTCTTTTGTGAAATGATTAATAATGCTTAGTGCATTTCATAAGAAACTAAAAAATTAATCCTTTTATCTCTCCTTTATTACATATACCCAAATTAAAACTCAACTATCAATTAAAAAAATATAAAAAATAACGTAATTCCCTATAATGACACACCACCCCCTTTTGTTTGTTTTGTTATTAGCTGACCTCCTGAGCCTTGCTCAAGTCTTCAAGGTAGTTGTTCTTACCTCTATTGAAATAACTTTTTTTTCTTTAATAAAATATTATTATAAATTAATTTTGCAATAAATTGTTCCATAATGCACATTCAATTTCATATCATATATTGTAAAAATGAAATAAAATTGCTAAACCATATAATATAGTTAGTATTCATTTATTAATTCTTTATGTGATAAGACTACGTATTTGTAATATGAGTAATATAATTATTTTTATGATGTATTATTAATAGAAAAATAACACTTAAAAAAGAATTTATGCAGTTTAATATAACTTTACAATCACTAAATTTAATGTTGTTAGATGTTGTGAAAATTAAAACACCATTTAAGTAATAGAAGTTCATATGTTATGTCATAAATTTATTTTAGTATCTTTCCATGGATACCCTGCCTTGAAAATTACATGTCACTATTTTATTATATTTTGTAGGGAGATAATTGATATTTTATAGTCATTCTAACATGCTTTTTTTTTTTTCCCATGTCAACTAATTAAATATGTCTGTTGTACCATTATTACATTCTTATTGAATTACCATTGAATAAGAACCTCTTTAGTTTATCTAAAGTCCTTTATTTTAGTGTTTCTAGATACTATTTAATGCTTTAACTATTATTTTTTTGTTTTTATATTGGTTTGTGCTGACATTTATAAAGAAATTAGAAAAAGCAAAATAACCTTTTTTTTGTCTTCGTAATGGCCAAAAAGTAACTGTGTTAAAGGCCTCCAATATATGTACTCTTATGAGATTTTAATAAAAATATCTTATTAATCATTTGTAAAAATAAATACCTGACCACATAACTATTTTTAATGTCATGTTATTATTTGCTCTTTAAATTATGCATATAATATTTTGGCCAAAAAAAAAATTATGCATATAATATCTATTTATACTTTTTAAAAATATAATAATAATTATTTTTTTTTCAAATAAGATTAAGGGAAGATCCCATTTGCCCCCTGGATCCGCCTAATCATAATTTTTCTTTTTGCTTATAAATTGCAGTCATGAATTACAACCCTTCTGAATAGTTTAGGTTGTGTATGCTATACATGATACACATCGGGTGTAGCCGCTCTAATGAACAAAGCTCGCCCATAGGGGACGTTAGTTCCTACGAGGATTGTGATGATTAATGATATGCCTGCCCTAATGATGGTTGATGAACCTAGACATTACCATGGAACGGTTTCGAATCGCGAACCGCTCCGAACCTTCCCCTGCGGTTCTATATCCGGGAACCACTCTGTCAGGGACAGTTATGAACCGCCGAATGATTCGTCGGAATCGGCGGATCTTAGCAGTTCGTCCACGCGGAACCGACGCTTTCACCAGTTTCGAGCGCCATTTAAAAAAAAAAAAACAAACGCACACACACAAAACACGGAATGATTTTGGTGTTGGGGGAGGGGGGAGGAGGGAGGAGGGAGGAGGAGGTGGGGTGGGGTGGGGGCAGGTCTGTTTTATTATAAATAAATATAAAAAAAAAACAATTTGGTTCATGGTTCACGTGGAACCGGAACCATCAGAACCGACGGTTCCGTGGAACCGTGAACCTCTCCCGGCTCTGACAGTTCCGGTTTCGATTTCACACAATATGAAACCGTGAACCGGTGGTTTCGATTCGGGTCCGGAACCGATCCGAACCGTGTTGATGTCCAAATAAACCCAAGTCGAAGTCCAAGTCCAATGTTGATATAAAATTGAGGAGCGACAGCGGGACACTTTCACCCATTTGTGTTTTAAGAATGTTGTTGTATAGTGCCCTTAAAATGTAAGTCCACGTGCCTTATCAGTATCACATGAGCCCAATTTTCTAATCCCTGTCGTTGTAGATATATGCATTGGAGTTTGCAATGGGAATATAGTCAAACATAACATCCCCGCCATTTCACATGTCGATGAGCGGCTTCACCGTTTCCATAACAATTCTAATAGAAATTCTACCGGGAAAAAAAAAAAAAATTCTATTTGAAATGGTAAAGTTTTCTTTTCTTTGGGCACAAAAAAGAAGAGCATAACTATTTCTAATTAGACCCATTTGGGACCCGGTCTGGCAACTTGGCGTGCGGCAGATCTAAAAATGAAGGTCTAGGCTCAGATCCGCTCTGTGTGGGTCTATATTAGGCTATGGATCCTCCATGCTGCGAGTCCAACATCATTATAAGAAAACTTATTGTTACAGGCTGAAATTTTGTGATAGGAAATAAGTAAAAAAAAAAAAAAAAAAAAAGAAATTTCTACAAAGAAAATTTGCATCGATTGTCTTTTGTGACTGAATTTTATGTTTATAGACAATCCCTCATTATATGGTAAAAAAAAATATAAATATATATAGAGAGACTAAAGCCTAGTTTTTTTTTTTTTTTTTTTTTTAATATTGGTGTGGATCTACGGTCTCTCTCTCTCTTTTTTCCATCCAAAAACAAAACAAACAAAAGTTAAAAATTCCAACTATAAATATATTTACCTCAACTTGCATAAACTTAAAGCGTATAGGAAATGATATCTGAACACATAACAAAATAACTTAAGGTACGCTACTTTTCATTTTCATTAATATTATTATATCAAGCAAATATTAGGGGGCACATGAAACTTTACTCCTACTATATAAAATATCGTTGAGAGCAGGATCTCTTATTTTATTTTATTATTATTATTATTATTATTACTTTACAATTTTGAGCTCCCTCCACATACTTGCTAATTAGAATAAGACATGCCGGTTCATTATATTTCATAAAATCTTTAGTGCATTGTGAAAATCAAGCATATTTTTAACCATTTAATTATACTTCTGAAAAGCCTTAAGAGCATTAGTTGCATTGGTTTGTTTTAAAAAAAGCTATATATTAATATAATTTTAAAAATCACCAGTTAAGTTTTCATACTTTTATAAATTATATTTTTCTATGTAACAAAATATTTTTTTTTTTTAATAAATAACTATACTTAAACTTACTCATTTCGAGTTCACTCTGGTGTAGAATTGGTCTTGCTTCTGCCTAAGTAATGCAGTAGCAGAATCTTAATTAAAGTTGACCTTTATTGCTGTTGGTTACAACTTTTGAGTTTTGAAACCACCAACATTAATTATAGGCCACTAGCTTTTATTTCTAGTGTTAATTCTCGGTTACACAATTTATTTATATTTATTATTTTCCTTTCTAGGATTTTTCTTTTAGAATTTCTCATGTAATAGTATAAATAGTCTTTTAGAGATTTTGTTAAAAAACATATGATATTTTGATATTTTGAAACCTTATTAAGAGTTTATTCTCGGGAAAGTTGCAATCTATTAATTTGTGTTATAGAGATCTATCGATGTGTGGATTTCTTTCTTTATGCTTTCACGCTACGTTAGATTGGTATCAAAATGGGTTGAATCTTGCGGAGATGTTGATAGACTACAGAATAGGAGGCAGTCGTATTCTTGACGGTGTTTGTTACGGGCGACCGATACGAAGAGTGGTAGAGGAGACCATGGGTCAAAAATTCCAGTGAAAGGAACAATGTCGTGAAGCCCTGATCTATCGATTCAATACCAACAGTAGCAGGCAAGATTATTGGAGATGACTGAAAGGCGATCTAAGGATAAGTTTTGTTACTTATGATACCAATGATAAAAATGAGTTTTCTAAAAATTTGGCTTGGAGAAGAGGTTTTGGTGGCAGAAAACTATACGAAAGGAGCAATTATAAGTATAAAATGAAATTTTTTCACAATTCAAATATGCTCTTTCTGAGTTTGATGGTACCAGAAATCTAGATGAGTTTTGGGTTTGAGTTGAGGAAATTGAGAGGTTCTTTGACCATATAAGGGTTTCTGAGGGTATTGATGAGAACTGAACTACGCCAACCTATGACAAGACTTGATTATCAAATCTGGAAACAAAATTCCTTGGATTGTTTAAGAAACTGATGGAAACAGCAACCCGTTACCTATATGGAGGCAAGAACCTTGGTATAATCGAAGACACCAAAATCATTGATGGCAAATCGATTGATAATTTAAGGGGGTGAACGCCACGGGAAACTCCCCATAAGTTCAAACGAATTCACTCAGGAATTCTAAAGAGAAAAATCTCAAATTTCATTCATCATAAGATATGTGATATGTTACAAGCAATGAGTTTATATAGGCTTTAATTAGCCTTAAAACTAAGCAACTAAACATTAAAATGAGGAAATACGAAAAGATACCAAAAAGAAATATGAAAAGACACAATAACATAATGAAGTCCGGCATATTTGTCATTGAAGGCCAGCGGCTTTCAAATAAAATTATGAAACTAAACAATGTTGAACACACTTAAGAAAATATGCCGACGACACTGGCCATGAAGACCAATGGTGTTGGGCGGATGTAAAGGCTTCTACAGCTCCAATTCTTCAAGTCTTCAATCTCTCGTGTCTCACACTATTTTATAAGCTCCTTTAGTCCATTTGTCTCGTGTTTTTATCATTGGAACTCCAAACATTAAGCCTCCAATTTCTGGAAATGGCTTATTACACTTGTACTTGGTTGGCTTTAATTTTGATGATTCTAAGATCACATCATCCCCTCCTTCTTTGAAAAGATTCATCCTCAAATCTTCATTCTTGGACTCTTCTCCATTGCATCCATATGTTGGTTTATTGGGGATGAAATCAAGTTAATGCTTTATTCCATTTGGAACTTCATAAGAAAACACATCTTTGGATTCCTGCAGTGATGAATCAATTTGACTAGGAAAAGAAAGATTATTAGTTGAAAAACAAATATCACCCCCTAGTGTTTAACACTCGGATTCTTTTCCCTCATTGCTTACTAGTATCTTTTCATCACTCTTTTTCTCACTCACACTATTTTATGGACTCTCATCCTTTTTATCTTGCTCATTCTTTTCTTGAGTGCTCTTTCGTCTATCTTTTTCTCGAAAGCTTTTCATTATCGTCATCTAATCCAAATAAGCTTCCAATGGGCTGAGGGATACTAAGTTCTTCCATCTTTTGTTCAAAACAAAAGAATAGCAATTCTTCTTTTCATCATACCCGGCTTTCCTATGAAATTACCATGGTTGTCCCAAAAGAATATGACAAGTTTCCATTGATATCACATCACACAATACTTGATCTTGTTACTTTCCAATAAAAAACGAAATCAGAACGTACTTAATCACTTGAATTTCTTCATACTCTTTTGACAACTATAATTTGTATGGTGTTGGATGCTTCATAGTTTCCAAATGCAATTTTTCCACTAACAACATACTAACAAAATTTGCAAAACACCTACCTTCAATTCTCAAGTTACATGTCTTGTCATTCATAGGCTTTACATGGCATATAGTATAAAATTTAAGATCACCACAAATCTCATCAACATCATCCCTCAACATATTTGAATTCACTTGTGTTCCTCTCATTTTTTTTAAAAACAGAAACAAACCTTAGACCTAACAACATAAATTTCACAAGATTCAATCAAAACATGATCAGCAGAACTCAATCAAACACTAACCCAAAAACTTCACAAAAACCCTAATAGAAAATTTCTTGCACACGAATTTCTTCTCTCTCTTTTTTTTTTTTTCAATCCAAAGACAACAACTACTATCAAACCCCAATTTCAAACAAACTCAATTCTAACAAAAACACAAAAGGGATATGAACAATTTGAGTGTTACCTCCAGTCGAACTAGATATGGATTCTTAGAACAACCTTTGCTCTGAAACCATACTATGAGAACCGAAGCACGCCAACCTATGATAAGACTCGATTATCGAATCTGGAAATAAAATTCCTTGGATCGTCTAAGAAACATGATGGAAACCATGACCCATTGCCTATATGGAGGCAAGAATCTTGATATAATCGAAGACCCCACAATCGATGATGGCAAATTGATTGATAAGTCAAGGAGGTGAATGCCACGGGAAACTTCCGATAAGTTCAAAATGAATTCACTCAGGAATTCCAAAGAGAAAAACTCTCAAATTTCATTCATCATAAGAGATGTGATATGTTACAAGCAATAGGTTTATATAGGCTTTAATTAGCCTCAAAACTAAGTAACTAAACATTAAAACAAGGAAAAACGAAAAGACACAAAAACATAATGAAGTCCGACATATTTGTCGTTGAAGGCCAGTGGCTTTCAAATAAAATTATAAAACTAAACAATGTTGAATGCTCGTGGGAAAGCCGATAGCTTAAGAAAATACGCCAGCATTGTTGGCCATGACGACCGGTGGCATTGGGCCCCAATTCTTTAAGTCTTCAATCTCTCGTATCCCAAATTATTTTATAAGCTCCTTTAATCCATTTGGCTCATATTTTTATCATTGGAACTCCAAACATTGAGCCTCCAATTCCTTGAAATAGCTTATTGTCCTTGTATTTGGTCGGCTTCAATTTTGATGATTCCAGGATCACATCAGGTATGATGATAGAGTTGGTGAAGAGTTATTTGCAGGGTGATACATGGTATTGGTGGGAAAAACTTTTGGCAGTGGAACACCTTGAGGGCAAGGAGCCTATGAGGACTTAGTTTATGATGAAATACTTGATGGAGCATGAGTTCATTCCCTTAGACTACAAGAAAATCCTTCCTCGGACAATTCTATAGATGCCTAAACCAGTGAACCTAATTCTAGAAGTGCCTAAAGAGGAATTGGCGGAACAAGAGGATAACTCAACCCTCGAAGATCAAAGTGCTCAGATTGGTAATGGTAAGGACTGTGGGGAAGAAGCTGACACCTAGAAAGCTTGTGTTGGTGAGGAAGTTGTTGTGGAGAAGCCTCTATTGATTGACGAATAAGTGTTGATAGTTACTGAAGAGGTGGAGGCCAAAGAAACTTTAAGCACATTCATTGCACCAATGAATGAGATTAAAGATGTGGAACTTAGTGATTTGCCCAAAAACTTACATCATGACCGAGAGGAAATGCTAGAATTGGTGAGTGCAATTGTCCTATTGCTTCATATCAACATGGAAAATGATTGCCTAATTATCACTCCAATCTATCTAGATTGTGTACGAATAGATTCAAAAGAAAACTCAATGATAAGTTTTAATCTAGTGGGAGTGAATAATGCGGTGCGAATTACGATCAAATGACAAGATAAATGAAATAAATCAAGACGATCTAAAAAGAGGAAGAATGAAACGAGGATGAAAGATTATGTGAGCCAAGAAGAAAAAGAAGAAGAAAATAAGGACAGACGAGAACTCGGGGTCGAGTTCTTTGGTCGAGTTCTTTACAGGTAGGAGAGAATAATGCAGCAGCAGAATTTCAATTAAAGTCGACCTTTATTGGTGATGGTTTTAACTTTTGAGTATTGAACAGCCAACATTAATTATAGGCCACTAGCTTTTATTTCTAGCGTTAATTGTTTGTTACACAATTTATTTGTATTTATTATTTTTCTTGTTACGATTTGTTTTTGAATTCCTCATGTAATAGTATAAATAGTCTTTTAGGGCTTTTGTTAAAGAACATATGATATTTTGATATATTTTGAAACCCTATTGAGAGTTTGTTCTCAAAAAAGTTGCAATCTTTACAATTGATTTGTATTCTAGAGATCTGTTGGTGTGTGGATTTCTTTCTTTACACTTTCATGCTGTATTAAGAAGAAATTGCTAAAATATTCATCTTCTTTGGTTATTGAGCTGCTCAATTCTTGTAGTCATTCTTTAACTTTATTTTAGTCTTCATTGTGTGCAAGTGCTTCAATATTTACTTGCTTCAATCATGTAAAATAACATTTGTGGTATTGAATGCTTGCTCATAATATGTCATGCCATACAGGACAAGATGGAGTAAGTGGTTGTGTGCCTACGCCACTAATCCATAATGTCAAATTCCTGCACTGTTGTTGTCAAGCTCAAACGTGGTTGTTAAGTAATTATCAAGCTTTATATAGGACCTAGTCCCATCAGCACTCCTATATCATTTCAACTGTCGCCTCATCATGTGGTCTTTGAGTGCTAAACTACTTGACGAATCCAATATTTGAGGTGGAAGTAGGGGATGGGCTTATGGAAACCTAACTATCATAGGTAAATGCAAAAAAAAAAAAAAAAATACAAATATTTGACTAACTAAGTTCCGTTGGCTACAATATGTGACGTTGCTGGGAGTGTGTCTCTCGATTATCTAACAATCTATCAATATAATCATAATATGATCACATATTTGTTGAGCCCTTTAATTTTATAATGAGGATCTAATACCATGGTGACTATGAAAGCAATAAGGATCTCATTGTAGTATCATAATCATAGACAATGTTACATCAAGACAAGCAAGGAATAAGAAAATACCTAGAAGAATGTTGGACAATCTTGTATATTAGTATAGTAGACATACAAATATGTTGTAGAAAGCTTGTAAAGAGGTTAAGTAGTTGAGATCAGTAGCTAGTTAAAACATATTGTAACAATAAATGAGTGTAATAACATCAACAAAATATTGTATAAATAAGAGATAGGGGCTGAGAAGAGAAAACCATCTTGGCCCTTCAGAGAAATAGTCCTTGTGACTGAGGATTTAGACAAGACTCAAATATTGCTAAGACTTGCAAAAACATACACACCATTAACATATAATAGTATCGATCAATAGAGAGATAGAGAGTTAGGGTTTGTTACCTCATTGAAGGAAAAGTGAAGCGAAAGACAAAGTAAATTAGGGTTTCTGAATATCTGGCTCAAGTCGTGTAGTGGGCTAAGCTATTATTTGGTGCTTTTGTTTTGCATCTTGGTAATCTTGATTGGTTCTTGATTCAATGTTGGAGAATTTTCACTTTTCATTCAACAATGGCACTTGAGATAAGGAATATGACATTATAGGAAAGACTAGAGAAATTACAAGCTAGTATCAATGAATAAATGAATAAGAAATTATCCACTTTTATGTTAGACGTGAAGCAGTTGGTTACCAGTAGTTCACAAAATTTAAGGAATCAGACTCATTCCAATATTTTTCATAATATTTCAAATCATATAAAGTTAGCATATTCCAATGTAGCAGCTTTGGATTCATTCCTTAAAGGAATTAAATTAGAGATCCCCAGGTTCAATGGTGTAGATGCATTGGGTAGTTATCCAAGACTGAAAGATTTTTCGATTTCCACAACATTCCTGAGGTAGAGAGGATTACAGTTGCATCATTTGCATTTTAAGAAAAAGCATTATAGTGGTACCATCGAATAGAGAAGAATCCAAGGATTACTTCTTGGTTAGCATTCAAGAAAGTTGTTGAGGAACATTTTGGACTATCACTATATGATCATTTGCAAGGCAATTGACTAAACTAGTTCAAACTTCATATGTGGAAGATTGCCAAGATAAATTTGAAGCATTATCAAATGTAGTGGTTAGATTACCTGATAGTTTCTTAATAAGTTGTTTCATTTCAGGTCTTAAACCCCATTTGAAATAAGAATTGCAAATCATCAAACCACAAACGATGACGCATGCAATTTCTTTAGTTAAACTCCATGAAGCCAAATATAATGATTAGTTTTCTTTCAAACAACCATTTTCTTTGAACTAACACAAAAACTCAAATAAACCATCCTCATCGACATTATAGTTTTCAAGACCCAAACACAATTAACCAGTTTCTTTTTCAAAGCGCAAACACTAAACCAGCAATTCCCATAAAGAAACTATCACTAGAAGAAATGACAACAGGAAGGTAGTAAGGATTGTGCTACAATTGTGACGAAAAGTATAGTAGAAACCATAAGTGTAAAGCTAAGTTTTTGCTATTGACTATAATTGATAATGACAATGTTATAATCCTAGAAATTGTGGAATATATGAATGATGATTTTGAGTATATTACATCTCAAAATGATTCTAATGGTAATATTGATGCTCTAACAATTAGTTATCTTGCTTTATAGGGAGTAGTAATACCACAAGCACTGAGATTCATGGGCACAATCCATAATTTGAACTTTCAGTGTTAGTTAATAGTGGGAGTACTCATGATTTCATTCAAACAAGAGTTGCAAAATATTTAAACGTGGAAATATTGGCTACACTTACTTTTAATGTGATGATAGAAGATAGAGTGAAAATGTTATGTGAATGCCAATGCATGCACATAACTTTGGAGATTGAAGGTTACACTTTTAAAGTTACCTTTCATGTGTTACCAATCTAAGGGATAGAAGTAGTATTGGGTGTCCTATGGCTCTAAAATTTAGGAGCAATCATAGTAGACTATGTTGTGCTGACATTGAGATTCATGCAACAGGGTCGTGAAGTTTGCTTGCAAGGATTTTTCATGCCATTACAACATATCTCTAACCATCAATTCAGGAGATTAATTCAAACAGATTCTGTAGGATCATGTTTTTCAACTGGTTGCTCAGGCACATTCAGCCTCACAAATATCATCAACAATAGTCCTTTTGAGGACATATTGGCCAAATTCACTAAGGTATTTGAAATGCTTACATCATTGCCACCATATCGTGAAGTCCAACATATGATCGATTTACAACTAGATACAATTCTTATAAATGTCAAACCATATCGTTACACACATTTTCAAAAAAATGAGATTGAAAAACAAGTAAATGATATGTTGTAGCAAAGAATAATATGTAATAGTATAAGCACATTTTCTTCACTTGTTTTGTTATTAAAGTAAAAAAGATGGTTCTTAGCATTTTTGCATTGATTATAGAGCACTTAACGATGCTACTATTAAAGATCAGTTTCCCATACCCATTGTAGATGTATTGTTGGATGCATTACATAGAGCGTGCTTGTTTAGTGAATTAGACTTGAGAGGTGGTCACCACTAGATTAGAATGGTTGAGAAGGATGTTGAGAAGAAGACATTTAGGACACATGAAGGCCACTACGAATTTCTAGTGGTGCCATTTGGGTTAAGCACTGCACCATCAACTTTCTAAGCTATCATGAATGGTACTTTTAAACCATTCTTAAGAAAATTTGTGACCGTATTTTTTGACAACATGTTGGTTTATAGTTAATAGTGGAGCAACATAGACAACATCTGGTAGCATGCTACAAGTGTTACTAGATAACTAGTTTTATCTTAAGAAATCTAAATGTCTTTTTGGTTAGCAAAAGATTGAATACTTAGGCCATATAGTAGGTATAGATAGAGTACAGCCAGATTTGTCTAAGATTGAAGCAATGCAAAAATGGCCACAACTAATGAGTATAAAAGATATGAGAGCCTTTTTAGGCTTAGCAGAGTACTACAGGCGTTTCATTAAAGGCTATGCAACTATTGCTAGCCTATTAACTGATATGCTAACAAAAGACAAGTTTGAGTAGAATTAAGAGAGTGTGGATGCTTTTCAGACATTAAAGAATGCATTGTGTACAGCACCTACCTTACAATTACCAAAATTTACAATATCTTTTATTTTAGAAGTAGATGCTTCAAGTAAAGCAATTGGATTGGTGTTGCTACAAGACAATAGACCGCTGGCTTTCTTTAGTATGAAATTACCTTTACACTTGCAAAAAGCTTCTAAATATGTAAAGGAATTTTATGCCATTGTAGAGACAGTAAATAAATGGTGTCAATATCTCTTAGGGAACCATTTCATTATTTGGATAAACCATCAGAATTTGAAGAGATACTGAAACAAGTGATTCAAACACTAGAGCAACAAAAGTAATTGTTAAAGCTTATTGGATATGATTATACGATTACTTGCAAACCAGGTAATGACAATGAGGTTGCAGATGCTTTGTCATGCTAAGGGAGTAATCAAGGTAAATATTTTGCCATTTCAACACCTTGTTTCAATATTATTGATGATTTAAAACAAGGATATGTTACTGAACTTGCTTTTAAGAGTCAATATCTAACCTAGAGCTGGGAAAACTATGAATTACTCATTATCTTGGAAAAATGAGTTCTTTATTATGGATCAAAGCTGTTTCTGGCGCCTCAATCAAAGATGGTTCCTATTATTATGAATGAGTATCATAGTTCCCCATTAGCTAGTCATTTTCGTGTGTTAAAGACATATAAAAGACTTGCTAAGTCTTTCTTTTGGGAATGGATGAGAACAATCATGGATTTGATCTAAATTGCACATTATGTCAGCAAGTTAAGTATTTGACTAAATCTCCAGCTAGCTTATTAGAGCCATTACCTGTTCATGAGAGAACATGAGAAGATGTTAGCATGGATTTTATAATATCACTTCTTAAATCTCAAGAGTATTTAGTAATTTTGGTTGTAATTAAATGACTTTCTAAGTATTGTCATTTAGGAACATTATATGAGCATTTTACAACAACTAAAGTGGCATCCCTTTTTGTGAATATGGTCATTAAGATACATGGAATTTCAAAAACCATAGTTTTAGATAGAGATCCTATATTCACAAGTAAATTTTGGAATGAGCTATTTCATTTGAGTGGAACTACACTGAGTATGTCAAGTGCATATCACCCTCAATCTAATGGATAGACCAAGGTTTTGAATTAGGTGATTCAACAATGTTTGAGAAGCTACGTAATGGAATGTCCTAAAGATTGCGTCAAATTTTTGCGATAGGATGGTATGCTACAATATCTCCTTTCATCGAGGAGTTAGTTCTACTCCTTTCCAGTTAGTATATGGACAAGAACCTCTTAGTATTCCTACCTATATAAGGGGTTCTTCATCTATTGAGGTAGTTGACTTTGAGCTACAAAACAAAGATACCTTATCATGTACATTACACAATCGACTTTTGAAAGCTCTAAATAGAATTAAACAGATTGCAGATAGGAAGAGATCAAATGATCACTTTGAAGTAGGAGACTTGGTTTATCTCAAGCTTCAACCATAAAGAAGAGTTCAATTTTTAATGGATTTCATAAGTTGTCCAAGAAAAATTATATGCACCTTTTAAGGTGTTGAAGAGGATTGAATTAGTAGCATACGAGTTAGAGCTACCTTCTTACTTTTGGATACAAATTTTTTTTTTTCATATTTCATACCTTAAAAGAGATTATGGTGTTCAAATTCAACCCTTAAAGTTACCAAATCAGTCAGTAGACAATCATTCACTTTTAAAGCCTATGGCTATTTTGAATACACAAGTAGTATAGCAACAAGGGAAGTAGATCAGGTAGCTATAAGTTCAATGGGAAAGGTTACTACCTGAAGACACGAGTTGGGAAGATCTTGATGAAATTCTTAAATTATACCCTAATTTTGACCTTGAGAACAAGGGTGGTTTAAGCGGTGAAGACAAATGATGCATCAAGATAAGCAAGGAATAAGCAAATAACTAGAAAGTCGAACTGTATTGTACATTAGTATAGTAAACATATAAATATGTTGTAGAAAGCTTGTAAAGAGTTAAGTAGTTGACATTAGTAATTAGTTACAACAGATTGTAATAATAAATGATCGTGACAACATCAATAGAATAGGGTATAGATAAGAGATAAAGGAAGGGAAAACCATCTTGGCCCTTTGGAGAATAGTCCTACTGAGGAGTTAGGCAAGACTTGAATATTGCCAATACTTGCAAAAACATAAACACCATTAACACCTCGTGGTATCAATCAATAGAGAGGTAGAGAGTTATAGTTTGCCACCTCACTAAAGGAGAAGTATGAAAGACAAAGTAAAGCAGGGTTTCTGAATATTTGGCTTAAGTTGTATAATGGGCTGGCCTATGTAAATGGGTCAAGCTATTAGAGACACATACCATTAACATAGGTCTGTAGTAAAACAATATAGTTAATTTAGTATATCACTTTTGGACTCTTAAATAAGAGGTACTATGCTTAAATCTCTTCTTCCCATTGTAATAATAAAAAAAAACCAAAAAAAAAAAAAAAAACCTTCATGCAGCTTACCTATAATATTACCAACTTCTAACACAAATAGATGAATGCTAGGCGATAAACCTGAGAGAAGGCTTTCACGCAATCATTAAAAAAAAAAAATAATAAATGAAATAATAGGACTTCTATTAATTTATTGCATAATTTCTAATTTGGAGGGAATAGAGGAATATGTAGGATGTGCAGTGTGGCAACGTTTTGTAACTTCTTGTAGTTAATAGTAGTCTGCAGGAAATTATGTGTGAAATTCCACCTTTGCTTCACATTCTTTTCAAAAATAAAAATCACAAGGGTTACCAAGGTTGGGATGATTAGTAATATAATTAAATACTAATTTAATTCACGAGTATTTAATAAATGCACTAGCATGTAAAATAGAAAATATGGAAGGAGAATAACTAATATTCAAAACTACTGCCATTGTGTTATGCACATCATGGTACATATACAATAAAATTCTTTCAAAATTTATATAACATATATATATATATATAATAAGTAGTATGATATCTAATAACTCAGAAAATTTTTCCCATAATATACCAAAATAATAAATATGAGATTTGGATAACCAATCATCACTGAAAGAAGAACAATACACACACACGAAAAAATGCACACACACACACATTCGATTTTTCCTTCTTAGCCTTTCCCCCATAATGTGACATTCAGATATATATTTTATTTGCATGAAATGCTAGGTAACATTTTCAAAAAAAAAAAAAAAAAAATAATAAATAAAGAGGCCGAACACTTTAGGCTGTTATGTTTTGAAAGAGTTATGTCACTACTTGTGTATGCATTTTCTCTCAATTTATTTATTCTTTAATTTTTCTAAATTTATAAATTAATAATTATAATTGGTTAAATTTTTAAAATATATTGCGATATCACTATAATATTATCTTTTATCTTGTAATTTCAGTCGTTAGGTATACAAAATAGTATTTAGAGAGATAAATAGATTAAGATTAAAATAAAAAAAAGGTGGATAAAATGAAGGATATATTTCCAAACATAATTCATATAACCTCCGCATATGAATACATGGTTTGACAATACTCGTGGTATCGTTTCAAAGATCTGAAATTTACTAAATTAAAAAAAAAAATGGACTTGTTCGTCATTTTAGTTATCATTTTTAAAAGTTCATAACATTCAGGCTAGCTGTAAAATCTGCAAATTTTGACGAAGTTATTCATAAAAAGTGATGAAAAGAAAATTAACTAAGAAATTGATTTGAATGATATGCATAGCACGGTCGGTTAATGCATCAATCTGGACCAAGTAATTACAGATGACCTAACAACTTTTCTGACATATCATTAAACTTTTATGGATCCAAAATGTTTTTGAACAGGCGATGTAAATTTCATTATAAATATACATCCCTCAAACAGTAAAAATATTAAATGAACGATACATACTATATGGATATACAATAAGTAATTTTCAACAAAATTACTACTTATTTATCTACGTATTAAAAAATCATTAATAAATATATCACCAATATATTACAAGTAAAACCCACTAAATGTTTTCACAAACATATATCACATGTGCATGTTTTATACAAAGTAGCTTTTCCCTTTTTTTTTTTTTTCAACTTTTCTGTATCAACGTGAAATCTTTGCATTTGACATAAAAAATTCGAAGTCACCATAAACCACGTGTAGTAGGCCCCCCCCATGCATGTTGTTCGTATATTATATGCCTGTTCCCTCTTTGAAAAGTGTGATCCTCTTAAGTCGATATTGAAGAAGTATTATGGCTGCTATATCCTCTGTGTTTCTGATCAACATTATCATTTTTCTAAGTACTACTTGTTCGATTTGCCATGGCGATTCCGATATGATGTATCCAGGAGGAAGAAATTCATTGTTATCAAGGAAGATATTAACTTCTGTGTCATCTTTTTCTACTAGCACACATGAGTTTAATGGCGACGAGGCCATGAAGGAGCCCAAGAAAGATGTGGAGTCAAGCTTAAGGAAAGCACCTTCTAGTGTTCCAAACCCTTCACAGAACTAGTAATCCTGCTGGAAGAGGAAGAAGATCACATTGCTCAAAAAGAATGAGAGAGATCGGATCCTAGACTTCTCCTATTATCATCAATTTTTGGGTTCTCACATTTTCGTTGCAATCTTAGGTTAATGTATCCGTAGCTTTGCCTTGTTCCTTTTAAGGTATTTTTATTTAGTTTTAAGCTTTTGTGTTGTAATAGATAGATGGTAGGAGAGTATCCAAAACATGTGCATATTTTCCTGGAAAAAAAAAAAGGAAAACCAAGTAATTCAAAGATTACTGTGTACTTGGTTTAAATTGATCCGTTTAGTTAGCTAAGCATGTCCAACTGTAAAATCAATATCTTATCGCGCCACCTTACAATTAAACCTTCGTCAATTTTGATGTGTGATTCGATTTATTCGAGCACTGGCCTCTTCCCCATGGGGATGTTTTGTTATCATCCTATATGGCTTCCACAAGCAACGCATTTGGACAAGGATGTTTTGGAGATTTTAATAAAACCTAAAATGAGTTATTTTTGGGTGCTGTAGGATCTTATGTGTTTCACTATTAGCATACGAAAGACAAGCCAAACGATTTGGTCTCTGGATGGGAAATAACTAGCAGCCTCACACAATTATACGAATAATGATTACATTTTCAAGGGTTAAAGCGGCGCCCTACTTTTATGAAGAATTCATGCAATTTTACTTAATTATTTCTCCCCTCTTTTGTGTTAGTTCATGTATCTTTTGCCTTTATTATTTTTCATATAAATAAAAGGTTTAATGTGATATTTGGTATCTAAATTTTATTCATTTTTATAATAAAGTATTTAAAGTTTAAAAGAATTAATTTATTATTTTTATAGTCTTTCGAGATCACTTACAGTATTTACATTAGGTAGTTAATTGTAAAAATGAATAATCTCGAGTTAATTGAAAAAAAGGGGTAAATTTTAGGTAGTAAATTGAAAAATTAAAAAAAAATTAGGTATTAAATAGATACTTTTAAATTTTAGATAGTTAATTGAACAAATAGATAAAGTCCAGATACCTAATGATATTTACCCTAAGTGAAAGCATTTCTAGGATTTCCAAAAGTTTCTTTTAGATATTTTGTGAGAGGTTGTTTATGGTCTTCGAGAGATTACGTCTTGCAGCTCGATCTTGTACATTCAGTGTAGTTGTTGTTTCTTTCTTTATTTCTTTCTTTTTTTTTTTCAATTAATTAACAAAATATACATTCGCTTTAATATAGTAACTCTATCTCTTTGGCTCGTAGACCTTTATCCTCCACTGAGGCACGCCGCTCGTCCACTGTTAATCTTGGTCCATATTCTCTTTCCATTTTTCTCGGTTAATTTTTGTCTTGATGATCATTGTTTACGCTTAGTTGATATGAAGTTCAAAGTGACATTATATTTGAGCCTTTGCGGTTTCGTTATTATTGGTTTTCAGTAATTTATTAGTGGTAAAATACAATGATAAAAAGTTGGCTATTTGAGGACAAAACTAGAGGCGTGTTTTGTCTGTTCATTGGCTAAAATTATTTGTATGGCCAATGAGATGCACAACTTGCCTCCGATTAGGATGCAATTTTCTCTTTTATTGGCCTAAGTTGACCAACCTTCCTAGGAAAAAAATTTGAATCGAAGGTTTCGCCTCACTAAGCCTACTAAGGTAAAAATTTGCTCTGTTGAGGCAAATGCATTCACCTGTTTTGCCCACATACTACTAGTGATAGTTATTTTGACGTTTGATTACAAAGGCTTTAACAAGGTTCAATATTGCGAAGCTTATTAGGAATATGAATTGTAGAAAAGGCATATTGGAAAAATGACAATTAGGAATGCAAACAGATGGGTTATTATCTCATAGGGTTTGGAGTGAGTTTTAGGATATATTTTAAAACCTTTTAAGCATGGTTTAATAACTCTCTAAAACTTCATAGGAAACTCGAATCCAATAAAAAATAATAAATTAATAACATAATATTAATTTAAGAGCAATGAAGCATGTATTGTGAAGTATAAGGTATTATGATATAATAGAAAATTGTACTATAACACAATAACAACAATGTCTTGTTACCCTAAGTGCATCGCATGTATACTATATGTTTTTCTAATATTAATTATTAGTTAGGTTGATACATTCCTTCTCATTTTTTTGCCAAAATAACAATGCTTTGATGTTTTAAGGCATACTAAATAAGATTTTTCTTTTTGTTGTGCTTCATTATGATTGATCAAATTTTATTTCAAGTATATTATTATCACCTTTGATCTATTGGTAAAGTATTGGAGAGATTGGATCATGATAAAGCTAGAGGTGAGCAAAAAATCAATTGAACGAAATGAAACCAAATTGAATTTTTGGTTTTTTACAAGCGGTTCAGATTGCAATTTGGATTGGACCCCTCCAAACAGATTACGGTTTGGTTCATGTGCAAATCTAAACCACATTGTTAATTTGAACCAAACTGTTCCAAAAACCTTGAAAAGAATTCTAAATCTAAAAGGTAAAAGCCTAACCTAAATGATTTTTTCATTCACACCCCTCTCTCTATCTTTACTCTTTTATAGACAATATAGATATATGATACTCTATGCTTATTATATTAGATTAAAATGTTCTTATTAGGCAAATTTATTCTATGGTTTTAGGTTTTTATGTAACTCATATTAGTACATGACAACTGTCCAATTTTTGAAAAGTTAATGTTTGATTACAGTGTCAAAAAGATTGTAAAAAATGCATACCATGATAAGCTCATCAAGGCTATGTGTGAAGTCAAACCACCATTTGGGCTCAAGGGATTAGTTTGTATTTACTACCACAATTGACAACAATATGATGCACATTTGTAGCACTCTTTTATTCGAATCTTGGTAATAAATTTTGGCAAAAAAAAGAGCATTAGAAATGAATAAATATTGATCTATTAGTCTAAATAATAATATTTTGTAATCCAACGGTTTTTTTTTCTCTTGTTATAATGTTTTCTTTCAATAAATTAAAATATCAAAATTTTCAAAGTTTTGAAGGAAATGAAAATATGATATATTTCTAATTAAAGAATGAAACTGTTAAAAATACACGATGGATCAAGTAGTACTAGTTAAGGGCTTTTTTCATTTTCATATGAAATATTCAGAAAAATAACATAGTTATCTCTAGAAATAGTCAATCTATTTACCCATTTATTTTTTGATGGGATAGTCTAAGAATATATATTCCGATTTATTGTTCCTATAATACAATGAGGGTGTCCCTTAATTGCTTGGTGTACACATATCTGGTATTCTTCTAAGTACATTTTAATTAAATATTCATATAAATATAAAATTTTAAAGCAAAGTTATTTTTTAAATAAACTTTCATATAATTCATAATCCAAATCAAAGCAAACTATTATATAATGTTTTATAAAATTTTGAATCTAAACAAGACCTTTTTTTAATGGTTTGGTTTGGGTTTTTGCAAAAACCAACCAAACCAAACCAAACCAATCCGTGTCCATACCCTTAGATAAAGCAAGCTTGCAAAACAATAAAGAGTTAATGGACATTAGGGGATTGTAAGTGCTGCCACTCCAATGCTTATATTAGAATTTTATGGGAAAATTTGATGGAGTGATTGTAGTATATTGTATTTGTAGATGATCTTACTTTAGGGTGGAGATGCCTATTTGTAAGGGTTAAGGCAATAGTTAAACAAGAAAGTAGATCACCATTGATTATGAGCATATCTTGATGTATTTGGGAAGTATATTCCAATATAATAGGATAGTAGTCTCCCCATTAAGGTGATTTCCAAGATCCTCATGTGGTTAATTGAAGATAGTTGACACATTTATTGAAGGCTTAGTGGATATCAATTTTGTTAGTCAGTTGGAGTCCTTCACATAGGGAGTTTGTCAATTGTGCACAAAGAGCAAGTTATCAATAAGATAGGCTGTTTAACTTTGTAAGCACATCTTAAGGCCTTAAGATAGGTTAAGTCAAGCTTAAACAACATAGCCTAAAACCTAGACTGGTCGGTATGGATCTAGGGTGTCTATATTTACAGTTGCCTATCAAAACTTGCTCCATACTCTCTTTGCAGATAGGATGGAAAGGAGAGTTCAATATGATCATGACCACGTTTTTCTAGACTAGAGGATCATATAGGGTTTCACCAATAGGCATGAGAAGTGTGGTGATAGCCATGGTAGTGCTCTAATCTTCATGAAATTTTTTAAGAGAGGAGTGGCCAAGAGAGCAACTTATCTAGGTTGAATGACTTGTGTTATGTTAAATAAAGTAGCCTTAAAGGAGTTATAATGTAACACCAAGTTGGCAAGTTATTGACGAGTCGAGATGGGGGTGTTCATGCTATTGTGAGGTCTTAATCCCCTAGTATCAAATTGGTTGGAGAGATGTCGAGTTGCATGGATGGAGGGTATAGAATTCTGACATATGGTGTGTCTAGGGGTTACAATTTGAGGTAGGAATGTAATGTGCCTAAGAACGATCACTAGGATACCAATTCAAATAAACAATCAAAATTAATGAAAACATCAATATCAAGAGACGATAAATAAATCTTCGATTATCGAATATTACACATAAAAAAGAAAAGAATCCAAGGATACTCATGAATAATTGATATTACAAACAAAAATCCACCCATATTTACACTTACCACAATCTTTATGATTGATAATGAAATTATTCAGGCACCAATAATAAGAAATTAAAATCAAATAAAGTCAATGGAAGCCAATTGAAGTTATGTATGAATTTAAATAGCTAAATTTTTAAAAATTTTCAATTTTTCCTTAAATCAAGAACCAAATTCTGAAAATTCAATCATCAAAATCAAGTAAAGTAGAATTTAATAATGGTTCTTTTGAATGAAAAGTTTTATAGGAAGAAAAATCAAAATAATATAGTTAGGAGTTCTAGTTTTGCAAAATTACAATTTTGGTCTAACTAGGAACTATTGCAAATTAAAATTTAAGATTTAGTTAAAACAAATAAGTTAGAATTATTCAAACCATTTGAATCATTACTTATCTAAAAGATTAAATGAAAATCCTAAATTGTTTAAAAGTAGCTAAGTTCCTTGCACATGTAAAATTGAAATGCTTAAGATCATGTCATATGGCACAATCCTAAAGGGGATCATTTTCCCCATTGTCTAAAACTCTAACCCTAGCCCTTTTCTCCAATGTATATAAACATTATTTTTCCCTTTTTTTCCCTTCTCAAGAAGCCTCCCTACGACGTTAAGGTAATTTTCTATAACCCTAAAATCTCAATGACCTCAATTAGTGCTAAACTAAGTAGGATTAGCATAAAATTAACGCTAATTAATGAATAAATATTTGGAGGAGGGAGAGGTGAAGAAGAAAATTAGCCATTTTCTTCAATGCATATAAACATCCTTTTTCCCTTTTCTACCTCCATTTCATCTCAAGAAGCCTCCTTACAACGCTAAAATAATTTTCTAAAACCCTAAACCCTCAATGACCTTCATTAGCGCTAACTAAGTAGGATGGGCAAAAAATTAGCACTAATTAGTGAATAAATCATGTCTTCCATTAGGAGAAGGGAGAGGTGAAGAAGAATAGGAAGTGGTGAAGTTGACCAACAATTCCAAAAATTTGTAATAAGGGAAGGATGACATTTCAGAGTGTTGTGATAGGAGTTTTATAGGTTTCTACATATAAAAATGGATTTAGATATGTTAGTACACGTTTTGAATAGTTATGATAGAGTTTTGGAGTGATTTTAAAGTCTTAAATCCTCTTCCTAGCTGATACAAGTGAAGAACTATCGTCTAAAGCGAGGTAAGATATCAAAACTAACTTATTTTATTGAGGTTATGATGATATTGGAGTTGGATATGCTACTATGGCATTATATAGTGTTTGGGTGTAACTTGAAAGTTAGGTTGTGCTAGAATGTGTTTAAGAGTGATGGGTTTTGGTGCAATTAATATTAGAGTTGTAAAATGATGGATTCATGCTTAGATATTTTGAGAAATTATGACTAAGCATGTTTATAAGGGTTGGTGAGTCATAATAAACAAAGATTATGTTTAAACATGATCTTTTAGCTCTTTTTAAAACCTAAAAGTCATCAAAAGTTTCCATTAATAAAAAAACCCAAGTTTAAGTTTGGAATAATGAAAATCTAGAAGAATCTGATCGATACATGAGCTTGTGCATCAAGCCGTGTAACCCTTTAACCCCAAAAATGTGGAAAAGCTTAGTTTTCCAGAAGGACATGACCAATGCATAGGGTCTTATATTTAGTCATATATCTCTTCGACCTTAAGCTTGACGTTTCCTAGAGTAACATGGGGGATAAACGATCTTGTGTATCTTTCCATGTACCTTTCAACCCTAAACCTGGGTAGACCATGGCTAATACATAGGCTAATGTATTTGGCAGTGTAAAAGAACATGGCCTAATATACTTGCCCATAGACTTTTCTAGTCTCTCATAACTTCATTAATCTTTACCAAAATCGCATGAAATTTGACTCAGTTCTTCCTTTAAGCTTAAAAACCTTCTGTGGACTTAAAAACACAAATTTAAAAAATATTAATACCCCATTCAAAATGTACATCAACCGAATACATCAAGCCTAAAATGTTTCTCACATACTTTTGTTCCTTTAACAATGCATCACTTGATAAATTAGACATGTTCTTGGTCATGCAAAGGAACGCAATTAATTATACGAGCCTTTTACCAGCAATGTATTTCCCCAGAACATTTACATGAGTCTGTGAACGACCCATGCTTTTCCTAAACTTCTTCTTTAAGCCTAAACAACATTTAATGAGATTCTTAAATAGGTATCATCATACCTTAGCTTCTTGACAACAATATAAATTGAGTAAAGTTAGCTAATCTTTAGTTGATATCTAGCTTCAATTGTGAACATTTACAGGACGTTGAGCTTTAGAAGTATAGTAGAAATCTCCAACCAACTGGTAGGTACATAATAAATGCGTGTTACTTGTTACTATGGTCTTAGTAATCGAATTAAGAATTTAAGCTTGACATAATTGTGTGTTAGTTACTTACTGCAGCTACTTACCCCAGGTAGTGGTACCCTCAGACTAGGATGTGAGCTTGATCAAAACTTCAAGAGGATGTAATAGTTTAGATGTTTAAGTCCTCATAGAATGCGTGGTTGGGCTCATCAGTTAGTTAATAGGCAAATTTTTAAGATTGAGTAGTTAACTAGAAGTATGTATGTAGTTTTAACGGGTTATATGGTGTTATGGGACCCAATATAAAAATTATGATAGACTATGCTCATTGGTGGTAGCTTGTAAGGGGATGACTCATACAAGACTATTTCTTTCTTTTATTTCTAGTAAGTTCTGGAGACTTATCACCCTCCTCTTTGGTGCTTGATCCATTGAGGAAACCTTACACCTTTTGTTTAGTGGCAGTCATGAGTTCTCTTGTGTGTGTTGGTATTTTTGAGACATTGAGAATGCCTTGTTTGTGGAATATCCTAAACTATGGTTACTACATTAGATTAGAAGCATGAGACGTGTGCATGTGTTTGTTTTACTATGTACTCGACATCATAACTCATTCTTGACATTTCAAGTTTTGTTAATGATTCGTTAGGGGATGAGAATTACACAGGGCGATTCCATCAGTTTGCATTGTATAAGATATGAACTTGTATTATTTGTAAAAGAGAGTTTTATTCAGACTTCATTTTCAATTGGAGGAATGTATCTAATTAACATTTGTTTTATTTAATTTCTTTTAAATGAACTATTAGGTCCAAAAAATGTTTTCAAGATGAGTTATGATATCTGATGGCCATGCGAGCAACTTTAATAAGCAAGTATTTTGTGATGAGTAATTATAAATCTTGAATAAGTTAATTTTACATATTTTAAAGTAATTCAAATCATACAAAAATAGGCGACACATTTTCATAATTTAAATAAAAATTAATAACGATTTCTTAGTTTAAAATTTCATTGGAAACACACTTAAGAAAAGGAATGCCTTACATATATCTCTTGGAGATGATATGTGTAGTGTAACTATCACGCTCTATGTGCTCGAGGTGGGGTTGTTACAGATAAGAGCAGAGAATCACCACAATTAAGAATCTTGATTGATAAGAGTAAGGTTAGTAGAAAAAACTCTACAAGATGTTTCTTTAATCTCAAAAGCATTCTAAGTCTATAATAAAATTTGGAATATCCATAGAAGTCCCAAAAACTAATAAGATTACTAAGTTAAACCTATAAAATAACTATTGGAATAAAATAAAATAGACAATTATGAGCTTTACATAAATTTCAATACGATTGTGCTCATGTACTCTGCAACACATGAAGAATTGTGCATTTTGGCCATCAACACAACCCTAAACATGGGTGTAGTTCGATTATGTTGCACACAGAAGCTTCTTTTGCTTCACTTCTCCCCTGCTGTTCTCAACACAACTTTTAACATGACTTGTGTTGATACTAGTGTAGAATTTTACACTATTCACCAAAGCTCCAAAACCCATGAATTTCATCCTTAATACTTGAACTAATCTTTATATTTGCCTTAGAACACTTCATTAACACCAAAGTGATAGACTCATTGGTTTGGTTCTCATTATCTTCTTGGGGTTGTTGATGATTTGTCCTTAAATCACTTAGGCAGAAAATCCTCTATTTATAGGTTGTGTAAAAAAGAATGAATTTAAACATTGTCATGTAATCGAGAAATTACTATAAGGAAGATTCAAAATTATATGGAAAACTAATTATTTGATGAGTGTGTCTAAAATCTCTCATTACTCTTGTATTTCACTCATAGTCGTATTTTATCTCTCAATACTCTGCACTTATCTCTATTGGTCAAATTGATTCCAATTAATCTTCCAAAAATAAAGACATTACAAAACTCAGGCCTTTCCTATACAATGCAATAAGCCACATGTTAGACACCCAATTTTTGCCCAATTAAAAATTAGGCTTAAGTTTAGATTAAATTAATGTCATGAGAGTTCATAAATATAATAAAAAAATAATAAAAATAGTATAATAAAAAAGAAGAAAAGAGAAAAAAAAAAAAAAAAAAAAAATAATATAATTAAATGAATAATAGTAATGTAAATAAAATATATGTAAGAAAAATTAAAATAAATAATTATTTAAGCTTAATATAAATATATTTTATTAGTCTTAAGTATTAGTGGGTTAGCTATATGACCAAGGCACAGGCCAACGGCCTAACGGATCAGACCATGGACACAAAGCAAGGGGACCCAAGTTCGAATCTAGCCTAAGGCAGATTTTGCCTCTTTTTTGTTCATTTTTTTTCCCAAAAGACACATCGGTTCATCCACTTTGAGCAACGAATCTTTGTGTTTTTTCGAAATTATTGTACAGACACAAACTAGGCATGGGATACATCACATCTGTACATTTGTCATTATTTCATTCCAAAAGACACATTAATTAAGCATGAAAATTGGGAAAAAATTCGAATGGACATGATTTTTCAAATCTTAAAATTGGCCGAATTGTGTCTTTAATCAAATTAAACACACTTAATCGAAGAGTTGATGTAAACATAATATTCGTGATCAATTTGAACCAACAATCACGAATCGAGTCCCAATTTTGAATCGTTTTATTTGAAAAAAAAACGATTCGTGATTCAAAATTGAACAAGTACGAAGCTTCGAAATGACAAATTGTTTCGAAATCTATAAATAGGATCACCCCACAAGCAGAAAGCACAATTCAATTTCACAAAATACACACTACACGATCGAGATCTGAAAATAGAGAGAAAGTGTTCGAATTGCAAAATTTGCAAATTCGAAGTGATAGGATTTCGATCCAATTAAAGAGTGTTAGGATCATCTAGGAAGTGTTCTTGATTGATTATAGTGTTTAGAATTGCTCGAATTTGCATTTGGAAGTTCTGCAAATTTTTCGAAATTTTTTTCCTCGCCGCCGTAGCCACCACACGAACCGCCACTTCTGGTGGTTCTGGGAGTGAACCACCACCACCACGGACGCAGCAGCACCCATCCACGTCGGGCCGACAAGGTTGCAGCCTTCGAAAACCACCAGGAACGGCCGAGGAACGCTCGAACACCGTGATCGTCTTCTTCACCCGACGGGTATCCAAATCCGACCCGAAATCCGATCCAACCCGGTCGGTCGTCGGTCAACGGTGATCGGTCAACGGTCAACGGTCGTCGGTCAAAAGTCAGCAGATCCTGTGGTCCAGATTTGATCAGAGATCCTGTGGTCCAGATTTGATCAGAGGATCCTACGGTCCAGATTTGATCAGAGGATCACGGTCCAGATTTGATCAAAGCAATCAACGCTCCAGATCGAGTCAATCCATCAGACGGTCCAGATTTAGTCTACAGATCAGACGCTCCAGATCTGATCCGAGAAAATCCAACGGTCCAGGTTAGTCTGTATTTTATTATTTATTATTATATATTTAATTTCGGAAAATAGGAAAAAATAGGAAAAATAATTAATAAAAATTCGTAAAAAATCCAGAAAAATTCAGAAAAATCCAGAAAAATTAGAATAATTATTTTTAATATAAATTTACATGTTTTAGCAATTTTTGATATTTTTGGATATTTTTGAATATGTATTTGCATATAGATTGATCTTTAAATATATATTTGATGCATGAGATGTTTTGTTTTTGTATTTTAATTTTGTTATGATATATTTTGAATATGTTCTGAACATATGTGATGATTATTGAATTTTGAAAAATAATAAATTGTTAATAGATTTTTTAAACCAAAATTGTTGTTGAATAATAAAGAAAAATTGTTTTTTTTAAAATCATGATATTAATTAAGTTTTTATCAAAATTATCTTTATAAATTTGCTATAAAGATAATACTCAAAGTTTTCAAAATTGATTTTCATGTAGCATTAAATTAGCCATGAATTATCATAAATTTTTTTTTTAGAAAAAATGATTTTTGACTTAGAAAAATATATTTTTTATGAAATAAAATTCAATTGATTAGATCATAGGATCATCAAAATTTTTTCATAAAAATTCAAAATTTAATAAACTTAAAGTGAGAATATTTTAAAAATATAAAATTGATCAACAAACTAAGTTCTTTATAAAAGAACTACGTTTTGTCTGATCTCGATTAGCGAGTACGTAGGCACCTACGGGGCGACAATAAAATTAGAAAAAATATATTTTGTTTTGATAGTTTGAAATAATCATTTTGTACATATTATAAGTTTTTTTTTAAAAGGAAAAATACAAATGTTTGTTGATATTTAAATCCTAAGAAAAAATACATAAAAATAAAAATGCATGATTAAACTTGTAGATATTTGTTTTATAAATGTTTTGTTTGAATTTTTTAGTATAGAAAAGGATAAATTCTAAATTTTAAATTTAAAGTGGTAACCGCTTAGGTTTTAATAGGTTAGCCCCCGAACTCAGATATCTGGTATTTTTTAAAAATTTGATTTTTAAATCAAACTTTTCGCAGACTAGTGGCTAAGTTAGGATTAACCGACCCATTAATCCTGGCTTTCATTTTTTCCCGATTTATATCGGGTGGCGACTCTAAAAAGTTTTCAAAAATTAAATTTCTTTTAACCCCTAGTCGAGGATTCATGTTAAATGGGTTAGGGTTTAATATGAATCGGGTTAGGAGAAATGAACCGGATGATTTTCAAAATCCAGGCTCGACAGCTTGGCGACTCCACTGGGGACTCGCTTATTTTTTTAAAAAAAAGAGGGCTAGCCACTTAAGTTTAAAATTTAAAATTTATCCTTTATTTTTGTATATTGTGTAATTATATGTTTGTATGTGTTTTGTATATATGTCTGTAACTTAGATTTTAAATTAGTTCATTTCACTTGCATGTGCATTTGCATGTATGCACACAATGTGTGCTAGATACGGTCGAACCCAGGCCGTCTTAAGAGCCTAAGCGAGGAGTTCGAAGTAAGGTCCGGGGGCTGTGGTTTCCACCCTCTAGATCAAGAAAAGACTCCCACTCCGGTTTAGCCTTATGATTTGCTAGACCGGGGAACCTATAGAACCTTACCAAATCATGCATTCATTCATGGGATTTGACCAATTTTTTTCAAAAAATGGAGTTGTAAATTTTTTTTTAAAAAAAAAATTTAGGATTTGTCTCCTAATAGGGTCTTTATAAATCCTCAGGAAATGATTTCCTCGAGTTCGGACAGTAACGATAGCCTATGGGCTCGTCTCATCAAGGAACCCCGAGTAGAGACTTTCAAGGATCCAATGCTGTTACTGGACCGATGGTTGGTCAGTTTTGACCCCGATCAACAATCATTCATTAAGGATAGGTTGGGCCCGATCCTCAATTTACCTAAAGTCCAAGTTCCATTTACCATGTTTCGAGCCCTTGTTCATCTTTGGGAACCCAATGAAGTGGCATTCCGTCTAGGTCAACACGTGCTAAGTCCTACCATTGAAGAATATGCTAGGTTGCTTCAAGCCCCACCCACTTCCGAAGGGATCTATGTACCAAGCCTTACTCAAAGTCCGATCCGCATCATTTCAGAATTTTTGGGATTAAAAAGAGAAGCAGTAATTGAAGCCATGAAGGGTTGCAATGAATTCTCCATCCGATTAACTACTTTGATGGATTGGTTTGGAAACTTTGACAATTACATAAGCAACCGAGATTCCTTTACAGTATCAGTTGTGACCTGGAGTGAAAATCGGGTTAATGCTTTCATAGTGGCTGCTTTTGCTACCATACTCTTTCCACATGGGAACCTGTTCATTCACTTCCGAGTCATCGAGCTTGTAGCACAATATCTAACTGGCAAGTCATATGTTCCCGCCCTTCTAGCAGAACAAATCAGAAGTTTGAATCACATCAAGTCTAAGGGCAGGGGCAGTTTCAAGGCAAGCATGCATCTGTTGATGGTTTGGTTCGCTAGTCACACCAAGTACTACGGAAAAGATCTAGCTAATGGGTCCCTTATCCCCCGAATTATGATCTCATCCAGTCTTTTGCTGAACGGGTCCATATGGAAGACAATGAGCCTTTCTGGTCTATACTTTCAATATTTGAAGACATGAGACCTGAAGACTTTATGTGGCAAGCCCGTTGGTTTAAGTGTCCCGTTGCTATCTTAAGTTGCAAGAAATACCTAACTGTGCCTCTCATTGGAATCACTGGCTGTACAGGCTATTACCCCTCAAGTGTTATCCGACAATATGGCATGCTACAAGACATTACTGTCAAGCCAGAGTTGGGACGAGTTATTCTCGACTATATGGATCCAACCATGACTCAGATAGCAAGCAGTCCAAGGTAAACCAAATAAAAGCCATCTGGGATGATAGAGAAATCAAGCCAGTTTTCGAAGTCGAGCCAGAAAATAAAGTGACTCGGGATTATAGAGCAACCAGGTGGTACATAGCCAATCAAATGAAGAAGAATAAGGACATCCAATATGAAGCTCCTAACATTCTTGAACCAGCACCACCTGAACCTGATCCTGAAATGATTGCTTACATGGAAATGGTTTCAGCTCGGCTTGAAGTCTGTCATCGGGATTACATGCAAAGAGATAGAGAGATGATTGACCGCTTGGAAAAAGCTCACAATAGGATTGCACTGTTAGAGGATGAATTGAAGAAAGCTCGAAAAAGGACTCAACTACTTGAGGATCAAATCATCTGCCCTGCCAAGACTAGAAGACTAGTTTAGAAGTCCTGAGTTTAGTTTTAGCAATTAAGGTTCTTGAACTTTTAGTATAGTAATTTAACTTTGTATGAAAGATTGTTTTTGAATTATTACAACTCCAATAAATGTGTTTATCAAAATTTGATGGTCATTATCCCCATTTGCATTTGCATCCTTGTGTTTGTATGTTAGTATTCTTATCTTCTTACTTCTTCGTCCAGTTACGAATCAAGTCTAGCGAATCCAAAATCCTGAAAGATAGCTTCCAAACCAGTTAGAAGTCCCATTTATACTAGATCACGAGCAAAGATGGCTAGTACCGGGAACACTACCCCTGATCAGACCACTGAACAGAGACTCAATGCCATGGAACAAACCCTGCTTAGAATTACCGAACAAATGCAGACCCTTACTCAGAATGTTACCCAGTCCAAGACCCCTATAGCATCTGAAGAATCTTCCGGGGAACAGAAAGGAAAAGAAGTCATGCAGCAACCAGTCAACGTTGATGATTCCCACACTGAGTTCAATATGTCCGAGCTAAAGAAAGAACTTGAAGCCCAAGCCAGAGACATGGAGAAGAAACTGTTTGAAAAGATGAAGGCATTTGACGGCTTTGATCAGACTGCGATTTTAAGCCTGCCACAATTTGAGGAAGGTGCTTTTCCTGAAAAATTTAAGGCACCCGAGTTCGAAAAATACGATGGAACTGGCTGTCCTAACATGCACACAAGATTATATGTACGACGTATGGGGCAGTATGCCAAATTTGATAAACTATGGTACAGACCTTTCAAGATAGCCTTACTGGTCCAGCATTAGCCTGGTATGCCCAATTGGACTCACAAGAAATTGATACTTGGGATAAATTAGCCAGGGCATTTTTCAACCAATACAAGTTCAATATCGAAATGGCACCCTCGGTCTGGGATTGAGTACTATGAAGAAGAAGAAAGACGAAGCTTTTAAGGAATATGCTCAGCGATGGAGAGCTTTAGCTGCAAGAATCACCAATCCAATGCCTGAAAAGGATCTCACTTTTACTTTCATCAACACACTAGAAGAGCCATTCTTTTCTCATCTCATAGGGCATGCGTCAGCAAGTTTTTCAGAGGTGGTAGTAGCCGGATGCAGAATTGAGAATGCTATCTCAGCCGGAAAGCTACAAGTAGAAAAGAAATATACAGCACCTAAAAATGTCACGTACAAAGGAAAGGATTCGACTGTCGGTATGGTCAATATCTCAAGTCAGCAAACCCTACTAAATCCATAGTCCTGCCGACCAATCAAGGTCAAAGTCAACAAAGGGTTGTTTCGAATCAACAATCAAGGCCTAACCGACGCAATTTTACTCCAATACCGGTTCCACTCAGCCAAGTGTGGGCTAAATTGAGAGCCGATAATCTGATTGGCTTTGAAGTACCCAGAGATGATTATAAGCCCAAGAACTACAACCCTGATTTAAAATGTGAATATCACATGGGGCAAATCGGGCACTCCACTGATTATTGTTGGAGACTCAAACATAAGATTCAAGATCTTATTGATGCAAAGACCATCCAATTAGACTTTGTGCAGCCTCCAAATGTTTCTACTAATCCATTGCCAAATCATGGGTCGGTTATTAATATGATCACTGCCGAAGCGCCGGACCCAGAAGTCAACTTGGATGAATTGCCTATCACCATAGAACAAGTGGCATGGAATCTCCGCCAAATGGGGCATTTACCCTATATCAATCTGAGAGATCGCACCAAAACCAGACCAGCCATTTACAACTTGTTGCAAAATGGAATCATAAAAAAGGAAGATATCATGGAAATGCTGGTCCCAAAGCCAAGAAAGTCAAGCACACAGGCAGAATTGTGGGCAAGATACCAAGCTGGAGACCCAACTGTCGGAACTCTAGGAGATGATGGAAAGTACCAATATCTGGTTGACTATTGGTTTGAACCACGCGTATATGCCGATGCTCCTCCCACTGGATGGGGATCAGAGTCTGAAGATGAAGAAAAGCCTGTACCTGAAGATGAAGAAAAGCCTGTACCTGAAGATGAAGAAAAGCCTGTACCTGAAGATAAGAAAAGCCTGTACCAAGAAAGAAGAAAAATTTGTTGGCATGATCACATGTGAACCGAAGTTAATCAAATTTGAGATGAACAACAGTAAAGAAGAGGCAATGTCTCGAAGCCTAGAAGTTATACTTTTCAAATCCCAATTGCTGTAAAGGATTACAAAGCTGCCCCATTTGATTACCAGACAGTTAATCACACTTCTATGATTGGCGGCTTACCGTTCGGGAAGACTTTATGAACCAACTGCAAAGAAGGTGACCATGGATTCATCGCCGCCGCCGAATGATGAAGAAAAAAGGAAGATGAGAAAGCAATATTGGCTAAACTCATGAAGGCAAGTGAATTCAAAGTAGTTGAACAACTAGTCAAGACACCAGCCCAAATATCACTCATGGGTTTGTTAATTAGCTCTGATATTCACCGTGAGGCCTTGTTCAAGGTTCTCAAAGAAGTAAAAGTTCCAGAGAATGTGACAGAAAAAACCTTGGAACATATCATTAATTCTGTCTTTGCAAATGAGCAAATTAGCTTCTCATCTGAAGAATTAGAAGAGGAAGGTGGCCAACATAATAAAGCTCTTTTTATTGTTGTCAAAAGCAATGGTAGAATCGTCTCCCGAGTGCTTATTGACAATGGATCTTCTCTGAATGTATGCCCCCTGGCTACTCTGAATTTGTTGGAAGTAGACCCGTCAAATATCAAGCCAAGTCCTACTGTAGTACGAGCATTTGATGGATCAAAGAAGGAAATAATTGGAGAAGTGGAATTAGAGGTCACTATTGGGCCTCAAACTTTCCTAATTCCTTTTCAAGTATAGATATCCCAAGAACATTTAATTTGTTGCTTGGAAGGCCATGGATTCATGCAGCAAGAGCAATACCCTCAAGCTTGCACCAGAGGGTTAAATTTGTAGCAAATGGCCAACTTGTTACCGTTATGGGAGAACAAGATTATGCCATCTATCAAGAAACTATTCCATACATTGGAAAAGAAGAAGAAGACTTCGGACTCCAAATTTTTGAAGAAGTCTGTGTAATAAATGAAGAGAAAGAAGCTCAGATAGGAACTTTTGGCTTAGGATATTCTCCTACTCAAACAGAGGTAGCAGACATGAAGAATAAGATGAGAACAAGGAAACTTAATAAAGAATATGATCCAGACATCGAGATTCCGCACATCAGAAGCTCTTTCCAAAGCCTCATCATGTCCAGGAGACAGATGACTCCAAGGAAGATGATCCACCCAAGAAGATAGCTTTGAAGAATTGGTTTTCCATACCTTGTGCTAGTTTTAAGTAAGGACCGATATTAGATTGCGTTTTGTATTTTTCTGCTTTATGTGTTGCTCAAATAAGTGTACTTAAACACCATTTCAAATTTAATAAAATTCTTTTGTGTTTTTTCCATATTCTTATTCTTTCCCCATTCATATTCTACCAGATCTGACTTTTGTAATGAGTTCCGGGATACTCGCGTCTGTAAATACTGAAAATATCGATATCACCTCCAACCCTACTGGGTTAGTCGTTGAAGATGATATCGATTATCAATTGAAAACACAAGAAAATTGGCAAAACTTTGATCATGAAAGGATTGAAACCCCTGAACCCACTAAATTGGTTAATTTGGGAACAAGTGAAGATCCTAGGAATTTGAGAATTGGGGGTAAATTGTCAGAAGACACAACACAGGGCTTGATTAAGTTACTAGCAGAGTATTTGGATGTTTTTGCATGGTCATATAGTGATATGCCCGGTTTAGATCCGTCAATTGTGGTCCATAAATTGCCAACCAAAGAAGGCATTAAGCCTAAGAAGCAAAAACTAAGGCGATTTAGACCCGATTTGCTACTTAAAATTAAAGATGAGGTCAAGAAGTTACTCGAAGTTGGATTCATTGAAGTTTCGGATTACTCAGATTGGGTATCAAACATAGTACCAGTACTTAAGAAAAATGGGAAACTTAGAATCTGTGTGGACTTTAGAGACTTGAATCAAGCGACCCCAAAAGATAATTTCCCGTTGCCACATATTGATGTCTTGGTAGACAATACAGCTGGAAACCATCTATTCTCATTTATGGATGGATTTTCGGGATACAATCAAATATTGATGGCCGAAGAGGACAAAGTCAAAACCACATTTGTCACAGCCTGGGGAACTTTTTGCTATAAGGTCATGCCATTTGGTCTCAAGAATGCCGGAGCAACTTATCAGCGAGCAATGCAACCATATTGCATGACATGATGCATAGAGAGGTGGAAGTATATGTTGATGACATGATTGCCAAATCAAAAGAAGGAGAAGATCATGTAGAAGTATTAAGGAAACTTTTTGAAAGATTGAGAAAGTTTCAATTAAAATTAAACCCAGAAAAGTGCATTTTTGGAGTAACTTCTGGGAAACTATTGGGATTTGTGATCAGTCAAAGAGGAATAGAAATTGATCCTGATAAGGTCAAAGCAATTCAAGAATTACCTCCTGTTGAGATATAATTTACTCAATCTATAATGGATAAAACTTGATAAACTTGTTATTAATCTTATAGAAATCATGAGGAATTGATAATTAATTGAGTTAATGTTGTGTTTCAGGTTTATAAAGCTAAAGGAAAGATTTAGATGAATAAAGCATGGAGAAAATGACCAGAAGCCTGATGGCCGCCAGCCATGTGAAGATGGCCGCCAGCCATGAGCCTCTGTGAAATGAAGAAAATCGGCCAGAAGAAGCCATGGCCGCCGGCCATGGGTGATCGCTCGGCCATCTTTCATGGCCGGCACTGGGGAGTTAATGGCTGCCGGCCATGGAGCCGGCCATCAAGACTGCACCATTTGTTTCGCGAATAATAGCTGCCAGCCTTGTTGCGACATGCCTCCAGCCATCTTTCATGCGAAAAACACACTTTATATGATGTTTATCTCATATATATAAAGAAGGAGGAGAGAGAAAAGGGGATTCATTCATTATTCATTCTTTATACTTTCAAGAACCCTAAAGATTGCTTTTCTGAATCATGAACAACTAATCTCTTAATAGCCAAGGGATTATTGCAACTCAATTCAAGATGGATGTGAGACCTAATGGGTTTGATTTCTATTATTCTTATCTTTAATATTTGTATTCATCTGATTCTATTGTTATTTATTGCTTGATTATCTCTTATAACTTTGGATCCGGTTGTAGGATGATTGAACAATAATCAATCAATTAGAACTCATATCCGTAATTGTATGAGTAATCTAATATAGGTTGAATAAACAACACGATAGTCATAAAATAGATGGTTATTTGATGTTGTGATGAAATATAATCTAATTTAAATGATCCATGCTCTATGAGATTGTTGATTAGGGTTAGGTTTCTCTTTCTAATGCAATTGATAGATTAAACCTTAAGAGCGTATTTAGGGTTATCTATTTGATTAGGAATAATCAAAGATCTCATCTTGGTTATTTAATATCTAAGGAGAGATTGAATTTCAGAGCTTATTGAATTTATAACTAACCTATTCAAAGTAGGGATAATAATTTTGAGTCAAGGATCAATCTTGAGAATTGAGTTGTAATGAACCTAGGCTAGATAATCTTTGAATATATAAATCTCTTTAAATAGAAATAGGTTTATTTTATTTGCTTGATTTCAAAAACCCCCAATTTATTTCTTTTTCTCTTCTCGAATCTCCGATAGAAACTTAGGATTTTTACCATCTCCTGTGGAGACGATCCTGTCTCACCACTGTTTACAAATCTTAGAGTAGGTTATTTTATTTTGTTGGATTCGACACCACCACCTCCCCGCAACAACTTTGAAAGAATTAGAGGTCTTTGGGACTAAATACATTGCTCGATTCATTTCCCAGTTTGACGGATAAATGTCAACCACTATTTAAATTGTTGAGAAAAAATGCCAAATTGAATGGAATGAAGAATGTGAAGAAGCCTTTAACCGAATTAAACAGTATCTGACAAATCCCCCAGTTTTGATCACTTCCAGTACCCGAAAAGCCTTTGTTCTTATACTTGACAATTTTTCCGGAATCCATGGTTGTGTACTCGGGCAAAAAGATGGAAATGGAAAAGAAGAGCTATTTATTACCTAAGCAAAAATTCTCGAATGGAGAGCAAAAGTATTCAGAGATAGAAAGAACTTGCTGCATTAGTAGGACTATGCATAGACTCAGGCAATACACGCTCTTCTACTCAATCGAGTTAATTACAAAGCATGATCCTTTGAGGTATCTGGCAAATAAGCCCGCCTTGGTCGGTCGAATTTCAAAATGGCAAATGTTGCTGTCTGAGTTTGATATTACCTATGTTAGACAAAATTCAATTAAAGGACAAGCCTTGGCTGATCAACTCGCTGAAAGCCGGTTGATGAGGAACTAAAGGAACAAGATCAATTCCCCGATGAAGGATTCGGGTAACACAAACGGAAGACGAAAGAATGCCGAATTGGAAATTGTATTTGATGGAGCAGCTAATGTATATGGATGTGGAATAGGGGGCAGTCCTAATTTCACCTGAAGGAAATCAATACCCAACAACAGCCAGATTAATGTTCCCTTATACAAATACTACAGCAGAATATGAAGCATGTATTTGGGTTTAGAGATGGCAATCCAAATGGAAATTCAAGAGCTCGAGTTTTTGGAGATTCATCACTTATTATTTTTCAAACTCGAGGAGATTTTAAAACAAAGGATCCCAAGTTGATTCCTTATCATAATCACTTGGCAAAATTGATAGAAAGATTCGGGAAATCCTTTGTATATGTGCCAAGAACTCAAAATCATTGCTGAGCTCTGGCTACTTTGGCCTCATTAGTTCAATTTACTGAAGGTGCAAGAATCCAACCTTTGCAAGTCCGGGTGAGAAGTGAATCTCGCATTCTGTACCATGATCGAATCAATGAACCTGGTTCCAAGATATTAAAGTTTCTTTTGCAAACGGTAATTATCCTGAAGGTGCTACCAAGAAAGATCAGAAGTCACTGAGGCGTTTGGCCATCATTTTTTGCTAAGTGGAAATACTTAATACAGAAGATCTTCGACAACGACTTAGTTAAGATGTGTAGATGAAAAAGAGGCCCAAAAGCTCATGGAAGAAGTTCACGAAGGAATTTGTGGTCCTCATATGAGTGGTTACATTTTAGCCAAAAAGATCATGAGATTAGATACTTTTGGTTAACTATGGAATCAGACTGTATCAAACATGTGAGATCTTGTCATTTATGCAGATCTATGCAAACAAGATAAGTGCCCCTCCAAAAGAATTACAGTTAATGTCAACCCCATGGCCTTTCTCAACATGGGGGATAGATGTTATTGGGCCAATTTCATCTAAAGCTTCAAACGGTCATCGGTTCATATTGGTTGCAATTGATTACTTCACTAAATGGGTAGAAGCCCTTCCTATGCAAGTGTAACGAAGTCTGTGATTGTGCGGTTTAAAAAAGAGACATCATCACTAGATATGGAACTCCGGAAAGTATCATCACTGATAATGGTACGAATATGAACAACAAAGAAGTAACAAATTTTGTGTCAGCAATTCAAGATCAAACATCGGAATCCACTCCGTTCGGCACAGATGAATGGACAGTTGAAGCCGCCATAAGAACATCAAAGAAATTATTGAGAAATGACCATTGTCTATAAAGATTGGCATGAAATGTTACCGCTCGCATTAATGGCGTATCAAACGACTGTAAGAACATCAACCGGGCAACACCATATTCCTTGGTATACGAACTGAAGCTGTTTTACCTGTAGAAGTTGAAATTCCATCACTTCGTATATTAGTTGAACCAAACTCGATGAAGCTGAGTGGATAAAACAAAGATTTGAACAGTTGAATCTGTTATGAAAAGAGGCTGACTGCAATGTGTCACAGGCCAGTTATATCAGCAAAGAATGGCTAAGGCATTCAACAAGAAGGTCAAACCAAGAAGCTTCCAAGAAGGTGATTTGGTTTTGAGAAGATGCTGCCAAATGTACAAGACTTCAGAGGAAAGTTCACACCAAATTACGAAGGACCATATGTAGTTAGAAAAGTATTGTCGGGAGGAGCATTAATTTCTTACCCAAATGGATGGACCTGATTAAAGGATCCTGTAAACTCAGATGCTGTAAAGATGTATTATGAATGATCAATAAA